>JBAWJY010000008.1:0-690098 GCA_037356115.1 Neofusicoccum sp. Z2
GGGGGGGGGGAGCTCTCTGCGTCTCGCGGCGTCTAGGCAGAGGGGCCTCCAAGCCCGAGGGGGTGGACTGGCCGAATGCCGTGGCCGGGGAAGACGAGCCTGTTGGCGAGGTAGCCGTACCTATTGCACGACGCACGAGGCGGCTCATGCGGCTTCTTGGTCGCTTTCGTGAAAGAATGTTTGCTTGTAGCAGTTGTACATACAGGCTCATGAGCCGTTTGCGGTGGGAGCTGGTCAAGCTCCAGTCGATGGCCCTCGGGCTCTGCGGGTTGGACTTCGAGATCGACAGCGTGGGAGGATGTGAGCCAGATGCCCCAGAGCATCATTCCGGGGTGAGTCATTGCTTGTGTCTGGGAGACGATGGGCCTGCGGAAGTTGAGATATGGTGCTAACAATTGAGGACTGTGTCACAGAGACAGAGGAGGCGCGTAGCAATGCGGCTCACGGATATCAACTAAACCTATACGAAATTGCGTACATAGATAGAGGGATACTGTAAGGGATTGGCCTTATGCCACTAGGCCACGCCACCGTAGTCCTCAGCAGGGCAAAAGAGGGTTAGTATGAAACCCAATTAAGAGTTTTCATAGGCGTAGCTGATATATATACTATGTCAGGCCCTTTGGGTACGTGACAGATACTCTACGAGGAATTATTGATTCCAGACTTGGTAGTAAGTAATAGCTTAAAGTCAAAAATAGAGCTACGACTAGGACTAATACTGATTAGTTAGTAGCAGTATAGACGAAAGGCGCTGTACTTACTATATAAACACCGGCCATTTGAAAACTTCTGTTTGCTTTTCTGGGATTAGTCTATTACAGCGTGCTTCACTTATTGGCTGCATCAGGCGCCCGCGAATTGCCCGGCGTTAGCACGGCTAAGACATTGTTAGGCTGTTTGGGGTGTAGATGGTCCCCAAATAGGTAAAAATAGGCGGCAACTCTCTTTCTTGAGTCGGCATATCCACAGCGTGCATCCGTTTCAACGGGACACATCAAAGTTTCTGGCCCCAACGCTGATCAGGCAGACAGGATTGCGGCACAGCACCTCCATCGCTGCGGACCTTGCCTGCCGCTAATGCGTGTCGCTCCTCTGGGAAAAGCTTCGAGACTGCGCCTCTCTCAGAGTTCAGCCGATAAAGGCTCAGGGGCGGCACATATTTTTCAAAACCTCTTCGCCAAATTTCATCGTCTCGATATACACCGCGATGTCCACCTCTTTTCGGGCCCCCGCCGAACTCGGCGCTTCGCCAAGATCTCCGCCCACTCTTGCAGTGTCTTTGGACAGTGCCGTCGAATATCTTAGAGACGCACATGCTGATTCTACTTTCACGTGCTGTGCCGAGTTAAGAGGTGCCAGGATCCGCTGCGACTTGAAGTGCAGTCCCCAGCGTCACGAAATCAACACGGCTTTAAATTTCATCCACCACATTTCCCCGCCGTACAGCGCACGACAGGCTATAAGCATCAGCCGACTCCTTTTGTGTGACGTGCATTATTATACCGACTACTTCCCAGCTGTGGTTCTAAGGCTTGCGGAGGCTCTCGGCCGCGAGGAACCAACGACGGCACAAAGCACTTTCGCGAAGCAATTCGTACCAGGACAATGGCCGGATGAAGATGTAGATGATCATGCGGAGGTCACGCAGAAACAAGAGCTTAATTGTCCCAAGCCCCCTTCGCGGCCTTCCTCTTCTTCCGCATCTCTTGGATCTGGAGTTCCGGGGACTCAACAACGAGGCTTACATACGAGACTGAACTTCTTCGACGCCAAATGGGAGCTCTTGTTTCGCGGCGAATTTCGCTGCATAGGGTACATGTCAGAAGACAAGCGCTGTTCGCGTGAAATAGGCACGCCGGCCAAGACCGTCGCCCAGGATATGCTGGACCAGTACACCAACAAAATACCACCAATCAGGATATTGCGACCTCTTCTTCGACAGCTCGTCTGCTCTGAACACGGCTCTCCCGAGTGGATAGACGCCTACCACCACAAGTGGGCCAAAGATTTCATTGCAGATCAACACCCTCAACCCCCAACATCAACCCATCTCCGCAGTCCCGAGCCGGATCGCACCAGAAGTAACTCCGCGCCGCCTGACCCAGGAAGTTTGAGCGCCTCCCAATATGGGACTTTCGCGACGATACCGTCCCCTTCGCGATTCGAACTCGGCGGTAGGACTCACGTGTTCGACTTCTCTTTCCGCCCTGGCTCCAGCAACCGTGCCGAGAAGAATAGATTTACAAATACCAAACTCTTTCCTGATGGCTCAGGCCCCCCTACCAGCGCTCAAAACTCGGGCAAATCTGATTGCGGTAACACTGCGCCGGCTTCCTGCATGCAGAACACTGAGCCTGGAGGCCCTTTATGGTTCATGTTTGCTCATACTTTCGATGAGGATGAGGATTTGCCCCAAAAGGCTAGCGTCCCGCAACTTGCAAGAAGAAAGTGAGTTAATACAGTTCCTTTCAATTTTTGCGCTGCAATTTGCGCATCGAGGGTATGTATGTACACAAGAGAGACCTGCGGGAGGTTGGCTAAATGACGCCCTGCTGGAGACTTGAGGACTGCTCGACTTGACACATCTTTGATTTAAAATTGACCTTATTCTTCTTAGATTACTGCCATTGGTGCGCCATCAGTTAATAGGAAGGTCGGCTTCCGAGTCCTCAGGTCAATCCTCCGCTGCTAGCTCCTCCTTTCTCAGCCGTCCTCGCGAAGCACCACATCCGGGACGGCCAAGCACCCAGCAACCATTTCCAGCCGGTGCTGCCAGCAGCGAAAGGAACATAATTTCAGAAACTCCACCTTCGGCTTCGCATAGTCTCCCGCAGGTACGCGTCACGCCGGCCCAGCAGCCGGAAGCGCCACCAGCAGCCGCCAACCGCCGCCCAGCGACACCCGAGCAACCCTCGCGCCGCAGAGCCGCAACAGCAACGCCCCGCGCATCGCCCTCCGCGTCTCCACCAACAGTGCCAAACTCCACACCTCTCAGCCTCGAAGACCGCTTCAGCCGCCTACGCGCCAGCAGCGAACCACCCCCCGACACCGCCAGCGACGACAGGTCCCCCTTCCTCCCGCCACCCTCTCCCTCCCGCTCGCACGTCGTCTTCGCCCCCAAGTCCCCACCGCCCACGTACCTCAGGCCAACCGCCCTCTCCATCCTCGAAGAGAAGCTCGTCCAGCTCTTCCGCGGGTGGCATCCCAACGGACAGCGCGCCCGCATCTACGTCTTCACGACGCCCGCGCTGCCGGGGCTGGTGAAGGTCGGCCTGGCCAAGGGCGTCGGCGACCGCGTCGACACCTTGGGACGCGGCTGCCGGATGCAAGTCCGGGTTGTGCACCTGTCGGTGCCGTTTGGGTGCGCGCCGCTGGTGGAGAAGGCGGTGCACGCGGTGCTGCGGGCATGGGAGTACGGCGTCACGGTGCAGTGCGGAAACTGCGTGAGCAAAACAACGGGGAAGCCGACGAAGCATAGGGAGTGGTTTCGGTGCAGCGAGGAGGTGGCGCTTAGGGTTGTTAAGGCGTGGTGTGCGTGGGTCGGTGGGAGCGAGGAGGCCGGGCGTTCGCCGTATTCGAAATTTAAGACTTTGACGCAAACCTGGGCGGAGATGCTGCTGAAGTTTGAGACGGAGGGGGGACCGAGGGAGAAGGAAAGCTTCGAGGATATGCTGCAGAGGCATGAGCAGTGGCTAGCCATGAGGGAGTGAAAAAGACGGTGACGGATTGGAGGGCGACTGGCGGAAAAGGATGAAAGGCGCTGGATGTCGCCCATAAGCCACATGGTTTATTGTTAGGCTGGATGGACAGGAAAATTGAAACTGCTCATTCTTTGGGCGATACGCCAGTATCGCTTGGCGCTTCTCCCCGTCCCATGCCACCTGGAAATGCAAAATGAAAGGTTCGCAGATCATTCCAGAACAGGGTGTAAAGTCCCAGGACATGTACTGATGTACGTGATGTCTAGCCTCGTCTGTGCCTCACAGTGCGGCACAGCAGGAAAGGTTCCTAAATATACAGAGCAGGGGTACGTCCGGCGGCTAAAGCGACGATCGTGACTCCTTAGACCAGGGGAGGAAGAAGTCAAGCTGCAGCATGATAGGTCCAATCCTTCGCACTTTGCTATTTTCAAAGCTGACCGGCGTACGGCTAATGGAAACGCAACAGGGTACACTCCCGATGCATCATTCCCTCGATGGAAAACACTGATGCACATTGTCTCTTAGCCGCCTCCCCTCAGCCTTGCGGTTTCTTCATGATAAAGCTTCGATGTACCCCACCATTTTCGACCCTCACTACAGCCTGATAGCTTTGAATCTATGCTACGTCAAATCGGCCCAAACGCCCCCAGCAATCAACAGCAATCTGGACTGCTTGGAACCAATCTCAGCCCGGCCGATACCTATCGTAAAAACACTAAGATGTACCCAATGAGGCATATCGCCCGAACCCGCAGGTATTCCATCATGGATGACTCCCATCAAGCTCCTTCGACTAGCCTTCCCAGATCAAGCGGCGATTTCAGGAGAGGATCCGACGAGCGTCTTCAACGACAGATATCTACGTCGACGGCCTCGCAGTCCGCGGGCAATAGTGAGACAGGCAGTGGAAACCGTTTTGATTGCCGAAGCAAAGATCCTTCGCCATGGCCTCTAGGCCAGTCATTCTATTCAGGACGAACAATTGTTGATAGACTCGGACATTTCGTCGTTTTCACCAACGTCGGTGCCATGGTTCTCCTTCTCGGAGCGGTCTCAGCTCTTAGCTTCCTCTGGTTTGGAAAAGATACCAATACTTCCTGGCGTCAAGTGATGGTCTATGGCTGGATTGGACAAACGGTCACGCTATCAACGCTTGCCATTCGTCTCGCCGTCGCAACACAGGCTGGTACAGCAACAGCAATGCTCGCAAGCATATCTCTCGAAACTAAACGCAAGGGTGGGGTACGGCTTGAAGCAGCGCCTGCTTTATCCATTGCACGCTTCACCAATACCGGCCCGGTCACGTCGACTCCGCCGTTCTGGAAGAACGGTCATATTACCACCTTGGCCCTGATACTTTTTCTGGCGTGCACCAGTCTGATATCTCAATTCACCTCGACGGCGTTGCTTTGGGACGTTCGACCTGGAACTACTTTCGGCTTCCCGAGAGATGGCAACATCTCCGTGGGAATTGGCATGAAAGATTATATATCAAAATTTTCCAGCGTCTTAGCGCTGAGTCCGAACTACTTCACCTCGTCAACAGCCAATTACCCTACGTTTGCGGAATGGACTGAAAGGCCGGTCTCGCTTCCGGAAACCATTGCGGACACAGGCCCGACAGTCCGCGCTCTGTTGCCCCTTGCTTCGGAAAATGATCGCTCTTCGATTACGGAGTATCAGGGAACAGCCTCATTGTTTGATGCTCGGGTCATCTGTTCTAGACCAAGCATCAAAGACTGGAGCCTCCTCCCGTCACAACCTGCGAGCGACGGAGGGGATACGCCATCCTATTTTAATGGCAGTCTTTCTCTAGAAAAGCTTCCCATCGAGTACACTGACATATTGCGCTACGAAGCTCCAGTACCCTTCAAATGCAGAATGGACGAGTTTCTTGGGCTAGAAGGCGGACGGGCCTTCAAAGTCTGCGTACTGGGGACTGGTGGTCTCATCAGTAGCCTTGATCCTACACAAAACAGCACTACATTGCCCATACAGACCAAGTCAAGTAAGAGCTACATGCCATTCGATCAAGGCTGTCCGGCAGAATCGGGACACACAGTTCTCTTCTTCGATATAAAAAGTCCTGCCGACGCCATAGGGGCTCTGGATCTGAATTCACTCATGTTATTTGACCCTGATTTCCAGGTTAATGGAAGAGGCATCTGGCTTGATTACACATCGACTTCGAGAAGGAATGGCACCCGAGTCAGTGTCACAGCTTGTTTTGATGCAATGTAAGATCCCTCCGCCAGATAATAGTCCTCCGTCTACTTTTCTTTGTCATTCATTGAAGATGCTGATGATAATATCACAGGTATTCTGGGGGTGGTGGACCCAGCATTTCGCACCCCCAGGAATTCAGCATCACAGCTACTAGGAAGCTTAACCATTCAGAGCCGCGATTAAATTGGGACGCATCCAGTGCGCGTTTTGATACTTCGGAATTGCGAACACAACTTGGAGTCACACCCTTAGGGCGTGAGAATCTAGACACCCGTGGTACATTAAACCTTGATGGCGGGAGTATCAACGCAACCATGAGAAAACTCCGCTCTGAATTCTCTCCGAATAAAACGTTCTCTTTTGGTATAGTTTTGATAAAGCTCTTTCTCAATCTCCTCTATGGATCCGCTAACTTTGAGGCATAGACTATAGCCTCTGTGGTTTTAATTACTCCAATTCATACCCACAGACTTACAGCTTCCTTAATAATGTGCTCTGGAGCCCGGAAGGACCTAGTGGTAAACAATTGGAAATTTCGGTTCTTTGTGCAAACTGTACAGAACGCTTCACCGCCCTTTCGAATTATGGTCCTGATTTCATATCATCTATACGGCTCCCAACTATACATTCTTCGGTTATCACAGAAATTATGGAAGAGACCAATAACCCCGCCCTTGCCTGGCAGGCTCTAATGACAATGACCACTCGAATGGCATACTACGACTGGCTTCCGGCCTTCTCAACCTTCGACACGGTGACCACGACGTCTGTGGTGCTATGCCAACTTCCGCGGCATGTTCGGGGCTTCATCATAGTGATGGCCAACCTCGTTATACATCTCATCCTTGTCACGGTAGCCTTTTTCTGGTTTTGTTATTCTACACAGTATAGTATGCTGGACAATTCATGGCAAGTCGTTGCCCAGCTTAAATCAGAAGAGACAGAGACACTGTTGAATGATGCCACTATGACACAAGATAGGACCATCAACAGGCGGATTGGATATTCTTCGGGTCTCAAGGAAAGGAGATTCAGACTCACAGCAAGGGGCGAGGATGGCAGGGTCTGTTTAATGTGATGTAGAGTCAAGCAGATATTATTTCTCTGTGGCCCAATGTCTTGTTCACGTCTGGGCACAATGAATACCAAACTCCTAAACTCAAAATCAATGGAAAATAGGACCATAATTCAGCATACTTTGTCATCTTTGTGCGGAAACCCCAAAATTTCCTCTGCCTTTTTTTTTTTTGGTTTTATCATGAAACCGTTCGCATGCCCAGCACCCAAGTCAAAGTCAAGATTTACATGGACGATCATTATTAGTCGTCTCTCAGATCGATGACTCCCGTGAATGCCGAGGCTCTCGTTGGCTTTCGAGATCGGACTTCGGTAACTTCGATATCTGAATCCTCGTTTGACAAGCTGACGATGCTGGCCGCACTGTTCCGCCTACCATTCCCCTCACGCTGGACATGCCGATCGACTTCTCTCTTGATGTACTGGCGTGTAGCTCTTCGTTCCTGTGAAATCACTAATCAGCGAGATAGCTCAAAACGGAAATAGTGAAGAGGCGAGGCGTACTCTTTGCTGCCGTACGAGTTCTTGAAGATCTTCCATGGACAACTACTCGGCCGGCCGTTCTTCAAGAGTGATAGGACTGGGTGATTTGGGAATGACGCCTTCCGCCTTCAGAGAATCCTTTGAGCGGTATCGGAATACGAACATGGCAAATGGAAAGTTCTTCCATCCTTGTAATCGAAATTACAGCATAAAACCTTGCTTCTGGGCTGGGAGGTCCGAGTCTCTTGCTTGTGGGTATTCGAAACATTCAAGGCTATAAAGGCTACACTGTAAATTACCTAGCTTGATGGGATAGAGCTCGGCCTTTCAGCGCCTTCTCCAAGATCTTCTCAACGAGGTTGAATAAGCCGCGTTTACTTGTTGTATGGGTGTCGGTGAACCATTTCTGGCTCTCTGCTTTTCTATGGAACAGCTGGATGTTCTCAGATTGATCTCATTTCCACCACGGTCGATGATAAGTGGGAAGCTGCTGCGGTGTAGTGTGTATCTTGGGAACTGCGTGTAGCTTAGCTGCGCCGAGCCCAGGCTCCTCTGCCGAGGGTCGTAGTCGGCAAAAAGAGGTGTAGATGAGTGTCGAGTGAAGAATGGAGTATGGAGTAGTGGCGGTGAACAGAGTGTGGAGACATTTTGCTGTGTAAGTTGGGGCTTTTGCAGCAAAGGAAAGAGCGCATCGCGGCCGCGGGCCCAGGAAGCAGATGGCAGGTGCAATCGCCAGCACCGCTCCACCCCGGGCTTCAATGCAGTTTAACCACCTACACTCCTTCGTAGATAGGAGTGGAATCTCATCAGAGGATGCATCACGTCGCAGCGTCATTCCTCTGACGGAATTCGAGGAGTCATACTACGACATCAGAGCTGAGCTCTCAAGATCGATCTATTGTTTACGCGGCGCAACAAGTGATAGGCTGCCTCATTGCAGTCGTGCTACCACCTCATTCATGCACAGCTCTCTCGGATGGCTAATACGGCGCCGGTCTTCGCGGAGGTGCGTTTGGGCTTGCCGGAGCGCACTTGCATCCCTTCTATGTCACTTTGCCCTGAACTTCACTGGACCACCTGGTATCTCTACAACGTTAGTGTGCGCTTCTAAGCAATGACCCCGTTTGAGCATTGCTTCCCGTTTGTCCTTGCGTCAAGGATCCTGGAGTGCGTCCTACACAGTCTGCCGGATCAGCACGTGGTAAACGTAGTTAGTTAAGGTGCATATTTGAGTTATATCACTTACCAGCCGACAGAAAAGTGATACTCGCATTCAATTGAGCATCCGCCTTCCTCTGTTTTGAGCATCATTCATTCATTCAGGAAATCAAAGGTTGTGTAAGGTGCCGGCGACTTCGGAATGATCCCCTCCGCACCCAACGCATCCTCCGAGCGATACCGAAAGGTGAACTCCGCCCAAGGCACGTCTGTCGGGTCAATCTGCTCCGTAACCACCCGGCCACACCTATGAAACGTTCTCTTCACATTTCCAGTACTTTTCAGGCACCGCAGATCAGCAACACTTCCCTTTACCGAGCCAATTCTCAGTAGTGAAAACTTACCAAGCTTGATGCGACACCGCCTTCCCCCTCAGCGCCTTCTCCGACACGGTATTAAACTTGACCAACCCCGTCGGCGACGTCGGACTAGGCAGATCCCGGTTCAAAATCCTACCGACCTCCTGCACGCGATAAAACTTTGCCTTGATCTCCCCCAAACACTGGATCCGCTCCATCTGCGTGTAAAACAAGCTCTCCCTGGCATTCTTATCTGCACAGACGAACGCATCAGCTCCAAGCCCCCCACGAAACAAGCAAAAGAGTGTCGCAGCACCGATCGGCGCCAAAAAAAAAAGAAAATAAAACACACATACCAACATCCAGACCCTCAAACCTCAACGCCCGCTGGACCCACTTCCCCTCCTCGCAGATCAACGCCCCATCGCACACATACCAGCACTCCCTCGCATTCTGGTGCTCCGTCAAATCGATAACGCTGCCCTGGACCCTGGTGCCGTCGACGTAGATGCAGAGGCCGAGCGAGTAGTTGCCCAGGTCGCTGTTGCGCGCCGTGAACTTGATGACGATGGAGAAGTCGGCGCCCGAGACGGCTTCGATGTATTTGGTCGTGCTGTTGGGCCGGTCGGGCGTGTCGCGGCAGTCGTATTCTGGGGCGTCCTTTTTGTTGATGCGGACTGTGACTTGGATGCCCGGGCGGTCGAGGAGGATGGCCATGTTAGGAGTGGATTTAGAAAAAAGAAATAAGAGAAGGCAAACGAGAGACTGAAGATGAAAAGGAACGCGACAAAAGGAAATGAATGAAGTTTCAGTTGGATAGAACGGTGAAAAAAAAATAAGCGAAAGCCTGGTGGCTTGAAAGACCGGCCTCTGCGTTGAAATGCGCGAAAGGGATATGAAAGTACAGACCGAGAGAGACGACAAAAACGGAAAAAACAAAGGAAAACCGCAGAGAACGTGAGGGAAGCAGGAGTTCCTTCCCAAAAACGACCAAACAAATGAATGCGGGGTCCAAAAAGGCAGTGAGCGACTTTTAGACGAAGTTGAGCGAACGAGGGCCTGTGGGAGGTGGGAGCCAAGGGTGAGATAGGAACGCGCGGCGGGACCAGGATTAAGGATACCCGATGAGGAGCGCCAGCACGTCACCCGGTTCAGCCGCAGCAGGCGTGATTCCTCAAGTGGCCCGCTGGGTCATGCTTGTCTAGGCCGAAGAGCTGGAGGTACAAAAAAAGTTGGAGAAGTGGATGGCATTTAGGTTGTGGATGGAGCGCGTCCCTGGTGGGTCAGGGGGTGCGCAACGGGAGTCGGGAGGTCGGCAGTTTAGAGACGCGAGGCGTTGGCGATAATTGAATCCTCACCTTAGTTAAATTATTACCCCTAAACACTATATTAAGCCAGCAGCCACCGAGATAAACGCTTGAGTCGCTGAGTCGTCAAGTAGTGGGAAGGGCATGCTGACTCGCCACGTGACTCGAGGCGCCTTCATTCTTTACACTGGGACCGAGGAGTCAACGACACTTGAAGAGTTGAGAGGAGAAGTTTCATTACACGTCATATCAATCCTACACCGCACACTAACAAATCTTCCCCATCTTTTAGCACCTTAGCGCACCATCGCCACAATGAAAGCGAAAAACCCATCACGACTTTTAGTCGCATCCGGAAGTCCCAACCCTGACTCCCCCTCCCAACGGTCCCGAAAAGGTGAGCTTTTTTGCCAGCGTCAACAGAGAGGATATGAGAGATTTAATACAGAAAATGGAGAAGGATATTCTACATGAGAGCAGCGTAAAAGGGAAACGCCCCGCTCGAACCGACCCGAGGTATGCAAGATCGCTTTTCTAGACGCACGAAACCAACAGAAGAAAGAGAGGAAAAGAAGGTGGAAATCCTGAGAGATCTTTTACTCCTTCTTCTCACCCTCACCCTGCTGCTGCTGCTGCTGCTGCTCGCCCTGCTGAGACTCGGAGCGAGCCTTGTGCATCTGGTCGAACAGGGTAAGAGAAGCGGACTGGAGCTCGTCGGTCTTCTCCTTGAGCTCCTGGGCGGTGGCAGTGCCCTCACCAGCCTGGCTCTTGGTAACGAACTCGCGGAGGGACTCGATCTTCTCACGGATCTTGCCGGCCTCGGCCTTGTCAAGGCGGTCCTCGAACTCCTTAAGGGCCTTCTCGGTATCGTTCAGGACAGAGTCAGCGCGGTTGGCAGCCTCGATGGCGGCCTTGCGCTCCTTGTCCTCCTCCTGGTAGCGCTCGGCATCCTGAACCATGTTCTCGATCTCGGAGTCAGAGAGACCGGAGCCGGAGGCAATGGTGATGGACTGGTCCTTGTTGGTGGACTTGTCCTTGGCGTGGACGTGGACGATGGAGTCGGCATCGATGTCGAAGGTGACCTCAATCTGGGGAACACCACGGTGCGCAGGAGGAATGCCAACAAGCTGGAAGTTGCCGAGAAGCTTGTTGTCGCGGACGAGCTCACGCTCACCCTGGTAAACCTTGATCTCGACAGCCGACTGGAAGTCGGCAGCGGTGGAGAAGACCTGGGACTTCTTGGTGGGGATGGTGGTGTTGCGGTTGATCAGACGAGTGAAGACACCACCAAGGGTCTCGATACCGAGGGAAAGAGGAGTAACGTCGAGCAGCAGGACATCGGTAACCTCACCAGACAGGACAGCACCCTGGATAGCAGCACCAATGGCGACGGCCTCGTCGGGGTTGACCGACTTGGCGGGGTCACGGCCGAAGATGCTCTTGACGGACTCGGAAACCTTGGGCATACGGGTCATACCACCGACCAGGATGACTTCCTGGATGTCCTTGGACTGGAGGTTGGCATCCTTCAGAGCCTTGCGGACGGGCTCAACGGTGCGGCTGATGAGAGGGTCGACCAGACCCTCAAGCTGGGCACGGCTGAGCTTGGTGTTGATGTGCTTGGGGCCGGAGGCATCGGCAGTGATGAAGGGAAGGTTGATGTCGGTCGAGAGGGAAGAAGACAGCTCGATCTTGGCCTTCTCAGCGGCCTCGCGGATACGCTGGATGGCCATGCGGTCGTTGGAGAGGTCGATGCCCTGCTCCTTCTTGAACTGCTGGACGAGGTGGCGGACGAGGGTGATGTCGAAGTCCTCACCACCAAGGTGGGTGTCACCGTTGGTGGACTTGACCTCGAAGACACCATTCTGGATCTCGAGGATGGAGATATCGAAAGTACCACCACCAAGATCGTAGACAGCAATCACGCGGTCCTGCTCCTTCTCAAGACCGTAGGCAAGAGCGGCAGCAGTGGGCTCGTTGACGACACGGAGAACGTTGAGACCAGAGATCTGACCGGCGTCCTTGGTGGCCTGACGCTGGGAGTCGTTGAAGTAGGCGGGAACAGTGACGACGGCGTTCTTGACGTTCTTGCCGAGGTAGGCCTCGGCAGTCTCCTTCATCTTACCCAGGACGAAACCACCAATCTGAGAGGGCGAGTAGCGCTGGCCTTGGGCCTCGAGCCAAGCATCGCCGTTGGTGTGCTGAACGATCTTGTAGGGCACCTGGCCAATGTCACGCTGGACCTCGGCGTCGGTGAACTTGCGGCCGATCAAACGCTTGGTGGCGAAGAGGGTGTTCTCGGGGTTGACGACAGCCTGGCGCTTGGCGGCAATGCCGACCAGACGCTCGCCGTCCTTGGTGAAGGCGACGACGGAAGGAGTGGTGCGGGTACCTGAATGTCGAGTCAGAAGACTTGCCAAAAGAGCGCGACCTGGCAGAAAACATACCCTCGGCGTTCTCAATGATGCGCGGCTGCTTGCCCTCCATCACGGCAACGGCAGAGTTGGTGGTGCCCAGGTCAATACCAATGACCTGGCCCTTGACCTTCTCCTCAGAACCCTCGGCATACCGCCTGACGAACGACGAGCCGAGAGGGGTCTTGGTGAGGGGAGAGGCGCGGCTGAGGGCAGAGGCCCGGGGCAAAAACTGGCGCAGTTGTTAGCTTGCGGTCGAGCGCGTCACAGCTCGGCAGACGTACTGTTCTGGATAGCCTCGAGGACAGCATTGTGAATGTGCGCGCTCAGCGAGAGTCTCGTCGCAAGCAGCTGGTGATGACGACAGGAGGACGGGGATGGGGGAGAGAAGATGGGGTATTATACGGTTGGCGATGATGATGAAAGAGCGAGAGAAAAAGTTGAGCCTTCGAAGCTCTTCTACCGCCGGCGACCGCGGCGAAGAATGAGCGCCTGCGCTTGTCCTGTTGCGGTTAGTCGGTCCTGGCCGCGCGAGCAAGGCCGGCCCGCCGAGTGGCCAATTGCCGCGGGTCCTCTGGTGCGGATGATGTGGGTGAAGACGGGCGTTCGCCGCGCTGCTGCGCTCCGCCCGTCGCGCCCGAGAAATCATCGTGGCAACGCCGTGCGCGCGCTCTCCCGGCCGCGCCTGCCTCGCCTTAGGTTGCGGCTGATGTCAACCGGCACGTGACTGCAGCGCGGCGCGACTCGTGTGGCGGCGACGGAGCCCAGATGCGCTCACTTCACCTCGCCGCCTAGATCGGTCGCATGCACTGCTCATAAGGCGCCTGCGTGAACAATACATCCTTTCTGCATCATCATCTGCATCTCCATCCCCCGCGCTGTGCCCGCTCTAGACCCGTCTCGTCCAAGCCGTGACTCCGCCCGCGCCTTCCTCACTGCTCCCTTGGTTTGCTGCACCGTTCGCCGAGCCGGGTGACGTATGAGCGGCTTCCGGCTCATGCGTGCCTGATGCAACTCCAGGAACTCCGCAGCGTGCCCACGACCATGTTACACGCCCGCATCTGAAGCACCAGCTCCTGCGAAATGGCCGTTGACGATTATCTGTGAGTCGACGCGCCGCCCCTGTCGCGCCGCCAATGCGGGCTAACTGCTCCCTACGCAGCTTCCGCGAAACAGACAACCTCGTCCTCCCGCTCAAGACCCTCTACCCTCTGTCCATACCTGTCGCCCACTACCAGCTCCGCCATTACATCAGCTGCGACGGCGACGACGTGCTCTACTATGCCAGCGGTGCCGACGTGTACGCGCTGAACACATCCAACCAGAAGCGCACCCATCTTGCAACCCTCCCGTTCGAGACAAGATGTACCGCCTCGGGACACGGCTGGCTATGTTGTGGCGGGGAAGATGAGGGCCACTTTGCCGCCATAAAGCTCGACGGCAGCTCGTCCCTGGCTGCAGACGTCGACGCCCTCTTGCCGTTGGATCTCGGCAATCGTCCCCTTGGCCGCTCGTCTCCTAGCTCAGCGTCGCCCACAGTGAAGTTGGAGAGAATAGGAGAGGAGATCGTGAATTCAATATCTATCCACAAACTGGCTGGCGAAGAAGAGGGGGCGGAAGACGAGGTAGTCGCAGTCCTCACGAACAACGACAAGACCGTTCGTATCTACTGTCTAACACATGGCCTAGAGGAAGCTGTGCTGGATCTGCCCTTCCCCATGAACCATGCAACAATCTCGCCCGATGGGAGTCTACTGGTCGCCGTTGGTGATTACCATCAAGCCTTCTTCTTTGAGCGTGCTAGATCTCGGCACAGGTCGCATTCATCCAAGACGGAACCGAGAGTTGGCTCATCGCATCCCGAGTGGACGAACATCTGTGTTGCACAACTGCACGTTCCCGCCAATTCTGCAACAACAGGCTACTTCACCACGGCGTGGTCTCCGTCAGGCAAGCTGTGTGCAGTAGGTTCTGAATGTGGCTACATCTCGGTTTTCGACACGGATCTCCTGACAAACTCCGAATTTGGAGAGGACGCAATAGTCCAGGTCATTCGCTCAACGCGCCCGGATACCACGCATGGCCCGGGCGCCGTGCGCACGATGTGCTTCGCACCCCAACCATGGGATCTCTTAATCTGGGCTGAGGACCAAGCCAGAGTCTGCGTGGCAGATCTTCGAACTGGACTTCTCGCACGGCAGGTCTTGTCCTTAGATCCCAAGGAAGACGGTGTTATCAAAATCGAGACACCTTTGGTGGACATCGAGGAGGCTGGGGAAGCTTCTAGCAGCGAGAGAAACCGAGAAATTGCCCGCCTCGAGTCAGAATTGACCCAAGAGCAAGATCTCATCAACAGACATAGGCGAGCCTTGGCCTCGGCAGCCAACGATACTTCGGCAGCTCTCGAAGTGGTCGGTGAGTTCATGAGCGCAGTCCTCCAGCGAAGACGGCATGCTGGAGTCGTCGAGTCGGATAATGACCCGCACGGCCTGACAGCACAAGAGCGCTCTATACTCGATGCCCTGCGTACCAGAGAACATCGAGATATAGTACAGCGCGAGCGCGAGCGAATTGCCTCCATACCTCGTAGCATCAACTACCCAAGCACCACCGGGGAATCCCGGTCACAGAGGACGGGTCCTTCATCAAATGATTTCCCATCTCTCTCGGAAAATAGGAGCAATGAGGGTAGAAACATAGCGCTCCCGTCTCTGGGCTCTCTCCGAGACTTTCTCCGTGACCGCAGCGAGCGTGAGCGCGAGAGTGGATCGTACGTTCCCCCACAACAACCGCGTCGTCAGGCGTCCATCATCCTCACGATCGGTAGCAGCGCTAACGATGAGTCTAACGGCTCCGGTGGCCGTTCCTCATCGAACACGGGACCTCGAGCGTTCAGCTCCTCTGAAGCCTGGCGGACCATTGAAGCTGCCATGGCAACCAGCCCAGAGCCGACTTCATCCCGTGCAGCTGGTAGCGCCAGCAACACATCTGCACCGCGCTCCATGGATCCGCTGACTGAGATGAGTCGTCTGCGGCAATTGGCCCGGGCACGAGAGCGTGTCCGCAACATGCAGACAGCATCACGGGGGTTTGAGGACTATGGAGTCATCGGACTCCGTCGCGTCAATATGGCTGGTCGCTGGAACCCGGCATTTGGGGTTAGGACGGCAGGACTCGCGATGAGCACTGATGGGAGAAAGCTGTATGCTGGAACCGAAGAAGGCATCTTCGAGTTTGAGATTGATGTTCGCGGACGGAAGGGATGGGGCGCGGTGCAACCAAGATGATGGACAGTATTGGATTCCATGGATGGGGTCTCGGGTGTTTATCTTTACTTCTTCCAGCCTGCAGATGTTGAGGCATTGTTTTTTCCCTTCGCCTTCCCCGATCATGGAAGGCTAGCAGGACTGGCGCCTCGGAGTCCACTATGCGGAGGAGGACATGGAGTTTAAGGATTGTACCGCGGCCACGCTTCGAATCCTTTTGGAAGCAAAAGTGATTTAGGGCAATTGACCTTTTGAAACGATTTTCTGCTTGCTTTCGCTCAAGAGTGTGCCCACGATGGATACGTCCTTGGTAGCTTTACGCACCCAGGATTTTCTGTGACGGTCTATCGAGCACGTAAGCCGTAAGCGCCGCCTGCATGCGAGCTGAGGGCAGGATTTGTCACTGTGGGTGTGACTCGGAGCGTGTCAGGATTCTCGTTGCTGCTGCGCGCTCGGATTTGGAGCGGCGCGGCGGCCACGACTTCGCGGCCCTGGAACACTGCGACTTCGGAGCGAATGACAGGCAGGGGATCTGACGCCATCGGCAAAGAATGAGTCTTCGGGCGGACCCCACGATTCCGCTCCACCCAGCGCCGGCTCAGTACCTGCAGCTTCCGACTCACTCTCCAATCTGCTGCTCGCTGTTTTCTTTTCCCAATCGCCTCACCACACCGCATCTCTGCCATCGCCGCACAATACCCACCACGCACTCCCTCCATTGAGGCCACCTACTGTCGCCTTCGCTCTTCCCCGTTGACGTCCTCCAACGCGTCTTGTCAGCAACCCCGACGTCGACTTCCCTCCGCCCGCCGAACATGTCCGCACCGAACGACGGCTCCAAGAAGATGGGCCCCTTGGGCAAGGCCATGCAGGGCGTCGACCTTGACGGTCACAACCTGCCACCTAGCCCGGCGCCCAGCAGCCCTCACAATGGCCGCAAGTACGCCCTTGCGACGGAGCTGGTTTACACCGAGAGCAATGACCAGTACAATGCGTCCAGTACACCAATCTACCAGGTAACGAGCCAGCCTTTTTCAGAAACGCTCCGACAGCATCCCGAGTCCTGCGGGCATCATGCTAACAGCCCTGCTTCATAGACCGCGACGTTCAAGCAAGGCTCCGGAAGCGGCGGCGGCGAGTACGACTACACGCGCTCCGGCAACCCCACGCGCACACATCTCGAGAGGCACCTGGCGAAGATCATGAACGCGCGCCGTGCCCTCGTCGTGTCCTCGGGCATGGGCGCGCTGGACGTCATCACGCGCATGCTGCGCCCAGGCGACGAGGTCGTGACGGGCGACGACCTGTACGGTGGCACGAACCGACTCCTCAAATACCTGTCGACGAACGGCGGCATCATCGTGCACCACGTAGACACGACAGACCCGGCCGCGGTGCAAGCGGTCGTCAGCGCAAAGACGGCCATGGTGCTGCTCGAGACGCCGACCAACCCGCTTATCAAGATCGTCGACATCCCGACCATCGCGTCCGCGACCCACGCCGCCAACCCTGCCGCCTTTGTCGCCGTCGACAACACCATGCTCTCGCCGCTGCTGCAGAACCCGCTCGACCTCGGCGCCGACATCGTCTACGAGTCTGGCACCAAGTACCTCTCAGGCCACCACGACGTCATGGCCGGCGTGCTGGCCGTCAACGACGCCGCGCTCGGCGATAAGCTGTTCTTTACGATCAATGCCTCCGGCTGCGGTCTCTCGCCTTTCGACTCCTGGTTGCTGATGCGCGGCATCAAGACGCTCGGCGTGCGCATGGAGAAGCAGCAGGCCAATGCTCAGCGCATCGCGGAGTTCCTGCAGGACGAGGCCGGTTTCCGTGTCCGCTACCCCGGCCTCAAGAGTCACCCGCAGTACGACCTGCACTGGAGCATGGCGCGAGGCGCTGGTGCGGTGCTGAGCTTCGAGACGGGCGATGTCGAGCTTAGCGAGAGGATTGTCGAGAGCGCGAGGCTGTGGGCGATTAGCGTGTCCTTTGGATGCGTCAACTCGCTCATCAGCATGCCCTGCCGCATGAGCCATGCCAGTATCGACGCGAAGACCCGGAGGGAGAGGAACATGCCTGAGGATATCATCCGGTTGTGCGTGGGTATTGAGGATCCGGATGACCTGATCGACGACCTCAAGAGGGCGGTAAGTCTTGGCTCCACCTCCCTATCCTACGTTTTTCAAGAGCGCAAATACTAATACCGGGTGTTGTTTAGCTCGTCCAAGCAGGCGCTGTTAAGGTCACCATGAACGGCATTGCGGCCCTCGACTTCACGGACCCGGCCGCTTCGGGCGAGGTCAGCGACGGCCAGCAAATTGCCGCGGACGGCTTCAAGGAGCCTGAAGCTGCGGGTACGGCACCTAAGGAGCAGCAATAGACGGGCTCTAAGCGAGCAAGCGCATGAGATAAATAATGAAAGACGGTTTATGTGTGGAGGTCTCGCGGGTTCCATCGGCCGCTGACAAGGCCATATTGGTGTTAAGGCGTTCTGCTTGGGATATATGGACTGGCACTTTTAAGGATACTGAAAAACTCCTTGTTGATGTGTGCAAAAATGCCGGCACAATGGTCGGCTTGCGGTGGTGACGGCTGGTTCTGGTGCTTCTAAGATACCAAAAAGAGCAGGTTCGAAGAGGAGATGAAAAAAATGAAAACATTTTCATTTCTACATGTGTACTTCTGATACGTCTCATCCAGCCATGTGCTGAACCCGCCCCAATTGACATCATGGAGTTCGGGTGCGGCCACCCGTCTTAGTCTATTTCAAAGTGCTTTTCTTTCATTTAAGCGTCCCTCTTCTGCATCAATCATGCTCGACATCCTGAATTCGTCAATGTCGCTTGCCTCTGCGACAAATTGCATTTATTGGTTCAAGTCTTCTTCAGGGTCTCTCATTAGATGCTTCTCTCAACCCAAGCCTCTTCCAAATAAATTCTAGACTCATTAACCCCGCTTGCCAGCTCGACAAATTTTCATATTTCATTATCGGTTGGTGAGGTGAAACAACTGTGCGGACATAGTTCGATTTCTGGAGTATGCTTCCTTTTATTTAACCATACTCGTTAAGTGGCTTTCTAACAAATACGTATTGAATGACCTGTAGGGAACTCAACTGGACTTGACTGAGATGTCCTTCGACGTAGTTGGTGAATCTCGGCTCTACCATCTTCTTCGTTGCTGCGCGGTACCATTTAAGCAAGTCGTCGACCTCGCTGTAGTATCTTGGCAAGTGATGCTCCGGATCTGCGCCCTTTCTAGACAACGAGTCTCCAAGATCGAACTCTGTCTCAAGCTCGCCCTCAATGGTACTCATAATCTTGCCAATCCTTTCGTACAGGATACGGCCAAAGCAGGCACTGGTGTCGTCCATGTTGAGTAAGTGCTGGAGAAGATAGCCCGCTAGTAATGTCAAGAAAGCAATTAGTTGTGAAGGTGGATTAGAAAGGTTAATAAGTCTGCACTGATTCCAACAACATCTTTGATGGCTGCAGCTGACCAGAAGCCCGAAAGCTCAAGTCTGGAGCTTTCTTGACGTATTCCTTTAGCTGATCAGTAACATGCTTCATTTAGGCAGCAGAAAGCGTGTTCGGGAGCAGATCGCGGTCCAAATTCGGTCGTGCGCCCTACCAGCGACAAGCCGGTCCCCGCCAAGCTTATCTACGCGTTTAAAACTTTATCACCCATCCAAGAACCGGGAAAGTCATTCCGTTCCTTCCTCGCAATAGTTAGATCTCCAACACCTAGCACAAGAGCCCAAAATGCCCGAACATCAGCTGCCCTGGAGAACAACTCCGCTTGTCCCATCGGTCGCCCTTTCACAAGCCGCAGGATGGTACGCCACCCACCCCCCAATGCAGGCGCCCAGGACATACACTAAACAACAACAGCAAAGTCTTCCTCAAGCTCGAAAACCTACAACCATCCGGATCCTTCAAGTCCAGGTCCGTCCCCCCTCCTCCACACAACCCAATCACGTGACGACATCCGCCCACCCCCCCTCAACCCCAACTAACCCCTCCCCACAGAGGAATCGGCAACTACATGCTCCGCCGCCTCGCCAACGACCACGCCTCCTCCCCCAGCGTGCACTTCTACTCCTCCTCCGGCGGCAACGCCGGCCTCGCCTGCGTCCACGCCGCCAACGCCCTCGGCCACCCCGCCACCATCGTCGTCCCCCTCAGCACCAAGCCCCTCATGATCGCCAAGCTCAAGCAAGCCGGCGCCCGCCACGTCATCCAGCACGGCCCCACCTGGCAGGACGCGGACGCGCACCTGCGCGAGGAGATCCTCAAGGGCAATCCGGACGGCGTGTATGTGCCGCCGTTCGACCATGCGGATATCTGGGCCGGGCATGCGGGGATGGTTGCGGAGGTGCGGGAGCAGTTGGAGGGGCTGGGGGTGGTGGGGGGGAGGCCTGGGGTTGTGGTTTGTAGTGTTGGGGGTGGGGGGCTGTTTAATGGTGTTATGGAGGGGCTGGATGGGGAGGGGTGGGGGGAGGAGGTGACGGTGGTGGCGGTGGAGACGGAGGGGGCGGCGTCGTTGAAGGCGGCGGTGGAGAAGGGGGAGCTGGTTACGCTGGAGGGGATTACGTCGTTGGCGACGTCGTTGGGGGCGGTGAGGGTGGCGGAGAAGGCGTTGGAGAATGGGTTGAGGACGAATGTGAAGTGTGTGGCTCTGTCGGATGCGGAGGCTGCGATGGGTTGCTGGAAGTTGGCGGATGAGGAGAGGTTGTTGGTGGAGATGGCGTGCGGTGTTAATGCTGCGCTTTGCTTTGATGGGAGGTTGGAGAAGGCAGTGGGGAGGAAGTTGGGGAAGGATGAGATGGTTGTGATTGTGGTGTGTGGTGGGAGCAATGTCACAGTCGAGATGCTGGCAAGTTGGCGGCAGGAGTATGGTGGTGTTGGTCGCTAAAGTCAGATCATTTGCGTGTCTTCTCTCTCGCCTTTCAGTATAGATTTGCAAAAGCGGTAGAATATCACAGGATGCGGCGGAGTTAATTGGGACATGGGAAATGCTAGCGCATAGTTGCGGCGTAGTGAGGATGCGCTGAAGCACGTCTTCGCCATCAGACCCATATGTTGTAACTTACATCCCCCTTCATCCTCACTGTGCGGTACAATTCAATCCACTTCGCGAGCCATACTCAAGAAAACGCGTACGTGCTTTCTGAGTCCATAAGGAGGACTTCCTCCTTGCAGCCAGCTCCACGCGCTTGAGTTCCGGTGTGTACGATCTCCAGACCTCAAAGTATTCCTCCAATACCCTCAAAACCTCCTCGGGCCCCCACTTGAAGTCTCTGTACCAATTGAACTCGTCGAATATGCGGATTAGTTGGATTGTGCATGGTAATAGATCTGCCAGCGCTGGTGAACGATCCGGATACCAACCAAGAAGGAGAGCAAGGTCGAGCTCGAGGATTCGCAGCGCTGCAAAATCCCTGAGACTCCCTATAGGTTGTTCAATGATCTCAGGTCCTGGAATAATCGGGTATGGCTCGTGTCCACGTTCGCATGTGTGGATAGACATCCGCAGCCCCTCCAGAGAAGCCTTGCAGTTTTCAAGTCCTTTCTTCAGAATGTCTCCTTGAAATCCACCATTTGCACCGTCCCAGTAGTAGGCATTCTCATAGTGAAAGACCTTAAGGTTCAGTGCAGAAGACAATACAGATGCCAAACATCTGTCCTCAATGATGCCTCCTCGAAGGTGCAAGACAGTAAGGGCGGACGCCATTGGCGGTATCTTAGGGCACCAGCTTGGAGACAAGCTCATGGACAAGGGGCAGGTATAACGACCCAGTGCGATTTTTGCCTTTTGCAAATTTGGAGCAGAGAAGAATGTCGAGCAAACTTGACTGGGCTCAATAAATCCCCCTGATTTGGGGATGCCTCTGGTAACACTCAAGACTTCCACATCCGTGAGCTTTTGGAATTGGGTAATCCGAGTTTGCATAGGAGCCAAAACCGTAGGTGCATGCGGCGAAGAGATTCCGCCTTGAGCAGTCTCAGATCTGATTGCGCAAGGTCCGAAGTCGAGCGCAATGTGAAGCGTCCGAATATTGGTCAGGAGGGAGAGTATCAATGCGATTGCGGTATGAAGGTCGCCAGCAGCTAGTTGCCCCATCCAATGCTTTGAGTCTTCCAGTCTCATGTCGTTGATATGCTCTTGCGCAAGTTGGAAATCCTCTGGAGATAGAGGGAAAATATAAAGCTGTGAGAGGGTTTTACAGGATGCGATACATTCAAATGCCTTGAAGGACGCATGAAAGACGTGTTTGGCTAGCAATGGGCGCCGAAGGAGACTTCTGAGAAATTGATAAGGGAAGGCATTGGACACCAATGATTCTGGCCACAATTGCCAACGGATTGATCGATACAGTTGTGGCTCAGCGACATCTCGTAGTCTGCGGCAGGTCAGAGTCAGGGTGGTGAGCTCCTCAACTTCCAAATATAACAAGATGGCGACCGTGAGCTCCGTCGGAATGGTGGTCAAAGTCGGCGTCGCCATGGGTGGATTCGGTTGACGCTGTGTACAAGAGATCAGCTTGAATTGCGGGGAAAGGGCTCCATTTCAAGCAGAGAACACGGTTACACCAACTGGATGGTTACACAGCGTCGGCATTAACATTTTCGTTTGCTGATTTGTAATTGTGCAGCGCAAATATGTGGATGCTTGCGGCGTAATTACTTATTGCCCATGATGGCCTACAAACAGTGAAAGCAATGATCCTTCCTCTAATTTAAAAGTCTAGACAATTTAATTATCAAATATTTGACCCCGACAGCAGAGTCGGACGGACCAGAGCCTCAATTCAGGCTGCTCAAGAGCGCGGTTTCTTTTTGTGCTGAGGTATTACCGTATTGCGCTTACGCAGGGGTTCAAGGTGGACTTTTCTCGCTAAAAAAAGGTGCATCTTCTACCCA
Source organism: Neofusicoccum sp. Z2 (assembly GCA_037356115.1). Classification (NCBI taxonomy): domain Eukaryota; kingdom Fungi; phylum Ascomycota; class Dothideomycetes; order Botryosphaeriales; family Botryosphaeriaceae; genus Neofusicoccum; species Neofusicoccum sp. Z2. The sequence continues at coordinate 22,915 of JBAWJY010000008.1, forward strand.
ATGTAACGGGTATAATAGGCGTTGTAGTTCTGTGTGGTGCAGTCTTCATGGGACCCTTTTCCGCAAACCAAGCGCACAGCCGCACCTACAGCCCCTGGTACTTCAAGAGCAAGGTGCCGCACGCTAGCCGCGTTGCGCATTTTTCCTATTCCAATGGGAATGATTTCACCAATTAGGAGCCTGGTATTCGCGGGTAGTTATCCTTGCGCTTCAGGCACAGGAGCCAAGTAGTTTACGAAAACATTTGCAGTCATTTTTACGACTTCCAGATTGCAGACTTTTTCGCGGAACAGCTCTCGGGGCCATCACTGTCAACAGGAGACTGGACTGTTTGATGATGTCTCTTTTGTCCTGATGTGCCCCTCTTAAGGATATTGTCCTTGTCGTGTCTGAGCGGGGAGGGCTTATCAGTGAAACACGAAGCTGTAGTATAGTTATTCCACGACAGAGGGTCGCAGTTATCAGTTGACGCACCTCTGCAAGAAGGCTTACAGGCTACGTCCGTTGGACTTTTGCGCTAAATATATGATATCGTACCTTCTATAAAGCTTTCATTGTCCATTTCCGTCAATACATAATCCCGAGATTAAGAAACCTACAAACACCTTGGCATTATCGTCGACCTGTCTGAGATTTTTCTCGACAAGCATGACATCCTCTTCATCTAGCACACACCTTCACCCTTGTCATGTCATTGGAAGAAAGTTTTCTACTCGCTGCAAGGATAGCAGCCACCCTCTTCCTGAGTCCGTTAAACCTTCACAAATATTCGCCTTTTGAAGCTAAGCCATCCAGAGAAGCGCCAACCGTTGGATATCGCCAGCTTTCGCTGTGTTCAAGTCACAACACAGATACGAGACTCCTTCAAAAATTGCTAGATATGACCAACAACGATCCCTCTACCACAGAACGGAAAGACTCCCAGCGCCCTTCAAGCAGAATACCCCTTCACAAGACCATCCAAAGACCTTCACACTCTTCCACGAGCAAAACCTCCCACTTCACGCTCGAGGTTCCCCTCTCCCGCTCCTCTTCCCCCAATATTCCCACCCACAATCCCTTCCAGCAATCCTCCACCTACCAACCCGACGACACCCCACCTCTCTGCCCCATCATCACCCACCAAGCATCCAAGCCCGCTTCCGCCGCTGCCGTATCAACAGCGCGCCGCCAGAACATTCCCCCATCTCAGCCAGCAGCATCTACATCCTCACTACTCGCAATTCTTCTCAACAGCCGCTCCACTAGTCCCCTGGCGCGCATAAAATCAGCGTGCTGACTGCAAGACGTGCGGGTGCGGTACCAGGTCGGCCAAGACAGGGCATGCGGTGAGGTTGATGGTCCTGGTGGATGAGGTGATGAGGGAGAAGGGGTGAGGGGTGGAAGGGAGTGGTTTCGGTGTGGGTTTGGGGGTTGCGGTGGGAGGGCAGGGGGAGGGAGGGGAAGGAGTTTGAGGTGGGTTTGTTGTGTTAATGATGTTTTAGGAGCTTTTTGGACGTGTGGAGTGTCAAGAATCATTCAGATGAGAAGGTTTGGCTGAATGTCTGGTCTTTGCGTCCCGAGAATGCTTCAATTTTACATGTATGACGAATGTTCCGTTTGGATGTCGCAGCTGTACGAGTTATAAAGTCATCCTTATCTAGCATTCAGTGATTAACATGACTATCGTTTCTCTTGGGGCAATCAATGAAAGCTCAAGTCGTGATCCACGGGGGAAATCCCGGCACTTGCATACTGCTCGTTCGAAAGCCCCGTAAAGACAAAAATACCAAGCACAGTCCTCTCCCTGTGTCAAGTTCGAAGTAATCTGCCTCCTAGCTTTGACTAGGCCCTTGCATTTCGTTCTCCAGCTCTTTGAACTTGTCGTTGAGCTCGGCTTTGATGTGTCAGCCTTGAAAGACAAATGTAGGATGACGGTGCAGGTATTTTCGAGCATAGACATGATCTTACCGTCCAACTGCTTCATGGCTTTTGTCCTTTCTTCTAAATGTTCACGAATCCAATTCAGCTTCTCGGTTCCGTCTATCTGCCAATTGGGATATTGACCACCAGCCATCGGTCTTCTGGCCCAGTAGTATGCCCAAACATCCCCCTCAACTTCCTTGACTCCACTCTTAACCCACTTGAATGTGACGTTCACATTTCGTTGTTGCAGATATCTAGTGTTTTCGTCGATACTACTCAGGTGTCCACATCCAACCTTGTTGTCGCCGGGTAAGAAGGCTTTGAGTCGCATGAGCGCCGTCTTAGAAGACGTGAAGATGGACACACGAGCTCCGTCAATAGCTTGGTCACTAGCCAAGGCGACACCCAACTCGATTGCGGCCAGGTCGGCATCCACCTGATTGTCCCAAAATTTCAGCGCTTCGTGTCTTTCCCACCACCACTGGTCTGAGCGATATGCAGCTGCGATGCCAGCGGAGTCATCCTGGCAAGAAGCTTTGGTGAATATGGGGAAGACTTCTGCAGGGCTTGACGCGAAGGTTTGGGAGATTGCGGATCTGATGGAACTCCGCTCGTCGAAGTTCTCGTCAACTTCACAGATGATGTGTTGCGCTGGCGCCATTCTTGCTGGAGTTCTTTGTCGCGGCTTCCTGCTTTGCTGGAGCCCGGAGAAGTTCATTTGAGCGGTAAATTTATAGTGGTCATGGCACACGGCTGAAGGATTGCTTACGTTCCACAAGCAAAGCCAAGTGATGCGTGAATACTTAAGCGGCGACCCTAAGGAGGCAATGACAGCCAGCTTTCACGTGCTCGTGAAAGATACATGAAGTCATTCGTCAGTAGACCAAGAAAGCTGAATGGGGCGTAAAGCCACCTGAGATACTATAGGGCAAGTAGAGATTACCAGCTTATGCCAAGAAACAATGGCTGGAAATATGTGGTGGAGTTGTCCTCAGTATCGGCGATCGGGGTTCTAGACTCCTGCCGGTCGACAAATTAATAGTATTCACCGGAAGTCCATTCTCGCCTGGTGCATAAGCAAGACGCATCAACCCAATGATTCTCAATCTGAAAAAGTCACCTGTTGGCCCATACGCTCACTCTCGTAAAAAGCAACACTTCTTACTGTTGCACCAGCAAGATGTATTCTCTGAGGGGCAACTCTCTTTGGGCTATCATCAACTAGCTTCCAACAATACTGCCTGTTCGTTCACAACAGATATCTTGACCAAATTCTATATCCATTCTCCTCTCCGATGTTTGCTCGATGTATGAAGAGCCAAAAAGCTCTGCAGTGCTCTGCAGTAATGATAAGTTTCAGGATGGACTGTACATACTAAAATGATTTCATAAATGCTGAGTTATGCTTGGCAGCTCGGTGACAAAAGGATTTTTGGGCCCTTTACTCGAACAACGCCGACCAGTCGAATGTCGTCGTTCATGCTCTAATTAAAGCGAAAAGCCACGTCCATGGCACGAAAAATCTTGTTGAATTTACAAGAGAAACTAAAAGCAGCTAAATAATAGATAGGCGCAGAGGTTTTTGATCTCAAAAGGCAAGGCCTCGAGTCTGGACCCCAATATTTCAAGAGAACGACTCTCCGGGAAAGCTCCAGGCCACCAACAACTGACCACACAATCCGTTCCGCCTATGCGAGTTGCACGGCACCTACGCTAACAGAATTAAAGACTACCTACTGGATATACTGTTCCTGGAGCCGCCTACTATAGGCACTTGGATCCGCTGGCAAGCCTACAGCAAGATTTATACCTAAAGAAGAGCAAGGGCAGCGGAAGATTCAAGTTTAACGTTCACTACTTTGCCCCACAGGTAAGCAATGTCAATGAGCAGTGTCCTTCACAGATTGCGAAGAGCAGCAGCAATACACAATGCTAATGGCTCTCAGTCCGAAGCTCCTCCAGTATAGCGGTAATAACGCTCGTGGACGAGAATCGAATTTGCTCTAATACCTATTTCGCACTCGAAAAGTGCACGTAGGTACTTCAAACGCTGAGTGTAGTGGCCGGAGCGCACGGTGGTGTTAGGCGAAATGAACTACATTTATGCATTGCGCGAAGGAAAGCTAAGAAGCGAGGCCATTCAGGACTCGTGACAGCAACAGAGAGAAACGAAGACACAGTAACCAAAGCCCCCACTGACACCACGGCAAGCAAAAAAAAAAAACCAATCAAAAAGACATCAACAAAACACCCAACACAGCCACCCATGATACCTCCCCCTCCTCCGCCCACCACCTCATCTCCACCACACAAACGAGACCTTCCCCCCACTAACCTACCTACCTACCTCCCTACCTACTGAATACTATACCCCCCATCCACAACGACCGCCTGCCCAGTAATCCACCTCACATCATCACTCGCGAGGAACACAGCCGCCCTGGCCGCATCCTCGGGCTCGCCCATGCCGCCGAAGGGATGGGCGTCGTCGACTTTGGCCTGGGCGGCAGGATCGCTTTGGTGGTTCTGCGTCATGGCGGTGCGGAGGACTTCAATGCGTGTTTGTGTGTTTCGTCATTATCAATGGATGTTGGGCGGGCAGGCAGGCAGGCGGCTGAGCTGAGCTGGGCTAAGAAAGAGAAAGGGGGAGATGGCAGATAAGGTAGGTAGGTTGTTCAGGTTGGGGCGGGAAAAGGGGTTTGTGTGGACAGGGGGGGGGGCGGGGGCGGGGCAGGGGCGGGGGGCGGAAGAAGCGGCACGAGGTTGGGGACTGGACGGGACGTTCGGTTGGGTAGAACGAACGACGCGGGATGATGAACTAGCAAACGAGCCGCCTCATGCGAGGGTTAAAAGCGGCAGGTAGGGGAGTGACTTACAGCCAGGACAGATGCAGTTGCAGTGGATGCGGTCTTGGGCGTAGTCGAGGGCGATCTGCCTGGTTAGTTGGACGACGGCGCCCTTGGAGGCGCAGTAGGCGGCTGTTGAGGAATTAAACAATCAGTGTTGTTGCCAATCTTACCGCACCTCTGCCTGCCTTGCTCGCCTGCGGGAAGGAATTTCAAGCGGCTGGGCAAAACTCACGCGTCCCGCGATACGCAAGAAACCCCTGAATGCTCGCTGTGTTGACTATCCACCCCTTGTCGCCGTGCTGGCCCTCGAGTGGCTGCTGGCGCAGCATGTGTGCCAACGCGTACTTACAGCCCAGGAACACGCCCTTGGAGTTGATGGCCATGGTCTTGTCGTAGTCAGCCTCGGGGGTCTCGTGGCAGCGCAGGACGCGCAGGTGGCTGCTCTCGACCGAGATGCCCGCGTTGTTGACCATGACGTCGAGGCGGCCGAATGCCTGCACGCACTCTGCCACCGCGCGCTCCACGTCGGCGGCATTGGTGAGGTCGGCCTGGATGAAGATGGCGGCGCTGGCCGGGTGCTTTTGGCGCAGCAGCTCGTGCGTCGACAGCGCCGAGGCGGAGGCGGTTAGGCGCTGGGTAAACAGTTTGGCTTTGCCCGTGGCTGGATCTACCTCGTCGCGCAGGGTTGGGAATAGGTCGACGCAGCAGACGCGCGCGCCTTCGGCTGCATAGGCGAGCGCGATGGCGCGGCCTAGGCCCGAAGAGGCGCCTGTGATAAGGGCGGCTTTGCCAGCGAGGCGGTTGGGCATTGCGGGCGGCAGTTTCACGCGGCTTGTGGCAATCTCGGCGAAGCTTGGGAGAGGGTGTTTGATTACTGGAAACAGCGTTTCAGGCTGGATGTGATCGTTTCACAAGAAGAGGTCCCGGCGATTTCGCGATGCGGTGGTCGAGTGTCGTGATTGTTTCAAGTGGGCGATTGCTTGGTGGTGCGGGACGAGCCGACGTCATGATTGGAGTGCGGGGATGCTGCTGCCACCCGGACGGTCCCTGGCCTACTGCAGGCGGCTGTGCCTGGACTGCGAAATGGTATTACATGTGCCAGCGTTTCCCATGCGAGCCCGTCCGTTTGCTGTAGCGCGGGCAGCTCCCTGCGCCCGGACTGTTCCGGCAGCAGCCAAGACGAGCGGTACAATGTCAGGACGGAAGACGTGGCCGCCCGAACATGCCGCCCTGCCTTGCCGTTGCTGTCTGGAGACGTACGACTGTCGGGCATATGGACGCTTATCGCCGAGCGGATGCAATTCCTCAGACCGCCGAACGGCTTGTCCGTGCAGAAGATGGGCATATCTCCGGCGATATAAAAAGGAGCAATGTTCCCCCTCCTCATCTTACGAGCTAGTAGGTCCACATGCCATCTTCGCAACACACGCGTTTCGCTTGACGACGGCCTGACAGCGTGGCAGAGGGTATGTCCGGGACCAAAGATAGACGCGGGTGAAGGGCGGCAACCGGGTGGCCGGCACGGGCGAGACAGGGCGGGTGTCCTTTCTGGGGACGCCATCTCCACAACCGTTGGGCTCACAGGCCAGCGCCAAGCTCAGCATTATGGCCGCCAAGCAACGGAATTTCGACGGTGGCCAGTGGCCTCGCAGTGGCGTTCGCTTCGGGGCCGGAGCCGATTGCGATCCGCGGACAGAGGCATGCTTCCAGATACGCGGATACGAGCGGTATGGATGGTGAAGAGAGGTTGGCGGGCGGGCGCTGGAGGCGGCGGCGACGTCGCAATAGGGCTTTGGCAAGAAACGGGAAGGTCGCAAGGATAGGGGCCTCCATTCAGGTTGTGCGTGCGGCTTGGTTGGCGTAGTCGCAATTTGGGGACAGTCGGGCGGGCTGGGGATCGTCTGCGGCGGGCTGGAGGGGCCGGACGCGTCACCGGTGGTGCTGGTGCTTCCCCAGGAATGCAGGACTGATCGCACTGGCACGCGGCCGGCGGGTCGTGTGGCTCGCCAGGCTGGAGCACGCCGCCAGCCGCTGGCAAGGGCGGAGCGCCCGCCTTCCTGATGCTTCGTCGCGCCGCCCGTCGGAAGTCCGGCAGCCACGCCAGCCAAGCCCGCGCGCCGTAGAGGCTTGGCGGAGCGCGGCGCGCCAATCGCAGCGCGGCAGCTCGGGCGGCGATCGCCCGCGCGTCTGGTGATTCGGCAGGCAGGCGCAGGGCGGCGCGGAAGGGGGCAGGCGCATCGAGGGCGCTGGCGGCGCAGGCTTGTTGAGAGCCGCATGAATCCGGTCCGATGCACTGCCAGCGCCGCCGCCTCCCCACAGCTGCCATCATCACACGACCGCCAGTGCCGCGCGCTGTCGTCACTGCCGCCACCAGACGCCCGCCCACGCCCCCTGCCGCCCGCCGCTGTGGCGCCAGTCCCAAAGCATGCCGCCGCCGTCCCGGCGCGCTGCGCTGCCGCCGATCCCCCCTGAAGCGTCCTGGCCTCTTGGCCCTCGTGGGGTGCGGCGGACTGCGTCACATCTCAACGCCCTCTGGAAACCGCTCTTTGCAGCCAAGCCGCCCAGCGTCCAAGACAGCGAAGCTCTCGCCGCCGCGATGCCTGCCTGCCGCCGCTCTCCGCAACACGCCCCGCCTTGGCTCCGCGCGTCGTCGTCGGCCGCGTCCTTCCCGCCGACTGCTCCCCTAGCCGGCCGATGTGAGGCGCGCGTGCACCACGGTTCCCAGCCCGGCGCCAGGCGAGCTGGAGCGGCCAGCGGCTGTGCGCCTGATTGGGCCTAGCGACTATGGCGTATGCTTCCCCCATGCTTTGCGTGCTGCGCGCCGCCCGCGCGCTCCTGGGCCTCAGGCCCGCCGAAGCGCCTCTTTGGTGCTGAAAAAGGAGGCCATGCCGCAATGCGCAGGCGGCTCTTCTACGTGAAACATCCGGATTTGGCGCTGTTATCTTCCGCTCTTTTCCTCGAGTCCGGGCGTGCGCCACATCCGATCGCCGACGAGCACTCCGCCAACGGCAATTCTGGCACATCATCCCGCCGTCAGTGCGACGCGCGCCTCAGTAAGGGCTCCCTCCTGTCCACGAGCCAAGACTTTGCCAAGAGAATCAGGAGCAGTCTCTGCGGCATCGCTGTGCCGACCCATCCTGACCGAGCCGCTGATCCCTCTTCTAGTCGATGCTTACCTGCTTCTACATAACTTAAGCTGACCTCGTGCGCATTCTTCAACCAAGCCATTTCTTTGTCCGCGCCGACAAGCTGCCGCAAACACCCCGCCACATTCGCGCCTTTGTCCTTCCGACCGCCGCCGCTCAACCTCACCGACCCGCCTGGATTCTGGCTTTGCTTCACTGGATGAGCAGTAGTTTCCCACCATGGGCAACGAGAAGAATGTGAAGTGGGTAGAGGTGCGTCTCCAGCCAAGACTTCGACTCCCCGTAGATTGCGGCTCACTTCTCGCAGGGTCTGCGAGGCCTCGCCTCTGTCAGTGTCATCATGACCCACCTCTCCCGCGCCTGGTACTTCAGGGCCTTCCTGTCCGCCGATGCTGAGGGTGTTCCGCCCGTCCTATGGCAGATGCCCATCTTCCGCGTCATCCCCCAAGGCCGGATCGGAGTCACCATTTTTGGCTTTCTGACCGGTTTCGTTTGCGCCCTGAAGCCGCTTCGCCTGGCAAGAAGCGGCCAGCACGGCGAGGCTCTCACTGCCATTGCCAAGAGCGCCTTCCGCCGCATTCCCAGGCTCATCCTCCCCTCTACAATTGCTATGATCATCGCATGGCTGCTTGCCCAGTTCGGAGCTTTCCACGTTGCCCACCGCGTGGACGAGGTCTGGCTCAGAGAAGCCAGCCCCCAGCAGGCAGACTCGCTGTTCGGTGCCTTCGTTGATCTCTGGAATGCGTTCCGCTCAGTCTGGACCAACGGCTACATGCCGTATGACGACCACCAATGGGCCATGCTGCCGCTTCTGAAGGAATCCATGCTTGCGTACGTCGGTTTGGCCGCTACCATTTTCATGAAATACAAGTACCGGGTCATCACCTATTTCATCCTGTTCTGCTACTTCTTCCAGGACAGCCATGAACTAGTCGGTAAGAAACCCTGCCCCGAATGCGCCTTGGAAGCGAACGCCCGCAGTTCTAATCCCAGACAGAAACCTTTGCCCAGCAGCTGTACTTCGCCATGCTGCTCTGCGACCTGTCCCTCCACCCGTCCGGCCAGGCCTTCATGGCTAACAACCGCTTCACTCTCAACATGATCTCTCCGTTCCTTATCATCTTCGGTCTCTACCTGGCTTCGTACCCCGTGGACGGCGCCGAGTGGCTTACCTGGTCTCGCCAGCTCCTCGAAATGTCCCAATGGCTGTTTCCTGAAGGATCCGACATTCCTCGTCGCTACACTGCGCTTGGCCTTGACACCATCATCATCGGCCTCTTCTTCTCGTCGGGCGCCAAGGAGATTCTTTCGAACAAGTACTTTATGTGGCTCGGCAGGAACAGCTTCGCCGTCTACCTCATTCATGGCACACTCCTCCGCACCGTTCTGGTGTGGATGCTGTACGGCATCACCGGTGAACCCTTCGAGGAAATCCGCAACGAGGAAGGCGAAATCATCGGCAACTGGATCGAGCGCCCTGGCTTCTGGGGTTTCGCCATTGCTATCCCTATCTGGCTCGTCGTCGTATACACCTGCGCCAACCTCTGGACAACATACGTTGACAACTACTGCGCACAGTTGACGCAGAGGCTTGAGAAGAAGGTCTTCGAGGAGGAGGAAAAGCAAATTCCCTTGGTGTAGAAATCGTCACCTTAAAAAAAAGATACGAGAGCGGGTTTTCTTTTGGTTATCGGGATTCGAGAGATCCAGGCGTTCAAGAGGTTGTGGGAGGGCTACTCACACCTTGACGGTTTCCTTTGTCCTTTTTCATTGCTCTCTCATCAATGCATAACGGCGTTGGCTGGAGGAGTTGCTACGGTACGGGCTGTTTTTGGCAAGCGAAAGGCATAGCGAAGAAGGCGTATTCTTACGCCGGTGTGTGATCACAGCACACCACACTACATCATCCGGGACACAACAGAAAAGAGGTCCTCGGCATCAGCACCACAAAGGCAGCGGCACCGGAAGAGGTGCCTTGAGACACATTTCTATCAATTGTTCAGATACCCAATTGCAATCGGGGGACGAAGAAAGATGGCTACTTGGATCGCGGGGTAAGGCAAGCGGGACGAACTCTACCACCGTAGACAAGGAACAGCCGGCGCAGCAGGCGCGAAAAACTCAACCTCGGAATGGGGTGAGTTAGAGCAAGGCGACGATCAAGCAGGCATAGCAGCATTGATTGGCCTACATAGCAAACCTACATACATAATTAATTATTCAATCCAATCGCACCATATCACCTCAGACACCAAAGACGGAAATTCGGAAGCAGAGCGGCTTTCCACGTCACACCATTGGATTGTTTGCATTGAAGATCTCCGCCCCCCCTCCCCCGCCTCGCCGTCGTCCGGCTCCTCCACTTTCCACTCGCTCGGTACACTTGAGACACGAGACAAGACACGAGAGAGCTTAGGGCGTTTTTATCGCCCCCCCTCCCTTCCTGTTCCTCTCGGATGCGACGTGTAGCGTTCCCGAGCCAAGGACCACCACGCACGCAAATACGGCACCCCAGCAACAGCGCTTAAATTGCATACATACACGCACACATACATACACATGCTTCGCCAAGGCTCTTGGAATGTCGACGGGGACGATGTGCACTAGGTACCTACCGAGCTTGTCTCGCTGCTGCTGATGATGATCATCATCGCAAGGCTGTGCGTGCGGTTCTGTCTGACACTACACGTACGTACTTCGCACAGCCCGCATATCGCACACAGCCCACATACCGCGCGTACGGTACGTTCGTTCGGGCTCGTGTTATCGTGGCGGCCGAACGAACGAGCGAACGAACGAACGAACGAACGCAACAGGACGAGAACGAGACGTGTTGTTCCCGCTCGGGCGCTGTGTGATGCGTGATTATTGACTGTTCGGGCTGTGAGACATGTTGCCGGGGGGTGGAGGAGGGTAGGTATATGGCATTCGTTCGTTCGTTCCGCCTCACCCTCACTCCTCCCCATCCCCCCGGTGTTTCTCGCTATCAGCTTAGTAGAGGAAAATGCAGGAGTTCTCGTCCGCGTCTCCCCCGTGGTGGGGCGGTGTGGTACGAGTACGAGTACGTATTTGATTTTCTCTATTTCGAGCGAGAGAAGACGACGACGGGGTTTTTGGTGGGGGAAAGGCCGGGGAGGAAGGAAGGGAGGGAGAGAGGGGGGGGCTGCGCAGGGCCAACCGGGACGGAGGCACAGGAAAGAAAAAAAGGGGGGGAAGAGAGAGAGGGAGAGGAATGGCGGCCCCCCAACGACTGGTCTCCGGGGAGGTTGGTGGTGCGAGGTTTCGCTAGAACCGGACAGGTAGGCAGGCAGGCGTGTAGGATCAATAGCTGCTGCGCATTCTTCTTTTCGGCGTTTGCGGTGCTGTGCTGCACTACGCAGCAGTTACTGCATACACGTATGCGGGTGAGACGGATCAGACGGGACGGACGGCAGAGGCTGATTGCGTGCTTGTGCTGGTGGCGCAGGTGCTGCAGAAATCAAGGCTTATTTTTACTCAGAAATGACGTCTGCATCCCCTTAGCCTTGAATCCTAGCCCTTCCTCAGCCGATTCGGCCGGTATGGGGCTGCGGGTCGTTAATTGGTCTAGGCCTGGCGTCCATGTCCGCGTCGGCGTTGCGCCCGGTGGAGCATTTACCTACACCTACGTATTTTACGGTACGGTGGCTGGTCCGGCGTGTGATGATTATTGTGTAAGTGTGGGCGGTTGCTAGTGGCGCCCGGCGCTAAGCAGAAGCTGCAAGCTTGCTTACTACTTACTCCGACGCTATTTTACCCCGGATTCTTTCTTGGGTATCCAAGTGCAAACCTCCCTTCGCTGGTCCTCGTGCTCCTTCCACGCCCAATCCGGCAATCGTTGCTGTGCTGCCTGCTGCAAGGCAAACGACGCAACCACTATTGCACCACCGCAAGGCCGGTAGCGCTCCGAAGAGGGTACATGAGTGCAACCACCAGACCAAGTCTTTCTTCACCTTTTCGGAAGTGCTCGGGACCGAAGAAGGAAGGGGTCTTCACGTGTAAGGCAGAGGGAACCTACTGTGCCGCACCGCTACTACTTACTGTCGCCTGCCAGTCACTCCACAATGAATCCTTCACCCTCTGTAACACCCTTCCATCACCTACCTACCACCAACCCGCCTCCCCACGCAACATCAGCAGCCCGCCAGACCGACCGCAAGCGTACCGTCCCATCCCATTCCCCTCACACCACCAACCCGATACCACCGCCCGCGGCACGAACCCGTAGTGCCACACCACCAACGTCCCCGTACCGTATCACAGCGCCGAAGCCCCATCGTTCCCTCAACGCCCCATCTTATCTGCTCTCTTTCCCTCCCTCCCTCTCCTTGCTACCACCCGGCCCCGCGGATCACCGCGCGCGCATCCACACCCTAATCCTTCGGCGGTGCGGTGCGGTGCGGTGCGGTGTAGCAGTACCAGCACCCATCTGCTTGCTCGGACACCTAGCCGAATCCCCCGCTCCCTCTTTCCAAAGAGCCCTTCCTCTAAACGCTGCTCTTGGTACCTGCTCGTCTTCGAAGATCCCGACGCGTGGGTACTGTGAGTGCAGAACCACGACCGGTCGCTGATAGAGCGGGGAGGAGAGTAGTTATATAAGAAGGGTTGGAGCAGAGCCAGAACATTGAGGAACAAGATCCTAGTCTGTCCAGCAATCTCGAAGATGAGCGAGATCACTGCAGCCAAAGTCGACCGTAAACACGGGAAGACGTGGCTATTTGCTTCGATGATTGGGAAGGCACAACAAGATCAGATCGGCCACTGCCTTCTGACACGGGATGTTGCAGCACGTTAATGGAGATATCTCGAGGACTCGAAATTCTAGCCATGGATGGGGAAATAACACCCATTTGGGCAGTCGCGGCCAGCTGCGTCTTCTACGCTGTTTGCGCCCCATGTGTAGTTCCCTTTCAATGGGCGCTCAAGGCGCAGGGCGCGTATACCCGGCGTAGATTCCGAAAGCAAGCAGCTGAAGTGGCACAGAAATGGGCCGAGATGAACGACCGGGGAAGGGCAGAAATTTGGTGGTACTTGAAGGTGTGGGAGCGAGGTATGCTGTGGAAAGTATTGGAGAAGAGGGGATTAATGGGAAGTTACAGTGAGTTTGATGGTGATATGAGGATGCTGACGGATAAGTTCGGACTTCCGAGCCATTATGATCTTGTCATGAAGGGAAGGATGAAGAAGACGGATATTCTCGAAAGCGATGAAAAGAGAAGATTGAGGATAAGAGGGAAAGACGTTTGGCAAAGAAGAGGGAAAGGGCCAGAAAGAAGATTGTGAGCTTCGTTCAGCATATTAGAACGTCCATCTCCGCTGCCTTCGCAAACACATATCTCGTGGCTAACTAATTGGTGAACGGTGTATGAATGGGGTATGACAGTAATTATTTGGCTTTCTTTACTCCAGTGCATTTATTGAGGGTTCCATCGCCATTACACTCCCGACAGATATTGTGGATTCCTTCTCAGCGTTGACCTTCGGATACGAAGGGGTCCATGATGGTTGAGACGGAAGATTACCTGGATCAGGGAAGATGATGGTCCCTTGCGGCAGTGTCCGTCGCAGACCAGGACAAGGATTGGAGCAGGGGATGCGTTGTAGCCGAGAGCTTGAGTCTACGCCGCATGGATGCCTGATTCCATCGAGGGGCTTCAGAGTTCAGCGTCGTTGCTGGCTTTGCTCCAGTCACAAAGACAATCGGGAGTCTCGAACGAAGGGTGTGGCTGTATTTGTCAATTTGTTCGCTCTCCATCATTTTCACACATCGGTCACCACAGACGAACACGGAGCTGACGACTCCTGACACACGTCATATGGTCAGACGTTCCGACCGGAATGTGGCGCAGGAAGCGGAAGGATTCGCTCCGCTCATGGAGGAGCTCCGCTCGGGCAGGAAGGGCGGAGGAAGGACAAGAACACGAGACATGTGACACGGCCCCGCCTCCTCCGCGCGGACGACACTCACCCGAGCATGCTCGGGGATGATTATGGAAAGTTGCGCGACGCAGTGTGTGCTTGATAAGAGTACACGGTTACAGGGGGGAATTGTGCATGCTGGAAGACAGACGGCGGTAGAGGATGTATTATTGCTGGCACTGCCGTCGACTGCGCGGCGCATGTAAGTTTTTATGCTGAGCCGAGAACTCTTGGATTTGCATTCAAGCACTTTCTCTCGGAAAGGGTTGTAAGCTAGCGCCTGGGAATAGGTGCTATGGGACTACAATGTCCATGATTCTGACGGTATGGATGCCACCAGCGATCTTGGCGCTATATTGGCGGCACATGGATGGAAGTGGGTTTCTCACATTCATCTCGACATGCGGAGCAGATATCAGCATACCAGTGAGTGGAGGTGGCAATCGACCACCCCTACCTGCGAAAAGCTCTCTACCTGGACAAAGTCGCAAGACTTCACAGTCAATATTTCATATTCCTTTGGCGGACCTGCAGCCCGTCCGAAGCCAGCCCGCGCGGACGGTACCCAGCGAGGAGGCCACATGGCACTACGGCAACCGCAGCGGCGCACTCCCGCTGAACTTCCGCGCCCCTCGGCGCCAGCCAACACCTGCACCCGTCCATCGCCATTGCATCGACCAGAACAGCAAGCAGCCGCTCTCTCGACTGCGCCAATGCCTGCGGCCATCCGCTCGGCCGGCCACAGCGAGCGCGGAAAGCGAGCGGACCTAAGCCGGACCGGTGGCTAGAGTGCAACTCTTACCCCGCAGGGCCCCTGCCACCACGCCAATCCAATCGCGCTGAAAGCCCCGCTTCGCAACTCCACCGCCGTACCCACCGTCTCCTTGTCGCCGCCAGACATCTCGCCAGCTACAAAACCCTCAGCTGCCCCGCCACGCCGCCCGCTCACCACCACCGCCTCCCACCCACTCCCGCTCCCCACGCCGCCATCGACCGCCGCCATCATGCCCGTCAACGTCACCGTCCTCTACCCCAACGTCTCCGACGCCACCTTCAACCTCGACTACTACCTGTCCACCCACATGCCGCTGGCCCAGAAGCATTTCGGCCCCCACGGCATGACGGGCTGGAAGGTTGTGCGGTGCGTTCCTCACCTCCCCTGCCGCCCCTGCATCGCCAATGCTGACCCTGTGTGTGTGTGTGTGCCACAGCATCCTCTCCACCCCCACCGGCGAAGCGCCCTTCAGCGTCCAGTGCACCCTCGTCTTCGACACCACGGAACAGGTCGATGCTGCTCTCAAGAATGCCTCCGGCCCCGTTCTGGCCGACGTGCCGAACTTCTCGAACAAGGAACCTACCTTCCTGATTGGCGAGGTTGTTGGCGTCAGCAATGCGTAGACTGTACGAGCGCTTCAAGGAAACTAAAAAGAAGGTTCACGTCCGGGCGAGTGCTGATAACATTGAATCAAGCTGAGCGGGATCAAAGTTATGAATAAGCGGGAAAGCGCGGGACAGGCGTCATTGAAGACGGGAAAGATTTTTCAAATAAGCAATGCATGTCACTTGCAACGGCGATGCGCCCAAGCCCGTTCGTGATGATTGCGCGCGCAAGAACCCCCTCTACCCATCCTGCTCCGCCGCCCTCAACACCCTCTCCGTCATCTCCACACTCAACCCCAAATAATTCCTCGGATCGCACAGCCTCTCCAACTCCCCCCTACTCAACCCCACCTCCTCACACTCCACCAACAACTCCACCAACGGCCTCCCCTCCACCTGCGCCCTCCGACACAACTCATACACCAAATCATGCGCATACTGCCTCCCCAGCGTCCTCCCCAACCCCATCATCACCGCCTCGGACACAATCGCTCCCTTCGTGATCTCGAGGTTGCGCGCCATGGCGTCCGGGTGCACTTCGAGGCCGGCGAGGAGCGTGGCCGTGTGTTTGAGGGCCGCGTGCGTGGCCGTGCTGATCTGGGGCAGGACGATCCATTCGATTTCCCAGGGCCCGGTGCTGCGTTCGTGGTCTTCGACTAGGGCGTCGAAGAGGGCGGTGGAGAGCTGGCGGATGGTGGAGGCGAGGGCTGTGATGTAGGCGGAGGAGATGCTGGGAGGGAGTGAGTGAGTGAGTGAATGAGTAGGGGGAAAAGAAAAGAAAAAAACAAACAAACAACATACGGATTCCTCTTCTGCGGCATCGTGCTACTCGACCCCCTCCCCTCCTCCCACGGCTCCCGACACTCCCCCACCTCCGTCTGCATCATCAACTTGACATCCCCCGCAAACTTCGCACACGTCCCGCTCACCAACGCCATCCACGCCCCCGCCTCCGCCACCCGATCCCGCTCCGTATGCCACGCTATCTCCGGCACCCCCAGTCCCAGCTCCCGCGCCAGTCCCTCCTGACACTTGAACGCCCGCTTCACCCCCTCCTCCCCCTCCTCCGCCCCATCCGGCACCAACGTCGCCAGCGTCCCCGCCGCCCCCGAAAACTCCACCACTTCGACTCGGCGCCTCAGCTGCTCCAGCCTCTGCCGATGTCGCTGGAAGGTGGCGAGTAGCCGGGCGAGCTTGAAGCCGAAGGTGATGGGCACGGCTTGTTGGAGGTTGGAGCGGGCGGGCATGGGGGTGCGGATGTGTGTGGCGGCGAGGGAGCGGAGGGAGGTG
Organism: Neofusicoccum sp. Z2; assembly: GCA_037356115.1. Taxonomy (NCBI): domain Eukaryota; kingdom Fungi; phylum Ascomycota; class Dothideomycetes; order Botryosphaeriales; family Botryosphaeriaceae; genus Neofusicoccum; species Neofusicoccum sp. Z2. The sequence continues at coordinate 39,422 of JBAWJY010000008.1, forward strand.
GTTATGGAGGAGAGGGTGGTGGAGAGGAGGGAGAGGGTGTCGCGGAGTTGGAGGGCGGTGGTGGTGTCGGTTACGTCTTGGGTTGTTGCGCCCCAGTGGGTGTATTCGCCTGGTTGGGCTTCTTGGGGATGGTGGTGTTGGGGGTGGTGGTGTTCTTCTTCTTGGGAGTTGTTGACGCTGGAGGAGGACGAGGCGTTGACGAGGCGGACGACTTGTTGGACGACGGGGAGGACGGGGTAGCCGATTAGGCGGGTTTGCTTCTCGAGTTCGGTCCAGTCGAGGTAAGAGATGTCGCAGTGTTTGCGGATGGCGGTGGCGGCGGAGGAGGGGATCTGTGGAGGGGGGGTGTTAGTGGTTGGGGGGTTTGTTGGAGGGCTGGGGAGAGTGCGTACAATTCCTAACTCGGCTTGGACTTTGGCCAGGGCGGCTTCGAAGGCGAGGTAGTAGCTTGTGCGGCGCTTGTCGGACCAGATGGCTGCGCTTTCCTCCGTGCTGAGGATGTTGCGGAAGATGACGGAGTCGGTGACGGAAGTCATGGTTGATGTGCGGGGCGTTTTGGCGTAGACAATGGACAACGAAAGAGAAAATGATGATTGAGAAGCGATGTCGATGTTTGAAGCTATTGGGCACCGTCTTTCGAGGCGAGTTCACGGACTTTCGGTGGCCAGTTTTGTTTCCTTGCTCTTTTCTTGCTCGTGATATTCAATTCACGCGGACTTCTCTCCTGTGAGTACTGTCCACAATGCTGATACTGTACTTATGGGCAGTTGTACTGGTAAACGCGGAGAACGGCCAAGGTGGAGTAAGTAACCATGCAGGTGGCCGTGACGTCACAAAGAGGGGTGCATGAACCGAGAGGAATCTCTCCACGCATCAGCTCACTCCAGTCGGTAAACCAAGTGCACTTCGGATGTTTCCATGCTGCCCCAGCGATGAAGCGCAGTGCGCAATCAGGCTCCGCGTTCTACGGCACAGCTACCTGGCCATGATGCTCGAGAACGAAACATGGCAAGCACCCCCCACGGCTTTTCCCAATGTCGAATTGCAAAATATCTCTGCCGATAACCCGTCATCCGCATGACATTTCTTTTCAAGGCCCCAGTCGCTTTATTCCCGCAGTCTACCCCGCTCTCGACAGTTTGACGACAGCACACCCGTCAACACGAACCAATTTTACGGCAGCAATCTCAGCATGGCCGAGGCAAAGAAAACCGTGGATGGGAGTCTCCTGAAGAAAATTTCCTGTGGAGCTGACGAGACAGCTGAGCACATCCGAGATACACGCAGCGGGGACCCGGAGATCCTCGCCATGATAATGAGATCAACGACACGCTCTGAGGCGTCGAAGATGCTGCATGGATGCTACAAAGGAATACACAATCGGCTGTATTGCTTGTTCTTGAACATGGAGGCAGATTCCTTGGATAGAACCTTCAACTTGGTCAGAGAACGAGTCCTACATCATTCCAAAGAAGGCATGGATATTCCTCCATTTTAAATCGCCGGAGCATTATTCGTGCCCATGTGGATAAGCAGAAAGCCAATACCAGTTTGAGAGAGGGATGGGTGGAGGAGAGCAGTAAGGAAGTGGGATCTTGATGGAGAGAGAGTGATTGATGCAACGCTGCAAGGCGACGAGCAATAAGCGCTACACTGCTGCGTGCTGATAAGTCCCCCAACTTTCCAGCAGTGCGCGCCATTGTTTTTAGGCAAGAGGGAGAAGGCAGCGCGGCGGGCTTACTATGATGTTGGAGGACGAAGCATCGAAGGAGGTGTCTTGAGGGTGGGAACAACGGTGGTGAGGTTGCAAGATGTGGCGGATCATTAGGAGAGTGCGGATGATGAGCACGGAGATGGGGAGGATGAACAAACGGAACGTGAGAAGGATGCGAAAGACGAATAAGTATACGTTCGATAGGTTAGCTGCCGCAAACAGAGATTGAATTGGCACAGGAGACGGACGTCGCCATCTTCCAAAGCTGTGCAATGGAAGAACCCGGAGAACCGCGTCACATCTGAGGAGGCTTCAGAAAGAGAAGGACGAGGCAAGAATGGTTGAGGAGCAACAAATGAGCGGCTCTGGTCCATCCTTCGGGGAAGCACAGGGACTTACTGGGACTTTAGGAGTTCGGCTGAAACCATGAGGTAGTCCAGCGCGCCCAAAACAAGCCAATAGCGGACAGATGCAACTGCAAGTTAGGATACAGCCACTGGAGATATAACAACGATTTAAGCAAGGCGGCTGCTCGAACCTGTGAGAAGTCAAGTCAATTAGGCCGTATACTGCTCTAATTAAGGAAAGTTTAGAAGCTCCACGGTCGAAGGGCAAGTGTTTTACGTCTTCCTCGGGGAACTACGGGTGGCAGAATACAGATAACTTTGCAGAGAAAGGAAGTAGCGACCTGTATTATATCACCTTGAGAATCATCATCACTTATTCGGATACACCAAAAGCAGACCAAATCGCCTTTCCCTCCCCCATCACCACAAACCCTCCTCCTCACCTCCCCCTACCCCACTACAGTCTACACCACCCCATTATTAATCAACCTCACAACCCCCCCCTCCACAAACGCCTCATTAACCACCAAAACCCCCTCCAACGCCCTCCCCACCAACACCTCCTTCGCCCTCCCCGGCCCCATCCCCTCCTCCCCCCCATCCCCCACAAAACAAGCCACCAACCCAGCCACATGCGGCGCCGCCATCGACGTCCCACTATCCGCAACGTAAACCCCGGGCCCGGCGATACCAGCCGACACGACGTCGGCCCCCGGCGCATAGACGTCGACGCAGGGGCCGGTGCTCGAGAACCAGAGGATTGTGTCGTTGATGGTGGAGGCGGCGACGACGGTGAGGGGGGTGGTGGGGCCGCCGGCGGAGGCGGGGGAGTGGGTGCAGGCGTTGTCGTAGGTGTTGCCGGCGGCGATCTTGGTTTGGTTAGCTGGGCGGGCGGGGGGAGGGGGGCAATGCTTACGACTACGTGGATGCCGGCGGCGGCGAGTTCGAGGGTGGAGGTGTCGATGGTGCTGAAGACGGTGCTGAAGGAGAGGGACATGGAGACGATGGAGGCGACGAAGTCGGGCTGGGTGGAGCGCTCGGCGTGTTGGGAGAGGATCCAGTCGACGCCGGCGAGGTACTGGGAATGGATGAGCGAGTGTGTTTATCTACGGTTGAAGAGAGATGTACTCCGGAGGACGAACCGCTGCCGGCATCGTCGAAGACCTTGACTGCGATCAAGTTGGCGTTCGGAGCAACACCCACGGTAGCACCAGCTGCGGTGCCCGCGCAATGCGTACCTGAGGGAAGTGTTAGCAGCGCGCTGATAGGCCTTGCATCGTAAGAGAATGCAAAGAGAGTCAATCCACCGCTCCTCACCATGCCCAAACCCATCGCCAGGCTGATCCGAATAAAAGTTAAACCCCTCGCGAGCTCTCCCCGCAAATTCCTCATGCTCAGTATAGATACCCGAGTCCATGACATAAATATCCACTCCAGCCCCAAGCGTCGACGTATCATTCCAAGTGTACGTGTACCTGCAGCCCACACACACAATCAGCCATCGCCATCGCCCCTCTCCACCCTCACAGATCCCAACTCACTCACCCCCTCCCCGTCACACTCCCCACAACCCCCACCTTCCCCGCCTGCGAAATCCTCTGCAACCCCCATGTCGAATCATCCCTCGATGCAGCAGGCTTACACTCAACCGCCTCCTGCACCATCAAGACCCCCTCCGCGGCCCTCAACCGCTCGACCTCGTCGTCAGTAATGGCGCCCGAAAAGCCGCGGAAGCGGGTATTGTTGAACGTGGCATAGACGCCATCGTTGTCGGGTGTGAGGTTGAGGTCGGCGAGGAGACCCGCGATGTCGGTGCCGGGGGCGGCGAGGATGTCGAATTCTTTGGTGTTCTGGCGACGGTGGAGGGGGGAGGGGGCGGCGTGGATGGTGGTGCTGAGGATGGTGGTGGTGGAGAGGGTGAGGAAGAGGGATGGCTTCATTTTTGGATGCTGAGGAGTTGGTGGGTCTTAGAGGATGTTGGGATTGATGGTCAAGGGCTGGTAAAGAGCTTCTGCGTAGTCCCGAACGACGACGCGGTCCGCTCTTGCTTCTGGAGCAGCTCCATGGTGGAATTTATGTAGTGGTGACGAGAGATTGCTTGACCGCTATGCTGGACCTTAAAGCTGGGGTCGAAGGCTCGTGATAGGTTCAGGTACTGATAAGTACACGCAAATAAACAAGTGCCAAGCATTTTGCCGGGCGGACCAAGATTTCTTGAATAGGAAGGCCGTAACCGGGACGGTGAAGCCGCTGCATGAAGACGAAATGCGAAGCGGGAAGACGCTCCAACTTGATCAATTTAGAGGTGTTTGTGTGTGTGTGCAGTGGGAGCTAGCAATTAATTAGTCTTATACGAGAATGATGATGCTATATGAACTTAGCAAGAGCCAATGGCAAATACATGGAGGTTCCTTATCTTGTCTGCGACCCAGTTAAAGACCGGCCTATCCATCAATTCTGTCAAATGATCGTGTAATATCAACCATCGAGTTAATTACCAGATTCTTGCTTTGTATTTGTGAAAACCCCATTTTACTACTTTCCCTCTTCAGCTTCCAAGGCCATTGGTATTTTATATCCCCCACCCCTCCCCCTCCCTCTTCCCCATCTACTCCCCTACCTCAGCGTCACCCTAACCTCCTCCCTCTTCCTAAACTCAAACACGTCCGGCCGGCACGACGACACATTATTAAAATACCACCCATGCGCATCCAGATCGACCAACAAGTTCCCCGTGTTCCCACTCCAGTTAATCTCCCCCTCCAACGGCCCATTCACATCATCCGGCGTGACAGCCTCGTTGGTAAGGACGTCGATATAGTACTCCGGGGAGATGTGCACGAAGCCCAGGGCGATCGGAGGCAGCTTCGGGACGGGGTCGTGCTTGTGCGTGATGCGGAAGTTGGAGCCCTGGTTGGTGATGTAGTCGCTGATGGTCGAGTCGCCGATACGCGGGGCGCCGAAGGTGTACTGTTGACCCCGTCAGCAAGACAAGCAAAACAAGCAACGGTGAAGGGGGGGAGGAGGGACTCACCAACTCAACCGCATACCCCCCATTCCTCAACTCCGCAGCCGCGAAATCCGCAACCGCGCCGCCCAAGCTGTGCCCCACGGAGACGACCTTGTAGCTGGGGTTCGCGGCGGCGGCGGTCTTGACGGCGGCCAGGACGTCGTCGCGGGCCTCGGTCCAGGCGGTCCAGAAGCCGCCGAAGGCCTTGCAGCCGTCGCACAGGTCCGAGGCGTCGACGGTCGGGAAGCTGATGTCGGTGAGGTAGTTGCGGATGGAGCCCGAGCCGCGGAAGGCGACGACAATGAGTTTGTTGGTGGAGTCGGTGGCGACGTAGCCGGTTACGTCGGTGACGAGGGAGCTGTTCCACGGCGAGGATGGTCAGTCTTGGTTCGTGTTGGGTAGGGCGGAAAGTGCCGGAGGGGCTCGGTGGGCTGATGGTGGTGGGGTAGTTGTGGGTTTAGAGCTTAGATGATTCAAGGCGTTTGAAGGAGTGCTGTGTCGATCACAGATGTGTAGCGAAGTTTGATAGACATTGAGTGGGTGGAAGAAGCTATGACACAAGGGGAGGCGTGAAGCAGAGCTTTGACGACCGCAACTCGGATGCTCGGAAACACCCGAGATCTGAGACAGTCTCGAGCTTAGGACCGGGAATATATAGTAAAAGTAATTTTAGAACGAGGTGAAAGTAGTGAAGGAGGAAGAGAAATTGAATCGCGGTGGGACAGGTGAGAAAGGAAACGTAAACAGAAGGAAAAGGAGAGCTTACTTCTCAAACTCGTCGACGGTGTTAGTGTTAGCAGCCTCGACAAGGGGACAGTTATCAGTATCGCATGTCAGCTTATTGCCAGTCGAGTTGTTGTTGTTCGGGCAGTAAGCGGCAGCGGCGAACTGCTCCATAAGGCTGAACGTGTTGAACAGATCCTGCGAGATTTCTGGTACAGCAGATACATCAGTTTCCTGCCCCGAGTTTGAAGTGTTGTTTCAATCTGAAGTGGATGACGACGTACCCCTGCGCTCGATCCTGGCCACTGGCGCGGGAGCCGCGCTCACCAGCGCCGCAGCACCCAGGCCAGCAACGAGACGCGAAAACAAAGACGGCATCGTGACAGAAGCGTCGAACAAGAGAGAAAGGACGAGCGACAGGCAGTCCAACCAGAAGCCAGCCAATGGAGTACAGACAGACCAGACGGTGGACGACCGGCGAAACGACGCTGACGAGAGCGAGAGAAGAAAGGAGGAGGGCGCTGGGTCAGAGAGAGGTACAAGGAGATGCAGGAACCCGCCGCTATAACACGGTTGGTTTCTTTGCACGACTCAACCTGGAGCGGCTAAAGGAACGGAAAGACGCTGGAAGCAGTCCGAAGGCGGAATGTTCGCCGTTAGCACGTGTGCCCGGGGTGCTCTTTATACATCAACCCAACGGGGAAATGGAAGAGATGTCAGCTCCGAGAGGGGGCAGAAGCGACATTATTGCCCGCGAGGCAGAGGAGGGCAAAAAAAAGCGAACCAAGAAAGACTCCAAGCATGATCGCCAGCAAGGGGTGTGCACGCGGGCTGGGGCAGTAGCATCGCTGTGGCAGCTTCTCCGTCTCGCGTGCTGTGGTGCCAAAAATGCTGTCCACGAGGGGAGAGCGCGGTTGCTCGCGCGGCCAGTGCTTCCGCGTCTTGCTTTGACGACGGCCGGATTTGAGGATGGTGGACGAAAGCGGAAATGATGAGATGGCGCGTTACTGAGCTGTTCCTGGTCTCGGGTAACGCAATTCGCTGCAGCAGCTGCATTCTGCCGACCACTCAGATGGCAGCAGCAGCGCTGTTGCCGTTGACAGGTCGGCCGGGAGAGTGGGAGCCCTGAGGTGGCTTCCGCCACGCGCCGGTAGAGTGGCTGCAGCTGTTTGCCTGCATGGACAACCGCGGGGTGCATGCACGTAAGCGCCCGCTGCTGCTGGGCAATGCGCCATCTGGCTCGAAAGAGGCGTGTCGCCTCAGCGATCGCTTCTCGCGACACCCCGGCGCCTCACTCGGCGGCATTCGTGGCCTCCTGAGTCGTGCTGAGGCGGCAGGTCACTTACCCCGCTGCCAACTTGGCCATCCCCGCCGCCGTCGTTGTCGAGGTCGGAAGCGCCGAGGATATGCTGGAAGGAATTTTCCGCGGTGAGGAGCGCACAGGTGAGGCTCTGGCAGGTGCGCGTGGCGGGCGATTGGAATTGGGCTCGGGTATCGCCTGCGGATCGACTCGGCGAGCATGGGTGTGCTGCTGGGTTGAGCCGCCTGTTTGCCGGAGAGCTGGCAGTCCGAGGCTTTTTGTTGTTGGGCGCGCGGGAGTGATGGACGAGCGGGACTTCCCACCTCGGTCGAGTGATGCTCAGGAACTCCTGCACAAAAGAGCCCTGGACCCTGGCGTTTCCCTGCCCGCGTATGTACATGCAGGAAATCTGTGAATGCCACGGAGGTTGCCAAATCGACAATGTGAGATGTTGAAATAAGAAGCTCTGCACGTCTCTCTCGCTCGCCTGTCTGCCTCGTTCCGGGGCACGTGGGGTCACGGACAGCAGCTGTTGAGAGATGCGTCGAAAAAGCTGTCCCACCCCGGAGCAGCCTCCTACAATCGGAAGGTCAATATTGCAACCCTCTCGGCGCTCTACATTTTGCCGGCGCCAATGTCTTGTCACCAGTCACTGCCAAAAATACTACTATTGCTTGGATGACAGTGTCTATTCGCTGACGAATGCACCTCTCGCTGGCTTCCCGGACGCGCACGCTTGCTCCTCTACTGCAGAAGAAAAGCCGTCTCCGTGCAGCTCGCTTTCCCATGCTTCAATTTCAACGAGAAATCCGGCTTCACGCCTCGAAATCCTCCCACGAGACTCTTGAAAGAGCAGGTCAGAAGCCACCACCAACAGCAATTCCATCGTGTGCGTCATCCACCTGCTGTCTCCGAAACGCCCCCGGCGGCATGCTGTGTGACCGCAGCATTCCCAGCCACTTTGATATCCATCCTTTATGGTCCGTGGCGGAGCTTTACTGTGGGGGAACGTACGGTTTCACGAGCATTTCGCTGAACCTGTGGACTCGATTAGCACACCCATCGTCCAAACACCCGGCGCAGCACTCACTTCTCCAGCTTCTCCTTCCCTCGCACCTCCTCCACCAGCAGCGGCATCTTGACGACGTTGAATTCCTCGTACAGCTCCTCGATCTGATCCAGATACTTCTTCTGCATCTTGCGACGAGCATTGCACTGCTCGCACGGGTTGTCCGACTTGGGGAAGAGCAGCTGATTGACCACAATCGTATGGGTATCGATCTCGTAGCTAGTGAGCTCCTGAATCATGCGCTCCGTCTCGTAGAGCGACAGGAACTCCGGAATGCAGACGCACACAAACGTCGTCATGTCCGCGTTCTTGAACTGCGTGTTGACCTCGGCGATGGTCTCGCGCAGGCTCTCCATCTTCGCCAGCATGTCGTCGAGGTTCTGGCCGCCGGGCAGGCCGCCGCGCGCGCCCAGCACGCTGTTCAGCATGGGGCCGAATTGAGAAGACAGCTGCGACAGCTTGGCCAGCGCCTTCTCCATGACGGTCGGGAACTGCAGGAAGCGCAGCGTGTGGCCCGTGGGCGCCGTGTCGAAGATGATGACCTCGTACGAGAGGGACTTGACCTGCTTGAGCACTTCCGCGAAAGACATGGCCTCGTCGACACCGGGTATCTGTTCCGTGCCACGCCACCGTGTTAGCTAGCCTTCATCCGTTGCCCCCCAGATCCCCATCTCCTCCCACCACCACTATCCTCCCCCATCAAGCGTCCGACAGTGGGATCCTTACGCTAAACGCCAAATCCTGCATCATATTCCCCATCCCCCCCATACTCGCCATCGCCTCGTCCGCGCCCTCCCCGCCCGCCGCCAGCAAGTCCTGAATGCTCCCGTTCGGGTCGATCTCCATGGCGCTCAGGTTGGTGAAGCCGTCGACGAGGCGCGCATCCTTGCCGAACTTCTGGTTGAACGCGTCGCTGAGGTTGTGCGCCGGGTCGGTCGAGATGAGCAGCACGCTCTTGCGGTGCCGCGCCAGCTGGATCGCCAGCGAGCACGACGTCGTCGTCTTGCCCACGCCGCCCTTGCCGCCCACGAAGATCCACCGCAGCGTCTTTTGGTCCAGGATCGGCTGCAGCGTCGGCTCCATCGCGTCGTCGTCGGCGTTGATTATCGCGGCGCTGGACATGGTCGGTGTGCGGGGCGCGTTGTCGGCGGCGGGGGTGCGGAAGTGTATACGTGTGCGTTTTGTTGTTTGCGCTGCGCGAATGAAGGGTGGGGTGAGGTCGGAGCGCTTGAGGTTGGCGGAGCGGTCGTCGGGGGTGAGGGAGCGGAGCGGTTGGTATTAGGTCCACGTGGGAGTTCTGGCGGCGAGGGTGGTGGCTCGAAGTTTAGGGCGGGGAGCTTGGAGTCGGCAACTTTCCAGCGTGTTCGGGCCAGGGAATCGTGACAGCCTAGCGTCATCGTGCAGCGCGGCTCGGCTTGCCGCGCCTCAACTCCAGCCAGGAGGCAAATTTCATCACGCGGTAAACATAAGCAGCGAGCGGACGGTTGGAAGCTCTATTTCGCAGCAGAGTTGAGGCTGGGCTAACGTGCACTGGCCGCGTTCCTCGGTGCACTGGCTCGCCGTAGCGGTACGTTATTTGAAGGGCTACAGGCTGCATGAAAAGGCCATGATTGTCCCGTTCATCCCGTCCACTATTCTTTTCTATAGAGTACATAGCAAGGCAGCAAGTCTACGATTTAACCCCCGTGAAGCATAACCACCCAGAGTGTCATCAAGGGCCAACATCCACGGTGACAGAGCTTGTCCCATTACACCAGAAACGCCGACACCAATCCCGGTCATGAGTACTGTGATGAAGAAGGAAAACTCAACTCGCACGCTTATTTCTTCTTGCCCTTGGCCTTGGTGCCCTTGGATGCACTCGCCGATCCGTTGGATGCAACACTGCTGGCACGGGAGGCCGAGGCAGAAGCCGACTTGCTGCCGCCGCGGACATTGTCAAGCGCCTTGTTCTGCATTTCCGTTAGACTTTGTCCGACAAAACCGAGGATAGCGACTTGCCTTGACGCCATTCTTGGCCTTCTTCTTGGCCGGGGTGTCCTCATCGCTCTCTTCTTCTTCGTCATCGTCAGCGCCCCTCTTGCCCTTCCCAGTACCGTTGGTGACCTTGGCGCCGTCTCCATCAAACTCCCTGACCACGGTCGTGAGAAGGGTGTTGCAGCGACGGCTGATCTCGACTGGCGTGCGACTCAAGAAGAACCAGTCGAAGCGGAAGAGCGGGGATTCACGAATCTCATCGCGGATCCTGTCGTAGATGCCCTCCGTATCAACGCCATACTTGTCAAGCATGACAAGGAGGAACCGGTCCTCCTCCTCGGTGTACACTTTTTTGTTCGTCGTCGAGACCGAGTAGTTGAGTTTCAACTGCTGCAGAGGCGCACGGTACATGCTCAGCTTCTTGCGAAGAAGCTGACGCTGGCGCTCAATCTTCTTGAGGCGCTCCTCTCCCTCCTCGATCGCCGTGATGTACTTCTCCCAGTTGGCGATGTCCTTGTACTTCTTCCAGAAGACCTTGGCGTACTCTTCAATCTCTTCAGCAGTCTTGCCATCCACCTCATCCTCGATAGCCTTGAAGTTCTTCCGGCCGTACTTAGCAGAGCCGTTGATGAACTGTTGGAAGTCACGTCTGTTCCAGTCGGCGAAACCTTCTTGGGCCAGACGGTCCTTCTCCTCCTTCTCGGCCTCAGTCAATGGCTCGGCATCATCGATTTCCTTCTGGTCCAATTCTTGCTCTGCGACGCGTGCCTCCAGGTCCTCCTCGGTGCCCTCTTGGAGAGGTGCCTTGATCCCGTTTTCCTTGCGATACCAGGCAGTCTCCTTGTCCTGAAGCTCCTGAAGACGAGAGTTGAAGAACTGGTAGTCGTGGATCTGAATCTGCTTGGGCGCCCTAGGAATCTTCGGCTTCGTGTCTGCTGTGCGGCCGCCCGTCATCAAAGCTTGACGGTAGTACTTGTCCATAGAGTACGACTGCTCCTTCCTCTCACGCTTGGACGGGTTGATCCAGTTGATACCAATCTCCTTCCTCTTGTTGACGAAGTTCTCGCCGTTCCACTCGTACGCGGAATCAGTGGTGAAGTTCTGAAGGTCGTCGATGCCAAGCTTCTCATACTTGGCGTTCAGCTCTGCGGTACGCTCCTCGCCACGCTTGAGAATAGCATCAATGTCATCATCGGAAAAGTCCGTTCCGCTGCCGAAAGTGCCAGTGCCGCCCTGGGATTGGAAGACCTTCTCAGCACCGTGCTGAATCATGTTCAGCAGCTCTTCCTTAGACTGAGCATTCTTGACGGGTTGCTGAGCCCGGCCTTGCTGAATGACGAGCTGATCCAAACGCAGCTTTTGGGCGGCGCGTTCAAGAACCTTCTCCTCGATGGCGTTCTCCGTGACGAACCTGAAGACCATCACCTGCTTGGTCTGACCAATACGATGAGCGCGGTCCATAGCTTGGAGATCGGCCTGAGGGTTCCAGTCACTATCAAAGAGAACGACGATGTCTGCTGTCGTAAGGTTGATACCCAGACCACCGGCGCGAGTCGTGAGCAAGAACAGGAACTTCTCGGAGTTAGGCTTGTTGTACTCGTCAATGGCGGCGATGCGGTCCTCGTGAGCAGTCGAGCCATCGATACGGCAGTACTGATAGCCGCGCATGACGGAGTAGTCCTCGAGAATGTCCAGCACACGACTCATCTGGGAGAAGATCAGAACACGGCTACCCTGGGCCTTCATGCGCTTCAGAAGCTTGTCGAGCATGACCATCTTGGCCGCATTGGTGACCAGATGCTCATCAGTAGTGTAAGGCGGTCCTGGCTCTGCTCCATCGAACAAGTAGGGGTGGTTACAGCACTTCCTGAGCTGCATGACAATGTTCAGCAAGCGCGTCTTGGACTCCTTCTTACCACCCGCGCCGTTGACAGCATCGATATCCTTCTCGAGAATCTTCTTGTACCACTGGACCTGCATGTCCGACATGCCAATGTAGAGGTTAATCTCCTTCTTTGGCAACAAACTCTTCTCCACATCGCTCTTAACACGCCGAAGCAAGAAGGGGCGGAGAACCTTGTGCAGTTGTTGGACAACGGTGTCTTGATCCTCCTGCTGGCCGGAGAACCACTGGTCGAAGGCCTCGGAGTCGCCAAAAACGTCCGGGAGCAAGAAGTTGAGAAGAGCCCAGAGTTCGTGCAGGTTATTTTGCAGAGGCGTGCCGGTGATCAGCAAGCGGTTGCGGGAGTTGAACACACGGATGATCTGGGCGAGCGAGGATTCCTCGTTCTTGATGCGGTGCGCTTCGTCAATGATAATGTACTCCCACGCGAACTTCTTCAAGTGCGACTTCTCTCGCAGGATCATCTCGTAACTGGTGATACAGACGTCAAAGCCTTCGTCGACGAGGCGTTCGTTGATGAGCTGGTGGCGCTCGTCCTTGGCACCCTGCAGAACGAGAACGTTGACCTCGGGGATCCACTTCGCGAATTCCCTCTTCCAGTTGTCTAGCGTAGACTTGGGCACGGCAACCAAGTGCGGTCCGGTGATGCCACGGATGAAGCGCAGGTAGCCAAGGAACGAAATCGTCTGCAGCGTCTTGCCCAGACCCATCTCATCGGCCAGGATTCCTGAAATACCGTTCTCATGGAGCGAGATCAGCCAGTTGAGGCCTGCAATCTGGTAGTCCCTCATTAGGCCCTGGACGAACGGAGGCGACTCCCGGAAGATGGTCATGTCGCCAGCGCCACCGTGCTTCTCCTCGCGGAGCAGCTCCGCGTCTTCTTCCTTTTCAGTCCTCCTGCGACGGTCGCCGCCAGCACCGCCCTTGCGCGCGTGTCCCTTCGAGGCCTTGGCCGCCTCCTCCTCGTTCTGGCGGTCGATCTCGGCCATGATCTCCTTGATGCGGGGGTTCGGATTCGAGTCGATGAAGTGGCGGAACAGGTCGGTGAGGCCCAGAAGGTAGCGGAATCGGCGGATCGAGTCATCTTCCTGCGCCAATGTTAGAAGCCGTGCTTCGAGGCATCAGTCTGTCCGGCGCGGCGGGATGGGTGCGACGTACCTTGGACTCGCCCAGGCGGTCATGTTTCTTGCCCAGCACGCTCTTGCGGAGCTGCAGAGCTTCCGAGCGGCGCCTGCGACCGTCGGTGGGAGCCGCATCGCCGGCCTCGCTGGGCGCGGCGGTGTTGAGGTTCGAGTCGGAGTCCTGGCGCGATGTCAGCGGAGGCACGCGTCGCAAGAGCAGCGGAAGACGCGTACAGTGTAGTCGGGGGTGTCCTGGGGGTCGGGAGTGTAGTCGTCGGTCGCGTCCGGGGCGTCGACCATGGACACATCGGTGGCCGAGGCGGCCTCAGAGTTGCGACTGCGCGAGGGCGCCATATTGCCCGTTTGGGCACGCGGACTATCGATTTAAATGTTCTGAATGGCGCACGCGTCGAATGCGCTCGGTCCTGCAGGATCCGGGAGATGGGGGGATGGTGGTTGGGATCGACGCGTCGGGCGCGCAGAGTTTGGCGGTTTCGCAGGAGGAGAGGGTGCGTCGGCGGAGGTGAACAGAGGATTGCTGTGTTCGCGACTAGGGTCAAAACGCGGTTATCTTACTCAGTCCGCCGATCTTCCCGTGACGCGCCTGCGCGTCTGCCCGCCAATGGCCGCGCCGCGCCGCTCACCGCCCGCACGTTTTGGGCTACCTTTGCCCCCTCCCAGCACGCTCGCTTCCTCTCCCACACTTCTGTCTGCCTGTCCGAGGGAGCAAATGCCCTCGGCCATGCTGCCAGCGTGCGCCTCGGAGCCTCACCGCAACGGTTGCGCAAATTGCCAGAAACAGACTTCTGACGTCATTCTATTTTCCTTATTGAGCGCGTCTGCGTTGAGAAGCCATTGCCTCGCCGCCGCCATGTTCCTGCGCGCGGGAAGTTCGCACCCTATTCTATGCTGCCGAAGAGACCCGCAAACTCCTCTGGGACGGTCTAGGTAGTGAAAAGGCCAGCGCCGTCGCAGCATAATATCTGTAAAACCGCTGCTCCCAGGGAATTTCCTTGCCTTGGAGGATATGAGAGTTGTTTGTTCCCATATTTGGGCTTGAACACGATCCGAACACACGCGCCCGATCAGAACAGGCTCACATCGGGCAGTCTCTGCCATACGAGCATCTTCATGCTCTTTTTGCTCCATTGCCACGTCGAGCGAAGTTTTCAGCGCTGTATAAACCGCTTGGGAGCACTGCGGAATCTTGATATGCAAAAACCCATTTGAATGGTTGCGAGTCTGTCGGTGCAAGAGGAGAGGAATTGATTAATTACGGTAAGATGTAATGAAGCAATACTAGAAAACGAGATTCATGAGAAAAGCTTGCTCGCTGAAGGGTAAAGAATTCCGATGTCGAGTGATTCCATGACTCAAGTGTGACAAGAAAATGCATCGACTTTTCCTACGGGGCAAGCCGTCCAAAGACGTGGAGGCAGAGCCCGAGAACCAACCAATGGAAAGAAAAGGTAAGACGAACCTTCTAACGCCCCACCATGCATGTATCTCATACGCCGACCTGTCCCGCCGCGCCCGCTTATGTACACTGGTCCAGTGTCTGATCCCAAGGGCCGAATGCTAAGGTTTACCACCGTCTCCACGCCATTTGCTTTCCTTCTCTACATTTCCTCCTCCAGACTATCCCTGACGCACTTCCTGACCCTCTTCTTGAACTCCTTAGGATCTTCACGCCACAGTCTACCGGCTTCTACATTGGCAGGGCTCTCGTCATTCGGCGAAGAAAGCATGGAAATGACGGACAGCAGGATCGTCTCGGGCGTCTGGACTGGCGACCACCTTTCCGCAGCAGACTCGTAGCCGTATTTGTCATCACCTGGTGGATGCAGAATGGAGATGCAGACGTCGCCGTTGGGGTATACTAAGGGAGCGTCAGCCAAACTCACGTTACGCAAAAGGTAGATCTCGCAGATTTATCGGCCGTGCGCTGCATAACTCCGACGCCGGTTCACAAGGCTACCGGTGCTGAACGCATGGGAAAGGGAGGGTACATACTGTTAGGGTGGAAAATCGGGGTCTCGAACTTCATCTTCGGAGGGAGAAGAGGGTACTCCGGCGGAAATGAGAGACGCGCTCTGAAGAAACCGCCTGCATGCCCATCAGCACAGCCCTACGTCTCTCACTTGGGCGCGACGATTGAAGAGGCGCCAAGCACAACTCTGACAGCACTGCGACGGCGCGTCAAGAGCGGCAGGCGGCTTTCTAGACACATACCGCCGTAGAACTTGCAGTCATCGTTGATCATGAGCATGACTTCCCACTCAAAGACGTTGTTGTCCACGAGTCCGACGCTGATGCCCGGAATGTCCTTGTCGGTCTGCATCTGCTTGAGCTGGCGACCCAGGAGGCCGGCGGCGGCGGAGGTCGAGGCCATGGCGCAACGAGACTAGTGACGTATGTCTCAGAGACGGCGAGCGGGCTCGTGTGCGGCGAGCGAAAAGTGGCGATGGCGGTTGTGCGAAGCGCGGAGCTGAGTTGAGCTCGTTGGCCGGATGGTGGGGGTGGAGGCGGGGAGAGCAGCTTGTGCTGGGCGAATACGCGTCGTACTGGGCGGCGGCGGGGGTCACAGTGGCACGAGGTGGCACGGGGAGAGCGCGCAGCAGGAGGGCTCAAGAAAAGCTGCCTGCTGGGTGTGGAGGCGAGTGGACGTGAAAGTATGCGCCGGGATACGGGCACCTGCATTTCAGACGGCCGGCGGGCCCGCTCTGCTGCTCGCGCCCCGCCTTTTCCGGCGTCGGAAAGCGCAGGAATGAACGCCGACCAGCGTCATCTTCGCGCTGCCCGCGCCCTTCTGCGTCCTCCTCCGTCTCCGCGCTTCGTCGGCCTTCTGCGTCGCGCCCGTGAGCTTCCCCTGCTCCCCCGCGCCCCGAGCGACGGGTCCCTGAGCGGCTCTCAACCGGACCCCGCGCCGTCACCTGCGCGCACGCGACATTCCGAAATGAATCATGCGTGCTGCACCGGCTGAGGCAGGTCGGTGTCAATGCCCATTTGCCTGCAGCAAAGGCCGCCATGCAGCGCGGAGCGAGGCGCCGGTGCCCACTGAGACTCTGCCGATTTCTGGCTCACCGACGGGAAACCATATCCCCTCGGACGGAGCTGCGTTTCTCTTGTCACGCCAGCAAGGAGCTGACGATGTGGGCTGAGCGAATGCCTCAGCCCTGGCGCGGAGTGAAGTCTGATGCTTCGGGAAAGAGCTGGTGGTGCGGATCCGCATCCACGAGTCTGTCGCCTGCATCGCAACTAGAAGCCGCGTCTACACGTCGTCGCTTGGTCCAAGGTAGGAACTATGCTGCCGCCATGCGATGCTTCCCTGCGAGTGAGGTTAGGCGAGAGTACGCCGCCGACCTACTCTCCCTCTTCGCCTTTCAACACTGTCCATCTTGTCTGCTTACTCCGTGGCCATCCTATCGTCAACCCACCGTTCATACATCTCCTCGCGGAGCGTATCTGACTCCGGTATAAGGTACGACATGGGCGCCAGTACGTCTTCGCCTGGCTTTTGAGGCTGGCGCTGACGGCGAAGCAGCGCTTTCAGCCTTGCAGAGTCTCCCCGACATCCGCCAACTCCGGACGACGAACTTCTCCAAGGGGAGGGTATCTTCGGCAGTCATCATCATTCTTCCAAAACTCTCGGTTGCACCCAGCGAAATGGCCATTGTCACGGACTGCACCTCTGCTAGATCGACGCCCACGCCTACTCTTCCAGACATGCCGATCCACCCTCCTCTGACCTTGTTCCAACACCCTTTCGGGTTCGACGGTGAAGGCGGGGCGGTTGCCTCACCCTCAGAGCCAAGTGCTGAGGTTGAAGCTACTGCCACTCCTGAGCGCTTTGTGGTCACCGAGGCTGTTCAAAATCCAGATTCCACCAAAGTCCCAGAAGCCGCCCCTGACCCGGCGCCCATTCGCGTTGTCAACGAGGGTCCAGCAAGCGGCCTCCTCATTGTTCAAGAAGTCTCAGATCCAAGGCCTGCATCAAAGTCCAGTTCGTCGAGCTCATCTTCTTCTGATACGCAGCGAATGCCCGAACCCGCTGCTCCCCAAGTCAAATCTCGTGCAGCAAGCACCGTCTCAGAGCCAACGTTGAAGCGGAGGGCTACAACAATTGTGATTGAGGTTCCCATGGAGACGCCTGCCGATGGTGAGCCTCGTGTCAAGGAGGCAACCCTTCTGAGGCGCAGGTCTACCACCATAAGGGTCACGGTTCCGCAAGACGAACCTCCCGAAGAGCTCATAGCCCCACTCCGTAGGGAAACGACTGGGTTGATTGATCTTGGCCCAGCGCCCTCAGCACCTACCTCTCCAGAGATTGTGCCTCGAGTCGAACGTACTGTCACAGCGCCTTCAACCCCTCCCGCCGAAGTCGTTCGATCTCGCAAGCCGAGCAGAGTCCAATCTGTTCCAGCAGATATTTCGCGTCGGGCTACAGTCACAATCGACAATGACCCGGCTACAACGGCACCGCCGGATTCGACACAAACATTTGCCCCGCAGCCTTCGACTGCCAGCAAGCAGTCGAAGAGATCGCGCATTCGAGCCTTATGGCGGCGCCTTATCGCTAAAATTCTGAAGATAAAGGCTCAACAGAAAGCAGCGCAGTAAGATACGGTTGAAGAGGAGTTCTCCAGGACCGCAGTGCTTGCAATGCCCTGCTTGGATGCTGATGCACTGCGTTAATCATTAAAGTGTTGAGTTCGGTGGTGTTGGCGGGGATTTCTCTCTTTTCCTGAACGGATGCAACGAATTCTCACGTTTGTCTTGACACGGGTACCCTTTGATGCATATTCATTTCTACTTCTCTCCTCGGTCGTGTCTCTAAAGTCGTCACGTTTCCAGTAATACACTAATGCCTTTTCCTACTGCCATTTCCGGCAATGTCCGTCTGCCCATGGGATTTGATTGAGAATGATCCATCACCCAGCAGTCCAAGGAAGCCGACAACGGAGCTGCGGTACATATAGGGAACCATACCAGAGCTAGCCACGCAAGATTCGCGGAATTTAATCCATCGGATAAGTATCACCGCTGTCTGGTGAGCTGTGTCTCTGATTAATAGTACTGCTAAGGCAGCGCACAGGCGATGGAAGCGAAGCAAGCGAGGCAAAACTTTGCCCCCAAAATCCTTCGCGACTGTCCACCAATAGCATCGCGACTTTTCAGAGGGCCTCGACCGACAAGACCACGGCCTAGCTAAAGCCTTACCGAATGCGGACAACCCAGGGGCTATTCTCAGACCTCGTCGAGATTAGAGTGCGGGAGAGGCTGCGCTAAGACAGCTGGTGCCTGACGGCCTGGACCACGAGAGAGGCTGAGCCGGCTAAGAATGAAGGATCCAGGCAACACCGCCGCAGCCACAAACATGCGGTAAAGGCTGATCTCTCGGCGCGGTGGCGTATATGAGCCGTCTTAAGCCCGGCATGTGCCTTGCGTTGCTGCGTCCTCAATTCGCTGCGTTCCACGAGTACTTGTAACCCCCAAGTCGCGTCTGCCCAGGATTCCATCGCGACTGCTGCTCATTCGGTCCCCGCCGCTCTTCCGTCCCGCTTTCTCTCCTTTGGCTGTTCTTTCACGAGAGAACACATCGATAATGGCGCGCTACACTAATGACAATACGCCCTGGAAAAGACGAGTGTTGCTTCCGTTCTTGATTCTGCGGGACCTCTTAACCGTCCTCCTCATCCTTCTCTACGCCCTTGTAATTGCCGTTATTGTGAGAGCGGACCATGACGACGCACTCGATGACTTCCATGGTCGCGACATCAGAAGCGTCACAGCGTTAGTCTCGCCGCTATCACACCGGTGTCTCCAATCGCTAACGTTCAGCACAGCATCGCTGCTGTCTTCATGTCGGCTTACATCATTTCCCTGCTTCTCGACATAATCTGCCTGGTCAAATACGCCAGGCACAACCTCCGTCCAAGGACATTTTTGATCATCAACGTCATCCAAGCGACGTTCTGGACAGTCATGCTCGTACTGCAGATTGTAGCCCAAGCAGGATTTGGCCGCGCCTTCGTTCCGGTATTTGGCATTATTGGATAGTAAGTTTTCGTGCTTGTCCGCCCTCTGCAAAGCCACTACTAACCACGGCCACAACCAGCCTTCTCTACATCAGCCTCCTTATCTACGCCGGCACGGTATACCACAAGGACCGCATGAACCGTCGCCGAGGCAACTACGCGCCCGCCGTCAACCCGACCAACCACGTGTCAGGGCAGGAATACGGCCAGACAGGCGGCTACTACCAAGAAGCCTACGCGCCGCAGTCTTTCCACGCCAGCCAGCCGCCGCCGCAGGGGCAGCAGTTCCAGCAGGCGACCGAATACTTTTCGCCCAGCGGCGTGGGATCCCGGCAGCACGCGCCCACGTACTCTCCGGCCACTTCGGCCTCGCCCTCGTACGTCCTGCCGCCTCCGCACCCGTCGGTGTCTCCGGGCTACCAGGCTCCGCTGCCGGCGAGCCATCCTAGCACCAGTCGGCCGCCGTATGTCCTGCCGCCGCCGATGAAGGGGCCGCATGGAGAATCGATTGAGATGCCGGAGAGGCATTAGAGGCTTGCCAGGGGAGTGATACGTCAATGTGCATATAGGTACGTTGGAAAAATGTACAAAGATTGGGTTTCTGGGTGTACATAATCGGGAGAGATGGGAAACTGGAGTTATTTGGCCTTGACGGGGAGATATCCTGGGAGTTTGGATTGGATGCGAATACTGGGCTAAGATTCGGATCCGTACTATTTTCCTTGTTTGTGTACCGGAGATTGGGAAGTTTGGTTAATGTATTTCTGAAACCAGATCAAGGTGCTGCATGCCCCGAAGCCGGAACTCTTCCCTTGTGCGCTCTCCGAGCATGAAGAGAGTACAGTCCGCGCGAATAATCTAAAAGATGGAGGCGCGCCGATTGATTTACCTAATCGGCTACAAGAGAACAAAGCTTTCTCCCCGTCACGGCATCGTGCACAGATGCTCGTACCGATGGACCGCTACTGATAAGCGATATCGGAATCCGGGAGCAAGGGGCCATGCTTCGCGTTGCCGCAAACCCGGCGAGAGACGGCGCTGGATGCGGCCACGATATCCCAAACCCTATTGCTTCCCCGCGAAGTCCAACGCGCGTTGACCGCCCCTCCGCTCCGCTCAACAGCCTCCCATAGGACCCGGTCCCGGCGCCGCTCGTGATCGCAATCCGCCTGCTCGTCTAAAATGACCAAATCGCCGGCCGTTGTTCGCGCCGCTGCCCGTGTCCAGCCGGCCAAGATGCCAAGTAGAGCGGCCTGACATTGCGACGCTGCGAGCTGCCTGTTCCGGCCTCGCGGACGTGGTGTTCAAGCCTGCACGACGCTGCGGCCGAGACACGCGCGCATCCATTGATCGCGGGTCACTGCAGATGGCAAGGTTTGCGCCGGTTCCTGGCAATGGCGACTATAAAGACCGCGCTACTGCGCCTGGCTGTCTTCCCGCCGCCGCGCTCCTTCGGGGACTTTCGTCGTCGCTCTTTCTCGCCCCTTCTCGACCGCCATGCAGAGGTCTTTACTGCTGGCCGTGCTCGCTGCCGCCGCCGCTGTCGACGCCATCTACCCGCCGCGCGGATCGACTGCGCCCAAGACCAATGGCACCAGGTTGTTGACCTTCAACGAGACTGTCCCTACGTCGCTCGCTCCGTCGTCCATTACGCTGGCCTGGGTGGACAGCGATGTGGACGGTCAGTACATCTACGCCTCCGACGAGGGTGCGCTGATCCTCGCCAATGCCGTGACGGGTGAGAATGAGACCTTCGTCCCCGCCGACAAGGTGCCCGCCGACTACTATGACTACTGGATCAGCTCCGACTTGAGCCGCGTCTTGTGGGCCACAAATCACACCAAGCAGTACCGCCATTCCTACTTTGCCAACTACTTCGTCTTGGACACTGCTTCCGGCAGCCTGGAGCCCCTTGTGCAAGACCAGGTCGGAGACATCATGTATGCTGAATGGAGTCCCACTGGCGATGCCATTGCCTTTGTCCGAGCGAACGACCTGTACATCTGGAAGGACAGCGAAGTCACGCGCATCACCTCCGACGGTGGCCCAGACACCTTCAACGCGGTCCCCGATTGGGTTTATGAGGAGGAAATTCTCCTTGACCGGTTTGCGCTTTGGTGGAGCCCTGATGGACAGAAGATTGCGTATTTGAGCTTCAACGAGACCGGTGTGCCGACTTACCGCGTCCCGTATTTCATGGACAACACCAAGTACGGCACGTCTTATCCGCGCGAATTGGAACTCAGGTATCCCAAAGTTGATGCCACGAACCCGACAGTGGCATTCAATCTGCTGGACGTTGCTTCTGCCGAGATCACGGCCATCCCAATTGATGCGTTCTCGGCCGACGACCTGATCATCGGTGAGGTTGCTTGGGTGACGGAGGACCATTCGAGCGTGCTCTTCCGCGCCTACAACAGAGTTCAGGATCATGAGAAGATCGTGAAAGTCGACGTCAACTCTGGAGCAACCGCCGTCACGCGTGAGCGTCAAGAAGACGAGGGTTGGCTCGACAACAATCTTGCCATCACCTACGTGGGGGCTGCTGCTGGCAACGGTACGAATGGAACCTACTACTTGGACCTCTCTGATGTCTCTGGCTGGACGCACATCTACCTCCACCCTGTCAATGGAGGAACTGCCATCCCTCTTACGTCGGGCGAGTGGGAGGTCAGATCCATCCTGAAGGTGGACACCACCCGCAGCCTAGTCTACTACACATCCACCGAGCACCACAGCACCGAAAGCCACCTCTACTCCATCTCCTACAAAACCCTCAAGAAGACCCCGCTCGTGGACGAGACCATCCCCGCCTACTGGACCGCCTCCTTCTCCTCCGGCGGCTCCTACTACGCCCTCTCCTACCAAGGCCCCGACGTCCCCTACCAAGAGCTCTACTCAATCAACTCCACCACCACCCCCCTCCGCACCCTCGTCGACAACGCCGCCTTCCACGCCCAGCTCCAGGAATACGCGCTCCCCGAAATCAGCTGGCTCGAGCTAGCCCACCCCTCCGGCCTGACTCTAAACGTCATGCAACGCCTCCCCGCCAACTTCGACCCCACCAAAAAATACCCCGTCCTCCTCAACCCCTACGGCGGGCCCGGCGTGCAGCAGATCCCCAAGACCTGGAAGGCGCTCGGCTGGGCCGCCTACGCGTCGTCGGACCCGGAGATCGCATGCGTGCAGTGGGTCGTCGACAACCGGGGCACCGGCTACAAGGGCCGCGCCTTCCGCACGCTCGTCGCCAAGCAGCTCGGCAAGCTCGAAGCTGCAGACCAGGTGTGGGCGGCGCGCGAGCTGCTGACCAAGAACGCCTGGGCGGACCCGGAGCACGTGGCTATCTGGGGCTGGAGCTTTGGCGGGTATCTGGCGGCCAAGGTGGTCGAGCTCGACTCGGGCGTCTTCTCGCTGGGGTTGATCACGGCGCCTGTTGCCGATTGGCGGTTCTATGATTCTATGTATACGGAGCGGTTTATGAAGACTTATGCGGCTAATGCGGCGGGGTACAATGAGACGGCTGTGAGGAAGACGGCGGGGTTCAAGAATATTAAGGGGGGTTTCCTCATCACGCATGGGTTGGGGGATGATAATGTGCATTTTCAGCATTCGGCTACGCTGGCGGATGTGCTGATGGGGGAGGGCGTGGGGCCGGATAAGTTTGAGAGCCAGTGGTTTACGGATTCGGATCATAATATTAGGTATGGTGGGGATAGCAGGTTTCTTTACCAGCTGTTGACGAAGCGGATCTATGAGGAGACGCAGAGGGTGCCGGGGGAGGTGGAGAGTCATCAGTGGAGTAGGAGGGAGATTGTGGTGTGAGTGTTGGATCTGGAGAGGGTGGAAAAGACGGTAATTCACTGTTTCCTCTGTAGGCTTGTGCCGTATTTGTGATTGTAAAGGACTAGAGACGAGAAGTGCTCTTTTTAAAGACAGCTTGAAGGAAAATATTGGACAAAGAGAAAGGCGGACCCGCGCATATACTTGCGTCGGCTTCGTTGCTTATATTATGACAAAAGGACAGTATTGCGTTGACCCACCTAGTTCGATATCACCACATTTGCCCGTCTGAATGTTCTCCGCGAGGCTGATGATTGAGGTCTGGGTTTGATCGCGATCGGTCAGTTCCCCGGTCAAGTCAGCAGCTGACCGCTCCCGACCGCTGCGTAAGCACGAGCACGCCGTCCAACCAGTGCATACCACATCACAGGTATGTGATATGCCACTTGATGCTGCTGCCTAGACCGCTTAGCAATCTGCTGCCTCACCACTCACATGGGCGCAGTGTTTTTCTACTCCCTGATCCTAATATCCGCACAACCACCTTTTTCGCTCTGGCCTCTCTGCTTCACAATTCCAAACTTTTCCAATTGTTTTTGAACGTCGGCATAAACGTATCATATTTCTTTTTGCCGCGCAACATTTGAACATCATCACAACAAAACGGCTACCCACGAACACCCTGGCCTGTTCAGCAATGCCTCTGGAATCCAATTTAGAAAAGAAATTCTTATGTCCGTTACGGATCATAAGTGAGTCTGAGGATGGAGAAAGAGTGGCAGACGTGTCAATGAACCCTGAACCTCTTGAATATTCTCCCCACCGCAACGGCTCGTCGGACACGTATACCTGTGAAGGCATATGTGGAAGGAATTGGAAGGGGTTCACTCTTGAAGATTTGGAGAAATCATCATTAAGTGATTGTTGGCGCTGCGGAATTCTCAGATCGGCAGTCAAGTCCCATATGCCAGAGGTTTACAGTTGGGAGAAGGTTTCGTTCATTGGTCAGACAAGACGAAAGATATTCGGACGGTGCTGGTACATCATCAGTGCTTGGGACGAAGGGATTGATGGTGAGCAACAATATCATATTGCTTCGGAAGATAGTAGCAAGGCTCGACTGGAACTTTTCACGCTACCAGGTAAGTTGAGCCAAACTTTGTAACGGCGCTCTGCAAGTGAATCCGCGGAGACACATCTTGGCTGATCCACTGTCCTTGGAACTGACTAAAAAAAAGGCGAACTATGTCCTTGGCCGAGTATATGGCCCGCCTCAATTTGTCCGGGAGACACTTCATCCGAGGAAAGCTTTCAGTGGGCTCAAGAACAACTGAGGACTTGTAGGGAGCATCACAGCATTTGTAAAGTTGGCGCTATGCCATATCTCCCTCGTCGAGTATTGGATATCCAAACCAGAGGACCGGACAGGAACGTCAAACTTCACGAGCCTCGAAATGAACGAGCACACTACTTATGTCTCAGTTATTGCTGGGGCAATCCGGCTACGATTCTCAAAACCACCAAGAGTACCCTTCTTGAGAGGAAAGAGAACATCGCGTGGGAAATCTTGCCAAAGACATACCAGGATGCCATAGCAATTGGCCGGCGGATGGGATTCCGATGGATTTGGATTGACTCTCTCTGCATCATCCAAGACGATGACTATGACTGGAGAAGGGAAGCATCCAAAATGGCCGACATATATCGGAACTCATACCTCACAATCGTGGCAGCCAAGTCGAGTGATGGCACCGAGGGTTGCTTTTCACTCTCACCAGCACACAAGGCTCAGAAGATATCGTGGCCAGACAAAGGGGGGTCTCAGCATACGGTTTACTGCCGCCGCCCGTGTCTCCATCTTCATGACGCCGGTCTTGGTCCAGAAGTTCTCAATGCCGGTTTCCCCGTGCGAGCCCGCGGATGGATATACCAGGAAAGAATGCTTCCCCCTCGGGTACTACATTTCGGGCCTCACGAATTGGCATGGGAATGTCTGCAGGAGTACATTTGTGAATGTGAGCCTATTGGGCCCAGTCATGCGATTCCACGTGAGACACCCAAATCATGGCACGAGTTGAGTCTAAGAGGAACAACGCACGGTCGCATCACGCCTGCGGTGCGATGGCAGCAGATTGTCAACGAATTCTCTGGTCGAAAGTTGTCAAAGCTGTCCGACCGTCTCCCTGCTATTTCCGGTCTCGCGCGACAGATGGCTCGTTACCGGGAAGGTCATTATCTAGCAGGATTGTGGTCCGACACTATTATAATGGACCTTCTCTGGCATGTGAAGCCAACCTCGAGACGACGTGGCGAATGGCGTGCGCCTTCGTGGTCCTGGGCTTCAATTGACGGCGAGGTTGAATATCGCACAACCCCAGCCTCAAGAGAGTATGCTGAAGTCGTCGAGGCTGTGTGTGAGAGTGTCGATGATGATGAATTTGGACGTTTGACTTCGGGTTATCTCAAAGTTTGGGGGCCACTGCTTTCCCTAGCCGCCGTTAAGGAGCGCGGGTTTCCATACATCGGCGATATCCTAAGCAATCTGAACAACCCGGAACTCCTATGTTCCTACATGAGCGAGTGTTGTTGGCATGATTCCTATATTGATGATGAGCTGATCAAGGAGGGAACATCAATATATCTGCTCAGAGTAGCAGACATAGAAGGTGATCCAAAGAATCCTTTCAGCGGCGTCTACCCGTATTGGCTTGTTCTACGACGCCTAGACGGCTACGACTACACTTTTGAAAGAGTGGGATTGCAATGGAAGATCTGGAATTGGCACGAGCTGAATGAACCAAACCCGATTTGTGAAATGTGGGACGATGCGCCGGAAAACCTGATTATCATTGTCTAATTCATTTCAAGACAGTGACAGGTTAGTTTATTGATGGGACAATCTTTTTCTGAAATGAATGAGAAACCCTTTTTCCTTAAGCTTCCAGTCCACCCGTGGGTCTTCATATTGCTTTTCCGATTCCATGTATCATTTTGAACTGGTGTCTTACATAGTTTGTTAGATCATAACGTTTGAACATCAGAATTAGGAAGAAAAGTATTTGTATAGTATGTCTAATAGATGGACTGCGTGTAAAAATATAGAGTAAGTAGTTAAAGTGGAATAGGGGTGGATTTTTTTCTATTCCCCCTCTAATAATTGACCTATATTAGTGATAGAAAATGCTATTGCTCGTCCATTTGTATAAGAGACACCTTATTACGTTAACATAAATGACAGCAAGCTACTCGTAACAAATCCGTGGGTGCACCTACTTTACCATGTCCCTGGGGGAATCAGCGACGTTTCTGCTCATTCGTTTATCGCGATCCGTGCGGCCGCAAGCACTACGTGCGATGACTCCTTTCTTCACAACAAGACCCGCGTTGCTTATTCCCCTCTAGTCGTCTCTAAAGCTAGATGTCTCTGGAGAGTACCCCGCTTCTCTGGAAGCTCAACATGCACAAGAGGAAGGGAATGGATTCAGGAGCTCCGGGTAATTACCGTAAGATCCCTCATCTTTGGCAAGAACATGCTACAGATACGATGTCGTCAGCGAATTCGGTCGGAGAACGGACACCTCCGAGACCCTCCACGTCATCCAGAGCACATTTCAAGCAATCATTCCTTCTGGGTCTTCGGGAAATCGGAATATTCCGAGAGAGAAATTACATTTGTTCGTGATAGGCTGAGCGCTGTATCTGCAGTTGCGAGATTCATTAGCAGAGCCCAGAGCACCGAAAAAGGCCGGCCATCCAACGAGGTACCTACAATATGTGGGGAAAGCCCATCAAGGACTTTAGCCGCAATGTCCATCAGTTGGACTGGGTACCGAACACCGATGATCCCGAGGAAAGCAGTATTCAAGATCAGTCTCATCTTTTTGTCGCATACATAGACGATTGGGGAGATATTTTCGGGTTTCTCTTGCTTCCGATTGGAGGTGCACAAGGAGTGCTTTACCGTCGAGTTGGAGTGTTTTCAAGTCAAGGTAACTCTACAAGGTTGAGCGCATGGCTAAATAGATTTAGTATTCTCTGATCAACCATTTGTCTCGATCCTATATTCGGGTTTTGATGTCATCAACAGTTCAGATCAAATCACCACAATAAAGGAACCCAATAATGCTTCAAAAACCGGACACGCGAGCATCCAGTCGAGTTTTAAAACTTATGTATATCTACATGAATATAATCAAGCCAGCGCCCAACTACCCGCCGGGTAGCCGTCAACGGGGCGAAAGGATTTGGCAAATGAAGAACAGCAAGGCCTTTGGAAAATCACACCGTGACGATCCGTATGTACACCTCATCTAATTTTTTTTTCTCCCTCTCCACTTCCTCTGCGTTGAAAGGTATTTACGGCTTAAACGCACTGGTGGTAGTAAGGGTTCCACTGCTTGCAAGACGAGCCGCTCTCGCACGAAGAGCTGCCACTGTAGCCGATGCCACCGCAGCGCATGTACTTCTTGATGGCACCACCGATCACAGAGCCAGCGTCGGAGGCAGGCGAGGAAGCGGCGGGAGCAGAGGACTGGACGACGGTGGCGAAGGTGGTGGCGACGTCAGCGGTCGTGTAGGCGGTGCTAGTCACGACGGGGACGGCGGCAGCAGAGGTGGTAGCGACGACGGGAGCGGCGGAGGTAGCGGGAGCGGAGGTAGCGGGGGCGGCGGCGACAGAGGTAGCGGGGGCGGAGGTAGCGGGGGCGGCGGCAGCGGAGGTGGCCGGGGAGGAGGTCTCAGCCGCGGCGACGGAGCCCGAGGAGCCGGAAGAGGAGCTGGAGGAAGCGCCGTCCCAGACGGCCGGGCCGGGGATCGGGTAGCTGGTGAAGGAGTTGTAGATGTCGAAGAGGATACCGGCATCGGTGGCGGTGTAGGCGCCGGGGATGGAGACGCCCTCGGGCAGGGTGTTGGAGCCGGAAGAGGTGACCTCGACCTGGACACACTCCATGTAGAGCTGGGCACCGCCCTGGCGGTTGCCCTCGTGGAGGGCGATGATCTCCGGGCGGAACAGGTAGTTGCCGGCCGGGACGTCGGGGACGGTGATGGAGTGCTTGCCCTTGTTGGTAATCAGGTTGTCAACGGCCCACTTGCCGCCAGAGTAACCCTCCTCGGCGATCTTGACCCAGCCGTTACCGGCGGAGCCCTTCTCGGTGGGAGCCATGTAGGTCAAGATCGGGCCCTTGTGGGAAGAGGCAATGATGTCGTCGGAGGCATCACGGTTGTTGTGGTGCCACTCGAAGGTGATCTTGTCGCCGGCCTTGACAGAGAGGGTCTTGGCGGCGGCGGTGGCGCCGTTGACGTTGCAGGTCATGTCGGTGGAGGTGACATCCTTGATGGGGTCGTTGTTGGGAGGGGAGCGGATGTAGCCGCTAGCAGAGTTTCCAAGGCCTTGGTCAACATCATTGATCCAAACGGCGTAGACGGTGGCGTGGGCGTCGACCAGCTTCGCCGCAGCTGCCAGAGCGAGGAGTGCGTAAGACTTCATGGCTGTAGGTAACGAGTGTGTGGTCAAAGAATGACGAAAAAGAATGGGATAGAATGAATGCTAAGCTGTCCAGGCTTGATGATGAGAGAAGAACATCGTCTCCGCAAGGGAACAGCGGCTCTTATACAGAGTCCCCCCTCCGCAGCGGGATGGGGGGCGCGAAATGATCGGGCGCTTCGAGAGCGCTGAAGCATTGCCAAGAGGTCGTCGCCCCTCGTTTGCGGGCGGGTAGCCCTGGTGGCGTGCAGCGGACAGCGCGATGCCAAGAGGCGTTTCATCTACACAGTACAGTCGGCCATGAGGCTCCACTGAGCAGGCGGCAGGACTACTGGAAGCGGAAGAGCGTGGCTCGGGCGGCATCAGCAGGGCCAATCGCTTGGACTTGAAACAGGCCATGGCCGCGGCGCATGAGGCGCCTGCTGTTCAGCCATTTTCCCGACCGGCCAAACGAGATGATGCGGAACATTCCCAGCGGCACTTCACGACCGCGCTGGCAGCGGCGCGCCCCAGGGCAGAGAGGCGACGCGGAGACACGGTGGTTGGCGGTGAGAGCGAGTACGAGGAGCGCTGCGGCTCGCTTCTTTGAGCCGCAAGCGCCCCCTGATTGGAGCGACCATTCCAGACTCCTTCCAGGCTCTTCCACAACGGGCGGCAGCACGGGCGCGTTCGTTTCACGCGGCGGCGGCGTTGGTGTTGACGGCGTGGAGAGCTCGTATCCTGCGTTGGCGGGCGGCTGGCAGCAAACAAGGGGCGGGCTGCGACAGCCAAGAGCGCGATGAAACCCAGCCACAAACGAGCGGCGAGCGGCGACGAGCAGCGCAGGCAGCAGCAGGGCGGATGTTTGTGGTGGTGAGGGCGACGGACTGGGGAAGCGGCGGAGGGCGCGCCTGAAGGTTGCGTCCGCTCGCGTGGGGAAGGAAGGCGCGCGCCTTCGTCCATCCGCGTCGCTTCGGCGTCACCAGCTCAAACCTAATCTAAACCGTGACATTACACTACTTCTCTTATCTTGGCCCTACCCCCCGCGAAATGCCTTCCGATGGCCTTCTGCGCGCTCGCCTGTGCGCGCTGCTCGACGCTCGCGCCCCTCCCAAGACCATCTGCCCCTCGGAGGTCGCGCGGTCGCTGTCTGCGCAAGAGCTGAGCGACCAAGGCGCAGACGAATGGCGCCATCTGATGCCGGCCGTCCGCGCCCTCGTCTGGGACGCGAGAGCCAGAGGCGAGGTCGAGATCCTGCAGCGCGGCGCAGTTGTCGCCCAGCATCTCGGCCCCGGCGACGTCAAGGGGCCCATCAGAGTGCGCAGGCTTCAGGAGTCGCCCGCCCGAGAGCAGGCACAATGACTGCTCGCTCATAGCCACGACCATTCGTCATACTCGTCTATCCACTGGTCAATCGGCTGGAGAGCCCAGCGGTTCCTCACCACAGCCCAGCTTCGCAGTCTTTCCGGCATTCCAAACTTCAAATGCCATGCCACCCGACGGGTGGAATTGTCGTCCGGGTTGTAGCCATCCCTGGCATTCTGATCGGTCTGGAAGCCATGGCTCCAGGTTGGGTCCAGCTGGCTGGGCACTCTATGCCAACTCCCCACTATGTCCACTCTCTTGACCGACCTCGGCAGTCTCTCCAGCAGCGCCCTCCAAGCGAGCAAGTACATTACCTCGTCCCACTTGCGCTCGGAATCCGTCGTGCCCCAGTTGAAAGTAAGCCGGCGATTCAATCGCTCCAACGTCGCCTTGAACTCTCGTCGCGTGTGCAAAACATCCAAGCGCGGCCAGATGGCGATCGTAATGTCCGGCGGAATCGTACTCCGCTGGAAATAGAGCGTCGGATTCCGGACAAATTCATCCAGCTCCATCAAGCCCAGCGGGAAGTTGCGCAGCCACCACCGCTCGATGCCCGGCAGGTGCGCCCGCGCCCGTGCGCTGGTGTCGAACAGCCGGCGGAAGCGTATGTATTTGCGTTTGTCTGCTCTCGAGATGGCATGGCCCGGGATGAACAGCGACCGCGACCGGTTGTTCTGGAGCACCGGCAGACTCATGACTTGCTGCATGCGCCGGTGCGGATCAGGGTCGAGCAGCGCGATGATGTTGGCGGATTGCCGGCGCAGCGTGCAGAGCCCGACGACTCGCATTAGGACGTCTTCATACAGCTCTGCGGGTAGGTTGTCGAACATGGAGAGGTCTGGTGCTTGTGACCGTGAAGGAGGAGGAGGGGGAGGTGGTGGTGGTGGCGGCGGCGGTGCCTGCGTGAATTCATCTCCTTCGTTGTCCTCTCCGCCGCCGCTCACGCGCTTTCGGGGGCGTAGTCTGGATCTGGCGTACTCGGTACGTGGTTGCTGCTTCATGGCTGTCTTCCCACTGCCCCCGGGTGCCCTGTTGTAGAAGCCCCACTGTTTTTTCTTCGACGATGGCTTCCACCGTTCAGACTTGGCGGAGCTGAAGGAGCGGCGGGGCCATGGGTGGCTCTGCTTTTGTGTCGATGCAAAGAGGGACATGGCTGTTTGTTTCGAATTTTGATGCGAGGAAGTGGAAGGTGTGTGTTGGAGCGGCAGCGGCAGAAGGAACTAGAAGCGCTGCTTAAGTGCCTACATTCTCGCTATTGTCTGCTGCTCTTGCTCGTCCACGGGCCTCTTCCACACCCACAACGCTTTGTTATCACTTGCCGCAATCAGAGCTTTCCTTTCACGGCATGCCTTTTCCAATTTGAAGTTCGACGCAAGCAGCACTCTATATGGTGGCGCTCTTTATATTGTAAACATTTTTCTTTATCGCCTACGCGGTTGAGGGAGGATTTGCCCTTTGTGCGCTGGTGTGTTGCAGGTCACTCTTGGCAGGGGAGCATCATCACATCTTTCGCACAAAGATGGTGGCATGAAGGCAATTGCCGACACTTCATCGAGGACTGATTCATTACTTTCCATATCTTCCACACTCACTGTGGAGCCTGCGAGGAAGACCACTGCAAAAAAGTCTGAGCCATGAATAGGGGACTCGGCTTATTCCTACAAGTGCAGTCAACTTCGACGTTTATGGAGTTGACCAATCATAGGCTTTACAATACGCCCACTAATACGAGATTCTCGTAATGTCGAAACAGCTTTAATTTACTTAGCTGGATTTTTGGCGGTTGATAGGCTGAATGAACAGCTTCTGCAATTTTGATCTTCTGTGATTTTTGAAGTGGCCATAACTCTAAGTAGTAGGCCGCGTCAGCTCTGGGCGCCGCCCGGCCACCCATGATGTACTCCAGTGTCCCGTGTATCCCACCAAAACGCCATCGAAATGCCCATCCCACAACCCAGACGCCGAGACCCATTCAATCGACACTCAGGCAATGATCCCCTCACTCGGGTCATACTCCTCCTTGACGCCCACACCGCCGGCCGTCTTCCTCCTCTTCTCATTCCTCCGCCTCCTCTTCTCCTCCCTCTCCCTCTCCTCCCTCTCCCTCGCCTGCTCCAACCTCTCCCCCAAATCCACCACCTCATCCCTCTCCTCCTCCTCCCTCTTCCTCTTCAACCACGCCAACCTCTCCCTCACCTCCTGCACCGTCGCCCTCCTCACCTCCCCACTCTGCCCCGTCGCCACCAGATGCTGCTTACTATTCAAATGCTCCACAAACTGCAAATTATCCTTAAACGTCAAATCGCACGCCTCGCAATAGAACCCCGCGCCCCTCCCCCTCTTCCCCACCGCCGCCCCCGCCGGCACCAGCATCGTCTTCCCCACCATCGCCCCCACATCCAACCGCGTCTTCCTGGCCTCAGTCTCCTTCGCATCCGGCGGCGTCGACGCCCGCCGCACGTACTTCTTGCCCGCCGCCGCGGCTTCGTAGCGCGCCTTGCCTTCTTCTTTTATCTTGGCTTCGTGCGACGCTGCTTTTGCGGCGTATTCGGCCCGGTCCCAGGTTTTGCGGAAGGAGGTGTCGCTGGCGGCGCCGGAGCCGTAGGCGCCGGATTTGTTTGGATTCGAGGACATGGTTGCGGCGCGGTTGTGTGGGGTGGAGCGCGTAGAGGTGGTGGTGGTGGTGGTGGTAGGTGAGTGAGACTGCCGCTGGGGTTGGTCGTGAGGGGCGCTGGGTGGTGGTAGGAGGTCGGTGTGATGATGCCCTACTCGTAGCGATTCGACCGCGATAGACGTGGTTTGACGGCGACGTTTGGGCGTGGAGTTTGAGGGTTTGGAAGGTTGTGGGTAGTGACGTTGGTGGAGCTGCTGCAACGGCGAGGAAAGTCGAGCTTGCGCGGCCCGAGCGCCTGCTGCTCCTTCCGGCCACGACCTTTTCCCCGCCCTGGCCATCTCAGCTGAAGAACGCCACCTGCCACTCATCATCGCCTTCGCTGCTCATAAGTCCAGATTGGAGCTTTCGTTCGCACGCGAGTGAGCGCCACGCTCGTCGCACCCACATGGATGCTTCAACGTTGTGTGTAAATGGATTGCGGTGCTTCATCCTTCCCCAGATCTAAGCAGGCCACTCAATCGGCGTTAGTCCATTGTTTCCCACATCCCGTCTGGACAGAAGTTCTTCCATTCGCTCGAGTATCCTGTCTAAACCGTCCGAATCCTTGTCAGTTACGCTTGATTCAGAGCAGCTCTAACGGGCGGGTTCCAGCTATTGGACGCCTAAGGTGGTCCATAACCCATCTTTCAGGCGAGGCTGAATTCAAGCTGGACGTGGGCTGGCGCAGGGACGAATCGCAATTTGCAGTGAATTTTAGAGGGTGTGAACGATGACACGGGCTACTCCGCATGAACTCTAGGCCAGTTTCTCCGACTCCGCCATGGGGGCCAATATGCAGGTCAGCCGCACCCTTACTTCTCCTGTGCCTTGAAGCGGGACGCGACCCGCTCACGCCGCACTGAAGTATGCGGGCACGTCCTTCCCTCCCGTTTCCATTCTTTCATGCTCCCCGCACCCCATTCTAGTGGTGGCTCCACTTAGGACCGGGGTAGGTCCTAATTCACCAAGACGCAGCCTGCCCTACGTCTTTAGCATCCGGTTGGTTCGTCTGCATCGCCCAATGTTTCGCAGGCGCTCCGATGCCTCTCCAGGCAATGGCTCGCCACCAGAAGAGTTGAACGAAACTTCTTCGCAGGCGCCGCCGAAACTCGCTCCCGATATATCTTTCTCGCTCTCCGAGGACCCGGATCCACATGCGCCTCCGGCTCCTGCTCCTCCGCTGCAGGTAAAGATCAAGCGTAGCAGAAGCTTAATCTCAATCAAAGACGAAGAGAGCCCACCATCGCCCAAAATTGGCAAGCCTGCGGAGCAAAGCCTGCTGCAATTACCATGGCCCAGCATTGGCAAAAGCCCGACCGGTAGTTCGAGGCGGAGTAGCAAAGCCCGAGAGTGAGAAAAGCCATCTGCCGGTTTGAATAGACTTACTAACGAGGCCAAGTGCCCAATCTCCACCACCACCACCAAGATTCCACAGTCTGCTCCCAAAGGTCGAGTTTCGGAAGTTCTGGGATCCCGAGATCAAAGCACATCAATGTCCCATCGATGTCGTCGCCGTCTATATGTGTGGAAATCAGAAAAAGGACGATGACTGGGAGCTGTCGGTATTTCGGGAAAAGAGAAAACAAACGAGCAAGGCTACTGCAGAAACTCATTCACGACTATCCAAGGATGGAGGCTTGCTCAGTGCCCCCAAGGGAGATGACGTTCGGAAAGAGTCCATCAAAAAGACTTCACTACTGTACGTGTTTGAAACTGACACGGTTTGCTTTTTTAGGCTGCTTGCTCACTGATGATAGGCCTGCGAAGCCTCAACAAGCCATCGCAGCTGTATCCACGACACGAGGCAAGACAAATGAACAAGGTGCAACCGCGAGAATGAGCTGGCTGGAAGATCCCGATATGCTCCCAAAGGCCCTTCCTACAGCACGAATAATGGGATTCGGCTTGGACATCAACTCCCAGCTCGCTGACAAGGTCAATGCCCCCATTGATCTGAAATGGGCAGCCTCGGAGATACTCGGTCACCTCCTCAAAGAACGAAATCGGCGGCGAGGACCTGTCGTTTTTATCGGGCACGGCTACGGTAACGTCATCGTGGAACAAATGCTGTTCGGAGAACTTTCCAACACTACGGAGGAAGCGAAGAGACCCCAATTGGTGGAGTCGACGGCCGCGATTGCCATGTTTGGAGCGCCTTTTGAGAACTTTGAGAATCTGATCAATTGGGCTACTCAAAGCTTTGAACTCGCAAAAGGCTCGACAAAGCTCTTCGAAGCTCGAAAGGGCAACGATCTCGCCCCAGAGCGGATATGGACGAGGTTCTTCGACGAGACAGAAAAGCGCAATATCGTCACTTTCGGATACCTGGAACGATTACATCAGCCGAAAGATTCAAAGAGGCCGGCTCGAAGAACAAAACAACATTCGGAACGTCTTGATCGCAGTTGGACGTTCGAATCAGATGTTGGAGACATTGCCAGGTTCACTCGTCCGGATGACATTCGATTTCGGAACATATCCAAGGGTATTTCCGAGTCCGTGGCAGTTCACCAATTACTGCTGGCCGGAAAGGCTCTTGATGATTACACTATGACCGAACTGATCAAAGGATCGATTGACCTCAACTTCGAGAATCAACGGCAGCAGACGGTTCTACACTTAGCCGCTGAACGAGGTTCTGCCAAACTCGTTCACCATCTCGTCAATAGTGGCAAGGTCGACCTGGACCGCCAAGATGAGAGCGGAAACACAACACTCCACATTGCCGTTATCAGTAAGCACCACAACAGCCCTGATATTGTTCACAATCTATTGAAAACTGGAGCCAAGTCGGGTGTGAAGAACAAGGCTGGATACTCGGCACAAACACTTGCGTTAGAGGAGAGCGGTGTTCTTCCTCAGATCAAGGACCTGATCAGGAAGCCACCGCTCGTTGAAGGACCGTCTAGGCCAAGACGCTTGGTGAGAGGCCAACCTGCCAATAAACAAGCTCTTGTTGCGTGCCACAACACTGGAATGGTGGCTCGAGAAATCTTTCCGGCCGATCCCGAGAGCTGCCAACCTGACACACATCTTCCCATGTACAAGACTGTTTATGATCTGATATACAAAAACGATAGCATCGATGTCTTATTTCGGTCATTGCAAAACAACTCTCCGTCCAAGGCCTTGTGCCGTTGGTATCATGTTCCCATGAATAACGTAAGGCTATTGCTCCCTCCTCCATTAGAAGAGACTTCGTACGTACTTACGCAATTAAACAGATGGCTTGGGTCCACGTAAGCGTCCAATCGGCTTCTTTGTCACTTTTTGCTGACTTTACAGGACCTATTCGCGAAACTCGACTTTCAACTTTGGCCATGGCCTCAACGTCATAAAAGCAGCAAGCTTTACCACGGAGTGAGTTAATATACTTGCTTAATTAGATGCATCTCTGCATTAGAAGATATATTGAGTTTCAATCTTCTTCCAGCGCTACATGAGCCCCGAAGCCACCAGGTTGCCTGGACTTCAAAGAACATCCGGCACAAGCAGTAATGAGGGCTGGGTCATTTTCGTACGTACACTAATATACTGACTCTATTTCAAATTAATCACATTAGCTAATGACCTTAGATGCCCTACGTCAGCTACGAAAGCTCACTCCGCCAACAACGACTTGCCGATATTGTCAAACGAACCAGTTCTTCTCCACCAAAGACGTTCATGTTACCCAATCTGCCGTTCAGCCGCCCTCGTTTGAAAACTCTTCGGCGGAGTACCAATGACATTAGAAGTCCCCTTCGTGATGAAGACCCTGAGGTAGTGGCTATGAAGGGGTATCTCAATGACCAAAACCACAATGAACACCCGCACCTCAACCTTCACCTAAGACGGTACGTCTATTTCCGAGCACTCTTTCACTAGTTCTATTTATAATGAGCCGGATTTATTTCTTCGCGATAGCTAATGATGAATTCAGAACCCTCGATCAATCGTACTACTACATGTTGAAAGACACCTCCTACAGAGACAAGACACAAGTTGTTTCCCGATGGGCTAAAACGGAATGGCCACAACAAGAAGACCATAACATACTCATGGTGGACCAGTTGTGGCTGTGGTTCATCAAGGGTAAAGGCGACGAACCTGATACCATCATCTCTAGCTTCCCTTCCCGCGAGGGAGCCATTTCGCCGCAATCCTCCCGAGAAGCAGATGATCTACAAGGGACTGTCTTGAACGACGACAATCGAAAGTCCATATTTGAAAGCACCGATCTGGTATCCCGAATCCTGTCTGTCTGCTGCAATGCGTTTGACCGCCATCAACATGTGGATTCGATCAATTTTCTCCAATTCTTCGAAAGTGCTATTGGACGTGCGGTGAGCCCTCTTGCCCATTAAGGTAATAATGTTGCACTAAACCTTGCACAGGAGGAAGAAGAAACTCGTCTGTTCCGAAGATTCCGCCGCAGAGCAAAGATGCTGCATGCCCTTCATGAAATGCACAGGACCTATTCCCAGCACAGAAGCATGCTTCTCAAGAAGCTGTTGGACATTTTGAAGGAGTCGAAACTCCTGAAGGAGATCAAGGACATCTTGGATGAGATCAAAATGATCAAGTCGGTTTTGAAAGATCAGCAGAAAGTCGTCCACAACCTCCGAAGGCTTGTCGATAGGCGACCCTCTCTCTACGCGAGTACGTCATCCTTCTATGACACAGAGAGGAAGTTCGATGATGTTTTGGATTTGCTGCATGATACGGAATGCAGTTTTGAGGTCATGGAGTCACATGCGAAGGAGGTTGAAAAGGGGGTAAGTAAAAGCCTCGTCGTACTCAAGAAGCATGCCGTTCTCAATTTGCACTAACTTTTGCAGGTTGAGCATCTTCTCGATCTCAAACAAAAGCAGGCAAACCTATGGGAAGCCCGCTCTTCTCGCGAAGGCGCAGAGCAAGCAGCCAAACAAGGCAGTGTATGAAATAAGTTCTCGATGAGCTGGCCGCAATTGCTGATGGCATTCAGACGATTCTCGTATTTACCGTCGTGACAATCATTTTTGTAAGATACCTCTAACTTCTGTTTCCCTTTTTCTCAAAAACAAAAGAAGATATGTTATTGACTTCACACCCTTCAGCTCCCGCTCTCTTTCATGGCTTCCTTTTTCGGACTTGGTATCTCCATCTTTCCGAAGGAGGAGGGTCAAAACAATTTCAAAGTTGGCTGGGTCGCCGCTCTGCTATGTAAGTATAACCACTGCTAAGCACGCTACATCTATCTGACATTCAGCAGTTGGGATATCCTTCGCGGTATCTATACCATTCGTCTTGCTTGCATTCAACATCGAAAAGTTCTCAATCGCATGGACCCGCTTGAAACACTCAACCAACAAGAATCTTGCCTTCCTCTTCATCAAGCCTTTAAGAAACAGCCGAAAAATCAAGAGCAAGCGAATTCGAAATACCGGAAGCAGGTGGTATAAAGAATGGGTCCACTTCATTGCCAAACACGATTTACCATTCAAGCCAGACGAAGAGATGGATGCACACCTGAAGGCTGAATTGGAAGGGATTGCGTTGGCGACGAAGTCAAAGACGGAGTTGGACCATTACTACTACTCAAACTCCAGCTCGGAAGGAGAAGGTACAGACGATGAGGAGGAGAATGAACTGACAATGCGTCAGGAAAGGAGGCAGAGTGATCTGCGGTATCGGATGAGGCATTGAGAAAGACGCATGCATTAGGGAAGATCCTAAGCACTAATATATCGCGTCATATCAGACCAACTTCTCGCCGTGGATGAAAACTTTAGACTCTACCGGAAAAGAGATAATGTTGTAGCTTTTCAGTCCTGACCAATTCATTGAAAGCTAATGTAATGCACTGAACCGAGTTATTATCGAGTTGTATACATCATTTGGTTGCGTCAACACAACATTTGACCTTCAAAAACGCCTTAATATTTCCCAATCGCGCATTATTATTCTACAAAGTGACAGATGCTTTCTCTTTCCTGATCTCCAGAGAACCCGAATAGCTCACAAACTCAAAAGTTGTTCCAGATAATGCTCCAGGAGATCCTATACCAGTGGGTGTTCACATAGAGGCTACCTTCGAATTCGTCCGCCCTCACTTCACGAGGATTGTCATAGCTCAAGCAACATGAAAACCAAGCTGGGATATAGACACTTTTTGTTGCTGCCTTTTTGACATTGTCACCATGTCGATGCCCTCAAGAGGAACTTGCTTTTTGTTAGACGCGTTGGATGAGCATAGCAGGGATAACGAATAGCTTGTTGATATCATGCCATAATTGCGCTTGTATGATGACTCAGCGAACTCAAGTAGTCTAGATTGTGAACTGTCGATACGTAATCCGCAGAGATATAAGAGGCTCTAACGCTCGAGATCACTTTCCCCATGTAGAAAATGCTGCAGGGGCCCCTTCGAACGCCCAGAGATCACACGGCAGAAAAGTCAGCTGTATTATGCAACAGCTTGTACCGCCCAACAGGATTTTGGGGGAACGACAAGGCAAAGGTGCGACGGGCTCGCCAAACCTGCCGGCTGGGCAGCCTCAACAGCCCAGGTTGGCTCAAGCTTGCAGGATCTGTTTGACGCGCCACGTTATACCCATGCATCGCCACATTAGCTTTTGATTGGGCGCCCGTAAGCCATGCCCAGAAGAGGCATGGGGCCAGGATCAACGAAATGCTTCGTCCCCCTCCTTCTCCTGCATACCGAGCAACGCCACCCCCGCAAAGTAATATATGAATAGCATCGGAGACACCTAAGCGAAGAGGCAAGTGTACAGGGACTAGGATACATCTGCTACAGATCAATTCGGCCGTCAAGTCGTGATAGCTGTTACAAGCAATTTGTAGCCTACCCAAACAGGAAGCGTAGGTGAGCGTAATACGAACTTTAAGAAAGCAAGCGCAGTAAAACACCACACTCCAACCCACCATGTCGCGCCTACGCCGACCACATGATAATACAGCGGGACCATAATCCGACATGGGCACACGGGTCCGTGCGAGCCTACCAGGCAGTGTGGCCGCCATCAATGATGAGGTTCGAGCCAGTCTACAAGGTCAATTCTGAACTCATACGGCCAAACAAAAGATCAAGGAAGAATGGAGTATACGCACCATGAAGCTGCTTGCCTTGCTCATGAGGAACAGGCCCGCCCCCTTGAACTCCTCGGGCGTACTGAGGCGGCCCATCATATTCTCGCGCTCCCACTTCTCGCGAAGGCCCGGAACCTCTTCGAAGTTGCGCTTAACCATCGGCTGCATTCGCCCGAATGAGCAAGCAAAAAAAAAAAACCAGCATTCAGTTTGTTTAGAAGGGAAATATAACGACTAAAGCTTACCGTGAGGATATGCCCGGGACTCAAACTATTCACCCGGATGGCCCCCAACCCACTCCCATGCTCCTTCCCCTTCGCACTCCACTCCATGGCCAAGTTTCTTGTCAGCTGCAACAACGCCGCCTTACTCGAATTATACACCGGACAGACCAATCCCTTATTCGCGACACTCCCACTCATACTCGCAATAATCACCATCGCGCCATCCCTTCTCCCCATATTCCACTTGAACATCTGGCGCGCGGCGGCGGCGCACGTCATGAAGACGCCGGAGTAGTTGACGTCCATCATGTCGCGCACCTCGTCGAGGGTGTAGTCGACGGCGGCTTTGAGCTGCTGGACGCCGGCGGCGGCGATGACGCCGTCGAGGCGCTCGTGCTTGGTGGCGATGGCGCCGATGATGGTGTCGAGGCTGCGGGCGTCGCGGACGTCGACGCGGGCGTAGGAGAGGGAGCCGCCGAATTCGGCGGGGATGCGGAGGCAGGCGTCGAAGAAGTCGGGGACGGGTTGTTCGAGGCGGTCGAGGCAGTAGACTGGTGGGGTTGGGGGGGATGTGTTAGCGGGGTTTGTTGGTGGGGAGGAGTGAAGGGTGCTGGTCTGTTGTATGAGAAAGATGGTGTTGATGGGGATGGCTGGGTAGGACTGCTGCGGCGCACGCGGGAATATGTGCTACCCCAGGACTTATTCGCAACTTTTCTCTCTGCGAGGCTGGCTTTGGTGATGTGCGGACATCATTGCAACTTCTACCGCGTGAACAGCGGAGCGTAGTAGGATGAGTATCAGATAGAGTAGGTAATCGAAGTACCCGTCCGAATCCGTTCTTGCACTAGAGGCAACCGATACTTGACCCTTTTGGATAAAGACCTTGATACCCGCCTCCAACGCTGCATTCAAAGAAGCGCTTGTTCGAAAGCCTCACAAAGAGATGTCGAAGGAATACGCTGCTGGGGTGGTACATGGTCCGGTGCGAGAGAAAGAAAAGCGATTGTTGGGGTGCCGGGATCAGGCAGGGAGCGAAGGGACGAATTGACCTATTGGAAACAACTACTCAACCTTTTCCACCAGCTTCAGCCAATGCCTCAGCCATGCACAGACCGAGTCCTCGTCCACCTCCCGTCACGACGTAGACGCCGTTCGCAAGGTCGAAGTCTCGGAAGCGCTTATTGCCGACATTGGCGGACACGTCGTAGGCGTAGCATCTCCGCTGCGTGGCAGAGACAGGAGTCGGTAAGCTTGACACCACAGGTCTGGTGGGGACAGTGGTCTTCAATGCTGCCGGTGAGTCCGTCTTTGTGGTCGGAAACGGTGATGGGCTGGTGGCGAGAGAGCTCAATGGTCTCGGGAAGGCGGCGCAGGAAGGCACTGAGGCTGCACGGCACGGCCTCGCTGGGGCCAGCAAGAGTCGGCGGGTTGGGGCGGGAAGAAACATTGCTGCTACTGACGGAGCAAGACAAAGAGCGAGGCTAGACAGAAAATCCGAGGGGAGCTCGCGAAGTGAAAGATATAAGGCAGGCGGGGCAGGAGGGCGAGGGAGCCACGGAGTTCGGGAACGAGGCAGCGAAGGAGGCGTCGGCGCCCAAAGTCTGGTCCTTTATTTGGCGGCAAGAGTCCTGGGCGCAGCGAAGGCTACACCGGGCGGGCAAATTGACGATGGGGCGACGCGTGATGCAATCCAGACGTGGCTAAGGGGAGGGGGCCGCGCCCCGCCCACGGGCGAGCAGCGCAGTCCCTGAGCTGAGGGCGCGAGGCAGGATTGGGGCGGCGGGCAGCTGATGGGAAGCCACGGTCACGATGCGTTCAATCGTGTTGGGTGCACTTTCGGGCAGGGTCCACGCCAACGGAGGGCAGCGGAAGGTTATGCGGGGCCGGTGGCTTGGGAGTCGCGAGCATTGGCTGCCCGCACGCCGCCGCGCAGGATGCGACTGCTGGGCGAGGCGCCACAGGGGGACAAAGAGCCTGGAGCCAGCTTACGGATGCAGCGACGCCGTTCTCTCGCGGGCGCCCGCCGCTCGCACGCTCGTCCGCCTCGTCGGCCCCGCGCCCGCCACGCCGGCGAATCGCGTGCCCTTCTCTCCAGACGGGCGTCAGGCCATTACTCGTCGACCGCGCCGCCGGGCTCGCAAGACCGCGTCGCATCGTGATCGTGGGTGTCGCGTTGCGCGCCAGCCAGCCAAGCATGACGTTGGGAAGCGCGTCCGCCACATATGTATCGTGACTGATCCCCGTCTGCGTCACCCTGACGACCAAGCGGAAGCCGCGCGGAAGCGGCCCACGGCTGCTGCAACACACGCTGTGTCTCCAGCCTTCGGGCGAGCCGACGCGCGCTGCCTCCAGCGCGCGTGCATCCCCGCGCTCAGGCACCGCGGCGATCGCCCTACGGCGCTGTCAGGATTGCCTGGGATTCACATCATGCTCGTGCCGCCATTGGATTCTTGATTTCGCTCTGCCCGGTGCGAGCGTTGCGTTCCTGCATCATGCACGCCAGGCGAGAGCAGGGAAGCTACATGTACAGGCTCAGCCATACGCGCGTCCGCACATGTACCACGCGACACGGCGTCTTGCTGAGAAAAGCAAAGCTCGGATTAGTTACTGGTCGAACGTCTTCAGCTCGGGCATCCTGCCCAGTCCGCCGCCGCCGGTGCCCTTCACGCTCTGGCTGAGCGACTGCCCGCCCACCTTGGCGTCGCCCGGATGCACGCCGCCAGCGCTGCGCTCCTGCACGTGCTGCCTCAGCATTTCCAGAATTTGAGAGTCCTTCCACCGCTGCGGCACTGGTCTGTATGCCGGCTTGAACGTCCCTACAGTCTGCGCCCACTCGCCAGACTTGGGCTGCCCGCTGCTCCAGCTTTCCGGAGCGCTGCCCTGCGCAGTAGCCGTGGCCATACCGGGACCAGCGCCCTCAGCTGTCTCGGCGGATGTTGGCGCCGGCTCTTGCGTAGCCCAGTAGTAGATGTCCCAGTCGTTCTCGTCGAGGAACATGTCGTACTCCAGCAGCTGCTTAGGCGTCATGGCCCCGAGGTGGGCATCGGCGAAGGTGGACAGGAGGAGGTCACTTTCGAGGGTCCCGCGCTTCCGGCTCTGGTCTGCATTTCGCACAAAGTGTTAGCCACTACTCCCCGGAAGTGCTTGACTGGTCGGCGCAGAAACGGACATATTAACCTTGCCCGCATGGTGTTGGCATCCTCGCCGGTCCTGCGCAACGGCTCGATCTTGAACTTGCCGCCCTCAATCTCGCCAACGCCGAGCTCAGCATTGACACCGCCCTGCGGCGCGCCCTTCTGAGTGCCGCCGGTCATGCGCTCCGTGTTCTCGGGCACAGAGTCCTTGGGCACGAAGTTGGGGTCGACGGAGGTGAGCATCTCGGGCGGGGGAGCATCTTTGCCCACGCTGGGCATCTGATTGGCAATGGTCGACGTGGTGTTCGTCATGTGCGGGTTGAGAGGCTTCTCAGTCTGCTTCTTGCGGTACTCGTCGGCAGTGTCATTGCCGCGCTCGTTGAGGCCGACAAAACGGGCGGCAGACGTGCCGAAGGGGCGCGAGAGGACAAGCGCGGCGCGCGAGGAGCGCAGGACAAGGCGCGCGGAAGCCATTATGCTGCGGTGCGAGAGGGAAGGCCAATGGACGGCGTGCGGAGACGGGCAGTCGCTGTGTTCGGCGAGCGCGCAGTCGTTGACATCACCGCTGCACCTCCGGCACGTGACCGTCTGGGCAAGCGCGCCAATCACTTCGCGCGCGTCACTCGACACTCCGCGCGCGCATCCCAAGCATCGCCAACTCCGTCTCTTCAGCCTCTCTCGTCGCTTCGCCACCTCCCTTCTCTCCCAACCCGCATATCGCCGCGGCGCTTTCGCTCATCGCGTCGCAATGCGCCGCCCAGATTGCGTGAGGATGTCGAGCATTGCCTCAAATCTGCCCAATGCCAACCGTGGATGCTGCTCGTGGTGATCTGACCCACCATCCCTTTCCTCCGGCATGTTTCAGGACATCGACAGCTGCGGGGCGTGAGCTGGTGGCCGCTGCTATTGGCATAGGCGGCTGAGCTAGAGGAGGTCGGGGGCGCGCCTGCCAACAAAAGAGCGCTGCGTGAGCACGTCTGCACGCTGGCCCAGCCCCTCGGGACGCGCTCACGACTTCTTATCCTCACTTTTCCTTTCATCAAAGTCTCGCTCGCCTGATATCGCGGAGCATTTCTCAGCGCTACGTGTTGTTCTGGATTAGCTCGCATTCCCATCCCCGCTGCCACGCCGTTTGCGGCATTCCTCGCCTCCCGACTGGCTTGAAGAAACAAGAGGCGGAGCTAATCGGCGGCATGCTGGCGGGAGGATCGCTAGCCGCGGCCCGAAGCTGAGTCTCCGTCTGTGGCTAAGCT
The DNA here is from genome assembly GCA_037356115.1 of Neofusicoccum sp. Z2. Lineage (NCBI taxonomy): Eukaryota > Fungi > Ascomycota > Dothideomycetes > Botryosphaeriales > Botryosphaeriaceae > Neofusicoccum > Neofusicoccum sp. Z2. The sequence goes on from JBAWJY010000008.1 coordinate 83,565, forward strand.
CTCAATCGTCCGTTGACAAGCTGCGCTATTGCTCTCTACCACTCTTCGACACCAGGCCTACCGCGGACGAGACCTGGTCCCTCGGCGGCCCCTCGCGAGCTAATGCCTTAGGCCCGTATCCCCGTTGGCGCCGTCGACTTCGGCGTAGCTATGACAGCTTGGCGCCGCGATGTGGCTGGTTTCTGCTAGGCGTTGCGTGCCGGCGCGGGCTGGCTGCATGCGGAATGCCCGACCCCCACCGACGACACGGCATGCCGCACATTGTCCGGCATGCCGTGTCGCCTTTCAGCCTCTTCCCAGCATTGTTTGTCAGGTTTGGTCTGTTGGTAAGGTTTGTGCGGGTGTCAAACGCCGCCGATTCCCCAGTCACGGGAGTTTTTGCTGCCGCATTCCAGAGGGCTGCGCCTGCCGCAGAACCTCAACGCTCAGGAATGTCTCCCAGAAATCGGAGGCTGGCAGCTTCTGTGCCCTCCGCTATATATCTTCATCGCGTTTGATTCTGTTTGTTTCCCCATGCTCGTGATTCTTTGCATGTTTGCACTGCACGTTTGATCCGCACGTTCTCCTGCAAGGTACCCTGCAAGGTACAGCCTCCCCCTCGTTGCTCCTCGTTACACCCCTCCCAAGCTCTTGCGCTCCGGGCGATCTTGCCCCGCTGCGATGGCTTCCCCACCGCGGGTACGACAAGCTTCCAATGCGGTCCCTCTGCATCACGTGCAAGGCCGATCTTGTCGTCCCCCGGGCGACATCGCTCTTCTGCGACAGCAGTTAGACGACTTCCCAATCCGGCCTCAGGACAAAGAGTCGATCTGGTCTGTTCCATACGACCAGCTTTTCGATCAGTACGTCGACGCCGACCTGCTGGATCTCAGCAGCGACAATACTGGCGAGGCGACCAGCTCGGATGACCTGGGGAACCTCTTTGACGTCTCGTCCTCCTCGAATGGGAGCGCGGTGGCCAAAACTTCGCCTATGCCCAATTGGGAGGCATCTAGGCACACCGAACCGGAGGACGCCTTGCAACAGGCTTGGAGCTATATTGGCTCGAACGGAGCCCCGGCCGTGCCCGAAGGCAATCAGACTTCGATCTACCCGCAGTCCCGCGGCAAGGCTGTGGCTTCTGATCCTGGCCTTTTCAGCTTGGATTCGGCGCCTACCTGCTCTCCTCAAGTAGCTACCGATCCCTTCGTTTTCTCCACTCCCTCCTCCCCACGCCCTGTTCTCTCCTCTCGCGAGCCCAAGAAATTCAACAGCCTTCCCATCCGCGGCAGCAAAAAGCAGACTCCTTCGGTCATCAGAAGAGCAGTCTCCAAAGGAAGCTTCTCGCCGAAGATGATGCGCTCGACACCCTACCGCACTGGATTTCAAGAGATGTGGGCCAAGCGCGTTGGAGGGCCGCCTCTCTCTCCTCCACCTTCAACTAAGGTTTCTCAGGAGGAGTCCCACTATGGCTACAACTTCTCTCCCAACCTTCCCTACACCACATCTGCCGATGTCGCAGACATTGAGCGGCAATTGTCGCTCTCGAATTTTCCTGGTCGGTCACAGATACAAATGACCCCAGTCGCGTCACCCACGACACAAGACGCGAGCAGCGCGAGATCATCCTTCCATGCTCCAAGCGACGCTTCGAACAACCCATACCTTACCCACGACCTCAACGACGCTTTACAAACCCCTCCGCATTCTTCGCGCCTTCCGTCATCATCATGGAACCAGACTGCGACCGCGGCCTTCGATTTCGGCAGCTTCTCAGCCTCGTCGGATTACGCCCAAGACCGAGAGCCTCAGCCTTGGTGGGCGAACACTAGCGTTTCTCAGCCTTCCCAGCAGACGACGTACCACAACGGCAGGTCCGACTTCCTGGGGGTCAGCACAGCCCCATCTGACCTGGCCACGAACGGGCTGATGATTCAATGCGAGCCGTCATCCATGAGCAGCATGCTTGACGCACATGCGCCCGACGCATCCTCCTTCTCCAACTCGTCACCGGTCGTGTACCCCTCACAGATGTACACGTCGAACACGATGCCGCCAACACCGACCTTCACGCAGCACCACGCGCAGCATCAGGCGGCCCCTCCTCATCCACACCCAGCCGCGCAGCATCAGCACCAGCACCAGCACCACCAGGAAGTCACCCCTCCATCCCGCAGCCCCACCTCCTCGCCTACTGCGATGCAGCAAACCTTCCTCATGCGCACGCGCCGCGAATCATCGCAGCCCCAGCCCCCCTCCTCCAACACCGCCACCCCTTCCTCACACCACCACCACCACCACCACAACCACCACTCGCACTCTCACTCCCACTCCCATCAACGTCCACGCTCCCACCACCGCCGCAAAAGCAGCACCGCCACAGCCCACTCCCACCACTCCTCCTCCTCCACCTCCTCCACCGGCCCAGGCCCCTCCCTCACCCCTCGCCCCGCCTCCGTCGGCTTCGTCAACTACACGCCCGACGACAGCCGCAAGATCCTGACGGGCGTAGCGCCGTCCGGGTCGAGCAAAACGAAGGCGCGGCGCGAGAAGGAGGCGGCGGAGAAGCGGCGCCGGCTCAGCCAGGCGGCGGCGAAGGCCATCATCGAGGCGGGCGGCGATCTAGCGGCGTTGGAGAGGGAGGGTTTGCTGTGCTTGCCGGAGGCGCAGGAGATGTTGGCGGCGGCTGGGAGGATGTAGGGGGTAGGGAGTTGGGGGTTGGGGTTGGGGGTTTCTGGTTGGTGCACGTGTACGGTTCACTCACTAGTGAAACTTCCCTCCTATCCTACCATTCATGCCCTGCCCCTTTTTCCTTACATGGGCCTTGGCGCCTGTGGTGTGGGTTGAGGCTGCTGGAATGGGCGACGGGCATGTGTGATCGAGGGGATCGATGGTGGGGCGTTGTGGTTGAGTCACACACGCAGGCTGGTAGACATGTGCTGGTCACTGCGGACAGGCTGACATTGCATGCTTAAGAGCAAGGAGTAGGCAGGGAGGAGGATGCGAATGGTGCCGTCGATGAATAGAGCAAGAGGTAAAGGTATCTGATTGTATCATAGTGGCCGGCCTGGCTTTTCCTTTTTCTTTTCTCCTCCTTCATGGGCTTTCTCCTTTTCGCGGTGTAGACACCCCACTGTTATGGATTTACCGCCGGTCGTAGAACAGTGGCTCTTTGTAATTGGTTTTCTATCTTTCTTGCTGGAGCAGAGCACTCGAGAAGAACATAGAGGATAAAGCTTTCGGAGCATGCGAGAGGGATGGGATGGGGGGCGCAGGTGCATGCACGAGAAAAGCACGTAATCAGTTCTAGCAGTAGCCGCAGCTCATCGAAAGTAAAAATAATAGTCATCTAAACTTGCTCTCCCCTGCCTACCATGAAGGTCTTTCGAAACGCACTCTCCGCATGGGCGCGAGGCAGACTCTCTCACACGACCGACCGCCCGCCCAGTCAGTCAGCCTCTCAGGCAAGCCAAAAAAAAAAAGGCGTCATCACCTTATCCCCAGCACCCTGAAGAAAACGCCACGAGGCAACCTTCCACCACCGCGACATGAACATCCGCCTGACCCGCCGCCCATTCATTGACCGGTGAATCTCACTCGCCTTCTGCCAGCCTTCCCCGCTTACATACAACCCCACGCTCTCGTCCAATCCGGGATAAAACACTGCCTCGTGCGGATCGTAGCTAGCGGCCAGGCAGCCACACGCAAGGTTGGTATGTAGTATGTATGTACCTACATAACCGTCGCACGAATTCGGCAGCCTTGTGCTGCCTCGACAATGATATTACGTGCATTTCCGAACGTAGGTGACACGGAGCAAGCCTGGAATGAAACACTGTGATCGCAAGGCTGAAAAGGAAAGGGATTCAAACGAGTATGACGCGCGACGAGGCTGACGGGCAAGAAGAACCTCGACGTTAATAGTCGACTACTTACTCCTCGAATACTTTGCTCCAGGGCTACCGCCACTCACTGCTCGCATGTCCGTCAGGACAGCAATCCTCGGGCAGTCGTGCACGACACTACTACTATCTCCCCTCCCGCGCGTGAACCCCGTAGCCTGCCGTAGTGGCGCGTACATCTGTTCCATTCGCTCAGCCGTTCGGGGCTGGGCCTGCCTGCCGTCCAGTTCGTCGCGTTTGCACATACCATCTGAAAGCTGCACCGATGATGATGATGATGATGATGATGAGGGAGGGTTCAGCACACTACATACGAGCAATGGCGCACAGCATGTAGGCGGTCGACCGTACGCACCGACGGACGGTGTCACAAGGCTGAAGAGCGAACGACCCATCAATCTTTTTATTTTTTGGGGGGGCCAGGGTTCGTCTGCGCGTACAGAAGCAGTGCAAGGCTGGCACAGATTTGTCAAGGCAAGGCAAGGCAAAGCAAGGCAAGGCAAGGTAGCCGGCCGAGCAAGGGAAGGAGGAAGAGACGAACGTGCCGTACGGCAAAAGACTGGAAGAGAAAAAAAAGAGATCGGTACCTACCTGGGCCACCTCAAAATAAAAGGGTCCGCGGCCCTCAGCTGCTGCTGTTGCCTCGTCGGGGTCTCGGCTGACGCAAAGGCAAGGCAAGGCTGAGGCGAACGAAGCGTTCTGCGAGATCTAGATCTGGGCAGTGGTGATCGTGAAGAGGATGGGCGCGGTGATGCTTCTTTCGTTGTGAGCTGTCCCGCGGGGCGGGCGGGCCGAGAGTGAGAGGATGGCGAAGGGATGGAGCAGGAGGGAGGGAGGGTCTTCGGAAGGCTCCACGCGGAGCTGCTTGGCCCCCACGCTCCACGGCGCGCTAGTAGTGTAGTGTGGTTGGCAGTCGGGTGTAGGTATTGGAAAGGGAAGGGACGTTCAGGGCGCACTCGTTGCGGGGTCGCGTGTCAACGCGGGGATCAGTTGTGCGACGGCATGGGTAGAGTAGAGGGATCGGCGAATTCTATGTGTTGCATTTTTTTGTACGCAAAGAAGCAGAAGCAAAGCCAGTCGCCAGTCTTGTTGCGCGCGCTAAAAAGGCCAATGCAGCAAATGCTAAGCTTGTGCTCATCAACCGACCCGTCCGTCAAATTCATAGAAGACATCAGTCATTTCAAGCGCTAAAAAGCAGAACCGATACAGACAAAGCAACTCATTGTCGTTGCTTCTTTCCCCCATCATCACGTGCCGAAGTCGTCTTAACAGTTGATCGAGATCTCGATCAAGGGTTCTGGATCTCGTGCGTTGCACGAACGGAGCGCGGCGGCGCTTACGACGAACCCGACGGGACCGAGACGTTCTGCTCGGCCTCCTTGCGCTGCACGGCGCCGAAGCGCTTGTTGCCCTGGTCGAAGATCTGCCGGGGGGGTGGTAGGTATGTCAGCACCTTATTCCCACCGATTTGTGGAGAGCGCCGCGATCCTTCCCATACGCGATGCCAAACAAGCTCCTCACATTTCGAGGGGAAATGCGTGCGAATTGAAAAGGGGCGGGGGAGTGAAGGGGCGGGAAACTTACAGCGTAAATGCCCTTCAAGAAGGTGTCGCCCAGGATGTCAAACGTCATGTCGCCACGGCTCTGGATGCCGCCGTACACCATGCCGTTGCCCGCATCCGCGAATGCTAGATCCTCCTTCTGGACGGTGAACTGCTTGTCACCGACGGCAAAAGTGACGGTCGGAAGCTGGTCGGCAGTGGTGCTGCTGGGGAAGATGTAGCCCTGGTTGTTGTTGTCGTACTTTGAGCCGGGAATGGCGTCGTAGATGGCCTTGACGGTGTTGTCGTCAACAAGGGCAAGGGTGGTGCCGGTGTCGGCGATGGCAGTGTTCCCGCTGCGGTCGACGGTCTTGCCATTGACGGTGGCCGAGGTGCTCTGGAACTGCCAGAAGCCCTGGGAGTTGTCGATGTCGACGTAGTAGGGCTCGTCGACGCCGGCGGCCTTCAGCACGTCCTGGTCGACGTAGCCGAAGGTGTAGAAGGACTCGCCCTTGTCGGCCTCGTTGGTGTCCTTGGTGCTGCCCAGGTAGGCGGTGAACAGCTCGGCGTCCTTGGGGATGTCCTGCTGGGAGATCATGTTCTCGACGGGGGTGGCGACGGCCTGGGGCTGGACGGTGTTGATGTTGCCGAAGGCGAGGCCGAGCAGGCCGTCGCCGGTGCCCTGGACGAACTGGTCGGACAGGGTGTTGGCCAGCTCGACGGCCTGGCCCTCGACGGTCAGGCCGCCGAGGGTCACGTTGTCGGTGCCGACGGTGCCGGAGGCGCTGGACGAGTCGCCGTACGAGATCTTCCAGGTGCTGTCGGCCTTCTTGAAGGAGCTGGATTTGGACGAGTCGAAGATGCTGTGGCCGGACGACTTGCCCTGGGTCTGCACGTTGGACGGCAGCTCGGTCGACCACACCCACAGGTCGGCGGAGCCCGTGTCGAAGTCGAGCTTCAGCTTCTGGGCGGGGGTGCCGATGCTCACTTCGCAGAGGTACAGCGAGTCGTTCTGGATGTCCTCGGCGGGCACATCACCCGAGGTCTCGGCGTCGACGCGCTTCTGCAGGACGTGCTTGCGCACTCTGGCGTGGCCGCCGATGGCCTTGCCGGGCCCCCATTTGCCCTGCTGGTGGATCTTGTTGGAGACGAAGTACGGGCCCTCGAGGGTGGGGCCGATGTTGTCTGCAAGTTGTTAGTAGCTGCGAGGGTGAAGTGGCGGGGCAAGAAGCAAAGCTCTCGAGGCAGGGCAGCACGCACACTTGTGCAGGCAGTAGGCGTAGGACTTCAAGCCGCTGGGCTTGTAGTTCTTGTTGGTGATGATGGGGATGCGCGAGAACTTGCTTGCCATGGTTGCTGTATGCCGAAGAAGACGTGAGGAGGATAGAGGAGGACGACAGCATCGCGCGGCCGTGGATATTTATGCAGCGTGCAGGCGGGGCGCATGCGCGTCCGTCTCGCAGCATGACGCAAGAGCCGTCAAGCTTCAGTGCCCAGCTTGACCGGCAGTGCCACGCGCGAATCAAGCATCGCAGCCCTGCATCAACAGCAGCACCAGGGGCGTGGCGGGGACGATCGCACGCGCCCGGGCACACGAATCATGGGGGGCGCGGATGCCCAGTGCCAGTAGTAGCAGCCAGGCGGGCACAGCTCTACGTAGTATAGCTCTGATGCCTGCGACGCGTGCCTGAAACAACAAGCAGTGGCGCGCGTGTGGGCTCTGTGTCGTGAGCAGCAGCAGCAGCAGCAGCAGCGTCCGCCCGCGCCGGCTGGCCCGATGCCGACGGAGCAGCGCCGTCCAGGCCCGGCGGCCAAAGCTCCTTCGTGTGTGGCAGCTCACACACAGCTCTCGCCGCCGCCGCAGCAGCTGTCGTCGACTCGGCATGCACGCGCCCCGCTACGTCATGGCCGCGCAGGGAGTGTGCCTGGCACCTGGCTGGCCGGCTGGCTGGCTGCGACGCCGCGAGCTGCAGCAGCTAGCAGCCTAGCAGAAACGCCAAACGACACGTGCCGCCCGCGCAGTCGCGGCGACGCAGCGTGAAGGAAGGAAGCTGGCCGGTGAAGGCAATGCAACCAGCACGGTGCTCCACACACGGCCGCAGCATGCCGAGCCGGGGGGGAGGGTGTGTCGTCGCCCTGGCAGGAGTAGTCACGGCGAGGGGCCACAGTGTCTTCTCTGCCGGGGCTCGATAAGGCGTTGCCCAAAGCGGGCTGTCCCCGCCTTTCGCGTCTGGCTTTGAGAAGGGCCGGTCCGGCTGCGGGCGTCGGGGAAGAGGAGGACCAGGCCATGGCTGCTCGACGGCTGTGGAGTCAGTCGCCGTTGGCTGTGTGCTTAGGTTGCATTCCGCTGGCCCCCCCCTGGCTGGCTGCGCAAACGTGCTGCTACGGCTCTTCTGCCATGGCCGGTGTTGTCATCGCCGTCCCGATGCGGCTGTTGTCCACGCCCATTTGCTGCCGCTGTTGGATTCGGAACATGGCGAGCAGCGAGCCCCCCGGCCTGCCGATCCTGCTTTATCCCTGCCGCATGCCGGCCGCGAGTGGTGCGATGCGCTTGGTGTGCTCAGGAACCGTTCGTTATAGGCGCAGGCATCGTGCCAAGGTCGTGGCAGCCACGGGATAGCAGGTTTTGCGGGAGCGTGTCGTCGCAGCGGGAGATAAGGCGGCGGTTGATGGATGCTTGTGCTGCCTTCTTGCGTCGCACAGCATCGCGGCTGATCTGCACGGCTTCGTCGCCTATCGTGCCCCGGTGCCGCGCTGCCATTGGCCGCTTGGCGCATTACAGTCGCCGCGAAACAAGCTGTCCCGCCGGTTGCTTCTCTTCTTGCACACGCACGCGTAGCAGGTGGCGCGAGCAAGCAAGACCCAATGCCTGCTGGAAACCGCGCGCCCCTCCGCCGGCTTCACGGCCGGCAGGGATGCTATATTGCGCAGCCTATCAACGCCCTCGATCAATGACGTCTTGAGTCAGGAGAGCTGCTCTTTATCAGAAAGCACTTCGTGTTCGCATGCAGCCTTCAGTCCTTGAAACGACCCGCCTTTCACCGCTCAGCTATAGCCATGGACCTCCGCTGCTGCAACGAGCATCCAGGCCCGCCGATCCGCCGGCATCCCCGAGCGTGGCTGTGCCATCGGCTCGAGTGGCTGTGCTGCGTCATGCATGCTGTCTGCTGTCGACATTCGGATCATCCACCAGTCCCACGAGACCTAGATCCCTTCTTAGCATGTCTCAATCATCATTCTATTAACGCCGATCCATTTCACCTTCTATCAAGCCGGCTACCCTCCTTCGCTAATCCAATATCCACATCCGATGGCCCAGCTCTTGCCATCTCACTCCAAGAGCATGCCCTCATCAACCCTGCCAAACACCGCCACCCTCTCACTTCTTCCCCCTCCCGCCCCTCTGCCTCCGCGCCGGCGCAACCGGAGCCTGCGGCCTGGGAGGAAGCGGCATATGGTTTCCTCCCCCGCCGCCGCCGCCACCTCCTCCACCCCCACCGCGACCACGGCCACGGCCACGCCCGCCTCCGTGACCACCGCGCCCTGGCGCCGGCGGCAACGGTGGCGGAGGCTCGTTGGGAAGCGGAGGCTGCCAGCCGCGGCCGGTGGGTTCGAACTGGTTGTTGCTGTTCTGCTGCCGGTAGTCCTGGTGGTTGTTGTTTCCGCCGTACGACGGGCGAGACGCGTTTTGCTGGCCAAAGCGACCGCCGCGGGAGCCGGTGTTGATGCGGATGTTGCCGCGGGAGGGGGCGTTGGCGTTGCCGTGGCGCTTGTTGCGGTAGAAGTTGTCCATGTCGTCGTCGTCGCTGTCGTCCATGTGGTGGTTCTGCGCGCGGCCCTTGATGGACAGGCCTTGGCCGCTGAAGCCGTTGTGCTTGAGCTCTCTCTCGGCTGCTTCGGGGTCGATCAGGTACCTGTTGGCTTCCTTGGCGGAAAAGGTTTCGCAGTTGAGCCGAAAGCCTCTCCTGGGGCGCATCGGGCAGTCGTCACCCCAGTGAGTGCGTGATCCACATTGGTAGCATGAGACTGAGAGGCTGTGGACCTTTTTCAGTTTGGGCACTTTGTCCGGGTTGAAGGATCGCCAGAGGAGGGAGCAATCCTCTTCGACATGGCCGGCCTGGCTGCACAAGTCGCAGAAGAAGCCATCAGCGCTGGACCGCGCCAGCTTCGAAGGGCAGGATTCCTGTGTGTGGCCTCGCTCGCGGCATTTCTTGCACTTGGCGATGCTGGGACATTCGTCGGAAAAGTGTTCATCAACGGCCTGGCAGTGTTGGCATGTCCTGGCAGGACAAATCTCGACCATGTGTCCTTCGCGACCGCAGGTGAGACAGTGAACCGCATCATCTTCTCTGACAAGACCGAAATAGCGTGCCTGAAGCTCTCGCTCCTCGGAGGATAGTTCTGAAAGGCGCGAACGCCCTCGGACCTGGGGCTCCTGCGCCCTCATTTCGTTGCGCTGAGGTTGTGCGTCGTTGGACGTGGAAGATATTTCGCCTTCCTCGCCGGAGCTGATGTTCATGTCCTGCGTCTCGCTTACCGGCGTGGATGGTTTGGTGGATGCCGCACTTCCTGGCTTCGCAGTCACCTTCTTTGACTCACTCCCTGCCCCATCAGGATTTTCGTGATCCCACGCGTACTTGGGGTCTGCCTTGAGGATACCAGCGCCGATGTCGCCTCTCAACGCTTTCTGCCTCACATTCTTCATCTTCTTATCAGGGTTGAATCCTTCGTAAAACTCGGTGCTCAACTCGCCGGATTCTAGAAGCTGCTGTACACGCTGTACGAGCCCTTTCGCAAGCGATGCACAGAGACCTTTTCCGAGCTTCGACTTCGTGTTCTCCCTGAACTGAAGATCCTTGATTTGCCAAGGCTCAAGGACGGTGAGAAAAAAACTCTCCTTTTTGCCGCCTTTCACGTCGAAACGGAGAGGTGTTGCGGCGAGTTTGTCCTTGAGCGTGTCGATTTGCTCCTGTTTGCGATAGACCACCAGCTGGTCAAACGCGGGCGTGTCGTCGGCCTTGTCTGGAAATGACCCTAGAAGGCCTTTCGGGTAGTGCGTTCCCAACAGGACGAAGAGCTCTTTCCGAATAATGTCTTTTGAAAGGACGTTACTCGTTTTCTTCGGATCCTTCTTGTTGGGCTTCTGCGGAATGGGCATGTGCAAGACTGCCACTACGACGTCCTTGGCATGGAATCCTTTCTTCTGTGTCCAGTAAGGGCCCAATCCGGTTTTCATGATCCTCAGTGCTCTTTCCTGCTCAAAATCGTCTATGAGCTTCCGCTGTACTTTTGTTAGTTTCATAGGGCGGCCGCTATGCTGCGTGACAACCGGAGTGTGAGCTCCCAAGACTTGTCCGCTTTCGACGCTGTTCTCGTCCGCCTTCTCTTTGGTTCCGCTGCTCTCACTCTGATTATGAGAATCTCCAGAGTTGCTACCAGACTCTTCCTCGTCAGAACCAGAGTCATCTGCTGGAAGGGCAATGAAATCTTCTCCTTCCGGCGGAGGCACCACCGGCCGAGTGCTCGCAGCTGAGACGGTCGTTTCTGCACTCTTCTGAGCTGTGCTGAGCTGCTCCGCCTTCGCGACGGCTTCGGACCCAGCAGACATGTGAGGAAAGTCTCGTTCAAGCTGCGAGGGCGAATCCGGGCGCTGGCCAGCCTCACGTGAAGAAGTGGCGTGGAAGTCTGGTGAAGGCGACGCGTCGCTTCCCTCATCGTCCAGCTTGACCTTCTTCTCTGGAGTCGAGCCGGCAGCACCGGCGTGGTCGTCCTGGACCTCACGCTGGCGCTTGCGACCCACCGTCGCGGTGCGGGAGTCGTCGTCCTCCATGGTTGCGGACATGCGTATCGCCACGCGTCAAACAGGACTCAACGCGGGGTTTCCCGCCCAAGGATCCAACGGCAGGTGAGAGCCGTGGCGTCTCAAGTGGATAGTATGCCAACAGCGAGGACTGAGAGGGTGAGGTGAGAGCTCTGACGCGTCGCAGAGGTCGAGATGTCGGCTCAGAGCGCGGCCGGGAGAACGTCGGCAGCTCCGAAATTTCAAAAAAGTTGGGACGATCGTTTCGCTGCCGCGTCTGTCCGTTCAGCTCGCGCGTCCCTGCACCCCAGCACCCTCGCAATGGCCTCCACAAGCGTCGTCGAGGTCTCCAAGAAGGAGAGGAGGGGGCGGAAGGAGGAGAAGGAGAAGAAGGAAAAGACCAAGTCCAAGAAGACCAAGACCGACCCCGAATCCGCCGCCGACGAAGAGACCCAGCCCGCAAAGGACGACAACTCTTCCGCGTCGCGCAAGCGCAAGCGCTCCACCCTCCCCGAACATGGCGAACTAGAAGTCGACGTCACCGCCCCCGAGCCGCTCTCGAAGCGCGAGCTGCGTCTGGCCAAGAAGGGCAAGCTGGACCCGAAGACCAAGGCGCCGAAGACCACCGCCGAGCCAGAAAGCGAGCGCGACGACGATGACGAGGACGAGAAGGAGGGCGTATCCGCGGCGAAGAAATCGAAGACCGCGAAGAAGGAGAAGTCCGACCATGGCATCTGGATTGGAAACTTGCCGTGGACGGCTACGAAGGACTCGCTGCGCGACTTCCTTGTCAAGCATGCGGGTATCCAGCCTACGCAAATTACACGCGTGCACATGCCCGCGCCGGACAAGAGTGCCGTGGAGAAAATGCGCATCAAGCCGCATAACAAGGGCTTTGCGTATGTCGACTTTGACGCGCCCGGTGCTGTTGAGGCTGCGATCGAGGCGTCGGAGACTCTGATGGGCGGTCGACCGGTTCTGATCAAGAACGCGAGCAACTTCGATGGTCGGCCAAAGCAGCAGAAGCAGGATGGAGAGAACAAGGACAGCCAAGGCGGTGACGGAGAGCCACGGCATTTCAGCAAGACCCAGGCCGCGCTGGTGGGCGGTGGGAAGGAGCCCAGTCGCCGCGTCTTTGTCGGAAACTTGAGCTTCGAGGTCACCAAGGAGGATTTGGTTGAGCACTACAGCAAGTGCGGAGAGGTTGTTGACGTTCACGTCGCGACCTTCCAGGACACTGGGAAGTGCAAGGGATATGCTTGGGTCACATTCGAAGAGCTGGATGCTGCAGCTGCGGCTGTGGCCGGATATACTATGATACCCGTGGACGACGACAGTGATGAGGAGATGGCGGACGCAGGAGAGGACGGTGCTGCAGCGGAGAAGAAAAAGAGGAAGAGGAAGGCCAAGAAGTGGTTTGTCAACAGACTCGGGGGACGTCAGCTGCGCGCCGAATTCGCCGAGGATGCCACAACGAGATATAAGAAGCGCTTTGGCAAGGACGCTAAAGACAGAGAGGGTGATGCTGGAGCGGATGATGGGTTTGGCGAAGTTGACACTTCCAACAACCAAAACAGAAGGCATGGAAAGAGAGAGCCTCGTAAGGTCGACGCGCGCACAATCAAGCCTGGTGCGGCACTCGCAAATGCACCGAGAGCGTCGGGCGCCATTGTGGAAGGACAAGGCAAGAAGATCACATTTGACTAGTACTTGACGTTGTAATGACTCAAACAATTTCTGGGCCTGCAAGTGGAATCATTCAGATCATGAATACCTCGTTCAACTTTGAACCATCCATCTGGATTGTAGAAACAAAAGGGTGCTGTGTGCTCAGTCTTAGAAATACTTCAACCATCCGCGTGCTGCTGTTGATATTGCTCTCCTGCTACCTTGCAATAGACTTCCCATCTCGCGTCTCTTCACTTGACAATGCGTCTCTCCCCACCCTCCTGTCTCGAAAACTCTCCTACCTGCTACAATTCCCACCATCCATTCCGGGAACCCATCTTCAAATCTCAGGTATAAACCTCCTCATCACGCCCTCCACATACGCCCTCGGCACACCACAAGCCAGCGCATCATCAATCCCCCGATTCATCCTCCCCACATACTCCATCTTCGGCACACTCTCCCCCGTCCTCAGCCTATCAACATACACCAACACCTCCCGCTTCTTCTGCATTCTCGAACGGCCCACGTCAACCCACCCACCCTTCCCCCGCTCGTCAGGCGAAGCCCAAAAGGAAATCCTCCGCACCTCCTTCGTATAGGCCCACGGCACGCCCTCGTTAACGTCCAACCGCGCCTCGTCTGCGGGGAGGAGGGAGAAGACGAGGCCGTAGACGACATCCACATCAGTATCGGCGTCGGCGTCGGCGTCCGAGCTTGGCTCTTGCTCGTTGGTGCTTTCCTGCTGGGTGGTGGTTGTGGTGGTGGTGGTGGGGACTTGTTCGACGATGTTGGCGTAGCCGCGCTCGTTGATGAGCCAGCGCCAGCCGGCCAGTCGGCCGATGCCGAGGTAGGTGGATGTGGGGCAGCGGGAGGCCATTTGCTCGAGCCAGAGGTTGCTGCCGTAGGCGAAGTAGAGGGTGGGGCTGTCGCCTTTTTTGGCGGTGTTGGTGGCCATGGTTTCTTCTTTCGTGCGGAGCAAGGAGGGCGGTTGGAAGGGAAAGGGGGTGGGAAAGAGGGTTGGGTAGGTTGGAGGGTGTGAAGCTAGGATGTAGGGGATTTCCGATTTGGTGAAGGAAGGTGTGCTGTGTTGGAAGCGCTATGTGTTTGAAATTTTTTTGGATTAGGCTCTCACGAATAAGCCATTAGGCTTTTCGGAAGCACAACGAGGAATAAGGCCGAGTCCGTTCTGCAAGTCCTACTGAGAAGCCAGTCACATTGTTCTCAGTCAACTCTAGAGGTTTGCTGTAGAGCCGTGGAACGAGACGAGGGTCCGGGCCGGTCACGCCATAAGAAAAGCTTGGCTTATGAGGTTAAACAAAGAAATGTCATGGCCGTCCTCCTGTAGATGAAGACTTCAACTCCGTATGAACATCTACCTTAACAGCAGCAATTTGCCTCGACGTGATGTTCATAACAAAGTTCCGTATACATGGCCACTAGAGGAATGCTGAAAAATAGTATCCCAGTGCAACTCACACGGTTGTATTGGGATAATTTCAAGTCCGCTCAAATACAATAAAGCTAGACAAGAATGACATTTTGCACCTTTTACCTTTCCAAGCAACTGGAATTCCGCTAGTATCATACCAATACATCAAGCTCGGATCCCCGCTGAGCCGCAGTTAGCAAAGTCAAGACCTGTACGACGTGAAGAAGATATGACCACAAAGCCAACCTAGGGCGAAAAGCTCCGTGAGGACTACGTTCCGGACAGCCCCTGGCGGTCCTGCGGTCACGTCCGAAGCGTTGCGCCACCCGTCCCAAACCCCTCAAGAAGACAGAGTCAGTATTAAGGAAATACTTAGATAACAAATCGTCAGGAGTTGAAGTCTTCATCCGGATGTACGAAGCCCATACCTTGATCTACTTTCACGTCCAGATGAATGCTTCAGCTCCTGATGGGCATCAATACGGAAAGGGCTACGGGCGCTCCTCAAAACTATGGGCATTGTATATTGCTGAGGGATGTTCAAGATTCACTGTTAGAAAATTAGGTATGTCCCTGAGAGTAATTACTACAAGCTATTGAGCGTACTTGGCACCCGGTCCGGAGTCCCCCTGATGCAATCGCATCTATTGATGCTTACTGAATGCAATATGCGGTAGAAAGTGCATTTCGTAAAGTTTGGTCAAGGATGCCAGGCAACTAAAGGGTGTTGCTCTCTATCTCATGCGAAACTGTTGGTTTGGGTCAAGGTTGAGACGTTCGTCCAGGCGCAAAGTCGTAGGAAGGCCTGAGTCTGAGCCGATCCCTGCCCACCAACATCTCAGTCCTGACCGAAGTCAATGTTGAAAAGGTCAGACCAAGCGGTCTAGCTTTGCGACGGTTCAGTGGTTAGTTGTTGGGTGGTGTGGTTCAGCAGCCTCGAGTCGTCAGGCATCAATTTCTGGATCGGGCAATAGTCACGTGACTGTCCGAACTCAACACCATGAAATTGTATTTTTCTTCCTGAGATCAACCAACACACCCGCGACGGTATTTCTTCACATGGTCCCCTCAATTCCAAGCTGCCTACGCGTCACTGCTGTCGCATTCGCGCTGGAGAAGTCAAAACCGTTCCCAAAGTCCCCTGACTGGGTGGTGAAGTCGGACTGCTCGCTGAGGCTTTCAATCCTTCCCAGGAGGAACTCCAGCTGTCTGTAGGCGCCAGAGGGATTATATTGAGGTATCATGTGCCCTGACATGGATACTTCAACCCAGGTCAAGCCACGCTCCGTGTGGGTCGTACCCATCACGCCGGAGCCGGCCAGCGTTCCCAGGCTGGCTTCCGCGTGATACGGAACGAAGAATGGCTCAGTAGGAGCAGTCTGGAAGCCCTGGGCACCGTTCCAAGTCATGTTCTGGATCATAAGAAGAGTGCCGTTGGCGATGAGGATGAAGTCGAGATTTCCGTGGGCAATGATAGATCGGCCATTGGTCCGCTCGATGACGCTGGGAAGGACGGAGAGACCGGAGGGAGGAGATGTATCAGTGTCCAAGACACCGTTGGCGCACTCAGCCCACTCCTGAATGGGGGCGTTGATGGCCTTCTGGACGTCGGTGCGGTTGAAGTAGATGCCGGTGCCTTCGGGGACATAGTCGAATGATCCGGGGAAGCCGAGCACGTCCCAGAGCAGGGGACAAGTCGTTGCGACCTGGTAGATGTCGAAGCAGGGGTTGACCAGGCTGACGGCATTGAAGATGTCATCCCACAGGTCGCAGCCGGGAGCCGAGGCATCGGGAGGAGTGGGAAGAGGACCGGCCGGAGGGAACGTCAGGTAGGTGTTCATGAAATCCGTGTATCCGCACTCATCGGCACGAGTGTGGATGTCCTTCATAAAGGTCTCGTTGAGGTTGAAAAGCGGCTTCCAGAAGTCGACGAACGGAACTGCGGGGATTTGCTGCTGGACAACATCGTAGGAGGTGCTAGGGTCGTAGATCAGGAAAGCCTGAGCATCATAGTACGTCGTGTCGTTCTTGTTCAACATGGCATCCTGGGATCGATATCAGAAGAGAATCTTGAGTAGGCAAATGCAAAGAAAGCTGCGACGTACCGTGATGTAAGGAACATAGTAGCCAGCGTACGACTCGCCGGCAATGTACACCTTGCGGCCGTGCAGACCAAAGGTATCAACAAAGTTCTTCCAGAAACCAAGGAACTGGGCGGCAGCCTCTTCCTCGTTTGTGGCTGTGGGAGTACCCTGGGTGAAACCAGTGCCGACAGGCTGTTCGACCCAAACCATATTCGTCAGGTTGGTCCAGGTCCACGGGTTCTTCACGGGCTTGTAAGTTCCGTACTGCCACAGGACAGGGCCGTTTTCCTGGAAGAATCCCTCGAGAGACGAGCAGCCGGGACCGCCTAAGGATTGGGAGGTCAGACCCTGAAGCCTTCATTGTCGGAGCTTCGAGACTCACCATTAAGCCAGATGAGAATCTCATCCGTAGCATTGACGTTCTCGGACGGGAAGAACCAGAAGTAAAGCTCGCTGGTCTCGTTCGCCTTGTCAGAGATGGGGAGCAAACCCGCGTACGACTCGCCGACGTCGAAGTCGACTTCGGGAATAGCAGAGCCATTGACAGCGAACTCTATTGACTTTCAGCGTCCAGATTCCGCTTTGAGGTACAGGTGTAGCTTTCACGTACTGGTGGTGTTGGCACTCTGGGGAATGATGGTGTCAGCGCGCTTCCTAATAGTCTGCGCCTGCTCGGGCTTCCTCAGCAGATCGCCGCGCCTGGGCCTGGGCATCTCGGGAACCCTCTTGCCAGCATACTGGGCCGACCGCGCCTCGACAAGGCTCGAGGCAGCGAGGGCGCAAGCCGAGATGAAAGCTGTGGCGACGCGCATGATTCCAAAACAGCCCCTTGATTCTGCAGCCTGAACGCAAGGAAGCGGCAAAACAAGCTCAGAGATTCGGCAAGGTTGCGCGCAGGAGGGCGGGCGCGGGGACGGCTGGAGGAGGGGAAGAGGAGAGAAGGTAAGGGAGGAATAAAGACGACCTTAGCCGCGGGCCAGGCGAACAGACAATGACGGTGACGGGCCCGTTGCTATTTACGCGGCCAGGATGCGGCCAAGGCTTAGCCCTGATCAGGCAAGTAGCTTGTGCCAGCTTGTCTGTGCTCCGGCGGCGGTGCTCGGTGGTTACATTGCGGCGGGCGGAGCTGTGCGACTGCTGTTGACGCCTGGCGAAAGTGGCACGGAGTGGACGAAGAAGGCGTTCTAGAAAACGAGTCGAGCATCTGCATGAGTCAATCTCAGGCCTCGTATCGCCATTGCAGTTTCTCCGGCATGGGCGAAAGGGTTCCCTGCGCACACGCTTCGAGGGCCTGGCGCGGCAAACCAATCCACAGACCCGGCGACGCAAGATGATCGACTTACCTACGCAGCTGTTTATCCCCGTCCCTTGCGAAACAAGTTTCGCGCATCGCCCGCCTCTCGCCGTGCCGCACCGCAGCGCGCGGCAGCTTCCGCCACGCACGACATTTACATACTGGGGAACAAGAGCGGCCTCCTCCTGCCCAAAGCAGCAAAAGGCCGCCCAAATCTCGGGGAGCACCCGACGGGCAAAAAAACGAAACGAGTCGCGCGACATCATCCGCGATATCGCTCCGATAGGTTCACGGACCCCAGGCCCCCACCTACCCAGCCGTCGTGTCCGCCCCGTGTGGCCTGCAGCCAGCTCGTGTGTGGAGCAAGAAGGCCCCCGCCGCACGCACCACCGATAAGGCCATGCCCGAAACAGCAGCTCGGCAGTCCCGGGGTGTCGACAGCCTGAGCCTGACCTTCAGGTACCCGAGCAGCGAGCGCTCGAACGATCCGCGGACATGCATGCTATCATCCATCATGCGAGTAATTTTGTTGTGCCTTATCGACAGATGCCGGACGGAGAAAAAAAAGCGGGCTGCGGAGCTTTCCACGCAGCGGCAAGCGATGCGGCGAGGTGCAGAGAAGCTCTGTCAAGCAAAGGCAGCCAAGCGGCTCTTCCAGCTGGCATCCGCAAGCCATTGCCGGGCGGGGGCGAGGTGGCGCTCTTATGGCCCGCGCTGGCGCCTCCAACGGCCTGCTGGTCCGTGGGCTGCTATTGGATGCCGCCTCCGCCGGCATAGCAGGCACGCGACAAGCAAACTCAAGCTCAAACGCAGAAAGAAGGTTGCGGCAGGCGGAAAGACAAAGTCACCGGCACAAACTTATTGCTTATGGTTACGGTTAATGCGACGTTCAATGTTCGAGGCTTTGCGTCATTGTTTATGCGTCGTTGACTTTCGCGATAGGTAGACTTGCCGTCGAGACACTGAGTGACTAGCCATGACTTCACCACAGGCAAGCAAACAGACTTTTCTTCACGTCTCGCACAGGCTCCATTTTCCTATCTACCTAAAGGCGTTCTTTTCATCAATAACGCTGGAAATTCATCTCAAATCATGCAGAATCAAAGACTGTGCTATGCCTAGTGGCGATACCTGTTCTGCACCACCAGCTTCAGGAGCGCTCCGAAGTCAGGAGTACCCAAGCCAGTGACGGGGTCCCAGCCTTCCGTAGCGTTCCACGAAGCGAAGTCAACCTTGGGAGCAGGCAATCCCGAGTAGATATCCGTGCCCGTGCAGCCCTTGGAGCCTCCGTTGACAATATCCGTCAGGGCCGAGTATCCGGTGCTGTACAGCCACGGGTTCAGCCAGCCGAGAGGAGCCTGGCCGGCCTCGACGCGAGCCGAGTTGAGCAGAGCAACAACCGATGAGAAAGTCGGCGCCGATGCCGACGTTCCGCCAACCAAAATCTCCACGCCCTGGTCGACGACGTGGAAGCGGTAGCCCTGCGCAGCAACATCGGGGAATCCACGCCCGTTCGGGTTGTACAGACCATCCCATCTGTTGCCAAGGATGCCCAGGTACTTGGTGACGGCCTCGTCTTGCCAGCTTGGCCGCTCCCACAGGTCCGAGAAGCCACCAGACGAGAAAGAGACGGCCTTCTCAGGCTCGACCTGGTAAGTGCCACCAACAGACGTGACGTACGGGCAAGCAGCAGGGAAGATGGGCAGGAAGCGCGTCGTGTTTTTCCCGTCGTTGGTCTGGCACGCCGAACCGGGGCCCGTGTCACCGCTGGAGAAAAGGACAGAAACACCACGAGCACCAAGCTGGCCGATCATGTCGCAAACCGTCTTGGCGTAGCTGGCAGGCACGCTCTGCTCGTCCTCACCGTAAGAGGTGGACAGAGTCGTCGGGAGCTCAGAGTCGGGTTTCTTGAGCAGCTCGCTGAAGTAGTCAAGGTAGGGCTCGTTCGACGACTCATCAGGCTGGTCAAGGTCTGGGACAAGAGGACCGCGGCCATTCGTGTAGAAGTAGGTGACATCGAGAGGGTAGACAAGCGGAACGGTATACTGGATGTCCAGGTTGGCCTCAACGCTGTCATCGCTGGTGTTCTGCGGGAAAGTGGAGCCATTGATCGAGCCGAAGCTGAAGCTCTTGCCGACAGCCCAAGGCGCATACTCCGCCTCGAAAGCAGAGAGGTCGTCGTAGCGAGCATACTCCTCCAGGAAACCGCTAACGCCCAGGTAGGTCTTGTTGGCCTTGGGGGTGTAGCCATTGATGTTGTACAAGTCCTTCAGGCACTGAGGAGTTATGGTAGAGTTGCAGGACGTAGAAACGTTGGCAGCAGCAACGAGGGACTTGTGGCCGAGAACCTCCTTATCCAGGACCTGGCTCCTCTCGGGGCGGATCTGAGCGAAGCGAGTGGTGGGCTGGATCATGGTGATGTACTCTTGCAGCTCAGCAGGGAGCGAGTACTGCAGGGTGCGGATCTTCTCAACGTTCTTGCGGATCTCGCTGCGGTAGATATTGAACTTGGTGTCCATCATCTCCTCGGCCTGAGCAACGGTGGCGGCGAAGTTGATCCACTCGCCATCATCCTCGATGTCGTCGGTCTGGATGCCCGAGGCGTCGAGCCAAGCAAGGATGGACTCGGTGGCCTTGGCCTCGGGGCGCAGCATGGCCTTGAGCTCATCGCGCTTCATGTGCTTGCCGTAGCTGGGAGAGCCGGGGGTGGAGATGTCAAGCAGGGTCTGCTCGAAAAGAGCTTGGTTTGGCTAAGGGGCGGGTCAGCATGTCTCGAAAGTGGGTGTTGCTCCGGCTGCGGAAAATCAAATGTGAAACTGGCGCACACCGCATGACGCTGACGCAGCCACCCGGCCTGTCATGCGCAGCGATTGGGTGAGACTGGAGCTTGTTTCGCGTACCTGCTTGACGGCAATCATGAAGCGCAGTTTCTGAGCGGCGTCGGGCGAGCCGATCTGGTACCAATTCTCAGGCACGCCGCGCAGCTTCTCGAAGAGCTCGGCGGGCGAGAAGCTGAGGCCATTGACGGCGCCCACGAGGGACAGCAGCCCGGCGAAGAGAGTTGCGCTGCGCATGGCGAACGAGCGAGGGACGCTTCGAGAGAGCGAGCTGTCGAGAAGGAGCGAAGGAAACGAGGCTGCTCACGCAGCGAGGGACTGGCGGACGAGTGCGCGCGGACAGCGAGCACGGTCGGATCCGCAGTTGAGATGGAGAGAGAGTGAGGGCCGCCGGGGACGATATATGTATATCTGGTGCCAAGCGAACGCGCATGGAAACAGAGACCCGCACTTGGCTTGGCGCGGTTATTCACGCGTGACGGACAGCTGTTGGTCCTTCCCTATCAGGCATGAACGGCCATGGCGATCGCGAGTCGCCAGCCTGCGCGACGGGGGCACCCTTGTGCGATCTGGCGGCTCCGTGGCTCCGTTCCACGCCTGTCCGCTCGCCGCAAGGAGGGCGCGCGAAATTCGAGGGGGCTCGGCGCTCGTCGAGCTGGGGAGAGCTGCGCTGCTGCTTCCCGTGATTGGAGCGCCCGTTTCGCCGCGCCTGTCGCCTGCTGACGGCGTTAGCGCTGGCCGTCCAACCTCTGGATCAGGGAGCTCGCTACCACCCCATATCGCGCGCTACAGCTCGCCGGGGAGGTGCCCCGCCGTCCGTATTCGCTCGAGACTTCGTGTGAGCTTCTGCTATCGTCTCACCTCGGGGGCCGGGTGGCCGGCTACCTTACCACCCTTGTCAGGTACCATCGGCGACTCCACAATTCCTCATCGCGCTGTGTTCTGCCGTGCGACTATCACTTCAGCACCATCAAGCTCACGACTTGCGACACCGGCCGCCACTGGCCCGCGTAACACGCAAGAGGTTTGTTCTACATAGCACTGTGATGTCCGGCCCAAGATGCGTGGATCCGTGCTAAGGAGTCCATGGCGATTCTTATCGTCTCCGTTTCCTTGGCGGGAGCTTGGTCGCGGGCTCGGCGTCTCCGAAATCGAAGACGAAGCCCCCGAAGTCTGCAGGTGCAACTTCACTTGCGTGCTGCCTCTTGCTGGAGCTCGCAATTTCCTCCGACCCTCTGTGCAACCTATCGTCTCCATGCTGGCCTTTCTTCAAGCCGGGAAACGTGGGCAGCAGCTCCTTTTCCGCAGCCCTGGGGCTTTCTCGCCACCAGGCCTCTGCATTAGCTGCAGACTTACTTCTAGATTTTCCAAGAGCCTCCGTCGCCGTCCATCTCGCTTTCGGGTCCCATCTCAGAAGGCCGCTGAGGAATTTTACCGTCCCATTGGATGATCTCGAGAGAAACCTACGCTCGAGGTTGTCGGCGCGCCCGTGGGGCATCGACTCTCGTTGCCAGCGTATCAGTCCTGGGCACCCCATGGCAGACAGACTCCGGATATCCTCGGGCGCGGGACTGCCCATGAGCTTCACAATCTGAGACAGCTGATCGAGCTCATTCTGGCCATCCAAGACAGGCATCTGGAGCAGGAGTTCTCCAGTGAAAAGGCCCGCTGACCACAGATCCGCTGATGGTGTATAGTGAGAGGTGCCCAACAACAGCTCTGGTGCGCGATACCAGATAGTCACGACACCAGGCGTAAGCGGTCTCGGCGTATACTCTCGTGCCAGGCCAAAGTCAGCTGTTCGCAATCAGTTGATCATTCCAGCCAGCGCCGTTTTCGGAAGTCATCTCTGGGCAGACAAACCTATTTTGAGGACACCCTTTGCGGTAAGAAGCAGGTTTTCCATTTTGATGTCTCTGTGGCGTGTCAGGAATGAGGCTGAAAAAGGCGCGATCAGCTGAGCTCCTACCTGTGGATGATGTCTTTCTTGTGCAGATACTCAAGGCCTTCAAGTAGTTGTCTTGTAAGACATTTGACTGAGACATGCATCAGCCACAATTCATGTCACAAGACCACGTCATGACCTCCTCGCCCGTCAACACGTACCATCGCTCAGGCCGAACTGAATTTTGTGCTCATCAAGCAGGCTTGCTAGGTCCTGTAAAGTAGCCTGGCAAAAAGCCTCGCCTTGCGGCAAAGGCGAAATAAGCCAGCATACTCATACCCCAAGTCGCTTCAAACGTCAAGCTGGTGCGCATTACCAACCTGTTCGCAGTATTCCATCACCATGTAGACGTCCTCCAACACATGCTCGTCCACCGCAACCTCGAGCACGTTGATAACGTTCTGGTGTCTGAGGGATCGGAGGATGGATATTTCGCGGAGCGCAGTAAGCGGGATACCATTGTTGCGCTCGCATTCGAGGACTCGAACTTGCTTCAGGGCGACGACCGAGCCGTTGCGCTTGTCGCGGGCGCGGGAGACGATGCCGTAGGCTGTTTGCGTTCAGCTTTTTGACCAAGCGCCTTGAGCGCGCGTCGCAAATGGCGCTAGGGCAGGGACATACCGCCCTCGCCAATCGCATTGAGCCGCTCGTAGCAGTCGATAGGGGAACAGTTTCCTAGGCGTCATTTAGTTAAGAGGAACAGCGGTTGCCGTGGAGCAGGCCTACCCAGGAAACCGTCGTCGATGCTGAGGTCGATCGGGTCGCCGGTGACGGAAAGGTGACCAGTGCGAGCAGGCTGCTCATCCATCGTTGCCACGCGCGTGCAGCTGCTTGCGCATCGCGCAGGTGGTGGCGTGTAGTTGGGTGTTGGTGATGCTGCGAGTGAGCTGCGCGGCAGCAATGCGGCTGCTGAAGTGCGCGCGGGAAACCCTGCTCGGCGCCAATCAGTCAGCAACCAGGCCGCAACCCGACACAGAACTACCAGTAAAATTCGCCCGTCACTCCTCAGAAGTACACGTGCATTGCGAACCACCACGGAACCGATCTCCAGCCTCCAGCGATTCCAAGAGACGGACATGCGACGGTCGGAGGCAGCCATGATCTCTGATTGGTTGGATCCACCGCGCCAGCGCCAAGTTCCTGAGCTCCAGCTCCAACTGGAGCTGTTTGAGCTCTATCAGCTTGGAATTTTGGTATGTAGCGCTACAAGCAGGGCGCTGCGAAACATGAAACTGCCTGAAACTCAAGAGCTGTGAACTGGCAGTCAGATACTCAAGAATGGGCATGCCTCTTGCCGAATTGACGGGCGCATTCGAGCCGCATGCATGTGGCCAGGATACGGGCTGACGAAGCTCCCAGACGTTTGAAGTTGTGTCTTGCCAAGACTTCCGTTTACGGAAAAAAGCCGACGCTCTGCCGGCGAAGGCTTATTAAGGTTTGCGGCAGCATTCCTGTCTGATTCGCTGGAACACCAAATCCGAACCATCTCTCGCAAACTTCACATTCCGCGTTGCCAGCGCGCCGCCAGCCACGGTAGTCATCATGGAGGCTCGTATACCCTTTGAACTGACGGTAGGCTACGCGCTTGCCGTGATCCGTCAGCGACCGCCGGCCTTATCGGCAGCAGTGGGGTGCTTGCCGGATAGATAGGCTATCAACGCTCCCACCACGAAAGCCGTGTCCAACGCCCGAGCCCTCTTCCCGACGCAAAGACAACACATGCATGAGCCATGCATGTGCGGGGAGTGCCAGCAGCCTCTCCGTCATCCCTCCATTCGTGCCTGGTTCCCGCTGATGCTAATGTCTTTGGGTTCTGGGCTGGGAAGCTGAGGACGGCACTCAGCGTCGATATCAGAGTCCCTGGCCATCAATACTTCCCTTTCAGTACTAGTATTAGGGTCTCTTTCCATCTTGAGCCATGCCCGACACCGACTTCGATTCTGAGAGTCAAGCAAATGACAGGAACAGGTGAAGATCGGATAGGCTTGCGTTCCCGAGGGCCATGCGTGCCGATTGACAAGGTCTTGTCCAGGCACTTGTGCTGTGATCCAACGGGATGACCTGCGCCGCATTGGTCGATCCCAAATAGCCGATGCTAAACAGGCCGGAGGTGGGCTTGGATGACCCGCTTCTTGGATTGCTACCTTGAGCTATAAAGAATCCTGACAGCTCCCGTACTCATGTAGCCCGCAAGCGCCGTCAACAAGTCCCTCGCGGTTTTCGAATGTTGAATACCATGTCTTTGCACTTCAGCGCCAAGACCGTTTGCCGTTGCGCCGCCCTCCTGGCCGCCTTTGTCACTTCCAGCACCGCCATCTCCCTGTCTTCTACTGGCTTTACGGTCAGCCTCAACGATGTCTCGTACTACATCTCGCCCGAGTCGGTGGCCTCGATCTCTCTCACCAAGGGCTTTCTCAGCGAATCGAAATCTGGGGTGTTCTTCACTCCGATAACGGTGGTTAGCACGGATGATGTTAGCTTTTCTGGAGCCACCTTTGCCTCGATTGTCTCCAACTGGACTGAAGCGGACGATGTTTTCCAGGCTGGGTTCCTCCAAGGTAATTTCCTCCCCTTCTCAACTCCGATTTCTTCCCCACAGCATTGCTTTCTTTTCTTTTCTTTTTAGCATGCTCTTCATATATATTGATATCTGAAACAATCCATTTTCTATATAGCTTCACAACGTTTCCCTCGAACAACACCTGTGTTGCACTATAGTTACAATCTTAATCAATCCTTCACCTTTGCTTCATATTTATCCTACATGATGCTGAGTTTAGACAGGTGTCTACGTTCAGTATACTGGATCCGCCCAGTTAGGTAAAAGGACGCCATTCTTCCCCAACCTTGGCAACATTTCTGTTGTGACTACGAAGTGCGACCCCTCCGATGCTATTCCGAATGGACCTTACTTTGTATCTTCTTCTGGTGATCTCTACCAGCCATGGAGGCTCTACTCAGACGTGATGGGAGCATTTACGGAGACTACCATTTCGAATTCGGATGGCACCTTCAGTGTCCTGCCCGCAAACCTACAGGGCCAATCACTGGCTGTCGCTGTACCCTCGCGTCTGTCCTACACCAAGACTGAAGAGAAGCCTCTTGCAGGTGTTCGCCTCGGTGTCAAGGACATTTTTGACCTTGCTGGGATGAAGACCAGCAATGGCAACCGCGCGTGGTACCACTTCTACCCGGCAGCAAACACCACAGCACTTGCCGTTCAGAGGTTGATTGACGCTGGCGCCATCGTTGTCGGCAAGATGAAGACTTCTCAGTTTGCAAATGTTCGTTCACTATTCCGTGAGAAAAATGTTTCTACTATTTGAACTGACGCCACCCTAGGGCGAACGCGCAACTGCCGACTGGGTGGACTACCTCTCCCCGTTCAATCCTCGTGGCGATGGCTATCAGCAGCCTTCCTCCTCTTCCTCTGGACCAGGTGCTGGTGAAGGTGCCTACGAATGGCTTGACATTACCCTTGGCAGCGACACCGGCGGATCTGTTCGCGGCCCTTCGCAAGCACAGGGTCTGTTCGGCAATCGTCCCTCTCATGGCCTGGTCGAGCTCACCAACGTCATGCCTCTGGCCCCCGAGCTTGACACCGCCGGCCTGCTGTGCCGTGATCCTGCCCTTTGGACCGCCGCGGCAAAGGCCATGTACTCTTCCAACATCACTATCACCTCTTCATACCCAAAGCAAATCCTGCTGATCGATTTCCCTACCGAAGCAGGCGAGTATGAGAGTGACGCCATGCTCCTCGACTTCGTCTCTAAACTCTCAGGATTCTTGGGCGCCAACACCACCGCATACAACATTACTGCCGAGTGGGCCGCTCAGAAGCCAGATTCGCCGCCCGTCAATGAGCTTCTGAACATCACGTACCCTCTTCTCATCTCCAAGGAGCAGACAAGGCTGGTCCGGGATCCCTGGTATGCAGAGTACGCTGCTGCCAACGATGGGCGCCTACCATTTGTCGACCCGGCGCCGCTGGCCCGCTGGGCCTTCGGTGACAACTCCTCCGCCACGATTGAGGAGGGCGTCGCGAATAAGACGGAGTTCATGGCGTGGTTCAACAGCAGCGTGCTGGTGCCAGACGCAGAGACCTGCTCGAGCAGCCTGATGCTCTACATCGGAAGCACGGAGGCGGACTACGACTACAGGAACCAATACCTTGATCCTCCAAGCGCGCCTTACGGCTTCAGCAACGGAAGGATCTCGGTGTTTTCGGAGGTGCCGGATATGGTTGTGCCGAGTAAGTTCATCCTGGTTCTGTGAGTTTGGAAGGGGTGGTGGTGCTAATGTTGGACAGTTGGTGCGGCGAGCTTCTTCTCGACCATTACGAACCACACGGAAATGCTTCCTGTCACTGTTGACTTCATGGCTGCGAAAGGTTGCGATGGTATGATTTTCTCGCTCGTGGAGGATTTAGTGGCGGAGGGCATCTTGAGTGTCAGTAAGGCAGGCAGAAGTAATGTTGACGGCGGCGTGCCTTTGTACAAGCGATAAGCAGTCAACAAGCAGGTAATGATGTATTAATATCAGAGCAAAACGCTCTGTAAAATAGCCCTGCGCTCATGTGAGTTCAAGCGGGGCAATTCAGCGCCGTTATGCTGTCCGCCCGACTTCGGCAGTTACGGTGACGCGTGCCTTACTTTTAGGACGCGCTCCGATAGAAGTCAGAACAACCCGCACCTCTTGCGTTCCAACTCTCCACAGTCGTCCGTCTTCAGCTTCTACTACATACACATCCACTCTCGCCAGCGCTCCACAAGAGCGAGCCGCGGATCCTCACGGTCAGTCTTCATGCCGCTGCACGGCACTGCTACTGGAAACCCGCTCCACGCCCCAACGCGGCGCTGACTCTTTGACAGAGCGTGACCTTCCTCATTCAGCCCGAAATCGGCTTCTGAAAGCACAGTTTCCACGCCAACATAGCTGGTGTTTCCGCCACATTCCCTTCTCCTTGTCGCTTCCTGATGCCCGTGCATTTCGATTGAGTCGTCGCCTGAAGCTGTCGCTCCGAACCTCACCCCACAAGAGGCGCGCGGTGTAGCCATGGCGCAGCCAAAGTTCGACGACGGCGACTTCATGCTCGCAAAAATCAGAGTAGACGCACGCGAAGGCGCCCAACAATTCATAAAATGTCCTCACTATGCGAGCGTAACGCAGACGGCACTCGCACTCACACACTTGGCCTATGAAGTCGGCAAGAAGGATGGCAGCAAGCTTCACGACCATGAGTTGATGACGCTTCGGCATGACCTCCGGTGGGCTAAAGTGCAGCTAGCTAAAAGAGACGAGCAGAATAAGAGCGAGGCTGAGAGACTTCATGCTGAGCTGAACGCAGCACCTCACGTCCTTCAGCAGAACAAGGAAAATGAGGTTCCTGGAGCGGCCTCGCAGTTCGATGGGAACGCAAAGTACCGTGAACATACGGAGCAAATAATCTCGGCACACAAGGAGAAAGCACGTCGCTTGCGGAAGGAGCTGGAGTACGAGAGAACAGAGAAGCGGAAGTACCAGGAATTGCTCGATAAGCCACTACCTCCGACGATGGCCAACAGCAACGTGCCCAATACGGAGGTCCAGGCCAAGCTTGACGTGATGCAACAGACCATCAACACTATCGAGCAAGAATTCCAGCAGCAGTGTAAGCTTCTACAAACCCAGTCGGACAAGGCGAAGCAGGATGCTCAGCAAAAAGGCGAACGCATCGAAGCTCTAGAAACGCTTCAAGCCCGCCTGACCAGCGAAAAGCAGGAGCTCCGTCTCGAGGTGAATAAGGGAAATGAAGAAGTACAGAGTCTTCAACGTGAGCTTGAGTTCAAGCAACAGGAGTTAGATTCTCTCAAGAAGAATGCCGGCGCACCGGGCTTTGATGTCGACTGGCTCAAATATCAACATGCACGAGAGGAAAAGGCATACAATGCGAAGATCGACGAGCTGATCAATGAGAACGTGTCTCTGAGGCTGGAAAAAGAGAAAGAGAGCAAGGAGCGCTCCAGACTACCTCATGAAAAAGAGGCGAAGATAATGGAGTTACAGCAGGCCAAAGTCGTGGAATATCAGGCCCTCCTTCGTCATGATGAGATATCTGAACAGTTGAAGAACACGGAGATTGAGGTCCTGACGCTCACAGAAAACGAACTCGATCTAAAGGATCACATTCAGCGTCTCGAACAGGATACTGCGGACTTTGAACCACTTCGAGCCTTCCGGACCTTGCGCAACTTCACCAACACGGACCGCGAGGGGTTGACCTGGGGAGAAATGGAATACGCCCTGAACGCTGCTGTATTCGGTCTGAAATCACCTGAAGGGCGTGAGATGGAATATCAGAACTGGGCAATACTTGTGAAAGATGTTCTTGAGTGGGGATCTCAGGGCATGGTCAACACTGCGTACAACCACCCAGAGGACATCGATCTGCAACTTCCTTTCTGGGACTCCATTGGCAAGATTGTATACTCAATCTTGTCGGAAGCTCAGAGAACCAAGCGTGCCCGTGACATTCTGCAGCAGGATGCTGAGAAAGTTGCCCACCTGAGAGCGAGACGCCACTGACGCCGCTGATGTTTGAAACAGAATGGGAAAGGCCGTGGTGAGATTGACCACTGCATGTCACCACGGTAGAGTTCCGAATCTGGTATTTGGCTTCACGAGTCTCCACCCACAAGATTGTTTCACTACTAGACGTATAGTCATTTTCCCTACTTTTCAATATACGTCATCAGAATCACGGCACTGCTATTGTTACTTCAGGAGCTCAAAACTTTGGTATTTTCAAAGAATTATGGTAGGAGACTGCATGGCGATGAAGTGAAGGCACATGGTCGGGTAATATGAGGGTATTGTGTACGAGTTGCTCGTGGATGAAACGGTCTCTGGTCGACGCAGTCTCGAATTAGCTGAATGAATGGAGGGGTTGCTTAATAACGTGCTTGGTGTGCAAACGAGTCCTTGTTATTTTTCAACGCACAAGTATCGTAGGGGGGAAAGCTTCCTACTGTGCTAAAAGAATGAGATTCTCCACATGGTGAGTTGGCATTTCGTCGAATCACGAATGATCCAAACTGCGGGGTTTTGCAGCGTTTGGCCTTGTCACATGTGGGCATGCAGGTCTTCTTCCTACCTCTCCCTCCTCCACGCAACTTCGACATCACCTCCGCCCCGCCGCGTCTGCTCACCGCACTGACGGACAACCGCTTGCAAGACAGAACAAGCCTATCGTCGGCCCGCTGCACAAGCCTCCGCACAGCTTGTGGATAGCCCGCGCCGCCGTCAAGACGTACACTTCACCTCCGCAGACGCGTTTTCTTTACGGCTTCGCCAACCGTGTCGTTCCTCACAAACGGCGCGTCGCCTCACGGATACGACCTCAATCCCCCACTAACTTCCGCAAGCCGCCACTCCTCTCCGCCTCCCAGCTTGTCCCCTCTGAAGGCCCCGTGGCAGAGTGGACTTCACCTCACCTCACCTCATCATCCTTCGCCTTGCTCACGGTCAAGCTCCTAGAGCCGCACGAACATCAACGCCATCACCATGGCTAAGAAAGCAGAGCAGTCGGGCGCTTGGAGTGGCTTCAAGCCCATCGAGCCTCGCGTCGGTCCTCCCAACGACGCCCCTCCACCCAGACAGCCTGACGAGCACGAATTACCATATGGACGCGACGAGGCTCCAGAAGCCCCGAAACCAGCTGGACAGTCTTTACGCACCAATGGAGCCGCTGCGAATGGCTCTGCACCGGACGATGTCGATACTTTCTTTGAGCGGCTCCGTAGTGAAGCGGCTGAAGGAGCTGCTCGAGTTCAAGACCGCTCGCTTCAGGAACTCATGCAGAAGCTCATGACTGCGCAGGCTCTCAAGTTGACGCGCCTTGCGTATGATTGTGGCGTGAAGGATGGCATGCAGCGTCAGGAGATGTCTGCTCACGTGGAGCCCGGCCAGGTCGAGGAGGTCAGAAGTATGAGGAGGCCATTCGTTCAGCAGTCGGCGGAGTCATCCGGACAAGAGTCAGGCCAAGGAGAAGAAGTGAGCATCGCCGCTGCTTGCACGAGCAATGAGGAATGTATGGCCGCTGGGTACGGGTCCACGATCTCGCGTCTGCGCGAGGAGGTGATGCAGAGAGATGACCAAATCAAAAAGTTGGCCGAAGAGAAGGAGAGCCTGTCAATGCGGCGTGCCAATGGAGTCAAGAAATACAAGTTGCTGCATGAGAAGCGGGGAGCTCTTCTGCTGAACGAGCGCAAGCTGCATGAAGAAGAGTTGGCGAGGGCAAAGGCCGAGATCAGAGACAGAATGGTGGCGTTGTACAAAGACTTTGATGAGATCAAGGAGCATTACCAGCATTACCAGGCAGAGATCAGTGAACTGCGCCAGAAAAACGAGCGCCTGGAAGAAGAAAACACGCATCTGCCGACACCGTCAAATGAGAAGTTATACGCTGAGAACAGAGAGCTTGGGAAGAAGGTCGATCAACTGAAGTCGCATCTCAAGAATGTGGAGACCAAGCGCAGCGGCGAAAGGCAGGAACTTGCCGAACTCCGTATTCAGCTTAAGAAGAAGGTCGATCAACTGAAGTTGCATATCAAGAATGTGGAGACTAAGCGCAGCGTCGAAAGGCAGGAACTTGCGGAACTCCGTAATCAGCTGTCCAATCTTGGCCCGTTGACACAGTTCCGCACTAGACGTAGCTTCACGCCCGACAACAGTATCTGTCCGTTGACATGGGAAGAGATGGAACATGCAATGCGCTCTGCTGCTCGGGAAAAATTACAGCGTACACCAGCTCCAGTCAATCACTAATACCTCGTCGATTTGGGCAATGCGCTCGTCTGGAGCGAATCCAAATACCTCCACGGATCTGCGCAGAAGCGTTCGGAGGATGGCTTCAACTTGCGCAATGTGGATTTCTTCGCTGCTTTGAACTTTCTCGGCTTGACGATCCTTTACCAGGTCCAGACGCAAAACCACATCCGTAACAGACTGCTTCATCATGCTCGAGATATCCACAGTATCCTCGCGTAGGTTGAGTAGTTGTACGGCTCTGTTATCTATGAACTGGACCGAAAGGAGCCCCACATGGATGGAGCCGGTTCCCAAACCCGCGGAAAGGTGTTCCAGATGAAATCCCATCAACCCTTGTCCTCCCCGAAGCAATGTCGGCATGGAGTTTATGGCTGACGACAAAAGAAAGAAAAAGAAAAAGAAGAAGAATGAGTTTCAGGAATTGGATGCGTTGGGGTGCCTACTTTGGTTCTTGTTAGTTTCCAGTTTCGGGCCAAACACTACTACTGTTAGAGAGCGGCTCTTTTCTCATTCGCTCATTTTTTGCTTTTGGTTGTTACTTTCGGGTCTAGGGGCAGACGCTTCATGCGACGGAGTCGAAGCAGACATCCGGACGGGCCGAGTGCGTATTTGGCCGGTGTTGCGCATGGGGACGAATGCTTCAACTCCGGACGTCTTCTGCAGCGATGGCTGCTCTGTACTTTAGCGATGCGAGTCAACTAGCGATTTCTGCTTGATGAGAGAAGTGTCCAAGACGATGCTGCGGGACAATGGTTGGATAACCGAGGCGCTGGTGAGAGGTGGAGAGCAGCTGGTGTCGCGTGCCCGCACGGGCGACGGCGCGCACCCAACGCGCAGAAAAGCGCACAGACCAGGCAGTTTTCTCGCCGTGCAAACCCACGCGCGACACACCAGGCCCACGAGCTCCGTCTGCCCACCCGCCAATGCCCCAGCAAACCCATCTCACAACATGAGCAACGCCCTCCTCGCCCGGCCAATGCGGCCGCTCTCCACCTCCATCAGCGCCAGTCTGCGCTGCAGCGCCGCCGTCGCCGCCGCCGCCGCCAACACCACCACTACGACGACGGCAACAATCACCGCACAACCACCACCAGCATCCTCGCCCTCCCACATCCAACGCCGCCACGAATCAACGACCAGACGCCAACTCAACCGCCTCCGCAGCGTCCCCGCCTCCCCAGCCTTCACCCCCACCCCCTCCCACACCACCGACCACATCGTCTTCAACCCGCCCTCCTCCGCGCCAAACGTCTACCACACGCCCCTCAAATTCCTACCCGCCAGCGACCGCCGCCGGGAACTCTACGCCATAACTTCCCGCCTGGGCAGCAGCAGCAGCAGCACCACCTCCCCCACCTCCTCCACCACCACCTCCTCCAGCAACAGCAAAGCCGACGCCGCTCCTCCCGCACTCCGCCAACCCTACACCAAAAAATACCACCTGACCGAAACCGACATCGCGGAGATCCGCCGCCTGCGGGCCGCGGACCCGGCGACGTGGACGCGCGAGCGGCTGGCTGCCAAGTTCGAGTGCTCGCAGTTCTTCGTCGGGCTGGTGGCGCCGGCGCCGGAGGTGGCGGCGCGCAAGGCGGCGGAGATTGAGGAGGTGAAGAGGGGGTGGGGGCGGAGGAAGAGGGAGGCGAGGGAGGAGAGGAAGAGGAGGAAGGAGCTTTGGGGGAGGGATGCTTAGTAGATGAGGGAGGGGTGTTGTTGATTTTTTCTTTTTCCTTTTTTTTTTCTTTGTTTATCATTGGCGGGGGCGGTTTTGGAGAGAGGGGTGGAGATGGTTAGACGTCCTCGTCGTCGTCGAGATATGAGAGAGAGACGGGCATTGATGATGTGGTGGATGTCGTCGGATGGTAACGGACACGCCTCGAGCCGATGGCATTGGGGAACCTCCAGGCTTGGGTGGAGGCAAAAGACAAAAGAAGAAAAGAGTCTTTCAGCTGCATGATTCAAGCATCTGGCAGGAGTTTAGATTTTCCTGGCAGCCGTGCGCTGTGAGCGACAGCTCAGCCCACCGCTTTCCTGTATATCAATACTTTTTTCCGGGAGGGCAAAAAGGGAGTCTGTAGGATATGTGTATTTCACACCGAAAACAAATCTCAAAGACCTTGTTCATGGCAAATGACTTGCTCATATTTCATTGAAGAGTTGCCTACTTTGACTGTGAAAGGTTTGCGCATTCAGATATCTTTCATTCCGGGTCTGACTGTACGTCGTCACATTATCCTCTCATTTCCAATCCATTCATCCCAAGAAATCCTATCCTTGACCAATCCAACCGACAAATCCGTTGATTTATTTTTTTTTCTTAGCACAGACTTATGCCTCCTTCATCGGCTCCTCAGCAACATAGTGCAGGTACGCGCCCAACAGCTTGATACCCTCGATGTAATTCCGGCGGTCCAACTTCTCGTTGATGCTGTGGGCAGCGTCGGTCGAGCTGCCCATGGGCAGAAGAAGGACGTTCTTGCCGGTAGCCTGCTCGAAGGTGAGGGTGACAGGAATACTGCCGCCCTCACGGGTGAGATCGGGCTTGACGTTCCAGACACGCTCGACGGCCTTGGCGGCGGCGGTGAAGTTCCAGTGCTTGGGCGAGGCGACCCACCACTTGCCCGAGTGCTGTTCGATCAGCTTGCAAGTGTTCTTGCTGCCGAGCGAGGCGAAGACCTTGTTGACGTGCTTCTCAACGAGGGCGTTCACGTCCTTGATCTCCATGTTGGGAACGGTGCGGATGGAGAACTTGCCAATGACCTTGGCGGGGATGACGGTTTTAGCGCCGGGAGCGCTGAAGGCGCCCTCGACACCGTGGAGGGAGAGCGAGGGGAAGCGCCAGCGGCCCATGAGCGTGCGCTCCTTGTCCTCGAAGAGGGCGGTCTTGCTGCCCAGGGACTCGTACAGGTTGTCCATGGTGAAGGCAATGTCGCCGTACAGCGACTTCTCCTCGTCGGTCAGCGGAGCGACCAGCTTGTCCAGGCCGTCGATCAGAATCTTGCCCGAGGGGTCGACCAGCGAGCCCATGACGCGGACGAGGTCGGTCATGGGCTCGTGAGCGGTGCCGCCGAAAACGCCGCTGTGCAGATCCTGGCCAGGGCCCGAGATCTCAATGCTGTAGTAGTTGCAGCCGCGCAGGCCGTACGTCAGGCAGGGCTTCTCAGTGCCGAGCCAGTAGTTGTCGGAAATGCAGACGGCGTCGGCGTCGGCGAAGAACTTCTTGGCCTCGGCGAAGATGAAGTCGTCCAGACCCTCGCTGCCGTACTCCTCCATGCCCTCGAAGCACATGAGCAGGTTGACGGGGAAATCAACGCCAGCCTTCTGGTGGGCCTCGATGGCGTTGAGCCAGCCCAGCACGGGGCCCTTGTCGTCGGTGGAGCCGCGGCCGTACATGCGGCCCTTGTCGTCGATGGTGAGCTCGAAGGGCTCGGTGGCCCAGCCGTCCTCCTTCAGGGCGGGCTGCACATCGTAGTGGCCGTAGACAAGGATGGTGCGCTTGTTCTTGTCGCTGCCGTAGCGGGCGATGACGACGGGCGGGAGGTCGAGGTGCTCCTTGTGCGGCTGCTTGCCCAGCGGCCTGAGGTGGACTTCGGCGCCGAGGCTTTTCAGCTCGCTGGCGAGGAACTCGCCCATCTAGTAGTGTCGTGTGAGCGCACTGCAGTCAACGGCGGGGCAGGCGGGGAGCGGGGAGCACCTTGACGACATCGGGCCTGCGCTCATCGTCGGCAGAGACGGAGGGGATGGCGACGGCCTTGCGCAGGCGGTCGATGAAGTGGTCGGACAGGGTGTCGACCTGCTTGAAGTACGGGTCCAGCTGGGCAGTCATGGTGTTGTACGGGCTGTAGAGATACGGCCAGACAGGCTTGGAGGAGCGGGCAGGCGGCGAGCAGGTGAAGGGGCGGCGCGACAGACAGCTCGTGGGGCGGGGGCGCGGGCTGAGCGGCAGCGACAGAGGGCGATGGTGGGGGAGGCGAACTGCCAGGCGGGGCAGGTGCATCTTGGTGTTGCGCTCTCTCGCTGCGGCCGGCTCCGACGATCAGCCTCGACGCCGTCCACCCACACACGCCCCAATTACAAATGCTCCACCACCTTGCATCACGAGCTTAGCCTCTCAGGCGGCATCGCGAACTCTCACAGCTTTGTGCCCTACGCTCAAGCTCGCGCAGACTGTCGCGCCGACCAAGCCGAGCACGACGGCTGTATCGGGCTTGCGACCAACGCTGTGCTGAGTTGCCGCATTTGTCTGGACCGAGTGACAAAATTTCAGTCCCCGAAGCCTCCACTAAAAGACGCGCCGGTGTCACTACTTTGCGCTTAGTCTTCCGTCCTTCCGCCTCTCAACATCTTGTGAACGCACGACCCTCGGTGTGGGATCTGGCCCGTCATGTGCCATGTGGGCATCAAGTGCAATAGTGGTCGATGTTTATTGTTTGATTTGAATACACTGTGCGGATGTTTGATGGGAAGTCAGGACTGTTGTGTGTACGAAGTCTTATGATCAGTCTCTTTGAGCGGAACAGTCTAGTTAAAAATCTCCCCATATTTATTCTCCATCAATGCTAATCTCCACATCTACTGAACTCTCAGCACACGAGCTGAGACACGATCTCCTACCAATTTTGTGAAGTTCATAATCATGATTATAATCATCATATGCAAGGCCGTCTACCGCTATCAAATGAACACCGCCCAAAACGGGTATACATCAAGTAATACTTCCAATACTACTCCCCATGCTTCCCAACAACATCCAGAGAGATAAATATAAGCCGGGAATAATCAAAAGCTCCCACATCCCCTCATTTTTCTCTTTCCCCAGCCCCATCAAAACTCCACCCCCGCAGCGACCAACCTCCTCCTCACCTCCGCCGCCCCAACAACCTGCCCCCTATCCACCACCACCGCCTCCAGCGTCCCCATCTTCACCAGCCCCACATACCCGGGCACAACATCCCACGCCAACACCTCGACCACCTTCTTCACCTCCTCGGCGCCCATGGGCGAGCGCGAGCTAGTCTGTATGTCGCGGACCAGCCTCGGGAGTGGGAAGGAGACGCGGGAAGAGTTTGAGGTGGTGGCGGCAGTGGTGGCGAGCAGGCTGAGCGTCGCGAGCACGTCTTCGCAGCGGTGGAGGGCGGCGTGGCGGGCGCGGGCGGCAGGGTCGGGGCTGCTGGGGGCGGAGGAGGCGGCGGCTTGTTTGGCGAGGATGCGGTCGAGGAGAGAGGTGGCGCGGGAGGTAGGAGCGGTGGTGGAGGGGGTTGTGGGGTTTGGGGAGGAGACGAGGGGGGTCGTGGAGGCGATCGATTTGGCGTCGTCGGAGATGGTGGAGGTGGTGATGCTGGAGGAGGAGGAGGAGGCACTCTTTTTGTGGGTCGAGATGCTGGCTTTGGTCGAGAGGGACTTGGTGGATGCGGGTCGCGCGTTCTCTGTGCCGTCGACGAGGTTGGCGGACGTGTTGAAGCAGTTTCTGGAAGCTTGCGCTTTGATGGCGCCAGCTTTGAGGTCTTCGAGACGGCGCTGGCCCTTGGCGAGCAGTGGTGCGACCTTCGCCAGCGAGGCGCACTGGGTGATTTCCGCTTGGGGAAGCTGGCTGATGAAATATGATACGGATGACGGGCTCTTCGAGTTTGGCGTGATCTTGCAGCGGTATTCAACCCATCGCGTGTTCAGCTCGCACGCAAACAGCGCGTTCAGGGCCTTCTCGTCGATATGCTTGGGGAACACGCCGGTGTTGCGCTTGGCGCGTTGCTTCTTGCCCTCGTGCAGCTCGAGACAGATCTTGCCGTGGCCATAGTCGGAAAGGTGGAATGTTTGCATCTTGAGCGCCGGTGCAGGATGACTGCCTGAGACGCTGGTTTGCAGTACCGCGATACTACGCTTGATATCATCAATGTTCACTTTGCGCTTTCCCCAGACCTTGGTAATCGACGGGGTAAGGGTCCGGAGGTCGACAGGCGAAGCGGTGCCGTTGTGGGCGTAGTGAAGGGATAGAGCGGTGAGGAAGGATGAATGTAGAGAAATAAGGTCCTGGATTCCCTGCGGCAGGTCGTCCGCGGGCTTCTCATCCTTGAAGCTTGGAGCGCTGGATGAGCAGGGACTCGTCGGCGGCGTTTCGACGGCAGGCGTGGACGACTCTGTCGCGGATTCCAGCTTCAGAGGCTTGACAGGAGTAGAGAGGTCGAGGTCGGCGAGGAGGCGGCTTGCACCTTTCGTGGGAGTGTCGGTCGGCGTCTCTGAAATCGGACGCAACGAGCGTTGCGGGCGGCGCAGTTTCTTGCACGAAGACAATTTGGTTGACTGGACATCCTCCCCGGCATCCTGCGACACAGCCTTCCGCTTCTTGGACTCCGAAGGTGAGGAGGCAGCCTTGGACACACGGGCGAACTGCTGGATGTCCGCCTGGGACCGTGTTTTGCGTTTGTTTACATCGGACGCGGTCGGGTGGGAGGCAGGCCTCTGGCGCTTGGCGAGAGGCATGGTCTGACGAAGAGATACGGTAACGGCACCGCGATGCGACCCGGTAGAAATTGGAATGGGAATAAGGCTCGTAGAATGGTCGGGAGGTGGGGATAGCGTGGATGTTTGGGGTGGGAATGACGCGCAGCTTTCAGCCGCTCGCCGACGCGCGACCGCAACGCGAAAATTCGCGCCAAGACTGCGCGCGGCTAGTCCGCAAATGGAAATGTAAGTAGAGACCACCAAAGGGCCTTGCGCGCTCGTCGCTGCAGGGATCTCGATCGGAGGATAATCAACGCACCGGAATTAGATTCGGCCATGCGTCTCCCCACCGCTTTATACTGCTGTCCGACGCAAAAGGTTGTTCTTCGTGTACGTCCGGCTGACGGCCGTTGCTACGGAGACTGTACAAGTCTGCCTCGCGAAACGCATCGAGTTTCCACCATCGCCCACCATCAGCGTCCCAATTCATGCAGCGCCCGATCTTTCACCCGCCTGTTCGTGCCTCTTTTGATGCATCAGAATTGTTTGCTACTTCTGACGCAATCCGCCACTCGGCTCATTCTCCGGCCACGAGAGCCGGCCGGCAGCCGTGGTCATTCGATCCCACCGCCCTGCAGGATGCACAAATGAAACGGGCGGAAACGTGGTCTTTCGACTGGCGGTAGGCTGCAACCATGAAACAACCAGGCATGCAGGCAATTGCAGAGTGTTTCGCCCGCTGAGCTTATGATTCAGCCTTACTTTGATCCCATTGGCACCTGCTTGCCGTGCCTCCCGTTGCCGACGTTTCACCATCACCCCGGCTTATCCTTGACGTGACCAATGAGCAGACCTTTTCCATTTGATTGATCTGACAAGATGGAGTAAACACCGTAAGATGACCGGTCAGAAAAGCGGCCTCGCCGTGGGGATCTGGAGTACGCATTCCGGCTTCTGGTCACATCGAGACCCATATTGGCGGGGTGGTCCACATGCGGGCATAATGAATTCGCGTAACGTGCCGTCAAGCCCGCCGGCCTTAACTTTCAGCCGCCCCGTTGCTTTTGCAGTAGGGCTTACTGTAAACAGAGGCAGGAAATTAAAAATAAGCAGAAATCATTTTGTTTTTGTTGCTCCTGTGCAATTCACGCACGGTGATACTTGAGGTTACGCTCATTGTATTCGTTCAGTCATGCCTTCCCCAATTTTCTGCCGTTGGCCGCAAAGTAAAAGACCACCCTCAAAGAACTGACCTCACACTATGTCATTAAAGTCCGATCCGAGGCTCTGGACAACTGGATTGAAGTTCTCCCAAGCGCAGTCCGCTGTGATCGCAACACTGTCGTACTTGGAGTACGCGATCCGGCTGGGGTTCACGACAACTTGCGGATAGAGCACATCGCTGCTGTTGGCGGGGAAGTCGGCAGGGAACGGCAGCTGGAACATCTGAGGAGCAGTCTGGTTGGCAGTGCTGAACGTGACCTTCGGTGAGCCGGGACGCATCGAGCGAGAGTGAGCATCGGTGCCGAAGTACACCTCGATGTCCACATGAGCGCGCACAGCGGCCCAGATGAAGACCGAATCGTCGGGGAAATCTGAGTTCTGGACGGAGCCCATGGCTGAAGCTGACCCACCACGGCAGGCAGCGTTCTTGCGGTGCACACGATACCAGTAGATCAGATCGTTGTTCGTGATTTTCGGCTCAGATCCGCTCTTGTAGTACTTGGCGTAGTACGTGCCCATGGTGCGCCACGCTGTGTGGTTGATGCCGTAGACGTAGTTGCCTTGGTCGCCGAGATTGACGCAGCCGGGGGCGGTCCCGTTGGCCTGAGGAACATCGCGCACGTACGATGAAGTGTTCCAGCTATTCCAGCTGACAATGTTGATGATGTCAGGCTTGGTGTTGGTGATAGCGCTGTTCCAGCGGTAGTACCAGAGGGTGTCGCTATACTGAACGCGGCTGTCCGCAGGGTTGTTGTTATTCAGGTTCTCGTAGTACCAAGGTGATACAGCTAAGTCCTTTGGTCAAACAGGGCCCGATGGACTTTGTTCAGTGTTTTACTTACCCATAATGTAGGGGCCACTCCGGCTCGAATTCTTGATAGCGCCCTTGAACGCATTGTCGACGTCACACGTCAGGTTCTGGCGCACGTTGTCCGGCCACGCTTGCTCTACGTGATTGGTGAGTTGAGTGTTGCAACAATGTTTCATGTTGTTGTGCTTACCATTGAAGAAGCCATCAATTGAAGGATAGTCGGAAAAGGCAGTTGCAGCAGCCTGTTCCGGGTTGCCATTCTTGTTGGCCGCCTCTACGTAGGAGCTGATGTAGGGCGCGATGCTAATGTTAACGCTCTGACGGTTAAGCAAAGCCTTTGTCTGGCTAAGGAAGTCATCGCCGTACAGACCACCTTCACGGGTCGTGATCAGAACGGCACCGTTCCAGCGGTAGGTCACAGGCTGCTTGCTGGCATCGGCGATGATGGTTGACATGTAGGTGATGTTCCACGCGTTACCAGTGGGGCAGTTAGGAGTGCGCATGTGGTAGCTCATGTCAAAGGCTGGAACGAGCGAGAAATTCTGGCTGGCGGCAGCACTGTAGGCGTCCTTGATCTTGTCAAGCTGCCAGCTGAGATCCTCTGCCTGGCAGTTCGGGGGAACGCCGACGAGAGCTGAGAAGCCTCTGGGTCAGGTACACGGTATCGGGTGAGACATGATGGCCTAGACTCACCAAAGCCATCGATGCCGGCAGCCTTAGCTGAAGCAATGTCGGACTTCCAGGTGTCGAGAGTGTAGGACCCAGCGTAGAGAAGCTAGAGTCGAGTCAGGCAAAGACCAGCGTCGCAAAGGGAGCAACTCGTACCTCAAAGTTGGCGAGGACCAGGGCAGCAGAAGCCGCGTGGGTGAAGGCGCCGACGAGCAGCGTAAGGAATGCAGCAGACTTCATGTCGACAGCTCGGAGGGAAGGTAGGGACTGCGGGGTGAAGACGAGAGAGTGAGGAAAAGAGGGTGTCGGCAGTTATTTTGGGCTGGCGGTGGGCCGTGCGAAAGGCTTTAATAGGCAAGAGCAGATGAAGCACTTAGTGGTAGCTGATCTCCAAGTGAGGTGGCAGCACATGCGCTGCCCCGGGGCGAGGGCCAGGAAAGGAGCGTGAAGAAAGATGATTGCGGCAAGCAAGAGGACGATCGGAGTAGGTGTGTCGGCGTGTTTTAAACGTGCGTGCAACTAAACGGGCTCGCAGGGGCGGCGCGCACAAGGGACGGCGGCCAGCCGCACACCAACGCAGGAGCATGGATGGCCTTAATTACGCAGGCGCCCACACCTCCGCACTTTCCCAGGATCGCTGCAGCGCTCGCTTCTGCTCGTGGGCCGGGTCATATGGCTTGCGGCCCACGTTCCACGGCAAAACGGCCTCTCTGGCCTCGCCCACAGCCCGCGTCGTGCAAGGGATAACCGGACACGAGCGGCCGCCCCGGCCGATCGCTAGCCTGTTGGACCTGGAGGAGGGGCAAACTCTTGCCGAGCCCGCCATAGCGCTCGCCGCCACGCAGCCAATCGGTGCCTGCACCGCGCTCGGTGCCTGGCCGAAGCATCAGCGGGCCGCCGTGAAGGCCCAAAGCGGCAGGCGCTTGCCCGCCCTCTCCTCAAAGGCACATGAAACAGTGCGGCACGCCGTTGGACAGAGCGAAGCCTTGGGATATCAGATGCACTACAGGAACCCTCATTGCCCCAACTCCAGTCATTACCCGTCGGCAGGGGCACGCCGTGATGTCATTGGCCCGGGCGCGTCGCCCTCATTCACTTGAACCATCCCGACAGCCAGCTCTTCGACTGGGCCGCCTTGTCCTCGACCGTCTTGTCGAATTTGTCTACCGCCTCGTGCATCTCTTTAGCTGTGTCCGACGTGACTTGCCCGATCTTCTTATCGGCCTGCGCGCGGTAGGCCTCGAGCTTCTGGTCGACTTTGCTCGTCGTGGCCTTTGCATCAGCGATCTGTGCCGCGCGAAGGGTCAGCTCATCCGTCGCAGTCCGCCTGCCGCTGCTGGCGCATGACTGACCGCTTTGTCAACCTTCTCGCCCGCCTCCTCGCCCAAGACCTTTGCGCTGGTCTTGGCTTCCTTTTCCTTTCCGGGCATGTCTCCCTTGACCTTCGACGACAGGCGCGAGGCGTCATCTGCAAGAACCAATGTCAGTTGCGCGCTGTGTCAGGGAGACGGGCACGTGGCGACGCACGCTCAGCCTCCTTCTCCGCGAGCTTGGTGTTGCCGCCGGCCTGGTAAAAGTAGTAGCCGACGCCGCCAGCAGCGGCCAGACCGCCGTAGAGACCGAGACGAGAACCGCCACGGGCTGCCATTGTTGTGGGATAGTAGAGGATGTAAGTGGGGTGAGAGCCGTGAGATCGAGTCGACTTGCGCAGGAAGAAAGCTGGCAGGGCAGTGGAAGGCGTCGAGGTGGTGGTGTTGGCGCGGAACTGGGCTGGGCCTATGACGTATCCGGCGCGAAGCTCTCTCCGCACTTCACGCGCGCCGGCGCGACGCTTGGAGCTGTTCTGGCGCCATCGCCGTCTCGTAAGGTAATTTCATCGTCACCGCTGCCACCTCCTGACGCCGCGCTGCCCCAGCTCACTTCACAGCCGATTCCTCAGCGCCGCCGCTCCTTTGTTCCTTCTTCGCCGCTGCCGTCGCGCGTGCGCCATGCCTGTTTCCTAGCGTCCAACCCCTATCCCTCCTCCACGCCGCGCACCGCGGCGAGCCTTTGCTTCCGCGGTCTGCTGGCAGCAAGAGCTCCGCCACTGCGCGCTTCTCATTCCGCCGTGTTTCTGCCTCTCCACCGGTTCCGCTTAACACAGAAGGCTTGTGCGAGACATGTCCCTCCTCGGCTTGGCATCCTCTCGCCGGGACGACGCCGACGAATTTTCGAAGTACGACCACCAGATCCAACTCGTAGACCGCTCAAAGCCCGGCGATGGAGACCAGACACCGACCCCGCCTTCTTCCGGCACTCAGACCCCCCTCTCTTCGAAGCTTTCGCGCCGCCTGAACCGCGCGTCCATACGAGAGGATCTGGCCAAACGCGGACTCGCCCGCCAGAGATACGCAAAGTGGCAGCAGGACAGATTCGAGTCGGCCGACAAAGGGAGTGGGTCAGGTAAGGGTGGACTGGTGCAGATCGACTCCAAAGGAGCTCAACTGGGCGCCGAAGAGGCCGACCAGCAGACCGACTCCAGCGGTAAAGACGATCCAATTTCGCGGACAAAGAGCAAGCTTGAGCGGGGCCGGAGACGTGTAAAAGGCCTCGTGAACTCGAAAAAGGTCATCAAGCAGTCCAAGGAAGAGGACGCTGTCGTCGAAGTGCTCTACGAAAACCAGCGCGGCTCCTTCTTCTTCGGCATCCCTCTATTCTCCTCCAATTCTTTGCTCAACTTTGATCCTCCGGCATGGGTAGACGGCCAGTTGAAGCCCGTACCTGTGAATATCACAAATGCTGCCGTGCCGGACCCAAGCTGGAACTGGTCTTGGCCATCTTGGTATGTCGACATGTCCGACGACGTCGACGAGGAGGGTTGGCAATATTCCTTCTCCTTCAGTCAAGGCTTCGCCTGGCATGGAACGCATCCATGGTTCCATTCGTTTGTTCGGAGACGTCGCTGGCTCCGCAAGCGCGTCCGCAAGCAATCTGCGCTCCAAGGAAAGCCTGACCCAACGCACTTCAGTGAGGCTCACATGCTGAATGCTGAATACTTCACAATCCATCCCACGTCACGAAAAGATCTATTCAGTAGTAGTACCACGAACCTGGCACGACCGAGCTCCTTTACAAGACTCCCTAGTCACGATGATGCCGGTGATCAAGGAGACGAGGAAATAACCGACATTCGAAGGCTAATTAAGCGCCTCAAAAAGGCAGCAATTGACCGCGAGAAGATAGTACTCGTTCGCCGTTTCCTCAATGAGGGTGGCGAAGAGCTATTCTATCTCGCTGAGGAGGTATGTAGGCCTTTTTTCTTTTCTTTTGCGCTATCTCGCTCTGACCAATTGGTAATGCAGATGCCTGAAATTATGTCCCTTCTCGTGTTCCAGTCCTCTCGACGCCAGCTTCTTTCCCTCCTGCTTCGCCGATTTGAGGCTGCCTCTGCACACCGCCAGGATCACCAAGATCGCCATCAACGCGAATCCTCTCCGGAATCCCGGAAGATCGACAACCTTCTCAAAGCTCTCCGGGCTGCCGATGAGGAATGTCGTAAGCTCGAGTA
This sequence comes from Neofusicoccum sp. Z2, assembly GCA_037356115.1. Classification (NCBI taxonomy): domain Eukaryota; kingdom Fungi; phylum Ascomycota; class Dothideomycetes; order Botryosphaeriales; family Botryosphaeriaceae; genus Neofusicoccum; species Neofusicoccum sp. Z2. The sequence goes on from JBAWJY010000008.1 coordinate 127,541, forward strand.
TTGGAGCGACATCCGTGATGTAGCAAAGCGTGGTGACTCTTTGGGCGCTGTAGATCCAAGCGAGGGCTGGGGACATGGCTGGGACGGTCTAGATGATAGTGGACCTGGCGAAACGGATCAAGGTGGTGCCGAAAGATTCAAAGAGGAGGGCATGCCGGCGCAAAAGGAATCCGAGGATGAACCCGAGGAGAAGGCAGAAATCGAGAAAGAGGAGCATGATCATCATACTGATGACGAAGATGGAATTTCTGATGCTGAACAGCAGCACAAACAGGAGCACACAAATGGAAGCAAGGACAAAGGCAAGGGTAAGGCGGAGCTATGAGCATTGAGCCGCCCGTTCATCCGGAAGTCCATCTACAGAACCTTCCACAAAAAGGTTTGTCTGACTCTGTCCAGACCGATTGTCTTCATCGCCTCATCAGCTTGCTGCTTGGCTGAGTGAGCGATCTTGGTTTGAGCAAGCGTTTTGGTAGCAGCATGGCATCGCATCGCATCGCATTGCGCCGTTTTTATCCCACAATTCGAGCAACAGCAACTATTTCTCCTACACACCCCTCTTCTCAGTAACGGATCCTATGACTATCAGCACAACAATGAATGGAATGAGACAAAATGTGGGATACTACTCATACCAGAGGTTGCTGTCCTGAAGATGACGGCCCACGGCATACATAAAGGGTCAGGATCATCGAGCTATGGAGCTATCAAATCACTCTGAGAATGGACCACCCAAATACTTGTGACACAGAACGTGGTAACTCCTCTCAAATACTCGTCTAAATTAAACGCCCAACCCCTTCCAGCGCCCACTCCACTTCTCCCAATTTACCGGTATCACCTAATCCTCCCGGTATACCGTGTCGTTCAACGTGGGGAAAGCCCCCTCCGCCAGGAAGACCCACCAACTCACCTTCCTTTTCAATGAGTTTCAGCAACAGTTTCTTGGGAGTGGTTTCGAATTTGGAACTGTGCTTTTATTCCAAGCGAGGAGCCTCGCGGCTATATGCAGGCGAGCTGCCAAGCTCTTGGTCCTCCTCGTATGCACTGACTCGCCAGGTACCTGATCCACATCGCACACTTCAGGCAGTCAGGGAGCTGGTGGAGATGCGTCGTAAGTGCGTAGGGAGGTCCGTGTAAAGCGTGTCAGAGAGCAGGTGCGCAGGGTGGTACGTGAAAGGGGCGTGTGGGGGGCCGCGGAGGTGGCGTATATAAGCTTAAGAGGAGGTCGTCGTTGATGCGGGTGGGACACCTGCAGTCGAGTTTGAAGAGTTGAAAGGTAGGTTGATACCAGCTCTTGCTCCGAATCTCTACACAAAATGCTGAACTTTGGCGCTACTTCAGAACCAACGCCATCGAAGCTTTGGTGAATACCGCGAACCATCGGAAATGCGCTTCCAAACTGTCTTCGGCTTTGCCGCCCTCCTGCTCTCTGGCGCTATTGCTCAGATGACCTGCTCGGTACGTCCTTTCCCCTCCGCCGAATCAAAATGTCTAAAGCTTCCCGATCTTTCTTTACTTATACACCTCTACTGACGCGCCATGATGTGTAGGAATGCTGTGACGTCTGTCTTCCCCTTGACACCTCTTCTATTGAATTCGAGAACTGCACGGGCAACTGTGAAGCCTATGCCTGTGCCGGCGTGGCGAGGTACTGTGAGGAGCTGTGGAAGGCGAAAAAGAACTAAACTGCGATTGGAGATGGCGAATGTATCAAAGAATGAGGCGCGCAGGTGTTACCAGCAGACGACTACAGAGATCAATTGAGCTCTTAAAACTTACAGATGAATCAGCCCTATTGGAACAAGAGGCAGTCCCGCCTATCTCGCCATTCACGTCACTTCTTGAACCGCAAAGGACCTTCAGATGTCAAATTTTCGTTGTTGCGATGATCTTGTTCTATTCTCCGGGAATGCATTCAGAACGATCACCAGCTGACTGACGCTGGCAATCAAGCTAGCCACTGTGGCTGGATCCATGTCTCGAAGTCGTTGAAGAAGTGAGGTAAAGGAAGCAAGGCTGAGAGGGAGGCCTGGGTGGGATCCTCAAGGAAATGGTGATGCCTTGACAATTTTGTGGCTGTGAACCGACAGCACGTGCTGGTATGCCTGTTAAACGAGTACTTGGATGCAGGGCCGAATCGATAGAGCCGCACGCAGAAGGAATGTTGGGAGGAAATAGCATGAATCTCGGGTAGGAATTAGGAGATGCCCCATTGCAAAAAGCCTGGCCGTCTCATCGAGTAGATTTGGACAGTGCACATGCAGATTTACGGTAAGTACGGAAGCGCCTGGCTTACGCCATGCCGGTTAGATCGGAGCAATATCAGTCGCAATGACTTCTGCTGTAGGATAAGTACCACTTGGATGATCAGTCCCAGGAATTCTTTCGGAAGCAATTCCTAAGATAGTGCTCACTCTCCAACATCCACAACCCAGATGCTCGTACCACACTCGACGTGCAGAATGCGCTCAGGCTTATTGCCAATGGGAGCAAAGATCAAACGACCGTTCAACAGCATGCCATGGATGTGATGGACCGAGTTACCTCGGTCGAATTCGGACGAGAGACAGAATTCATGGGTGAGCCTGGTAGTTGCGGGGTCATTCACCAAGCCATACTTCGCATCCCAGAGTGGAGAATATCGGTAGCCGTTTTCGTAGACATGTTTGTGACTGCAGAGGCCCGTGACGTGACTACATTTCTTCTGATCCAGAAATCAAAGGTTCTCTCTGAAGAGGAGTACAACGAAAGTGAGTTGGAATAGCTTTACTCGATAGACTCACGTGTTGTCAGCCCCAGAAGCGGAATAGTTGTCCTTGTCGACAGGGGTGGCTAGCCCGAGCTTGGCTGCGGGACTGGTGCAGAGTTCACCACATACTCGCCGGGTAGCTTATTCCAACTCACATTGGGCTCGATGATGCGTGGCTACTGGACGATTTCGGCCATGCTTACGTGTGTTTGGCGTTTAGGATTGAGTGGCACAGTGGAAGGAGTTGAGTGACGAGATGGCTATGGGAACTAGTGTAACTACCATGCGGGGCAGGCGTCAGAAGGTAGTACATAAAGGCGGTGGGGGGCACAGGTCGGCCACGCTGCCCACTTCGTTGCAACCCAGAGGTACACGCCACGGCATATCAAGATTACTCCACTTAACAGCTCAGAGACACTGAACGCCGACTTAAGTACCTGTATTTGAACTCGCCAAACATGTTCTTCGAACCGCTTCTCAACAACCCTCTGGTCTCGACCGTCTGCGCCGTCCTCGCCGGCGTGTCGCTCCACCTGGGCGTCTTCGCCCATGGCGAGTGGGAGAAACGCGTGGCTGTGCTCGCCTCAATCCAAATCGCAGGACCTCTTCTTGTTTTCGCCTCGCTCGCCGCGTTCGCGGCGCTCGATGGCCTGCCGTTATCACGCGCGGCGCTCTCGACAGCCCTGTTGGTTGCAGGCTTCCATGCCGGTCTCTTTGGCAGCATTGCTGTCTACCGCCTGGTTTTCCACCGGCTGCGGCAGTTTCCTGGTCCTACCGGCGCCAAGCTGACCGGGCTTTGGTCAGTCAAAGAATGCCTTCCGGATTTTAAGGGGCACGTCAAGATCCAGCGCCTCCATGAGAAATACGGGGATTTTGTGCGCATCCGTAAGTCCGCCCTGTGGCTTTGGAAAGTATGCTTGCTGAGAGAAACGTGGTTGAAGATCCGAGGGAGATATCTATCAACGACGCCGAAGCTGTGCAAGACGTGTATGGTCCAAATACAAAATGCATCAAAGGCCCCATTTACGACCTCAGTTACCCTTCACGGTCGCTCCAGATGACCCGGGATAGAAAGTTCCACTCTCAGCGAAGGAAGCTCTGGGACAGAGGGCTTAGCACTCGAGGTACGGAGTGATTCTTACCGGGAATTGCATTTCTTTTACTGATTACTCCACCCGACAGCTCTCAAAGACTACGAGGGACGCATCATGGAGCATTGCAAAGACCTCTCTTCCCGACTCTCCGAGTCTGATGGCAAGCCAGTCGATGCCACGACCTTTTGTGAATTTTTCGGATTCGACGTGATGGGCGATCTTATCTTCCGCCGGTCTTTCAACATGCTGAAAAGCTCCAAGTCTCATTTCGTTCGGGATCAATTTCGTGCCGGAAAGCCGCTACATGGTGCCCTGATCGCTGCTCCGTGGACGTTTATGCTGTTGCAAAGATTGCCTTTTGTATCAACAGCAAGATCGAGATGGCTGGCTTGGTGCGGACAGCAGCTTGAGGAGAGATTCAGCGTAGGTCAACTGCTATTCTATTCTTGTCCTAAGGACTTCCGCTAACGACTTTTAATTAGAGAGCTCCTGACTTGCCGGATCTGTTCTCCTACCTTATCGAGGCCGATGAGGAAAAGTCCGAAAAGAAAATTCCAATCGTCAACGACCGCGACATGGCTTGCGATGCCGAACTGGCCATCGTCGCCGGCAGCGACACCTCTGCTGCCACTCTGGCTGCGATCATATACCTCCTCGCGAAGCACCGATCAGAACAGCAGAAGCTGCAGCAGGAACTTGCTCAGGCCGTCGCATCCACCTATGAAGTCTCTCACCAGGCCCTTGTAGGACTACCAATGCTGGAGGGAATCATCAACGAGGCCCTGCGGCTTTGCCCTCCGGTGCCGGGTGGAATGCAGCGCTTGACTCCGCCAGAGGGTGCTCTCATCGCTGGCCGCTGGATTCCGGGCGATACGCTAGTGTCGGCTCCGGCTTACACTCTCCATCGAGGTTCGTTCAAGCACCACTGAAACTCTCGGCCTGAAGGGTAGATGAAGAATAGCTGACGCTGATTGTTATGTAGATCCGAGGAACTTCGCACAGCCGGACGAATTCATCCCGGAGCGCTGGTCGTCGCGGCCGGAGCTGGTGCGGCGTAAGGAGGCGTTCATTCCTTTCCAGATTGGCGTGTACAGTTGCGCTGGAAAGCCGCTTGCATTGATGGAGCTTCGTCTTGCTGTGACGCATATTGTGCGCAAGTTTGAGATCAAGCTTGCGGACGAGAAGGAGAGCGTGAGGCTTTTTGAGGAGCAGCCGGGTTGGCAGGATTGCTTTACTGCCATGGTGCCGCCGGTTAAGGTAGTGTTTGCGGAGAGGGCTTATCAGAAGTAGAGATCGTGTCATTTGATATGCTCGGGCAGTGAGTGGAGGGGAAATATCACGTCAGCGTATGTTAAGCCACAATCCTTGGCTGGTCGTCAGCTGTGCCATGCTTAAAGTAGCCAACGTGATCCGCATTGTCCATGTATCAAGGAAAACTTACCTCGGTACGAACTCTCGCCAGCAAAATCTCTTCCTACTGTTTTATGGCGCAAACGCCATGTACGCCTTGGATTCGTCCATCAACGCGAGCCTTGATGACCCACGCGCATCAGACCATGAATCTCCGAGTGACAGTTTTGACTTTCTGCCCGAGGACACTCCAATCTGAGAATTCGATTTTGCCGCCATTATCACGAAGACTTGGAGTCCTGAAGATCTTCACAGACTCCAGTAAGTTTCCTGCTCACTGAATCGTGTAGCTCACGCGAAAGCCAAGTTCAAACAAAGAGATTCTTGATCGATTGATTGATTGATGCGGTTCGCTCCAGCCTCTCTTCCGTGATGCAGTAGAAGTCACCAGGAAGTCAACATCCAGTACCTTTGGATCGACTCCGTATGTATCGTTCAAGGCGACGGTGAGGACTGGACGAAGGAATCCGCAAGAATAGCAGACGTATACATGAACTGGTATCTCGCCATCGCGGCATCGGACGTGCCAGGGAAGACGCTCGGACTGGCGGTATCCCGAAAGATTGGCGGGGCTTACTTGAGGCATACACTGCGTCCGGCTTGACTGGACAGGCAGAGAAGCCGGTTGCCACTGGTGGACTGTTTGATCGACTATCTCGTCGAACCAATTGCCGATATTAGAAAGGAATCCGGGTGGAAGAATGACATCGTTGGACCGGAAGCAGCACGTCCGATTCCGAGCTCTCGTCCGAAATGGACGTACCTTTCGAGAGGAATGACACGGCCGCTAGTCCACTAACGCGAGCTGCTGGGCGCCGTTTCGCAGCCGCGCCGGGCCGAGCAGAAGCGGACAAGCGGCGGGCAGGCGGGGCAATTGGAGGCAAGTCTAGCGGGCCGCGAGCTCTTCTTTCTCCAGCACAACGGCGGGACCTTCCGCAATCGTACGACTCCACCCGCCGCCGCGACTCATGGAGACGCGCCGCAAGCCTCGCGCGCGCCCGCCCTGCCCCGCATCGCCCTATATGAGCCTCCGCACCGGCTGCTGCCCGCAGCGCACGATCTCTGCCGCGCTCCCAGAACCACGGTACAACGACTGAGACAATGCCCCTCCCCACCGAGCCCGTCGGATCCCTGCCGCGCCCCAAGTACCTGCAGGATGCCTTCGCCGCCTACGACGCCGGCGCCCTGTCGCGCGACGACCTGCTGGCCGCCCAGGACAGGGCCGCCGCCGACTCGGTCGCCCGCATGGAGGCCACCGGCGCCGACGTCGTGACCGACGGCGAGCAGAGGGTGCGCGCTGTCCGCCCGCGTGGAAGCCTGCAGAGCGAAGAGCTGACGCACCGCCCGCCCGCCAGGTCTCCTCCTTCGCCACTTACCCCATCATCGACACCCTGGGCGGCAAGGGCCTGGCCCCCAACCTCGCTGCCGACGGCCAGTACTTCGCCATCTTCGACGACGGCCACCACCGGCAGCTGCCCCGCCTGCTCAGCGGCCCGCTGAAGTACAACACCTATGCCTACGAGTACTACAACAAGAGCAAGCCATTGGCCAAGAAGGCCAGCCTGAAGCAGGCCGTCATTGCCCCCAGCATGCTCTACCTGCTGTACCCGCTGCAGGGTAAGTCCGCTGCTCGAGGCATGGCCTCCCCCGGCTGACCTGACGCCGCGCAGCCGAGATCGACGGCTACCCCAAGGACGAGTTCGTCAAGGACCTGGTCAACGAGTGCGAGAAGGACATCCGCGGCTGCTTCGCCGCCGGCGCCAAGCGCGTCAGCATCGACTTCACCGAGGGCCGCCTGGCCTCCAAGAAGGACCCGCGCAACCCGTGGACCGGCGCCAACCTGCTCCAGACCTTCATCGACCTCAACAACAAGGTCCTCGACCGCTTCACCCCCGACGAGCGCAAGAACATCGGCATCCACACCTGCCCCGGCGGCGACTGCGACTCCGTCCACAGCAAGGAGGTCGACTACCACGAGCTCTTGCCCAGCATGTTCCAGATGAACGCCGGCTACTTCTTGATCCAATGCGCCAGCGAGACGGACAAGGAGAAGGTGTACAAGGAGATTGGCCAGTGCATCCGGAAGGACGCCAATGGCGTGAAGCAGGTGAGCATGGATCCACACTCGCCGCATTGGCGCAACGGCTGACCGTGGCGTTGTCTCAGGTTGCCTTCATCGGTGTCATCAACCCTCTCGACCCCAGGGTCGAGAGCCCCGAGGAAGTGTGCGACCAGCTCGTCACCGCCGCGAAGTACATTCCTGTCGACCAGCTGGGCGCCACCGACGACTGCGGCTTCAGTCCCTTCAGCGTCGACGTCAAGCCCAAGCACGGTTCGCCCGACTTTGCCAGGGACATTGCCTTCCAGAAGATCGCCAGCCGTGTCAAGGGCGTGAAGCTGGCCAGCGAGAAACTGGGTGTCTGAGCGGCAGGTTTGGTGATCTGCCCTAATAGAGATGTGTGTCCATGTTAGAGGGGGAGCTTCAATATTAGCGAGCGGTTATAGAAGTGATTACGTGTGAATGATGACCCAAAAATACCCCAGCAGCCTCTCATTCCCGTGCCGCGTTCCCCTTGTTCAGTATCATGGGCATGAAAGCCGCTTCTTTCAATGTTTTTACGAGTCAAAAGGTGCTATGAAATGACTGGCTTTCTTGGAAATCAGGGTAACAACAGAGCGGACTGGAGAAAAGGTGGAGACGGTGGACAGACGTCGGTCGATGTGAGGCAGAACCCCTCTCAGAATAATCCCTGCTCTCAAACACTCAAGCTCCGTCCCCTCGGCTGAAATTGTCCGTGCCGCTTTGCTTTCCTCGATCTGTTGCTTACATCGCCAGCAATTCCCATTCTAGACAGTGGTCCGCCTGCAGCGCCGAGCTCCCCAGCAGTTGGTGTAACATTCGTATCGGCAATGTCTCAAAATGGAAGACGCTGGCGAGGCTGACCTGTGTACACAAGGCATTGTCACCGACAGTTAGCGCGGAGAACATGTAGCCTCTCAAGACCTGACCACACCCAAGTTAAGCTTGTTTGTCAGGAGTTGAAGCATTCATCCGGATGAGGAAGTCCTCTAGAATACATGCGAAAGCCATCTAGATGAATGCTTCAACTGTATGTGGTTCTGTCTGTTGAGAGTTTTCAAGCTAACTGTCGGCCGAAGTACCCTCCTGTAATGTATGGTGCGGCTGAGAAAGATGTCCTCGTCGGTTCAATTTGAGGCGAGCGCATCGTTGTTGTGGTCTCAATACAGGCGGATAAGTGTTCAAAGTCCGCTTGCCTAAACTCGTGGCACCTTACATCAGTTCCCAATCTCCTTTCGATTCTATCTATCGCCCCGATTTCTTCTCCAGGCATCAGCCCTCCCAGGTCAACAGTTATTCGAAGCACAAAAAACTTCTTCCCACAACAAACTTTACCAACACACCATCAATTGCCCGCGTTCAACGTCAAATACAAATGCCTCCTACTACAAGCGTTCAAGGTCTTCTCAAAGTAGTCGATTTTTACCACATCTTCTGAATTTCATGAAGGATGTTCAGAGGTTACGGACAAGTTTTTTATCGGCATCGGAATCGACAGAGGCGAGATAAAGTTTTGGCGAAGAGCAAGACCTTTGTGAACGAACACTTGGCTTACAAACCTTGACTTCCAGAGCTCTATATCTACACACATGTCAGCATTCTCGTCAGCAGAGAAAGAGAAGGGGCATAGACGTTAGTGTTATTGGAATTGGCGACCGCGGTTGTTGCGTCTCTCCGAAACCAACGATATCGATCACTGCGCCACATTTTCGCTTTCACTGCAACCCGAATCCTTTCGGGACTGCCAATAAAGACTGCCGAATCAGGTTGGGTGATGTATATCTTGTGAACACCAAATCGGTAGCCGCCGCTTCGCTCTTCAGCGAAAAATGACTGCTGCAATGAACTTGGTGGGAACCAAGCTTGACAGTCCTTCGTATCTTCATACCGGGGTCAGTCCGCCAGCATGATGCCAGAACGAGTCGTCAGGGCGGCCTGCCTGATCGGTTGGGCCGGCATCCCGGGCTAGTGCCACCTCGGCCAGTCGACCACCCGTCGACTGGGTAACCAGTCCAGTCCGACTGGTGATTGGCCAAAAGGTACATTATTGGCAGACCTATAGTCTGACAAGCCGATCGGCTGATGAATGACTGGCTAGCCCGTAACACGAGTGGTACAACCAGCCTTGTCGACTACACCGTTTTTTATGCTTCTCAGTCCAGGCTAAGTGCTGAAATAAAGAGAAAGGTCTACTGTCATTAGCTGGATTCGCTTCCCCCGATTCTTCCAATACCCGACAGAAGGGGTGGCGCGCTCCTATTGGTCTTTGACTGACGATCCGTCCTTCCCCGCATCATCTTCCGGTATATGGCATGGTATTGCAAGGCTAACACTCGCTGCCTAAGTGCGGGGCCCCAGCTTCCGCGTACCTACCCCAAGACCCACGTGGAATATGGACTCATAAGAATTTCGCATAGATGAATCCGAAATGATTTTAAATGCTCCGCATTCAACCTGCACTCCCGGCTCCTGCGCTTGAACTCAAAATGACGGAAACTTTACAGATACCGCAAACTTCTCTTTGGGCAAATAGAAAATGCCTCATTATCTGCTGCGTTGTGTCGATAGCAAACCTGCAGTATGGGCTCGACTCGGCAGCCGTCGGCGGCTTGCAAGCAATGCCAGGATTCCTCGTCGTGTTTGGTTACAAGGACCCCTCAGCGCCCGGTGGGTACGCAATTGGAGTAAGTTGGCGCATCTACGTTCTTCAATGCCAAAGGTACTGACCACTGTGGTACCTTCAAGGCGACATTCCAGCAAATGATCAGCTCGTTGCTAACACTAGGTTCTTTCTTGTCGGCCCTTGTTGCTGGAGTTTTCGCACACTTCTATGGTCGTAAAGCTGCGCTCTGGCTTGCATGCGTGCTTAATGCCATCGCATGTATCATCCAGATTACCACTGAGGATAAGGGCGCTGTGTACGTGGGTCGCCTGATCTTGGGCTTCGCAAATGGCTTCTTGGTCACCTTCTCCAACGTGTACACGTCTGAAGCATCGCCCGCACATCTGCGTGCAGTCATGGTTGCCTTGTTTGCCTACTGGTAGGTTTGTGGTACATGCCTTATTTGACTGCTTGCCCCTCTCAACTGAACTGGTCTTTTGGTACCCCATAACTCTCACCGGCCAAATATCGACAGGAGGCTAAGAACTTTTTAGGGTGAACATAGGTAGCATTATTGGAGCTGCCGTCACGAATGCAACGAAAAACCGGCTGGACAAAGCATCATACCAGATTCCTATCGGCACGCTGTTTATAGTGCCAATTATCCTGGCGGTAGGGCTGTTCTTCGTCCCCGAATCTCCGCGCTACCTCTTGAACAAGGGAAAGACAGAGCAGGCGCGAAATGCGCTGGAGAGCCTTCGAGGGGACTCATTGACTCCGGAGTACATCGAGCTGGAATGGACTGAGATGGTGAAGGGTATCGAGGAGGAGAAACGCATCGCAACAACTGTGGGTGTACTTGATATGTTCAAAAGTGAGTGATACGATCTGATATATGTATATATATCTAACGTAGAGAGCAGACACCGATCTCCGCCGCACTCTTCTCTGCTACGCCATGATCGCTTGCCAGACCGGCTCCGGCATCTGGTTTCTGATCAGCTATGCAACTTACTTCATGATAATCTCTGGCTTAACCGTCGACGAGGCGTTCAAGTTCGCCGTCATGAATACCTGCATCGGCTTCATTGGCGTCAATTGCGGTATGTTCGCAATGCGTCACTTGATGGGTCGGCGGACCATTCTCATGGTCGGAGCAACTTTCTGCGGCTTTTGTATGCTGGGCATGGCAATTGCGTCATCGGTCGATGCGGGAACCATCGTCCTGAGGAACTGTCTTATTGCGTTTAACGCCCTCTTCTATTTCGGCTACAACTCTTGTGTCGGAGCCGCAAGTTACCCGGTCGCAACAGAGCTGGTCAGCACGAGACTTCGATCTTGGACTGTTGGAACGGCCACGAGCTTGGGTTACTTCCTTGCTTGGTTGTGTGGCTTCTGCACACCGTACTTTATCAATCCAGAAAACATGAATTGGGTAAGTTGCATGCTCATTAGGAGGATCACGAAGGCTAACACATGCAAAATCAGGGCGCCAAATACGGTTACATTTGGGCGGCTTCCAATTTCCTCTGCGTTGTGTTCTTCTTCTTCTGTATGCCCGAGCTCAAGGGCCGAAGCCTGGAGGAAATCGACGAGCTCTTCTTGAACCGAATCTCAGTGCGAAAATTCAAGAAATACCGGACTACCATCTGGGATGAAGTGGTCAGAGATGTGAAGACAAATACTGGTCTGTTCGAGAACAAGTCAAGTGGAGCTACGGAGCATGTGGAAAAACTTCGTTGAAGAGCAAAGGGCAGTGAAGAAGTACATTAAGCCATCTCAGTCGATACTACGAGTAATTTGTAGAGTATTTCATCCGACCCCAGGACAGTGCGTAGTGAAGTTTGAGACAACGGGGCTTTTCGAGTACTCCGTACGATGTGTTGCATATTTTCAGTTTCCATGATTAATCATCGCTCCGTGTAGCGGCCGACACGGCCCGCACCGCAACAACGTATAGAGCGATTATCAGTCAAAGTAGTGGAGACCTTTCAGAACCAACCCGAGGAAGAAGTGAGGTAGAAACGATGATAGCCTACATCAGGGCAGATAAAGGCATTAACAACTTGGCAACGCATTTAATCTTCAATATGACCCTAAACGCATCCTCCTCTTGCTTGGAAGCTTTTGACTTCTTGCGCTCTCGTACCATACCACCTTGTCTCCTCCGTACAGGATTTATCATTTTTCCGCCCGCAAGATGCTATATCTACCATCTGGAAATTTTGTTGTAGATCCAAACCTTTCCAAAGGCCAGAAGGAAGCCAGGTGTTGGATTTCTAGGCCACCAAGGAGTAACGAAGCTCAGTAATCGAATTTCTAACGTCTCCAGGGCGACAGCGCCCTACCCAATCAAGCAATTAGTTCACCGACCTCATATTTATAACAGGCCTCTCTGGCTTCATAGAATTAGCGGTCAATTGCAAAGTCAATTTCATCATCAATTGCACTCATTCACACAGTCATTCGTCCAACACCAGGGCATGCACCTTGATCTATTCCGCCAAATAGGCCATCCTCGTTGACAACTCAACTATGATCCAATATGCCAAAGATCTGACCTTGATAATCAGGAACCTCGAATATAAATCAAGCTCGTTGGTGTCAGGCAACGTTATTTTTCGGTAGGTGATAACTATAATTTCATTGTATTATCTCTTCAAGAATGCTTGGCGTGCTAGCAGGTGTTGCTTAAATTATCAGCAAGGAACTCCTAAAGTGCACTTTCCAAATCGTCGTTCAGCTTTAGAGATTCTAGGCGATTGATACATGATACCTGGAAATAGTGTTGTAGGGATTCAGCAAGACATTTTGAGAATTCTCGTGATAGAATCATTAACTCTAGTTTAGTAACTATGAATGACTTTGATAGTGTGCTAGATTCCCGATGAACTGAATATTAAGGCACTTTTTGAATGCTTCGATGATCTGAATTTCCCTTATTTCTTTGACCTTGACAGCGAGACGTTGATATTGGGGGAAATCGCTTCGTACGTAGAATTGCTGATCACTAATACAATAAGTTCCGAGGAGATGCCCCCAAGGACTGAGATGTTCCGACTCGGTCTAAAATGGCCTCCGCCATATGATATAATTATCATTGAGTGGTTTTACTTGACATCTATTCTTCGGCAGAAATCATCGTTCTCATTCTTCATCTTAAGCTAACTTCTATCACTTCTCTTATCATGCCTAAGTGGGTTTTCAAGCATACCGTTGGCGCATTCTCCATCGACGAGAAGAAAAAGATTGTGCAGGAGGTAACGAAGATTTATACATCCGTCGGACTCCCTGCCTTCTACGTCCATGTCCATTTCTTTGCTCTAGATCCCACCAACATTTACGCGGGAGGAAAGTCCCCTTCTGCTTTTACTACGGTCTCCATCCACCATACTGCCCGAGGTTTTGCAAGAAAAAATCAACAGGAAGGCTTTCTGAAGGCAGTGGATGATGTCCTTAGACCGATACTGGAGCCTAAGGGTATGGAGTGGGAGTCCGCTGTTTATACGGCGGACCGTGATCTCTGGATAATCAACGGAATCATTCTTCCCATGACAGGCTTATAAATGGAGATGGTGGTCACTGTCAATATGCTCACAGACAGGGAGGATCTTTTGCGGGCGGAGCTTGGGGCTTCGATCCGAGTTTCGAGCGTCCTCCACGTTTCTCGTAAGCATTGACCCTTTCTTCAAATAACATGACATCACTGGTTAATATCTGACATATCCAGAACTTGTGTAAATAAGAGCTCTCATTAATGCCTTTCCCTGGCAAGCATGAAAACAGTTGATGGTTTTTAGAGATTGGAAAGCGAGTAAGCCGCGCGCATGTTGCTCATTCGTGTACCATTAAAGGAGGTATTCGATATATCGGCTTCATGAAAGATCCGGGGATTACTTTCATGATTCGTAGTGTCAGTACCAAGATTGATGTTTCACCTCGTCGCCATTTTGGTCCGGCTTTGGTGGAATTCACTGCCAGCCCGAGTGCGTTGGACAATGTCGCAAAACGCCCGGGATTAATGAATAAAGATAAGATAAGTAATCCAAGGTGGAGGTATTTGGTGAGGATTCGCGATTGATTTTTGGCTTCAAAAATTGCCTCGATGCAGAGGTTGAAGACGGAGGTCTCGACGAAGAAAGGTGCTTCTGGAGTTCCCACTGCACGCGTGATACGACTATCGGGCAAGAGAAGATTGGATGCGATGGTGAGCTGATGTCGAAATTGTGAAACCTGATGCAAGCCCCAGACTCGATTTTGTTGCATGACCTTTGGTGGTGAAGCGTCATGAGTACGTGGGGGCGTTTTCGTTTTTCTAGCCTTTTTTCTGTCTTTTGGCACTGTCATCTCCAGCTCCTTGCCCATGAGTTGGGGGTTGTGATGGAAGTGATGGCAGCGCTTGGCGCCTTAACTCAGTCTTTCGCGCTTCTTTGTGCCTGCAGCTTTATGCACAATCAACTCCACTCATCAGTCTCTGCTCACTCAATCAGGCTGCTTCCCTGCTGGGTTGTGCGGCTTCGGAGAAGCTGACCAGCTCTCATCACCGATGATCCTTCAAGTTAGCTCAAGTATCGTTACTGTCTGTGTTTGTTCATGATGTCAACATAGACTTTACGATTCTTCTACTTCTCACTTCGAAGCAACTTGGATCGAGACAGTCCTTCTAGGCAGCCAGCCAGTGGCAGTGCGTTAGAAGGTTTACCGTGAGTAGCGCGTCGTGGCGCACCCATACAAATGTACCAAGTGGACGCCTTAATGTACTTTTACGTGTAGATGAACACCTCAACTCCGTACAGACAAAGCTCTCCTCATAGCGCTCCTCATGGTAGACGTCCTCGCGCACGGTCACTTGTGGACTGCCAGGAACCATTGCATTGTGTAGCAGTTCGAAAGATACCCTGGATTGCCTCCGCGAATAGGGAACACTAAAGGAGAAAGATGAAGTGTGCGCCATTAGATCTCTACAGGCAGCAGCGCCAGAGTCCAAACAGAGATACACACGGATCAAATTGAGGAGACGCCAGCTCATCAAAGCCGAAAGATGTTGTGGGGACAGTTTATCCAGTCGGTGCTCGTAGCCACCGCATTCCAAGGATTTCTTCCATGTCCGATCGCGCCGGACAATCTCCTTATGCTGCCCATCACCAGCTCGTACCCCTTTCCGGTGGATACCATGGTGCTGTGCCTGTTCTTGCCTGTTCTCACACTTTTGCTGTCCACTCATGTGGCGGGAAATACGGGGAGGAGACATACGAAAAGGGTGTGCTTGGCAAACGCAACGTCGGTGGTGTGAGGCGACTCGCCGTCCGAGGCGCAGCAGGAGAATAGTCGGGGCACATCTCGCAAGCATTGCTTGGGGAAGGGGCACAGGGGTTGCTACGAATCTTCCGGACTCTGCTTGGCAGAAGGTGCTTGCCACTCTTTTCTAGCTCATTCTGGAAAAGGCCCGCCGGGCGTCCTTCGTATTTTGGCCGGTAAGTCCGCCGGACTCCGCATACGAGGTACCTATTAGTAGTTGCCAAGCGCCTTGAACAGCGGAGAGTTGCATCCAAAGGGTCCACTTAAGCGCCTAATATAGCTACATGTGACGTAGGATCATCCCTTTTCGGCTTTGTGACCCTCAGTATATAAAGGCCCATCGCGCAACGGATCATAGCCATCATCAAACTCAGCTTCTCGAGCACTCAAACACACATCAAAAGCCTGTCCAACCAACACCAAAGCGACCGCCATCATGCGCTTCTCCGTTGCTGCCGCCACCGCCGTCTTCGGCGCCATCGCCGCCGCCGCTCCCGCTCCCCGGTCGACGGGTGCTCCTGACCCCAACACATACGAGAATATCAACATCGCGGATCTCACCGTCCGCAAGAACAACGGCATCCAAGCCGTCTCCTTCAAGCTGAGCGGCAAGAACGCGACGGACCTGGCGTGCTCCGCCAGCAACCCTGGCCTTCCCTCCGAGGTCATCACATGCGGTGAGACCAAGTACAGGTTCGCGCTGTATCCTGGCAACAAGACGGAATTTGGACTTCGTCTGTACCACGAGCTGGGCCTTGCGTAAGTTGCCCATTTGCACATCCCATTGGAACGTCGTTGCTGACGATGGTGCACAACAGCGTTGGCTTCTACGGCGAGGGCGACGTGCCCACCTACTGCCACGCCGGTGGCAATGGCCCCAACGACTTTGTCTGCTCGCAGACTACCCCTACGACTATTGTCATCGACGGCTTCTAAGAAGTTTTTCCGCATGTAGAAGAGCATTAGACTGTAATGTTTAAATAATTGAAATAGCCATCTTCCGATGAAACCTGAGATCCAGCTACCAGTGGGAAATACAAGTGCACCGTAAGCGCAGCCGGCGGCCAGTCCGGCAACAGCTCCGGGGCGGAGCGAGACTGCGGGTGACGAAGAGGTGGTGCTTGCAGCCCCGGGTCGGAGGTTGAGGGCGAGCTATTGCTCGCGGTAGCGGTGGCGAGAAAGTCTGTGTTATCGAGCGCGGAGATGAACTCGGTCGAGCTGCACTCCGGGATTCTGGAGCTGGTGTGGCGACGGAGAAGCAGGCAGAGGTGGAATTGACGCGGCGAGGACGCCAGCGCTAGTCGTAGCTGCCGTAGCCGCGGAAGGAGCGGCCAGGCGCGGCGCCCGGGGCAACGTGGCTCCGGAAGCTCGATGGGCGCTATGCCGCAAGGGGATGCTGGGGCGCGAGTCCGTCAGGGCGCGCGGCCGCGGACGTGGAAACGCAACGTTTGGCTTTCCCGTCGAGAGAGAGCACGCCTCGCCGCTCCACCCCTCCCGCCTCGCGCTCCCCGCCCCCGTCCGCCCACCATGGAGATGCTGCTCAGGGCCCTGAGCTGCCTGCTGCTCCTGGCCAGCCTGCCGCTGGCCACCGCCCTCAAGTTCGACATCCAGGCCCACCCGGGCCACGAGTCGGCCAGCAAAGAGCGCTGCATCCGCAACTTCGTCATGCGCGACCAGCTGGTTGTCGTCACCACCATAACCGACGGCTACCGCGGCGACGGCCAGAAGCTGAACATGCACGTGCGTCTCTCCCCGCCCAATGGCTCGCTCGAGCTGTCCTGCGCCCGCTCGAGCTCTCCTCGCTGACCCGCGTGCCATCCCCGCTGCAGATCAAGGACGCGGTAGGCAACGACTACGGCCGCCCCAAGGACGTCGTCGGCGAGAACAGATACGCATTCACCTCCGTCGCCGACTCCGCCTTCGATGTGTGCTTCGAGAACATCCTGGTCGCCAGTAGGTCGCCCGCCACGCCGCGAAGCGCAGCTTGCTAACAGCTGGGCGCGCGCAGACACGGCCGTCATGAACCCCATGCGCCACGTCGAGCTCGACATCGACATCGGCGCCGACGCCAAGGACTGGAACGCCATCCAGAACACAGAGAAGCTCAAGCCCGTCGAGGCCGAGCTGCGCCGCCTCGAGGAGGTTGTTGGCGAGATTGTCGGCGAGATGGAATACCTGCGCTCCCGTGAGATGAAGCTGCGCGACACCAACGAGAGCACCAACGAGCGCGTCAAGTGGTTCGCCTTCGGCACCATGGGCATGCTGGTCGGCCTCGGCGCCTGGCAGGTCGTCTATCTGCGCGCATACTTCAGGTGCGTGCACCCCCCGCTGCGGCAAGCAGCGCCTGCTGACGCTTTTCCTCGCGCAGGTCGAAGCATCTCATCTAGAACAGCATCACGCGACGCGCTTTACGCCGGTTTACGACGCATTGGAGGTGTAGCTGTAGTTTATACACGGGTTTCAGGTCACGGATGTGTGCACATGCTCTGTTCCTTCTTGTTGTTGTCTCGACTTCTGAAAGCGGACGGAGGCGTTACGGGCAACCAGGCACCCGAAGGCTCGGGGAGAAAGCTGGCGAGCTGTCTCAGAAAAATATCAGGCGATTTCTATCTTGGCATCTGGCCTCGCGTTTGTTGACCTCCAGCTTCTGGTCTCACAGCTCCCTTCGAGATCACCGGCTTGTCTCAACTCGTTCCCCAGGACACGCCCAATTGGTGCAGGCCCAGAGGCCGCCATCACTCAAGCAGGCTTTCTTTGTCGCAGCCGCCGGCCGCTCTCCGCCAACATAAATTCCGCGGCGAGGACTCCGCAGAGCGCAGCAAGGCAGCTCCTTCCGCGCTTTCCCCCGCAGCAGGAAGCTGCGCTGCAATGGTCGTGCTCATGGCTGCGTCTGTCTCGATGCGCCTTCCTAATTTCATGCAGAATAGCCCTTCAAAGCGTCGGGCATCCACAGCCTCACACGTCTCATCATCCTCTCAACGAACCTCTCACCAGCAGTCCTCCTCTCACAAGTCTTCTATCAAATCTCGCGCATTATCCTTACACAGCTTAAAGTCTGCACTAGTGGATGCCCACAGACCGGCCCAGCCGCCAGCAGCAGCAGCACCCAAAATGTCGCCTTCTGCCAATCCCTCCAATTTTGCCAACCTGGTCCCTCCCCAGCCCAACCCTCCTCGACCTGGGCATTCTCGCAGCAGCTCGGCGTCCAGCATCAGATCGGCTGTCGGACACTACACCGAGCCCGTTCGCCCGTCTGTGTCAACCCGTGATTCGCAGGCCGAGCTTCCTGCTCCAGCTCATCTCCACCTGGCCGTCCCGGCTCGTCCACCCAATAATACCCCACGACAGCCCTCCGGCGACAACCTCCGACTTGGTGTGGCCGGGCCAGTGACGGAGAATGAGCGAGCTGAGTGAGTCTCGATCCGGTTGATATATATGACCGTCAGCACAACCATCATACCCCCCCATGACCGAACCAAGACCTTCCCGAGTAAATTGCTAAGCAAGCCAACTTCCCCCGCAGCACCCTCATTCCCGGCACAACCATCACCGAGCTCCTCGCCGGCCAAACCGGCAAATCCTTCAAAGTCCACACCGACCTCCTCCGCTCCCGCTCCCCCTACTTCGCCGACCTCTTCAACACCACCGCAAGCGACTCGGCACAAACCGCTCCTCCGCCACCATCCCCCACGCTCGCCTTCCCCGACCTCGACGAATTCGCCTTCGCCCTCTTCATCCGCTGGCTCTACGGCGCCGAGCTGCGCGGCCCCGCCGACTTCCACAGCATGCAGCACTACCTCGGCCTCTACATCCTCGCGACGCGCTTCCGCATCGAGCGCCTCAAGAACGACGTGCTCGACCTCGTGCGCGCCTACTACCGCGCCGCCAACATGACGGCGCCCGCCTACCGCCTCGAATACGTCTTCGACCGCACCGCCGGCCCCAATCCCATGCGCAGGTTCCTGGTCGGCACGGCCGCGTATCGCTACCTGTGCGAGAGGGCGCCGAGGCTGAGCGAGTCGATGAGGGGCGTTGTGGCCAAGGGTGGCGATTTGGCGGTGGATTTCGCAGAGGCGTTGGCTGGGTTGCATCAGAATGAGTTGGTGGATGTGAGGAGGGGTCCCGATTGCGCTTTTCATGAGCATGTCGAGACTCCGGTTTGTAAGGTGAGGGTTGCGGAGGCGTATGAGTGAGGTGGGTCGCGTGGCTTTCTGTCGTGGGTTGAAGTGGATGAGGATGCGTGCGGATTGGGCGAGGGGTAAATTGGCGTTCTGATACGGGTTGTTGTCTGTTGGACGTGGGACTAGAGCGAGACCTCCCTCCCTCCGGTGTCGGTTCGTTGGATCTTTGCCTTCCCTAGTAGCAATGCCATCATATCCGTCTATCTCATGAATCGTCATTCCCTTCCCATTGATATTGCTATCGTCGGAGATCTAAAGAAAGTGGTTCCTACAGCCCAGTCTACACACGCCTTCAAGACCGCTTCAACGCCTCCTCCGCCTGCTTCCGCGTGTCGGGCTCCTCATCGCCCTGCCCAATCTGCCCCACGAATCCACTCTCCAATATCTCGATGAGCTCGTCCAACCTGCGTACGACATTCGTACTGTCAGCCAACATTGCGCAACGAAGGAAAAGACAAAGCCGTATGCCTCGTGCAAAAACAAAGAGAGAGACAAAGAAATCAAAAGGAGAAAAATGCACGAAGGAAAAGGTTGACCCACCTCCTCACACACAAATCCGTATGCTCATGCGCGGCCAAATGCGCATTCGCCTCATTGACCAGCAGCACCGTCGCGGCCCCCGCCCGATGGCCCGCCGTCATGTCGTCCAGGCTATCGCCGACCATGATGAGCCCGCTGCCTCGCCCGGCATCTTGCAGGCCCCACGAATCCGCGATGTGCAGGATGCCCGCCGGGTCGGGTTTGGGCGGGCGGAAGTCGCGCGTCACGATGGGGTGGAAGCGGTGGCCGGAGAGGAAGCGGGTTAGGAGGTGGTTTACCGGTGTGCTGTGGGTGGGAGAGAGAGGTTGTTGTTAGATTTGCTTGTTGATGTCTCCTTTTGCTTTTCATTGCTTCCATCCGAGACGGACGCGAGGAAAGGAATGACAGCTTAATTGTCTCTCCTCCACGTTCCTTCTTTGTTCATCAAGAGAAAGACGGGGCGAGAAAGGCAGGTAATGGAGGGTCAATGACATACTCGAAATTCCTCGTGCAGATGCCTTTGGGAATTCCTCGGTTGTCGAGGTAGTCCATCAGTTGGACCAGACCGACCTGCGGCTTTTGCGACTCCATGGCATGCCGCTCGATGTTGCGGATCTTTTCAAAAGCGGCATCTTGCTCCGACGCAGGGAGCTCGTAGATGTGGTCGAGGATGTCGGTTGATTTGTCGATGCCGATGGCAGCCCTGAAGAATGAAGAAATATCGTCAACGCGGGGCTTTGTTTCCATCTAGTAGGCTTCAAAGAGGATATGGTGACATATGTGATGTCGGAGAAACTGGGGAATGCGCCAATGAGTGAATAAATTGTCCAAGCATACCTCATCTCTGCGAACATGTAATTCTGCGGCTCACCTTCTTGGACGTCGCCGGTTAGCAAGGAAAGCTCAATAGCATAAGCATCAAATCACCACGTACTACCGGCACGACCGAGAAGCAACAATCAAGCGTAACATGGCAAAGGAATGCAGGAAAGAGGCACTTGG
Source organism: Neofusicoccum sp. Z2 (assembly GCA_037356115.1). Classification (NCBI taxonomy): domain Eukaryota; kingdom Fungi; phylum Ascomycota; class Dothideomycetes; order Botryosphaeriales; family Botryosphaeriaceae; genus Neofusicoccum; species Neofusicoccum sp. Z2. The sequence continues at coordinate 148,479 of JBAWJY010000008.1, forward strand.
CTGCAAAACCCAAAGTCGCCTCCACCCGCTCCACACCGCCCAACGACCTCGAGACGGAGATGACGACGAATGAAGCGAAGAAGTGTCGATCAAAAAGAAAAGAGGCGATAATCACTCACACAACGTTCCATCAACATCAAACACCACGCCCCTGAGCTTCGGCGCCACATCTTGCCCCGCCGTTACCTTTGCCGCCCTTTCCGGGTCCAGCGGCGCGAATCTGCGCGGTTGATCTGCGGATCGTCGTGCCATGGTCCCGAATGGTGCCGTCGAGAAGTTCAAGCGGAAGTTGTGATGCCTCCGGTGGTAATGGCGATGAGGTGCCAATGACGAAGTGCAGTGATAGGACGGAGAAGATGGCGAGAAAGTGGGGGCGGGGTTGTTGTTGCGAAAGCTCCGCGACGACCGCCTTGGAGAAACGGGTGAGAAGCTTAAACGGCGGGAAGAGAGAGGACACTTGAGGGAGGGTGCGACATTGCGCCTGGCGAGCATGGGGAGTTGCTGCATCGTCGGCAGGGCATGAGTGAAGTCAAGTATCCACATGTAAAAGCCTCATCATGATAGGTTAAGGACCGGCGGGGCGCTTGACCTGTTCGGTGCTTGGTGCGGTTTGCCAGGCACACCGGTTTCTACTGCATGACATTACAGCGGTGGCTTCATTCTGGGCCTGGACATCACTGCGAGAGCGAAGTTTTGCAATCGATAACGCAATTTCGTTCACAAACTACGTGTAAAGGGAGGAAAGAAGCAAACCGTGAGGAAAAGAACCCGTTGCCATATACCCGTCATCACAAACCCGTTTTCCCGTCGTAAAGAGTGTGTCCGTATAACTGCTTCCCCTCACCATTGCTGGTGCAGGGTGAAACCATTGCAGTAGCCAAGCGCCAGAGCCATCCAGAGAATACACGCCGAAGTAAGAAAATGAGGAGAGTCTGAAAGGAAAATTAGAACCTTTGCCCTTCTTCACCACGGCTCTGCGCTGTAGCTTCAGGTTTTATAAGCACAATCGTCCACGATTCTGTGGCGAAGATCACCCTTGGCTTTGTCTTTTACCAAGCCGGCATTCACGCAGGAAATTCGGAATCACTGGCGTCCAGGACGTCGTACTCCTCGTCAGTCAAGAAGCCGTCATCACTGGAGACAAGATCAACAGTCTCCGCGTCCTCAAAGATCTCGGCCTCGTCACGGACCGACGAAGCAACCGTTGTCCTGTCGGCTTCGGCTTGCACGGTAGGCGACGAGACATGGGTGCTGTTGACTGGAGACTCCTTCTCAAGAGTAGGGAAGATCATCTGGCTGCCCTCAGAAGCAGGCTCAGACTTCACTTCCGGCTCCTTCTTGACTGGTGCCTCCGAAGACTCGGCCTCGGGAGCATCTTCAACAGTGGGCTTGGGAGGAGTGGCAGTAGCAGTGCGCTCAGCCTGCTTCTGCGCGAGTTCAGCCCTCAGCATCTTCTGGCGCTGCTTCATCTGCTCCTGCGCTTCATGGAGCCTCTGCATGCGGCTCACCATGGCCTGCATGGCCTCACGCTGGAGAGCGCGCGTGTGCTCCGACTCCTGGGCCCGTGACTGGCGACGCTCACGCAGCTCCCTCAGGCGAGCAAGGGTGCGCTCAGCATCCGTAGACTGCGGGGACTCCACGGGGAGAGGAGACGGGATCGGCTTAGAGGTCTCAATGTGGCACCACAGCCTGTGACCGAAAGGAGTGCCGTCTGCCGTCTTCAGGCGCCAGTAAGAAATGCACACACCCTCACGCGCAGGGGCCTTCATCAGCACACTGAACGAGATCTCCTCACCGGGCTCGACCGTGCGACCAATGACGTTGCTCTCGGTGGCCTCAGCGATGTCAGTGGCACTTGACGGGTGCTCGTTGTTGACATTGAGCATGTTGTCGCCACCAACGTAGCGAACAGAGCAACCAATAGGCCAAGCATGAGGCCCAGGATTGCGAAGGGTCCAGACTTGAAGGAACTTGGAGTTGGCCGGGATCTTGGTGCCGTCGCAGATCGTGTCACGGATAAAATGAGCGTTGAGCTCAGACGCGGCGACAACCTTCTCCTGCACCGGCTCCGGAGACTTGGGGCTACCCAGCGTGGCCTTCGCAAGTAGATCCTCGACCCTGATCTTCTCGATGGGCTCGGCGAGGAGATCCTTGATCTGGACCTTGGCAGACTTCGCAGCCACGTCCTCACTCGGCTTGAGGTCGGCAATAGTGCGCACCTGTGTGGCGGCATTTGCAGAGGCAGATGCACTGGACATGGACCGCCTGAAAGGCGCATCCCCAAGGTTGGGAAGAGGAGAGCCGTTCTTGTCCTCGCCCATGGTGGTGACGCTGACGTTCCGGACAGGAGTCTTGAACTTGATGACCGGATGCGTGCGGTTGTGGCGGTTGGTCGGGTGGGCCTCGCAGTTAGCACAGAAGTCAGTGTCGTAGCAGACGGCACACTTGTAACGGATGCCCTCAATGTAGGACTGGTTCATTTTATCCTTGCAAAGAGGGCCATCGCAGTAGATGCCAAAGTGGCGAACTGCGTGAGTGCGCGGTTCGGGAAGAGGATCGAAGATCGGGACGAAGCGGTGCATCGGGTGAGAATGCTTGGCAGTCTTGATGCACTCGGCGCAGTAGTCCCAATCAGGGCAGTTCAGGCACTTGTGGCGGACTCCATAGATGAACTAAATGGAGTGTTAGCACGTGAGAATCAATAATGAAAAAATTTAGGAGCATTTACTTTGTCGCAGCCATCGCAGACAGCAGCGTGACGAACGTTGCGGCCCGGAGCGCAGAGGAATTCGGCCAGAGGGCCAATCTTGGAGCCAGGCGCAGCAGGCTTGAAGGCGTGGCCGGGGTGGTGGCCGTGCTGGGACCCGACATGGCATGCCATGCAGAGGTCGTAGTCTTCGCAGTCGACGCAGGTGACGAAGTTGGACTCGGGGAAGACCTTAACGCAAGAGTTGCAGGTACGGGTGGGCTGCTCCGGCTCCTCCAGCTCGGGCTTCTTCTCCGCCATGAACTTCTCAGTTGTGAAGGCACCCGGCATTTCCTTCTCCTCAGGCTCAACCTTGATCTCAGGCTGAGCCTCAGCCTTCGGCTTAGGAGCAACCCTCTCGGTAGTGCTGTTGGTGACCTTGCCGTTCTTGATGAAACGCTTGATCAGCCAATGACCCTCACCTGGGCAGTGGTGGCCTGCGGCAACGCAGCTGCTGCAGAGGTCATAGTCGCCCTCATCGCAGATGCTGCAGTGGTAGTGTTCGTTGGACATGGGCTTGTCGCAGACGTTGCAGTAGACGGACCAAGAGAACAGGTTTGCAGGCGTGGCCTCCTTCATGCGAAGAGCAAGTTCCCTCTCGCGCGACATGTTGGCAAGTTCGGAAAAGAAGTCTGGAAGGTTTAGCTTGATTGAAGATGACTCAGTACCGCCGAACTTACTGTCGCGAGCGGGGAACGGCCGGGGCACAGGTGCCTCTCCCTCCGCATCCTCGGGCTTCTCGGCACTCGGGGGCTCGGGCGAAGCAGCAGGCTGCGAAGTGCGCATGCTCGTCTTGTGGAATGCGGGCAGTCTGGCGTATGGGTAGAGCGGGATGGTGCCGGTGTGCGACGAGCCGGCTTCAGGCTGGGGCTCGGTGGTGGCCTGAGGCTGCGGGGCGGGCTGCTGGGGGAGAGGAGGCGCAGAGCGAACAGGCAGCGGGATGGGCGGCATGCTCTTGGCGGCCTCGAGCATCGACTGGAGGTTGTCGGTGTTCTCCTTGGGGGTGTGCTCGTCGAGGATGGTGGCGCGCAGACGGAGCTTCAGCTTGGCCTTAGCGGCGCGGAAGAGGGTCTTGTAGACCTGGGGGTTCTCGGGGTCGAGCGTGATGTAAGCACCGGCGCTGTCCGAGAAGCGCTCGAACACGACGTCCTGGTTGGGGGGGATGTTGAGAAGCTGGCGGAGCTACGGGCAGGCACGCAGGTTAGCTGAGGGTCTTCCGGGTAGTCCGCCGCGGAGCTAGCTGGCAGCCAGCCTCGGGCGGCGCGGCGGCGACCGATCACAAGCTCACCTTGCCGGGCAGGACACCAGCACCCAGATCGCGCATGGGGATCTTGAACTTGCGGTTGCTGCCCTGGATGGAGATCTTGATGGTGATGAGCGTGTCCATGGTGACGGGCACGGTGGTTGCCATGGTGCAAACGCGGCAGCCTTGCGCTGAGGCGGAGGCGGTGACTCGCACGGTGACGTAGGGGCTACGGGGCGCTGCTGCTTCAGGCCTCGCCGGCGGGCGTCGAGGACGGGGGGGCGAGCGGGCTCCGGGCGGAGCTCTGGGCTGGCAGGAGGAGCGGTTTGCAGGAAGAGCGGCGATCGAGGGAGGAGGAGGGTGAGGTAGTTAAGACGGGGAGTCTGCCTGGAGCTATGGGCGGGCGACTGCGAGCGGCTTAGCGCCGGAAGGGTAAGCTGGTTGTGATACGCGACGGCCAACGGCACCACCGGTCAATCAGCATGCCCGCGAATGCCCGCGAAGCTGCCCGCCGCAGGACGCGCTGCCCGCCGCGCACAGTCGCGCTGCCTTTGAGCCGCGCGCGCGGGCGCCCGCCGTCGCAGCGAGCCCGGGCGCGCAGCCCGCGCGGCGGCGACAAAGTGGTCACGTGCGCGTCCCCGACAGGGTGCCCGGGGCCGCGCTTTGTGCGTCACTGCAGACATTTCTACTGGGCGGCACTCGACGCTGATGATTTGCTACCTTGTGCGGCGTGGGGACGAGTCGCGTCCGCGTGTGACAGCGCGCCCTCGTGATCCGGGCGCTGCGTCGTCGCTGACACGTCCGACTCCGGCTGCCGGCATATTGTTACCTGTCTCTCGCGCGCTGTTTCTGCGCAGCAATGACAGCGGCCGCCCGCCTGCAGCATCCCCTCTGGGCGTGCGCTGCAGAATGCGGCAGCGGAGCCGTGTCGAGGCTGATTGCCTCACGCTTTCGCCCTGGGCCTCAGACGCGGCTCGCCGCACGGGAGCCCCTCGCGACCAGATGCGCTGTACGTTCGGGCAGCAATCACAGCTCCGCCTTCTCGCCGCGATCGTCGCTGTCGCCATCTCTCGGCGCCGCCTTGGGATCGTATCCGGGCTGGTACCAGCTCCAGATGTTCAAGCCAATCTTCGTCCCCGACAGCACCGGCAGCCCGGCGTGCCACGCCTCGTCGTAGGCCGAGCCGTCAGGACGGAAGTTCTCCCAGTAGACGGCGTTGCCGGCGATGGGCTTGAAGGTGATGCCCTCGTGCTCCTCGTCGTTGCAGTCGAGGAATGCGCACCAGTTCTGGTCGGCGGGCATCTCCAGGCGCGGGAAGTTGGTGCCGCCTCCAGTGCAGTTGGCTTCGAGGTACACCATGAAGCTCGAGATGCGGCCGCCTCGGTTGATGTTGGTCGGTCCGTCAAAGTGATGGACATAGTGGCCGCCGGCTTGGTAGCGCTGGGTCCAGAGCTTCTCGACAAAGGTGTACGGCCGCCAGCCCTGGAAGAGGCGCGCGCGCTCCTCAATGCACTGCACGACACTGTCGCGCTCGATCTCAGCCTTCTCAGAGACGCGCACACTCGCATCAAGGCGCTCCTCGCCGCCAGTCCACACGGTCGACGGCTTGAACTTGTCCTCGCTGGAGAGCGGTCAGGATGCAGCCGCACATGTTGCATCTGCAGGGAGCTCACCTGATTCGAACCATATGCTTCGCCTCCTCACCGCTCAGGAAGCCGGGGATGTAGATGACGAGCGGATCTCTGCTCAGAATGCGGACATTGTACCCGTAGTCGGGGCAGACCAGACGGTCATCGGGAACGACCAGGTGCTCGCTCCTGGTGAAGGTCTCGGCGACATCCGCGGCGGGAGGCCGGGCGCCAAAAAAGAGTCGCAGGACGGGCGAGCCAACGAGCACGTAGCCAACGACGGCGTAGAACAGGTACCGGAAGACGGAGCCAATGCTAAGCGCCATGGCGGCAGGCGACTACGCGGAGAGAGGCTGGGTGGTGCGTGTCGTGCTCAGGCGACGTGTGCGGACGCTGTGGAGCCTCGCAAGTCGCTCGAACGGGGACGTGACGAAGCGCCATCACGGCACCACATCACGCAAGCTTCACCGCGCCGCCGATGTGGGCCCCCGCCCAGCCCTCGCCCCCGCGACAACATATATGCGCTCGCCAGCATGCCGTCGGAGTGCCAGACAGCTGCGCGCGTCGCGACGCAAGGGCGCTCGCTGACTCAGCCGTGCCCGCCGGCGCCAACACCATCCGCTCACCCGGCGATGCAGGTGCGAGCCAAGTCCGAGCAGCGCCATGGTTCGCCCGTTGAAACGCCTTATATTGCACGGGAGGCTGATCGATCATGCGCGGCGAGACGACGCGCTGCGACACCAGCCCGCCGCCACGCCCGCCGCTTGAGCCGCACCGTTGGATGACGCCGCCAGACGTGCACCACCGCATGCGCAGGGCCGGAATCTTGCATGTGGCTAGAAAAAGGTACGTATCTGCGGTGAGGCCCGCGGGCGAGTCCGCTCGCGCTCGCGACGTCGGCGCGTCCTCCCGGCAGCCTCCAGCGGCCATTTCCCCAGTAGTCTACCTGACGCATCTGCAGCCTGTTTCGTTGTTTCATGGCGGACCTGCCTTCCGCCAGGCTTTCCTCTTCCAGGCACGGAGCCACCATATCTGCGCACGCGCTCCCCCGCACCCACTCTCTGCCGTGCAGATGCCGACGGAAGCGACGGCCAAACAGCCCTCAGGAAACAGCTGCCGCCTGCTCCTGGCATCTCCGTGCTCAGAATTGCGCTTGTCATGGCGTCTTGGTATTTACCCGAGCAGATTTCTCCGCCGGTGCTCAGGTAGTGGCCGCTGTACTTAAATATTATTCGCGGGCCGCCGTGTGGAAAGCTTCTTTTCGCCCGGATCCGATATACTCTATACCATCCCCGTTGCTCTTCTCAGTCCTGCTCCTTTGCATCCTGCCGTGACCTTCTTCCACCATGACGAAACTCCCTGCCATTCTTGCGGCAGCGCTGTGCACTGCCTCCAGCGTCCAGGCTTTTCCAGCTCCGCGCCAGGCGAGCGCCTCCTGGCCCGGCTTTGCCGGCCTCCAGCACTGGTTCTCCTTGTAGGGCACAGATCATTAAGTCTCTCGGTGCAGGTCACTCATTATCACACGCAGTGGCGACAGTTATACGCAGACTGGATTTGACGTCAACGGAACGCAGCCGAGTCCGAGCAATCCTTTCGGTAACCCAGCTTATCCGTAGGTACCACACCTTATTTGGCAATGTTCGGCTATTAACGTGATGGCAGTGGCTGGACCTCCTCAAAGTGAGCTACGCAACGATTTCCTTAACCCCTTCCTCGGGGCACTGACATTTCTGCAGCGGTCCCAACTGGGTCGGTTTCCTGACCTACAAGTACAATGCCTCTCTTCTCCAAACGTACAACCTTGCCTACGGCGGCGCTACCGTAGATAGCGCGCTGGTCGCACCCTACGCATCAACTGTGCTGTCGCTCAAGCAGCAGATTCAGGACGAATTCCTGCCAAAGTACACTGGAACTACGGGCGCCAGCAAGGTCTGGGCCAGTGACAACACACTTTTCAGTGTGTGGATCGGTATCAACGATGTTGGAAACTCGTATTGGTCTCAGAACACCACCCTGATTGACGCCATCTTCACCGAGTATAGCGGGCTTGTGGAGCAGGTGTGCAACCGTTGTCACAATCCATTGGCCAGAAGAGATACTGATTGCTATCTTCAAAGCTCTACTCCAGCGGTGGCCGTAATTTCTTGTTCTTGAATGTGCCCCCTATCCAGCGTTCCCCTCTCACCACTGGTCAAGGCAGCGACAGCGTCAACCTTGAGGCCACAGCTATTGCCGACTTCAACAAGAGGATCTCCAACCTTGCATCTACGCTCCACCAGAAGCACACCGACACAACTGTGTTCACGTTTGACACGTACACGCTCTTCAACCAGGTTCTGGATAACCCGGCAAGCCACCCGCAGACGGCTGAGTACAAGAACACCACTGGCTATTGCACGGACTATGAGAAGTATGCTTCCTTCCCGCTTTGATTCGCCACATACTAAGCCCTTCGCCCTTGCAGTGGCACATCGGAACAAAACACCACCATTGCCGCCTGCGGCATTCCCGTCAACGAGTACTTCTGGCTCAACACCCTGCATCCAACCTACCCGATGCACGAGGCGGTGGCTGCAGAGCTTTCGACGCAGCTGAGTGCTTGTACGAATTGCACCTCCACCATCAGAAAAAGGTGGCAGCTGACTCTCAAACAGAGATAGTCGAATCAATGTCTTGCTTGTCTTTTGTTGATCTCGTTTCAATGCTCAAAATTTGCGCAATATACTAATTTCATAGTGACTGGCCAGGTTGATACAACCCCCACAATGCTGTCATCCATGCAATATGCCGCAAAGCAAACGACCAATAAGCAATACCCTCGTCCACAAGTAGTCACCGTGAGTAAGACTTGCGTGATCCGTTTGTCAACAGACTCCTGCTCGACTGTCTTCGTTTGCATGCCGTCGGCGCCCCAAAGGTTATATTTCTTTTTTGTTCCAATGTGGTCTTGGTTCTACGGCTGGTACGGCATGATCCGTTTGCCAACAGACTCCGGCTCGACCGTCTCCGTTTGCATGCCGTCGGCGCCCCAAAGGTTATTTTTTTTTTCTGCTCCAATATGGTCTTGGTTCTACGGCTCGTACGGAAGCAGGTGGCTGCACCACTGCGGGGTCCCGCCAATTGCCAAGTTGTTCCCCACGGTGAACGAGCTGAGGTCTTCCACTGCAAACGCCTCTGTCGCGAACCGCGTGCCGACCTCAATTATTACTGGTCTGATCTTCAGCTCGTATTCACATCTGGATGGGTGCATGTGGGCGCTTTGCCTCATCGGGGCCGAACTTGTATCAGCCTCAGCTCGCCACCCGACGCCTCTACACCGACACTCTCTGCGGGAAGAAGCATTTAAGCTGCCTTCAATCCCCCCTCTCTCTCACTTCATCATCTTCAGAGATATCACTCAATCCTTTCAGCAGAAGTCAATCGAGTTCGTTCATCATGTCTGACTTTACGGGTCCCAACTTGTACCAGATCGTCCCGATGAACGCGCAGGACAAGAACCTCAACCTCTGGGGTGGCTCCACTGATCCTGGCACTCCTGTGAAGCTCTAGTAGGTCTTGTCCTTAGCATTTTGTCTTGTGCCTAACAAGCGAACCCCCTTAGCTCCAAGACCCCTCTCACGGACAATGCCTTGTGGGAGATTGTCGATGCCGGTCGTGGTGAATACCACATCCTGAGCGTCAGCTCCGGACTCTACCTCTGCGCTCCTGGTAAGCAATGAACTTGGAGATATGTAGATACACACTCAGCTAACTATGATGCTGAAGAGGATTCCAAGATCGGTGGAAAAATCACCGGCTACATCACCTCGCTCAGGAGCTCGCGTGGTCGCTGGAGGATCGCCCCTACCGGCAATGGTGCTTACTAGTGAGTAATGAGTTGATCTACACAGTTTACAAGCTGACTCTCCACCCAGCATCACAAGCATCAGCGGCGGCTACTATCTCAACGTCGCCGGCGGAAGCAAGGACAGCGGAGCCGAACTCATCGTCTGGAGCCCTGAGACTGGCCCGAACTGCCAGTTCCTGCTGAAGTCGCCTGCCTAAGTAAATGGCACTACAACCTCCTCGAGTGCTTGGGGTCTTCTTTTCCCGGCCGGGTTCTTTGACACCCAGCCAACCGTTCTCAATTTGCGTGAGAACGCTGTGTCACGACCTGTGTTCTACAGTCCCAAGCTCCAGCGGAAAGCATTGCGCTACTGATCATTTTCTTCTTCCAAACTACGTCACTCTCTTTTATGTCCACATTTCTTCATTGGAACTTTGGACTATTTATGGCTTGCGGTCCCAGAGACGCTAAAGACAGCTACAACCGTGCAAGATTGCTCGTTCAGATAGGATTTGCGGTGTAGTCAACGTCTTCAATCATTTGTGCCAACTTCGTGCCTACCATGGTGTTGATGATGGAGCTCTTATAGTTTCACTATCTCGGCTTGGCCGCATTGTGGATTTGTGATTCCGTTGGAGCGTCAACCTCACAAAGTTGTTATGCCGACGGGCTAGCGCCGCACAGGCTATATCTGTGAGTTGAGTACCATCTTCTCATCTTATGCTCTATGTGATCAACATATTTTATGCAGTGTCATCGCGAATTTCTCCGACATTCGATGACGTTGCCCCCCTCAGCCCTTCGCCCCGGACGATTTTCGTAGTGCAGGCAAGCCATGGATGCGTCGAGGGTCCACTTGCCCTTTATCTCTTCGACCCACTCAACCTTTTCTTGTTGATCCACTTAACAAGATCCGTTGAATTGAATAAGGAGCACCAAAATGGGGCCGGGAGTTTACGGAATCAATTTATTCACAGGCCGACGTTGGGTCGTCACCCTGCATTGTCGTACTCAGCATCTTTTAAGTATAGAATGGTGTGATCTTTATAATATCCTAGCAGATTGCAGGAATTCGATTTTCACCTGCTCCTTTATACCGATGCTTTCTTCAGCTTAGTCTCGGTTCCGAGTGAAGATCCCTCTGCCATCCGTTCGGACAGTACCCCCAAGTCCGTGGGCGACATAAAGCCGCAAATTTCGGTGCCACAGTATGTGAAGACGTGGAAATTCTTACAAATAGTCGAAGACAGTTGATACCAATCTTAGAGGCACATGGCTATGTGACCACCCGTGCTCTTGCTTTGAAAGTTTAGTACGAATTACTGTATATTGCAGCTTCACTAGTCAGAAGGTCCCTGGATTTTGTCCTCGTCTTTGAGGGATTTGAACCTGTAGATAAAGCGTCTTTACATATGTTGAGCAAAGTAGAAGTTGGGCCTGCGCAATCACTCTGATTGCTTGCATTCTAACAAAATTGCGCTCATTGCCATAGCCTTAGAATTTGTCCATCCAAAAAGACTTTGTATATGCAGGACTTGGCTTCACAGACTTTTCGCAATTGAGAGTGAATATCTTTGTCTCTGTTCACTATGCCAAGGGCTTGCGTCAACTCGTAGTTGGAATATTGGCTCGTGATCTTGCTTGCTCAAAGCTTTTCAGTAAAAATATGCGGCATGACCAATCCATAGAGGAGATATGGACTATCTCGTGGCATGCGAGGTCAATCACAGCAATAAATGTCTCAATGCTAGCTAGATTTTGTGGTTTTGCGAGGCATAATTGTGGAAGCACACGATAGACCGCCAAATTCTGGGTAAAATGGAGAAGGAATGCAGGGCGGTGGCTGGAATTACGAGAAATCCACCAGCTTGGAATTATTGATGCCAGCCGGTCAGCGCAATGCTCTCGGTAGAACAGGTAGACGGACGAGCGAAGTTCTCCGTTGATTGGATTAAGCAATGGTGGACTGACTCATGTTTCACATGCAAAAGAAACGGGAATGATGGAGGATACAAAAGGATAGAAGCGCCGCGTGGGGTTCCGATAAGCAAAATGACGGAGAAGCCAAGTCAAATCAAGCTATTTGCAATCATGTCCGTTAGTTAATATCATTGACATTCTTGCACTCCTGGCCGGGATCATTGAAGCAGACGAAAATATCTCGGAACAAGTTTCATTGCGCAAGGGCGTGAGATCAGGCGCTACCACACCACCCTCGAGAGACGGATCCCTATTAGCCCCACAGTAGCTTCCACATAAGCTTCGCAGCCTGCCGTTGCGTGTTGAGCCAGGCAGAAACCATGTGTCGCGCTACTACTACGTACTGCTGCATCTGCGGATGCCCTTTCAGTTCCCTGGACGTCGATCCGGACATCGATAAATCGCCATATTCTTACGATGCAGCAGTTCTGTCGAGCGAGGACACAGAGGTACGCGTATCCTTTTTCTCCTGAGAGTCTCATTGGTCACGTGCTCAACAACATCATCGACAGTGGTTACGCCATTGCAATGCGGTTGATCCGAGTTCTTTCGCCGATGAAGGCGATGTCGAGGCTCTGAGGGGCTGGGATGGGATTGAGGTTCTGATGCAACGCATCGAGAACATTGAGAGCTCAAGGAATAGCGTTGGGGTGAAGCTTTTGAGGGGTGGAGATGTTGACGAGCCCATTTATCTTGTGCACTGCTCCTGCATAACCGTTGCTGAATGCGTCCGCCGCTACCAGTTCTTCCGGTTTTCACGTCCGACGCCGTCTTCAACGGCCGTTTTGCGAAACTTCTATGCATCTCTCAAACGACTACACTATCGTATTGGAGGCCGGTTCCATAACGTGCGCTGGGAGCATGGATACTATGGCGCTGCTCGCTTTTGGTGCAACTTTTGGGGGCAGGAGCGCGGCTGGGAGGTTTGTCGCTGTCTTTCAATCTTGACCGTTTCCTGTTGAAAGCTAACTTAGGTATTCTGCTCAGTGGCTGTGCGCCGACCCCGTTAACATACCCAACTTGACAGAATGGGTTCTTTCGCAACTTCGTCCCTTTTCAGAAGAGGATTCACGGCCACCAACAGAGATAGCAACAGAAGACACGGCAGAATATCCACGCCCGGCATTAGACGGCATGCCAATAGACATCCTACGTCGAATCACATCTTTTCTTCCAACCACTTCCACCCTGCGATTGCGCAGGTGCAGCCGGTCTCTCGCCAACCGTATCGAGCTCAGTCAATCATTTTGGCGCGACAGGTTGATCTCAGGCGACCTGGTTCACTTTCTCTGGGACTTGGACCGCGAAAAATGCCGTCAAAAGGACAGAAGCCTGGATGACACCAGATGGGACTGGAAAGGCCTCGCACGGGGCTTTCGCGCTCATAAGCTCGTTCAAGCAGCGCTCCGGAGGAGCCTTCGCAAGAGGCCAGTCGAGGGTTATGGCATCGGATATCTGGACTTTTACCGCTCTGTTGCTGCGCAAGACCCCGGGTACACGACGGATGCACCGGTTGGGCTTCTGAACCGCTGCAGGATTGCACAGATTGTGGAGGATGTCGCGCACATCGAGGAGGATGAGCTGCACGACTGCCACGTGCCGCTCTCGGACGAGGAGGAGATTTATGCGGCGATGTGGATCATCCAAGTATCTCAGCCGGAGAAGTTTGACGAGTACCGTATCAGGCGTTCGTTGGAGCTGTACGGGGATTTAAGCGAGGTTTTGGATGGAAGGCCTAGAGTCCTGTGTCGGCTTTGAGATCCAGGAAGTCGAAGGTGGTTAATCCTTCCTTCTCCCCAATCTGATACATTCTCGTTGCTATCTGGATCTTAAGCGTCTTCGTGGCAATAGCGTCCACTTGTTCATACAATTTGCTATCCCGATGAGTGCTTAACTTTAGATGGCGATCATCATGGTCGAAGGCTTCAAAAAGGCACTTGGAGAATAATCATGTACCAAAATAGATTTCCTTCAGGATTTCGAACCGCAAACCAGCCGGACATTGAACCATCATTTGTTGGGAATGCAAGACAATATGTCTGCCTTCTACTCTATCTCGAGGTACCTATGAAATATATTCAGTTTATAGAATGATTCAGAATTGCAGCCCCTCATGGATTGGCACCATAAGAAGAAACTCTGTGGGCCTAAGATGGATGATCGGAGACACAGCGATGACTAAATATATCCCTCTGGTGGACTTGAATCATTTAACCACATTGCCCGTGACACCTAAGTGCAAGCCCCCAAATCTTCATCTAAAGTTTCAAATTGCATTTCGCGTATCTCGGCGAGGAGTGAATCGAACCATCAGTTCGGGCTTCTCCCAAATGATCCACGACCTTTGTTCCATCCAGCGCTCACTCTGCGGACAGAGCTCAAGATCAAAATTCCAGAGCACCCTCGAGATTATGGCCCTCATCTCATAATATGCCAGACTAATGAGTTGGCAAGGTCAGTCGTCTCCGCAGCCACGTTGTTGTAATGTGAACTCACTTCTTTCCGAGGCAATTCCGAGGGCCATACGAGAATGGTTGCACTGCCTCACGCTGGTCATACGCGTAGTGCTCCTCGTATCCAGGCTCACCAGCAATCCAGCGCTCGGGGATGAATGCTTCAGGGTCTTTAAAATTGCGCGGAGAATGGAAGGCCGACCAGTGGGGAATAGAGATTCGTGTCTGGTGAGGCAAATGTCAGTCAACGAGGACAGCGACGGAAGCGCAGTGGTCGGCAAGCGGCATATTAAACCATGATATACCTTCTCTGGGAGCCATTCGCCGAGAACTACGTTTCCACCGGGGGCAATTTCGCGCAGCCCTCCTAAAGGTACAGGCGGGTACACTAGTTTCACGGCGGATTAGATCTTGTATCCATGTCGGAAGTGTAGCCAAACGGTGAAACTACTGCGTGGCGTAGCCGATCTGGTAGAGTAATGGGAATTCCTCTTTTTAGGCACTTACTTCTGAGAGCTTCCTCCAGACACGCAGCCAGATATTTCAAGTGCCTCACATTGTCACTTGTCAACTGCGACTCGTCTCCAAGCCCCCGGACCTCCTCTACAAGTCTCTTGTATTTGTCAGGATTTTTCAGTAGGAGGTATGTCAGTCCGCTGAGCAAGGTAGCCGTTGTTTCAGTACCCGCAAGCATAAAGAGAATGCTGTTGGCATCCATTACTTCACGAGTGAGTTGGCCTCCACCGCGCAGGATGAGGGCCCAAATATCCGGATGTTGCGTATCGTTATTCTTCAGGCGCTTCGCAACGCGCTCAGCGCATTGTTCGAGATTGATTTGTGCGGCGTTCTTCAGGACAGCTGGCATGAATGCGAGCCATATCTTTTGTAAAACCGGGTATTCGTTGAGAGCGCGGGTCAACGTGATAGCTTTGAAGCTATTGAAAATGGCGTGCACCCATGGGGAGTATTCCGAGTTTTCCAGGTTTCCGAGTGGCTCGCTGAATGTCAGGTCTCCCATGACATCGAAAGTCGTGAAATTGTACAACTTGACAGCGTCCATTTCAGCCGAGCCGTTGGGGTTCTCCGAAGCGTTGCAAAGCATCAGCTGAATCAGCTGGTCCACGTATCGCTTGATGAGATGTTCCTGTTGTCCCAGCGCGCGGTCGCTGAATGCATTGGCGAAGATGCGTCGCATGCGGCCATGCTCGGTGTCATCTGGTTCTGTAACTAAACTGTTAAAACCGTTGGCTTCGCCAGCTCCGAGCAATCGCGTGTCCTTTGGGCTCGATTTTCGATTTGCTGTCTTGTGTCCAAAGATATCTTTCCACGCTGCTGGAGATGTGTAGCTCAGACGGTCGGGCCCAAGACGGACAACATCACCGTAATTTTTGTGAACCGAGTCAATCCACTGAACCACATCCCCACGAATGAAGTGGAACCAATAGACCAGCGATGAAACCGCTGCATAGCGTGGTCCAGGGAACTTTGAGAGGGGATGGAAAAATAGATTATAGATGACGTCCGCAATCAACTTGGCGAGGGCCTGGACAAAGTTTCTTTTAGCACAGTTTCGTGAGAGAGCATCAACGTGTCTCTACCAAGCCGACGAGCCCCATTAAGAGACGAGTTGAATCCATTTTTGAAAGCAACTGAGCGTTTAAAAACACCGATTCAAGAGATACCGTAGCTGAATGATCAGGGGCTGAAGGCAACTGCTTTTCCGTGCTTTTGCCTTCAAGGTATGTGAAAGAGAACAGAGGGTGTCGATGTGACACCCAAAGCGAGGGATGAAATCCTCTTTATAGGCTGACGTTGTTCACACGTATCGTAAGCAGAGACAGTAATTGCATCCCTGATATCGGGACACGGAAGGCAGAGTTCCCGTGAAGGACACCCCGGGGGTTGCAGGAGTCCCTGCAGACAACGTGAAACAGGCATTGCTGAAAGCAGCTGGCTACTGCTGATGAAAGCAGTCACAAGCGAGCTAGACTTGAGCACATGGCGAGGCAAGGCTCCAAACGCGACCAATGATTGCTACGGACCTCTGCTGACTATTCTCCAACACTCAAAGTATTCTTTGTTGCGGTCCAGGCACTGCCAGAAGACTGAACATGATTTGCAATTTCCGTCTTCACCATTGCTTTCTTAGTAAATTACCAGAGACGAAACGGCCTTGTGAGAAAAGGAGCAAGTATTTAGCAGACATTATCCGGTCCAATCAACCCTTGCCATTCTGCATCTGGGCCAGCTGTCTTTGCTCAGTGCGAATACTACACCAGCTTTATGTGGAGACTGATCCGCTGTATCCGAAAGAAATATCGCTTCCCTCACACTTGAGCATTTATGTTTCTCTTTCCTATCCTAAGGTACTTTATTTAGGATAAATGTAGAAACTGCCCTTTTTCGCTTCTGGTTTTCCCTTATACAACCCTTCTCGCCGCGTATGTCTCTCATGCTAGTTCGCCCACAAAGTTGAATCTTCCCTCCTTTCCGCATCGCCTGCATGGTCTGACGGTATGCTCAACCGAGATAGGCCGGTCTTTCCCGCATGCCAACCTTCATCCAGAGGTACGCAGCTCCGTATCGTGCCGATGATTGCCGATACTCTATCTTCCGTAATCAACCGAGATTCTCCGAACTCGAATATCCCCCAGTAATCACCTTGGTAGCAATGTGAGTAGGACCTCCCTCAGACAACATTTTAGACTTAAACATTCACAATCCAGTAACTATAGAAGTAAAAGATGATTCTCGTGTTTTTCTCTCAACAATCTCTACGTGAATACTGATGCCTCTACAGCACCGCGCCAGCTGGAGGTCCTACCCGGTGCGGACTGGCTTGCGCGGGCTCTTGGGAAAAGAAAGAAGAGGTAGATTTTTGCACCGCTGAGCCGCAAGTCCTTCCACGTGCTGTCTTCAGAAGGCCTTGAAGTTCGTATTCAGCAATTAACAATACATCCTCGCTTAAATACTCGTTGCTCCGCCCGGAGAACACGCGTAATTAACATCGTTCGACATGACATACTATCAACAAGCGGGCTCAATGAGCTCAGCCAAGCCGTACTTGGGTCTTGCGCTTCCGTACGTGGTATGCTATGGTGTGAGGTAGTGTGGTTTAGAAGCTTGGCCATACAACGATGTGCAAGGAATAGGCGAAAATCGCGGACATAGTTGTGGGTCTAAATGTAACGGCGGCTTGTGGCTACCCGTAGCAGCTCTATGCGTTATAAATCAACATCTTCACCTTTTTAATGAAAAGTAAGATCTTTACACTGCCTGGCGAAGGACTACTCCTCCTACTGCAAGCATGTCACGTTCATGCGTTCGCATCTGCCAGAGATATCCAAGACTTCACGTTTGTGGAAACAGCCCTCCCAACGGCCCGCTCTTACAGTATTCATTACACAGCTACCTTCAAGCGCGCTGCTAGTCTCTTTTCCGGGCATTGGTCGCGGAACACCTCTGACCATTTGTCCATTGACAATCACTCACTGATATGAACCCAAAGTTTCCCTTCAACCGAAATACTAAATTCAATAAGGGCTCTTGGGATAGAGCTTTATTGAAGAAGGCAGGCGGGTGCAATGACGTTAAGTGTTGGAATAATAGTTGGAGCTTATCTGATTGAAATCTGACTGGTGACGAGCAGCCGAGCGCAATGGTTTCCAGCCAAATCGGGCACTCCCAGCATGTTCACTTCAAGACGAACGACTGATTCTCCAGTTGCAGCGCCTTAGAGTCGGACAAACCGTGAAAGACTTATTTTGCTATTGAAAAAAGAAAAGCAGTGCCCGACGAATTGCAGAACCATCACTTGGACCATTTTCAGAGTGATTTACCTTGGTCCCATGACCTGTCAAAAGGGATAGTCGAACCCGACAAAACAAAAGCCACACGACAAGTTGTGGGCGTGTCAATGTAATTGAGAAGCTTCAATTTCACGCAGAGACATTTCTCGTCCTCTTTCTTGATCTGGTTGAACAGTATCCCGTCCACCCTCTTCACCTTTCCTCCTGATATCTCAAGATCCTCCGCCACCGTGGGAATATCAGTGATTAAAACTTCGCATGGATTGTGTCCCCTAGCTAATACTTAGGTTTCCAGTCGTCAATATCTCACTAAAGAGACCAGAGGCGGTATGCTCAGAAGTCGCCGGAACCGCGGTAATGAAGTATTCGATGTGAAGTGTTGTGAGTTCGAAAGTCGGATCCTGCTCTCCCATGACGACAAGGAGAGCAAGATGATCGCATCCCCATTTCAATTGTTTTCTGCTCGGTTGTTGACCATATTTCCACCCCACTCTTTAATCTTGTTATGGTCGACAATCTGCTCCTTGTATCCCGACTTCCCGACCTCCACCATCACCGCCGCCAGCTCGTCCACATGACAACTCGGCAGCACGACAGACGTCAAGAATCTATCTAAGAGGGACGGAGTCTTTTGATAGATCCCACAGGGACGGACAGTGTACGCCTCGAAGGCTGAGTCGTCGGCGTTATTCCGCGCCAGATCGAAGAGGGCCTGCTCGGCCATCCCCTTGACAATCCTCGTCCTCCCCATCACCCAGAGCTTCTTCTGCTGGTCCAGTTCCGAGGCATGCCCGCTGCAGAAGACGAACCTGAATTTCCTTGGCTTCAGGTCTGCGTTCCCACCGGATGGGTGCGGCATTTCGGCGATCTGCGGCGCCAGGCGCGTCCGGAAAGCTTTGGCAGCCTGCGTGGTGAACTCGATGCTTACGCGGACGTACTCTTCATCAGTGCTCCACCGTGTTTGTTGTGTGTGACGGCCGCCGATGCACCAGAGGCAGGCTTGTACGCCTCGCAGCCACTCCAAAAGGTCATCTGGGTAGGAGAGGAAGTCGTCATGGATGATTTCGACAAGCTTTGGAGAAGCGAGATGTGAAGAAAGCAAGTAAGAGCAAGTAGAAAGAGGTTTGCGCGTTAGAGTGAAAATGGTGTTGATGGCTGGGTCTGAGAGGCAGTGGATCAGAACGTGGGATCCGACGAAGCCGGTGGCGCCGACGATGAGGATTTTCATCAAGTCTGCGGCCTGCTCATCTCTCGCGGTGGTGCACTTCAACGCTGAGCTCGTCGGCTTCCAGGCTTGCTGGCTGAATCTAATGTTGCGCCAAGACACCCCCTCCTCGTGTCTCACCATTTTAGCTTTGGTCGTTTATTGGAGATTCGGTTATGTCCATTCCTTGTATGGCGCGCCATGCGCAGTTACTTCGCCAATTAGCATGATGCAGTCAGGCATATATTCAAATCAATAACACGGAACTCAGCCTGATCAGACTTATACCAGACAGTATCCATTGAGACTTTTTGTAATACATACGCGTAGCAGGAGAGGGACGAAACTTAGCCGGAACAAAGGAGGGAAAACCTAAAGAGCACCTGGAGTAAGAAAGTCGGAGAGGCGCTATCGGACGCAAGCACGCACCCGATGAGCAATTGCGAAAAGCTCACGCTCGGTGAAAATGGATCATCCCGTACCTATCCTCGGTGATAGTCTCCGACACATGACAAAAATATCCCCGGTCATGCCTTGTCTCAGTGTCAAAGCCACGCTTCTTCCCCCACACGCCCTCCATCTCCTCCCTCAACTTCGACTTGGGCTTACCCTCCTTGAGTCTCAGCTTCTCGAAGAAGCAGTAGGCAGCATAGAAGACCGAGGTCGTGTTTCCGGCATTGACGCCCTTCTTGTTGCGGAAGTTGGAGAGCGACGAGGCACTGATCTTGGCGTCTGGCGCGTGCAGCATGGCCGAGAGGTCGCGGCAGAATTGGGCTTGGGTGACGCCGGGCTTGGCCAGGTGGGCGTTGATCTTCTTGCGGACTTCGTCGCAGTGGTCGTACACCTCGACGGCGTCGTCTTCTTCGCCCGGCAGGTGGATGTCTGCGAGGTCGGCGGCAGTGACGGTATCCTTAGCGTTGGAGGCGGAGGCCTTGGTTGCTTTAGCGTCGGTCTTTTGCTTCTTGTTGCCGCCGGCCCTGGGCAGCGGAATGCCCTTCGCCTCGCGGTACTTGAAGTATGCCCAGGCCCTGTGGTAGCAGTCGGAGCCCGCGCCCTTGAAGGGGCCGGTCTGGCGCATGAAGGTGTTGTAGGATCTGTTGGAGATGTCAAGCGTGTCGCAGAACTCGCCGATCTTCAGGGCGCCATTGTCGATGAGGCGGTGGATCATGCGGCGGACCTGGTTGCAGTCCTTGTCGATGGGCATGCCGATGGGCATTTCATCGCAGAAGTCGTGGAAGTCGGAGTCGTCGAACTGCTCGGGTTCGTCGGCGCGACCACGCTTCTTGCCAACATCCGGTTCCTTGTCGGACTCCGCGTCCTTTTTCTTGCGAGGCGCCGTGGACTTCTTGCCCGAGACCTCTTCCGCCGGAGGCACGTTGGCGGCCAACTCGCCGAGGACTCGCCTGTTCGCCTGCGCGCGTGTGCGTTGAGCTGGTGCGCGTTGTGCCGCCGCGGGTGATGTCGCCGAAAGTGCGGGCATGGTGCAGAATGAGATTGGCTAGGAGCGTTCACAGGGCAGTCGTTGGCGATGGAGTCGAGGGCTGGCGGAAGCAACGACGTGTGACGATGACGGCGACGCGTTCCATGTTGTGCTTATATCGCGACGCGGCGCGCTCGCACGTGAAAGGCAGGGGTCCCCGGCCACCGCAATCGCTCGTCTTCTCGACACGCCCTTCATTCCTCGCCCGTCGCGCATTGCGTTCTTCTAGACGGCGTGCGACAGGCTCTGCTTTTTGCCACCTGCGCCGGCGCCTTGAATTCCAGTAGATTCGTAGTATACACTGCCAGACATCACAAGCAACCCATATTTTACATCCAATCGCCCTGCGCCCAACCCATGCAAGCTGTTCTCATACCGTGACGCCCATCGTCTGCTTCCTTTTGACTGGCGCCCTGCCCGGCGCAACCAGCACGGCCTCGGGCTGCTCGAACACGGGGTTAGCAAGGGCCTGCTCTACAATGGCATTTCCATCAACCAGCCCGCCCTCGGCCTGCCTCGTCTGGTCCACCTGGAGCCTCTCCTGCCGCCTCTGCTCCAGATACTTCTTGCGTTCGGGCGTCACGGCCCACTCCTTTGGGAAGTGGTGGAACACCTTGGGCTTGTGGTGGCGGAAGTCGAAGGGCACGTCGGCGAAGTTGTTGTCGGGGTTCCTGGCGGCATTCATCAGGTTCTTGATGGCGTCTCCCAGGTAGCGCTTGTTCTGGGCCTGCGTCTCAAAGTGCTCGGCGCTCATCTTGACGACGCCGGTGTCGGGGTTGTAGCGCGGGCCGGCGATCTTGATGAGGTTGTCCCGCTGCGCCTGGCTGAGGTTGGGCAGGTCGGCGACGCTGAACTCGACGACAACCTTGCGCTCGGCGGGATGGTGCTCGCCCATGTATGTGGTGTAGCGGAAGCGGAGCGGGGTCTCGCTTGTCGGCGGCTGGAAGGACTTCGCATACTCTGCGCCGACGCATTAGCAAAGCCAAGGACAGCCGCCGGGGCTTCTGGGGGTCGTACTGGCAAGCAGCGGCATCTCCCAGGCGGCAATGCGCATGTACTCGCGGATCTCGCGATGCTGCTCCAGCTCGGCGTGGCCGGTGGACGTGATGTCGTCGCCGTGCCACTCCTCATCCTCGCCCATCTCGGGCTCGCCCTCCATCCAGAAGCCATCGCGCACCGGGCGCTTTCGCCGCTCGACAAAGACCGACAGCTGGGACCGGTCGACGCCCTGGAGGATCTGGTGCAGCGCCTGGCCCTTGGTGGGCAGGTCATCGCCCAGCACCTGCTTGAGCTCCTCGAACTCCTCGTCGACGGCCTTCTCGTCCGACTCCTCGCCCTCGGCGTCCTTGCTGCCCTTGGCCCGCGGCGCAGGCGTTGCGGAGAAGCAGCGGTGCGGCTGCGCGGCGGCGGGGGCGTCGCGGCGGCATCGGCGGGGGGCGCGCAGCGAAGGGCGGCTGGCGCGGGCGGAGAAGGCCAGGCGTCTGGCGGCGGAGGCCATTGTTGCGCGGGCAATGGGCTGGGGCTGGGCGGTGGTGGTGCGGTGGTGGTCGCGCTCCAGAATCTTTGCCGCTCGACTCCCGCGGCTTGGCGCGCCCGCCGCCCGCCTCCGCACCTGCGCCCTCCTCCTCCGCCCACACGCCGCCATGTCGCAGCACGCGCCGCGCAAGAAGGTCTGCTTCGTCACCATTGGCGCCACCGCTGCCTTCGACCAGCTCGTGCGCGCCTGTCTCCACCCGCACTTCCTGCGCGCCCTCGCCGCCGAGAGCTACACCGACCTGCTCGTCCAGTACGGCAAAGACGGCAGGCCGCTGTTCACGGAGCTCACCGCCGACCACGCGCGCCTGACGGGCCTTGGCCTCGAGGTCGCCGGCTTTGGCTTCAGCAAGGATGGCATCGGCAGCCAGATGAAGCTCGCCAAGGGCAGCCCGGGCGACGGAAGCAACGAGGGCGTCGTCATCAGCCATGCTGGTATAGCTCCTGCTTGCTCCCGTGCAGCGGCGCTGCTGACTCCCTCGCCATTCTGCAGGCTCCGGCTCCATTCTCGACGCGCTCCGCCTTAACGTACCTCTCGTCGTAGTCCCCAACCCGAGTCTCTTGGATAACCACCAGTTGGAGCTGGCCGAGATACTTGAGCAGCAGGGCTACGTGATCCACGGAAAGCTAGAGTGCGTCGCTCCTGCTCGCTCCGCTCACCCGTTGGTGTGCTAATTGCTCCGTCGCAACAGCAACCTCGCCTCGTGCATCGCCCAGGCCGAAGAACTCCGCACGCGCCAGAGGTCTTGGCCGCCTGTCAACAGCGGCCCTCACCGTCGTGCTCCAGGATTGCAAGGTGTCATGGACGAAGAAATGGGCTTTCTGGACTAGGGCCCCAGGCCCATTCGACCGCCACATGTGCAAAGATGAACAGCGGGAATACAGGCCCGCAGCGTGCTGACGCGGCCTGCATGGCTTGGAATTGCTAAGGCCGTTCAAACTTGGGATACTGGCCATGACGTTGTCCTGCAAGCAAGCTTGCCTGGATTGGATTCCGAGCATCCGGTGCTTTTTCCTGGAGACGTTGCGCATGACACCGGGAAATCGGGATCGTGCTTACTGAGAAGTCTCCAGGAGTTCCTAGGAACGAGAATAGTTTGAATAGCGCACTCTGGGACCCTCATTGGATCAGCACCGGTCGTTGACGGGCGTGCGCCAAGAGGCTGTAGGTGCAAGTCAGCGACCGCTCGTGCAAGCGCCGATTATGCAGCAAGACAGGCCGGTGACAAAGCACTCAAATCCCCGCGATATGCTTGACGCTACACGTCCGGACGCTGTGGCTGTGCTTGTGCGGTATGGACCGGCAACAGTGCGCCAAGCTTGTGGCCATCCACGTCCAGATGGACGCTTCGATTTGGACAGCCTCCACGATGTTCGCGACCGAGCATGGCATTGGCAGGCATTACACGACGGGTGCTTGCAGAATTCCTAATGCAACGGGCGGGTGAGCGGAGCAGCTACCCGCGCGAGTCTGCGTCATCGATTCGCCTTCCCGTCCACGGCCGCTCTGGGAATGCCTCCCGCAATGCACTCGCTAACGCGGTCAGGCAAAGATAAGCCCTACAGAAGCTTTGTGAAGCTTTGCGCCAAGGACAGGATCGAGCCATTACGGAAAGGCGTGCCGTGCCTGGCTGCCGATGGTCTATCCTTCCCCCGGCTTCTGCAGCATCCTAGGCCTAATGGAGCAGTGTGCAGGCTGAGCCTCCCGCTTCCCCTCTTGTGTTTTCTGATCCCCTCTTCACATTCTCGTGTGTGCCACGCATGTTTGCAAGGTTCACCTTTGCCTCTGCATGCCCGTCCCCCGCCCGGCCCCGGGTGAAGCGGCGTCTCGGCCGCCTTTGCTTTTGACACCGGGCTTATCTACGTCAGGACGCTATGCGAAAGCCCCCGCGGCTTGCGCCCATGTATTTAAGACGGACTGGGCTGTCTTCAGCCGACTCGCCCGTCGCCCAATTCGCCTCTCAGTTCTCAGTTGCCCTTTTTGCAAGTGCAATCATGGCACGTTTGTCCAAAACTTCGAGCTCTCTCATAGCAGCTCTGTTGCTAGGCTCGTCCTTAGCTTTTCCTACCCCCCAGCAGTCGTCAGACTCGGGTCAAAGCAGCGGGGGCTCGTCCGGCTCGTCCGAGAGCGGCGGTGCTAATTCTCCTGGCCCGCCGGGCGCATCAGGTTCAGTTCGCGGTCCACCTGCTCTCCAAGGCTACAATCCATCCAATCCCGTCTCACTCAAGTCCACTGAGATTCCTCCCGAAGATTTCGAGCTCGGTCCCGGACAGTCTATGGATCCAGACCTCGGCGTATACATTGATCTCTCTCACGTCAAGAACCCGCAGCCCATTCGTGGAGGAACACAAGATCCTACCGATCCAGGCCCACGCAAGTCACTCCCCTTCCCGCTTCTGCCTCCCTACGCTAAAGGTTCACTCCAGGCACCGAGGCGTACGACAGATTGAATCCCGATCTCTTTGCTCCCCCAGGAACAGACAGTGGCGATGTTCCTAATGCAAAGTGGCCGCTTGGGCTATCACACAACCGTCATGGCCTGAAGAGCGCCGGCTGGGCGCGTCAGCAAAACGTCGACGAACTACCCGTTGCAACCGCGATGGCGGGCGTTGACATGCGGCTTGAGCCTCACGCCTATCGCGAGCTGCACTGGCACAAGCAAAGCGAATGGTCTCTCATCCTAAACGGCAGCGCACGCATTGCAGCCATGGATCAGAACGGCAAAAATTTTGTCGACGACCTGCAGGCCGGCGACGTATGGTTCTTCCCACCCGGCATCCCACACTCCATCCAAGCGCTGGAAGGCGGCGTCGAATTCCTGCTCGTCTTCGACGACGGCAGCTTTTCCGAAGACGGCACCTTTCTAGTCTCGGAGCTTTTTGAGCGCAACCCGAGAGAGATCATAGCCAAGAACTTCCGCACCAACGTCCAGGCCTTCGACAAGCTCCCTGACGGCCAGCTCTACATCTTTCCCGGCACTCCTGCCCCGGCCAACGTCAGCGAGCAGAACGCCACCGGCCCCGCCGGCTCCATCCCACCCGCCATGGCCTACAGCTACCACCTCTCGCAGCAGCAGCCCTACTCCGTCCCCGGCGGCACCGTCAAGATCATCGACCCCGTCACTTTCCCCATCGCCAGCAACTTCGCCGCCGCTCTCTTCACCATCGAGCCCGGCGCTATGCGCGAGCTGCACTGGCACACCGCGTCCGACGAGTGGACCTACTTCCTTGCTGGCCAGGGCCGTGTTACCGTCTTCCATGCTCCAGAGTCGAGCCGCACGTTCGACTTCTCCGCCGGCGACGTCGGTTACATCCCAGTGCCGGACAGCCATTACATCGAGAATACGGGGACGGAGACGTTGGTGTACTTGGAGGTGCTGCTGGCGGATGTGTATAATGACATTAGCGTGGCGCAGTGGTTGGGCCTTACGCCTGGCCAGGTCGTCAAGGATCATTTGAACGTGGACGATGAGTTTGTGAGCAGGCTGCCGAAGACGAAGCAGTTTATTCTGCCGGGGAACAAGAATTTGACGACGTTGGATTTTTCAGACGAGCAATTGTAGGAGGCCTTACTGGGTGGTAACAACCAAGAAGCGCATCTGAAAATTCGGTCCAATTGTCTACCAAGACGTTATTACAAAAGAAAGTTGATATCAAAGTACGTACTAAAAACAGAGGGTTCTACCAATCTTGAAATTATCGAGCGTTGTTCTCCTGCCCTGAATGCTCCCTGCGTTCCAACTTCCACTTCCGTCATATCCCACGATTGCCACCCACCAGCCACTCCAGGCCTGCTCACACAACAAGTAACCCCTTCTAATTCCTCCGCTCTTGCATCATATAATCGTCACTAGCGGCCTCGGAATCCTGAATTGGAGCCTTTTCCTTATACGCGAGAAGAATGCTCGGGTGCTTCCAGTTGAAGATCGCCATAGTAATAAACATCAGGGAGGCATCGAATATGTAGAGGTACGCCTCGGTCGAAAGAAGTACGCCTTCAGAGCCCTGGACATATTCGATGACACGGAATACCGACCGCACCATGATGAGAATGCTGGCAGCGTAGAGGATATAGAGGTAGAACTGCCAAGAGACGGGGGTTGAGCGCGAGGCCTCGGTAGGGTTCTGGCGGAGCCGCCAGTCGAAGTGGATGGATACAACGATGAAGACTCCGAAGAAGATGAGCTGGAGTACGAGACCGAGTGTGATGAAAAGCTCGCCCTTGTCCCTTTGAGAGGCGCTGTCGGCACTGGCAAGCATGGCGCCACCTGTGCGAGTCCCATGTCAGCTGGGGGCTCCACTGGGCCCGGTTGAGATGAAGAACGTGGACTCACCAATCGCCTGGATGAGAAAAGAAGCAACGTCGCCAAACACGAAAATCTTCGTAAGCCACGTCACTCTGATCAGGCAAAGCTCCTGGCCTTCAGTCATTCTGATGAGGCGGCCCAGGACCATGTAGATGGATGCAGCGTAGAAAGCTGGGCCTAAGAGGAGCAACAGAGCTTGGATGATATATGGCCCCGTTGAATCGTTGGGATATGTGGAGCTCGACACACAGCGTGCGGCGTATCCGATCAATTCAACTATTCTTGTGCGTCAGTAGAGAGCCGCAAGACTTCAATCTGGAAAGCTGAGCCACTCACAAATGCCTCCAATGACAAACGGTATGAAATACCATGTGCGATTCCGGATCAGCTGCCAAATGTGGAGTACTGTTGATATAGCAAACAGGACTACGAAGATTGCACCAGCCGCCATGCTGGGCTTGTAGTGTTCATAGTGGGACTGGCTATTCTCGGACATTGTGGGCGATTGAGTTGGAGTTGATAGCGAAAGAAATGTAAAAGTTGGAATTGGAGTTGGGAAAGATGTGAAGATGGAAGTGAAGAGGTTTGTGATTGTTTGGTTTGGTTGAAAGAAGTTGAAGCTACGGTGGTAGTCGACGAGGTATATATGCATATAATTGTTGTTTGGACCTTCTGTCCGCTGCGCCCCCAGAATTACCTATCAAATGCGCCTTTGTATGCTTTAGTATGCCGAGACGCCTGCGCCTCTTACAGCTGGCTTGGCATAGGGCGGACTCGCGTTCGGCGGCGTGTTCGTATAAATGGCTCGCATTCTCGTACGTTGACTGCTGATTCGCTGGAAGGTGAAGCTTTGGCCCCGATGCCCGAACTTATGTATCACAGCAGATGGAAACTCTACCTCATCCTCATCAATCCGCCCTTCCAGGGAGTCCCACAGTGCAGTCATTGCAAACATGCGTGCCACACGCATAGGCCACAAAAAGTCACGCAACGGATGTATCCGATGCAAGAAACGCCACGTAAAAGTACGTCCACTCTCCTATCTGCCTCTTGCTCACCCAGCCCTCTCTCTCTCTCTCTTTCGCATTCGGATATTCGCATGACAAACGAAAGAGAGCGCTTCTTTCCTCTCTTCAGCCTAGCGCTGTGGAAAGGCTGACGAGTCAAAAAGTGTGATGAGCAACGACCTTGCAACAACTGCCATCGGCACGGCGCTGAGTGTAGTTTGCTTCTTCAGCCACCGAAGGCACAGACGACTGCAGGCCATCCAACACCCCAAGCTACTCCGCCGTCCGATGGATCTCGAAGCCTCCTGTCGGAGAGTTTCAACGACGGCTTGGGCGCTACGCCTGCGTCAAGCGTGCACACCCCAGGCCAGTATGACGGGTTCCTGGCGCCCTCCTCACTCCAGACCAAGGCAGCAGTCATCAGGAAACTTCTTCTGGACCTGACTGGAGAGGTTACAACGCTGGATCAGGACCCGAACCTCTCCGAAATTGCATTTCCTGGACAAGAACCCCCAGCGCCCACACCGCAGAACGTATCGCCTGAGCAATGGACGCAAGACTTACAGCTCCTCCACTATTTCTACTCGTCTGCATATACGTCTTTCATGACTGAGGATTCACAGCACGATCTATGGCGGTACACAGTCCCACAAATTGCTTTCTTTCACGTCAGAACGCCCTCCAACCCCCAAGACAATTCTATGAGGCACGCTAAAGATGACTTAGGACTTCCTCATGCACGGCCTGCTCGCCATATCCGCCCTCCACTATGCCCACCACCACCCAGACAAGTGCGCGCAATACCACATGATCTCGACTCGCCACCAGAGCATTGCTCTGGATTTGTTCTCGTCTCGCCTGAATGACATAAACGAAGACAACTGCAACGCATACATTCTCCTCGCCTCCTTCATTTTCAAAATCAATATATTCAACATAGCCGACACGCACAATCGGGGCCAGGAGGTCAGCATGGATGCTATAGCTCAGTCCTTCGAGCTTTCACAAGGCGGGTCCGCTCGTTCGTCCACATCCGGCACGGTAGTAACAGCCCTCACAGGAGTCAGAAGCATTGTCTCTCTCCCATCCGCATGGCACTGGGCCGAGCAAGGCCCGCTCAGCTCCATCTTCGATAGAATTGAGCCGGTTCCCAACCCTGCCGGCGCGTTCATCATGCACGTCGAAAACCTCCTCAACCTGGTGCGGACAATATGGGGCGCTCCGGACGCCATAACAGTACGGTCGGCGTGTTTGCTTGCAGTGGAAGCGCTAAGGTTTACGTACGCCACAATGCTTGCACCGAACACCAGGTCAGGTCGCATCTGGCTGTGGCCGATAACGGTGCCACAGCCATTCATCGACCTGATACGCAGCAGCAATCCAATGGCCATGGTTATCCTGGCGCACTTTGCGGCGCTGGCGCGGTGCTATGAGCAGAAACACTGGTACCTGGAAGGCTGGAGTAGCGGCGTAATGGCGGCAGTAGACCGCGCCCTGGACGACTCATGGAAGGTCTGGATCGAGTGGCCTATGCAATGTTTGAGTGAATGCGTCGATGTGACCTCCACGAGGGAAGATGTGCAGTAGACTGTGTGACTCGGGTGGTGCCATAGTATGTACATCTCATTCTTCCTTTGCGCCCGCCTGGCCGCTTCAGCTTCACCTACACGTGATCGCCCGTCGTTCGCGTAGTACTATATCTCAACAGCAATCCATCCAGAGTTGAAGCATCCGTCTGGATGCAAGGTCAGTACTTCTCACCCCATTTCATCAACTCCTCCTAAACCGTCAAAGAGACGGTAGGTGCTAGCGTAGCTTCGTAGCCATTGTATGCATACATGCTTGGTAGCTATGGGTCACAAGCCGCTATGTTGACATCTTAGAGCGGAGTTTGTTGCCTCTAATCCACCCTCTTAATCTCCATCTCCATCAGTCATGAAGCGGTTCAGTCGTCTCTTGACAATCAGTCTTACCCCGGGACGGGCATCACAGACTTGTAGCTGCAGTAGCCTCCACATCAACTATGATAGAATACGAAACCTAAGCTAAACTGCTTTACGGGGAGACTTCCGCGCGCCACGTCCAAAATAGACTCAAGGTTTTTCTTCTTGCACCAGTAGTAGTATATGCACCTTCAAACAAATTGCTCCATTCACACTGTGGCTCCAACAAAGTCTCTTCTGACTCATTGAATGACAGCCCGTCGTGAAGCGGCCAGCAGGTCACCTTTTCAGGCTGTCCGGCGTTGTCGGTCTAACCAAAAAAGTTAAATTGGAAACAGGAAGTAGAAAGGTCTTGATGTAGCATTAAGCCGATGAGGTCTCCGACTCTGGAGACACCGATATTTGTCGCGCTTTCTACCATATATTTTGATCCGACGAGCTTCTGACGCCAACCCGAAGTAACATTGCGTAAAAGTAGACGAGAATTGATTGCTAACAACCTTGTACACATTTCCAGTATCATTCGAGGTTATCAGGTTCTCTGCCTGTGCACGGAAGCCGGATGCATGGTTCCCGTTCTGAAGCTATGCTTAAGTACATCTAAGCCCTGGACCTCTTTGTAATCACTCGGCCTTGCCAAGCACCGAAAGGTTAGCCCGCTTCGTTATACAGCAACCACGCGCTCATTACCCGGAGGAGCCAAGCGCCGCTGTCAATGCGGGTTCCTTCCTATACGTGCATGCCGGCGGCTGCGAGCATCCGCGACCCGCCCGTGGCTTAATAATTAGCTTCCATTGAACGTGCCCATCCTGGCTAGCGGTTGCAAGCCTGGCGTTTATTTAAACATCTAAGTTAGGTCTTTGTAGACAAAACTATCAGGCCAAAGTAGCCTACGTCTTTGCATTCTTCGCCGAACTACAACGCTGCTCTTCGCTCATCATCGAGAAGCATACAAAATGGTCAAGGTCGCAGTCGCCGGAGGACTTGGCAATGTTGGCAAGACAATTGTCGAGGTTCTGAAAAACGATCCCAAGCACGAGGTGGTCGTGCTGTCTCGCAAGGTATCCTTCCTTTTCGTTATGATACATGCGCAGCATCAGAAGTAAACCTGGTCTAGGCCTCGGACGAATCTGAAGTGCCCGTGATCGTGGCAGACTACGGCAACGTGGATTCTTTGGAAAAGGTGTTGGAGAACAACAAGATCCATGCCGTCATCAGCGCTATTTCGGTCATGAGTGATGATGTCGGGCAAGCCCAACTCAACCTGGTCAAGGCGGCTGCCAAATCTTCGACGGTCAGGCAGTTCGTGGCGAGCGAATATGGCATTCCACATGGGCCTGAGTGAGTGATTCTCGTCAGTTTTGGAAGCACAACGTCTCTTACAGCGGATAGGGATGCCGCCACCATGCCTCATCTCAAGTGGAGAGCGGCGGCTTTCGAAGAACTCAAGAAGACGGACCTCCAATGGACTCGCTTCCACAATGGCTATTTCCTGGATTACTACGGCATGCCACACATCAAAACTCACCAGCAGCCGCTCAAATTCGCTCTGGATGTGGACAAAAAGATTGCTGCCATCCCCGGGGATGGCAACGTGCCCGTGGCATTCACGTACTCGTTCGACGTGGCCAAATTCATCGTTGCCTCGCTTGACCTGCCGGAATGGCCTGAGGCGACCACCGTCATCGGCGACAAGCTGACGTGGAACGAGATGGTGAAGCTTGCGGAAGATGCTCGAGGTAGGCTCATGCCGTTGCGGGTCGCTTTCGGGATGGCTGATTGTCAGTGCAGGCACCAAGTTCGAGGTGCACTACGATTCTCTTGACAAGCTGAAGACGTTCCAAGTGACGGAGCTCCCGTCCTACCCGCCAATGTACCCGTTCTTCCCCAAGGAGCAGTTGAACCATCTTTTAGCCGTGTTTGGCCAGTGGGTGGCGACGGGAAGGTTCGACGTGGCGGCGGAGACGGCCATCAACAAGAAGTTCCCTGAAATCAAGACGCTGACGGCCAGGGAGCTGATGGAGCGGTACTGGAAGGGCAAATAAGGAGGCTGTCGACCAAAGCGGAGGTGATTTGCCCTGGCGAGGGCCGGTAGATAGGGCTTCTCGAGCGAATATTGAATGCAGCACATCTTGAGCACAGTGTCCGGGGGCAGGGGGCCTGACGGCGCGGCCAGAGAAATAATTATTTAACGACGGCGCAAGAGTGCGCGGCAGTGCTTGTGGCACGGTGGCGCGCGGGCTGACCGAACGCGCCTGCCAAAAATAGAGGCCCCCCATTGCAGGAGGCGGTGAGGCGCCGAAAATGACCCGTGCACGGGCCGCGCCTCCTTAGTTGGCACGGTTGGCTGCGAGGAAGGAGCGGCCTGCTGGTCCGCGCCCGCCTCCATTGTTTCGCTCCGCTGATCGCGTCGACTTCGACTCCCTACGCCCGCCAACCTAGCCGCTTTGCCTCTACTCCCTATCCGTGCTGCGCTTCTCCTTAAATAAGTCGCCCCTCCAGCCACATCGATCAGCCCTGGGCACACTCGCTGGCGCATCGAACTTGCGCACCGACACCATGGCTTACAACGCCGGCCAGCAGGGGGGCTACGAAGCGCACTCTATGAATGACCTCGCCCGTCCAGGCGACCACGTTAGAGCACACCTGACCCGCAGTCCCTCCTTCCGCTAACTAACTCGCCCACCCAGCCCGACGGTGCCTACGAGAACGACTCCTTGCTGCACCCTAATCCCACCGGCGCGCGCGAGGGTCCGTTTGACGACCCCGACCACCACATGTCCGCTCCGCCGCGCCCCGTGTCGGCGTACAGCCTGACGGAGACGTACGCCGATGGCTCCAGCAGCGGCACCCCCTACGGCGGCTACAACGCCGCCGGCTACAACGAGGCCGACGACGTCTACAGCGGCTCCGACGCCGCCCAGCAGTTCGGCGTCCCCAACCGCGCCGCCTCGCCCTACAGCAGGAGCGAGACCAGCTCCACCGAGGCCTGGCGCCAGCGCCAGCAGCCCGGCGGCGCAGGCGGTCTGAAGCGTGCCGCGACGCGTAAAGTCCGCCTCGTCCAGGGCTCCGTCCTCAGCGCCGACTATCCCGTGCCCAGCGCCATCCAGAATGCCATCCAGGCCAAGTACCGCAACGACCTCGAGAGCGGCAGCGAGGAGTTCACGCACATGCGATGTGGGTTTTGCGCGTCCTTTTTTCCCGCCCCCAACCTCCTTCTAACCCCCGCTCAGACACGGCCGCGACCTGCGACCCCAACGATTTCACGCTCAAGAATGGCTACAACCTGCGTCCCGCCATGTACAACCGCCACACCGAGCTGCTGATCGCCGTCACCTACTACAACGAGGACAAGGTCCTGACGGCCCGCACGCTGCACGGCGTCATGCAGAACATCCGCGACATTGTGAACCTCAAGAAGTCCGAGTTCTGGAACAAGGGTGGTCCCGCCTGGCAGAAGATCGTCGTTTGCTTGGTCTTCGACGGTATCGACCCCTGCGACAAGGGCACGCTCGACATTCTCGCTACCATCGGTATCTACCAGGACGGTGTCATGAAGAGGGACATTGACGGAAAGGAGACGACCGCGCACATTGTAAGCTGGAAATCCGCAGCTGCGCGAGGGGCTCTGCTTAGCTGACATGTTCCAAGTTCGAATACACGACCCAGCTCTCCGTCACCCCGAACCAGCAGCTGATTCGCCCGCACGACGACAGCTCCAGCACCCTCCCTCCCGTGCAGATGATGTTCTGTTTGAAGCAGAAGAACAGCAAGAAGATCAACTCTCATCGCTGGCTCTTCACCGCCTTCGGCCGCATCCTGAACCCCGAAGTCGTCATTCTGATCGACGCTGGTACCAAGCCCGGCCCCAAGTCCCTGCTCGCGCTCTGGGAGGCCTTCTACAACGACAAGGATCTCGGCGGTGCTTGCGGTGAAATTCACGCCATGTTGGGTAAGGGTTGGAAGAACCTGATCAACCCGCTGGTCGCCGCGCAGAACTTCGAGTACAAGATCAGTAACATTCTCGACAAGCCGCTGGAGAGTTCGTTCGGTTACGTCTCCGTGTTGCCCGGTGCCTTCTCGGCCTACCGCTTCCGTGCCATCATGGGTCGTCCGCTCGAGCAGTACTTCCACGGTGACCACACGCTGTCCAAGATTCTCGGAAAGAAGGGTATCGAGGGTATGAACATTTTCAAGAAGAACATGTTCTTGGCCGAGGATCGTATTCTTTGTTTCGAGCTCGTCGCCAAGGCCGGCTCCAAGTGGCACCTGACCTACGTCAAGGCCTCAAAGGGTGAAACCGACGTGCCCGAAGGTGCTCCCGAGTTCATTGGCCAGCGTCGTCGTTGGCTGAACGGTTCGTTCGCCGCCAGTATCTACGCCCTCATGCACTTCGGCCGCATGTACAAGTCCGGCCACAACTTCGTGCGCATGTTCATCCTCCACATCCAGCTCGTTTACAACTTCTTCACGCTCTTCATCACCTGGTTCGCTCTGGCTTCCTACTGGTTGACGACCACCGTCATCATGGATCTCGTCGGTATTCCTCAGGCTGCCGACTCCTCGAACGGCAACACCCAGAAGAACGCCTGGCCCTTCGGTAACTCGGTCACGCCCATCTTCAACACGGTTCTCAAGTACGCGTATCTGGCCTTCCTTCTCCTGCAGTTCATTCTCGCGCTCGGTAACCGTCCCAAGGGTTCACGTTACTCGTACGTGGTCTCGTTCTGCGTCTTCGGCTTCATCCAGCTCTACATTGTCATCCTGTCCATGTACCTGGTCGTCCAGGCCTTCACGAGCCCCACGTCGCAGGGTCTCGACACGAGCTCGACGTCGGCCTTTGTGTCGTCGTTCTTCTCGTCGGACGGTGTCGGTATCATCATCATCGCGCTTGCGGCTACTTTCGGTCTCTACTACGTCGCGTCGTTCTTGTACCTCGACCCGTGGCACATGTTCACCTCGTTCCCGCAGTACCTGCTGATTGCGTCGTCGTACATCAACATCCTGAACGTGTACGCCTTCAGCAACTGGCACGACGTTTCTTGGGGTACCAAGGGTTCCGACAAGGCCGATGTCCTGCCGTCTGCGAAGACGGACAAGTCCGAGGATGGAAAGCACACGGTCATTGAGGAGCCGGATGTTCCTCAGGCCGACATTGACAGTCAGTTCGAGCAGACGGTGAAGCGTGCTCTGCAGCCCTACGTGCCCGAGCCCGAAGACACTTCCAAGACCCTGGAGGACTCGTACAAGTCTTTCAGAACCCATCTGACGACCGCATGGATTTTCTCGAACGCGCTCTTGGCCGTTGTCATCACCAGCGATAACTTCGACAAGTTTGGTTTCACGGTAAGAATGATCAGGCGTGGCTTCTGAGAGGTCGAGAGCTAACTTTGCTGCAGTCGGGTGCCTCGCAACGTACGGCGCGCTTCTTCCAAGTCCTCCTGTGGGCGACGGCCTTCATGTCCCTGATTCGTTTCTTCGGCTGCCTGTGGTTCTTGGGCAAGACTGGTATCCTGTGCTGCTTCGCCAGGAGATAGACGATCATGTTCAAAACGATACCCGCCATTTCGAAGACTTGCTTCAGCAGCAGCGTCAATGTCCACGATCTGTTGGCCGCGTGCTCGCCAGATCAGCCTACTAGGGGGGAAAATCAGGCGTGCTGGGTGTTTTCTTTTTCCTGCTTCGTTTCCTCGTTTTTGACATCTTCCAGGGGCTCTTGCTTGATACAATGACGTGCTGGCTGGCCCGGACCTGTACTCCAACTCTCTCATATACACACTCTCATACATGTGGAAAAAAATCGGGGCGTATAGTCGAACCAGGCCGGTGTCTCCTTTGTATAATCTAGCCATGATGAATGTCCGTCGGGTCTCCTCGAAATCTCCTTTCTCCTCTTGGTCTAGTGCGTCATCAGCTGTACGGTTCAATATCAGCATCTCTTTTGCGTAGGTAATCTGCGGTCCTTTGCATCGAGCACCGAATGACAGGGACGGGCCGTGTGCAGGGCTCGGCGGGTAAGATGAAGGCAATCTCCCTGGGAAGGATTAAGCTTTGCGGCCGGCGTGCGGGCTGAAACGGGCGGGCCGGGGGGGGCCCTGATGTGGCGACGGAGGCGAAAAGGAGGAGCTGGACGGCACGTGAAGCCGGGCCTTTCGCTGCGACGCTGGCGGGCGCTGGCAGCCGACGCAACCGGTTGCTCGCGACCGGGGCCGAGGGCTGCGCAGCGGAGGGCTCCCTGCTGCGCGCCTCTGAGACCGGCATCTCTTGCCTTGCGACGTTCGAAGTTGTGCTGGGAGCTCGGAGTCTGATTCGACTTGCCTAAGCGGGAGACGTGCATAGACGTTTGACGGACGCGACCTCACCGCCCGGCCATAGCTCCTTCCCCGCGCTGCTGCTGGTCTCCTCCTGCTTCGCGCGCCCGCTGCTCCTCCCACCGCCCGCCGACGCCATCGAGAGCGCGACGCGCGACGCGCTGCGGCCAGTGACGGTACGTGCCGAGGTGGCCTCTGACGGCGCCGATCGCTGCCCAAGCCATTGCCCGTGCCGTGCGTATTCGAAGTAGCGAAGCCTACTTGACAGCCTCAGCCCTAAGAGAGCCCCTTGCTGACTCGAAGTCTGTTCACGGAGCGTTTGGACAGCCCTACATCCCACCTGCCCGCCATGGTCACCGACGCCCCTGCCACCAAGGTCCGCGACGCCCTGCACTTCCCGCCCTCCGATGCCGCCGCGCTAGAGCCCTGCCTCCCACCGCTCTCCACCGCCAGCCCACCGTCGCCGCACCAAGCTCGCCCCTTCGTCACCCTCACCTTCGCCACCTCCCTCGACAGCGCCCTCTCGCTGGCCCCCGGCACCCAGACCGCCCTCTCCGGCCCGCAATCCAAGGCCATGACGCACCACCTGCGCTCGCGGCATGCCGCCATCCTCGTCGGCGCCGGCACCGCCGTCGCCGACGACCCGAGCCTGAACTGCCGCATCCAGGGCGTGGGCGGCTACGGCGCCCCCGCCGCGCAGCCGCTGGTCGGGCAGCCGCGCCCCGTGGTCGTCGATCCGCGGGCGCGCTGGGACTGGAGGGGCGCGAAGGTGCTGGGGCTGGCGAGCGTGGGGAGGGGGAGGGCCCCGTGGGTGGTTGTGGCCGAGGGGTGGGCCGCGAGCATCGAGGAGGAGAAGAGGCAGGTGCTGGAGGCGTGTGGGGGCAGGGTGTTTGAGGTGAGGACGGGGTCGGACGGGAGGATGGAGTGGAGCGATGTGTTGGAGATGCTGCGGAGGGAGGGCATCGAGAGCGTCATGGTTGAGGGCGGCGGCCGTGTCATAAATGCCCTGCTGGAGCCGAGGAATTTGCGGCTCGTGGATTCGGTCATTGTCACTATTGCCCCGACGTGGCTGGGCCAGGGCGGCGTCGTGGTCTCGCCGCCGAGGAGGACGGACGAGGAGGGGAGATCCGTGCCAGCGGCGAGGCTCAAGGATGTGAAGTGGTGTCCGTTAGGCGAAGACGTAGTGCTGTGTGGTAGATTTGAACCATGAATGGGATCTGGACTTGCTCCTTTCTACTATAGAGCTACGGCTTTTTTCAAATTTACTAGTAGTACTACTGAGCAAGAGAGAAAACAAAACAGAACCACAAGTTCCTGTTTCACCATCTTCGAAGTGAGGGTTGTTTGGGGAGACAAAAAGTCAGCCCATCAGGGCTGACTTTTTGTTTTATGCATATGAAGCCCAGTCAACGTGATATCAATACGTTTGGTTTTCGAAAAAAATACATCAATGAGCTCATACCAAATCTGCGATCCGGAGTTGAAGCATTTAAACATTCAAATCCACGGTAGGTTGTAGCGTCTTCGCGCTCAGGTCGGTGGGTATGAATGCTTCAACTCCGGATGTCTGGTGGCATACATGCTCAGACTGTCATCGCGCGTAAAGCCTTCTAGATTGATCTTGGCCCTGGGGGTATCCGCTTCGTGTCTATCTAACCAGCGATATTCTCTACCTCACGCTCTCCGTCTTTACCAAGGACACCCTCCGCTCTCTCGGCCTGTGGTGTCGGCGCGGCAAAAAGCTTGCCAATGGCCTCCATGGTTGTGTTGCCTCCGCTCAACACGATGCCGACATTCCAGCCCTTCTCTCCAGCCTCCTGCTCGACCAATCGTCTGAATTCCTCATTGTACAAGCACACGGCCAGACCAAGCGCGGCCGTCGGTTCTATGAAGACCTTCATGCGCTCCATGAGCAGCCGCATAGCAGACTTGATCTGGTCCTCGGTGACGGCGAAGATGTCGCGCACCTTGGTCTTATCGCTAATGATGGACCACGGGATTTCTCCGACGGGCGTCCTCACGCCGTCGGCAATAGTGAGTGACTTGACGGTCGGGATGCGCTTGCCCTCTTTCAGGCCTCTGCGCGCATCGTCGGCGCCCTGGAACGAGGGTTCGGCGCCGAAGACGCGGATGCCGGTGCCGGCCAGCGCGGTGGCCGTGCCAGACAGCAGGCCGCCTCCTCCACACGGCGTTATCACGACGTCCAAGCCTTCGCTCTCGGGGCAAACGCTCAGGGCGGGCTTCTCGGCGACCAGGCGCTTGACCTGCTGCTCGAACTCCAGGGCGGCGGTGCCCTGGCCGAGGACGATGTCCGGGTGGTCATAAGGCGGGACGAGGATGGCGCTGGTGCGGGCGATGACGTCGTGGACGACGGCCTCGCGCTCCTGCGAGGTGGAGCCGCTGAAGATGACCTCGGCGCCGTGGCTCTGGGTGGCGGCGATCTTGGAGGGCGTGCTGATGGACGGCATGACGACGTAGGCCTTCACGCCGCGGGTTTTGGCGGCCAGGGCGAGGGCGGCGGCATGGTTTCCTGCGAGGGTCAATTGGCTGCGCGGCGGAACTGCTTGCGCGGAGGGAATGCTGGCGCACCGGAGCTGTGGGTGACGACGCCGTTGCGCAGCTCAGCATCGGTCAGGCGCGAGAGCGCATGGAAGGCGCCGCGGGCCTTGAAGGCGCCGACGCGCTGGTAGTTCTCGCACTTGAAGAAGAGGTTGATCTTTGGGCGGGCGGGCGGCTGGCCCTCGTACTCGGAGCCGTTCAGGCCATCGGGGGCCTGCGGGGCTGAGGCGAAGGCGGAGAGGGTGGTGCAGGTCAGGACGGGCGTGAGGTGGACGTGCGGCTTGACGGCGGCGTGGGCGGCAGCGACGGATTCGCGAGTGAGCGGCGGGCAGTTGGAGATGTCAGCCATCGCGGAGAGTACGCGTCAGAGGGGCGATGCACCGCGCGACTGTCACGGTCGGCGTGCCATTCAATCCAAGATCACCGCCCTCCATCTTCCCAGCCCACAAACCCCCACCTTCTTACATACGCATCACCGAACGCATCACGCGTCATACGCACCAATGGCGCCGACGGCCAACAGTGCCCTCGCCGCCGTGGCACGCGCGCTGCACTCGCGTCGCCCCCAAGCCCCCTTGTGCGCGGACGCCGCCGCCGGGTTGCGCGTGCCCTTCTGCCTGGCTGCGTGGCCAGCGGGGCGCTGGCGGCGTGATTGCGACAATCGGCGGTGGGGGACTCGTCAGCTTGCTGCGCAGCGGCCTGCAATCTAACCGGCGACTTGCTGCGCCTCAATCTCGGCCACCCCGCTGCTGAAGATCCCACCGCCTGCTGCGTTGTCCCTGGTGAGTCCGTCTCCTCCATTCGTTATCCGCCGGCGTCTATCGTCAAAATACGATGATAAGGCAAGCTCAGTCCTCGCCCAAGCCGCTGTCCTGGAATTCCCCAGCCCAACTGCCAACCGGCGTCTGCGCTTGAACCCTCCATCCCCAGGCCACCCGCCCGTGCTGTGGACGCCTCAACCCAAGCCGCCGTGTGGCGGTGAACATGCGGTAAGCCGTTGGCTTCATCGGCTAGTGTTGTAGCTGTCTCTCCTGGCTCTGAGGATGACTCTCATCGCGCTGACGTTCAATTCCTTCATACCCACTTGGCGCGGGTTCTGGGGTTTTCTTTGCGGCTGATACGAGGGTGGCAAACCATCCGAGAAGACAGCGCGCTGGAGCCGCCGTCTGCAGCCGAAGCATTCGTCCGGATAGTACCGGTCTGCGAGTTATACAGCTCTATGTCCATCTTGTCGAGGCACGTCTGAGGTCTCAATTTCAGGGCCCAGCGGTCGTCACATTTCAGACTCCTGTCAATGTTGCTCCATCCTGATGTCTTGTTTCCTGGGCTCTCAAACACCCACTGGACAAGCTGTTTAAGCCCGACCTTCTTCTCCGTGCTGGCTGCTTTTTCTGTGGGCTTGACGGCTAACACCTCTTGAATCAGGACTTGTGCCTTTACCGGTGGTCCATCATGGCATCAAGCAGGGAGCTGACGCCATACACAGATCTGGTCGTAGTAGCGTGCCACGCTCATTTTCTCGGTGATCCCGAGGCACCCGATTGCGATGTCTACTCGCCGTCGCAGTGGAATCTCCAGCCTTTTCAGAAACCGTGCGGGAGGAAGCCGGGCGAGCACGAGACATTCCTGTGTCACATCCAAGCTGGACTGGACGCTTTGTCATTCGGCGCCATCAAGGACACCGGCATTCTGGTCTTTTCCGGCGGATTTACTGCCAAGAACATCAGGCTGAGCGAAGCGCGCAGTTACTTCCACGCGGCAGTCGCTCGGACCAAATGCTCTGCTCGTGCTGAGTCGTGTGCAGACTTGCTGGGATCGAGAATCCTTCTCGAAGAGAAGGCAACGGACTCGCATCAAAATCTCCTCTTCTCCATTCTGAAATTCCACGAGGCAACCGGGAGATATCCGAAGACGATCAGAGTCGTGACGCATGCATTCAAGGCGGAAAGATTCTTGGTGAGAAAAGAAAAAGCAAGCTACTGGGGGTGGTTGCGGTCTCTGACAGGATCCAGCTGTGTCATGCCAAAGCCATTCGCTGGCCTCAGGATCGCATTAGAGTTCAGGGGATTGATCCAGTCATGTCGGGTGGGTCACGTCCGCTGCGTTGGATTGATTTTGCCAGGCTAAACCGTGGAGCCTGCAGCGGATGAGCACGCGGAGACTGTCGATGGCGAAAGAAAGCGCGGCCTCCTTCCCTGGATGCAAGACCCGTACGGAAAGCGGGCTTTCCTGAGCTCGAAGCGCATCGCCAGAGGATGGCAGGACTCGGCACTGGATGAGTTAAGCGACGGACTTGGAAACGAGGTCAAGGAATTGCTAAGGTTCGATGGCGGTCATGACGGGCGAGCATTGTACGAAGGCGCACTACCCTGGTGTTGATGCAGCGGCGAGAGAACTGCCCCGGAGGAGATTCGCGTAGAGGATGGTGGATGCCAGATGAGAAAGTTGAATTAGCGTGCATGCGGAGTTGAAGCATTCGTCTGCATAAGAAGACCGCGTTGCCTGCCACACGTGCGCAAGGGGACGGTTGCCTCAGCTTCTCCCGCACGAGACCCTGTTGCGATACTTCACACGTGGGAGCCCGGCTGCAGCGAAGGCTGCCTGCGGCTTTGCCCCTCCAAGCGCCAGGGCCAATTCTCCCCGAGCCTTGGCGCCGGACCGCCCGACTTGCTCTTCAGCAGCAGTGACGCAGACATCCTCCCGCCCCTCACCCTTTCGCCGCCGAGCACGCCCGGTGCGATCGCATTCGCGTACGCCGTCTTGTTTCCTTCTTGCCTCCCAGCTCCGCCGCAGCGCCCTTCCGGTCTCTTCCCATTTCCCCTCCGATCTTCGCCGCCGTCGCCGCCGAAGGCGTCACCACCCGCCGAGATGCTCAAGATATGGTCCATGGTACGTCGCAGCCCCGAATGCGCGGGAATGCTGCGCGAGCAAGGCTGCTGACAGCCTCGGCAGAAGCAGAAGCAGCAGCAGGAGGAGAATGCTGCTGCCGGCCAGAAGAAGAAGAAGGTCACTGCCGCACAGCTGCGCGTGCAGAAGGGTACGCTCCTTCCCCCGCCGCCCGCACTGATTGCAGGCCCCTCTGACCCTCGCCATGTGCAGATTTGTCCGAGCTGTCGCTAGGTTCGACCATGAAGACCGAGTTTCCCAACCCTGACGACATCCTCAACTTTGTCCTCACCATCGAGCCCGACGAGGGCATGTACAAGGGCGGCCGCTTCCACTTCAACTTCGCCATCAACCAGAACTTCCCCCACGACCCTCCCAAGGTCAAGTGCACCCAGAAAATCTACCATCCCAACATCGACCTGGAGGGCAACGTGTGCCTGAACATCCTGAGGGAGGACTGGAAGCCGGTGTTGAACTTGAACGCCGTCATCGTCGGCCTGCAGGTGAGTGGCCGTGGCCTGCGCGAAGAGCAGCTCGGACGGCGGCTAATTCGGGACAGTTCCTCTTCCTCGAGCCCAACGCGTCGGACCCGCTAAACAAGGAGGCTGCCGAGGATCTCAAGACGAACCGGGAAGGCTTCAAGCGCAACGTGCGCACGTCGATGACGGGCGGCCAGGTGAAGGGGCAGACGTTCGACCGCGTCTTGGTGAAGTGAGCGGCGGAGACGCGCGGGACGGTATACATACACAGTGCGAGCGAGCATTTGGGGCAGGGCGTAACTGGGGCTGGCGTACTTGCATGGGAATGCTGGGCTTGCTGCGGCAGGCACTAGCGGGTGGGTTACGATTGAATAGAGTACATATACCAATGAGATTCAAGTATGCATGCTTCGGCAGCAAGGGCGCCGCTCCTCGAGCACGTGGAATGGAGCACTCATACCCAGCAGCGCATTCCTGGTGATCCAATGCCCACCCGGACGCCATTGGGAAAGCGTTCCGGCATGATTCTTGCTGCCTGAACGACTTCCGCAGCTAGTTTCCCAAATGGGCAGCTCCCGTTCCTGCGAGAATGCTAGCTCTGGGAGGGCGTGCGCGCAGAACGGCTGCGAGGCGGCTCTGCCCACGAGGAAAAAAGCCACAACCCGGCGCCAGCGAGCACGGAGATCAGTCGAATGGCACTGACTCACAGATGGCAAATGCGGCGCCTGGTATTGGCCACACGTGATGCAGGCCCCGGGCTCCGACATCGCTGCAGCTCGGCCGCACTACGCGGAAGAATTCAAAGTCCCCGGACTTTCGTTGCTCATCAGGCTTGAACCACCTCACCTCATCCTCTCCCCTCACCACCTCGAATTCTCTTTGCTGCTTCTCGTCACAATGGCCTCCCGCACTGCCACCAGAGCTCTCCGCGCCTCCGCCAGGCAATTGGCGGCCCCCGCTGTCCAGCGCCGCACCTTCGTCTCCGCCCTCAATGCGGCGACCAAGGGCGCCGTTGCAGCTGCCCCCCGCGCCGCTGTCGCCATGCCCAAGCAGCAGACCCGCGGCATGAAGACCATTGACTTCGCCGGCACCAAGGAGGTCGTCTACGGTGCGTTGCCGCGATGCCGCTGCCTGCCGCGCGCCGGGTGCTGATTGTTTACAGAGCGTGATGACTGGCCCAGGGAGAAGCTCCACGTGAGTCACGGCGGCACTCGGCTGCATTGTTCAGGCGCTGACGGCCCTCACAGGACTACTTCAAGAACGACACCCTCGCCCTCATCGGCTACGGCTCCCAGGGCCACGGCCAGGGTCTCAACCTCCGTGAC
The DNA here is from genome assembly GCA_037356115.1 of Neofusicoccum sp. Z2. Taxonomy (NCBI): domain Eukaryota; kingdom Fungi; phylum Ascomycota; class Dothideomycetes; order Botryosphaeriales; family Botryosphaeriaceae; genus Neofusicoccum; species Neofusicoccum sp. Z2. The sequence continues at coordinate 191,198 of JBAWJY010000008.1, forward strand.
AACGGCCTCAACGTCATCATCGGCGTGCGCAAGAACGGCGCCTCGTGGAAGGAGGCCGAGCAGGATGGCTGGGTTCCCGGCAAGAACCTCTTCGAGGTCGATGAGGCCATCTCCCGCGGCAGCATCATCATGAACCTGCTCTCCGACGCCGCTCAGTCCGAGACCTGGCCTCACATCAAGCCCCAGCTCACCAAGGGCAAGGTAGGACACCCGGCGGCAGCTTGGCGCGCAGACGGGAAGCTGACTAGCACCTTAGACTCTCTACTTCTCCCACGGCTTCTCCCCCGTCTTCAAGGACCTGACCAAGGTCGATGTTCCTACGGACATTGACGTCATCCTCGTTGCCCCCAAGGGCTCTGGCCGTACCGTGCGCTCTCTCTTCAAGGAGGGCCGCGGTATCAACTCGTCGGTCGCCGTCTACCAGGACGTGACGGGCAAGGCCGAGGAGAAGGCGGTTGCCCTCGGTGTCGCCGTCGGCTCTGGCTACCTGTACAAGACCACGTTCGAGAAGGAGGTCTACTCGGACCTGTACGGCGAGCGTGGCTGCCTGATGGGTGGCATCCACGGCATGTTCCTCGCTCAGTACGAGGTGCTCCGTGAGCGCGGCCACAGCCCCAGCGAGGCCTTCAACGAGACTGTTGAGGAGGCCACTCAGAGCTTGTACCCGCTCATCGGCGCCAACGGCATGGACTACATGTACGCCGCCTGCTCCACCACGGCTCGCCGCGGTGCCATCGACTGGAGCAAGAAGTTCCAGGCTGCCCTGAAGCCCGTCTTCAACGAGCTGTACGACTCTGTTGCCGACGGCAGCGAGACCAAGAGGTCGCTCGAGTACAACAGCCGCCCCGACTACCGTCAACTGTACGAGAAGGAGATGGAGGAGATCCGCAGCCTGGAGATCTGGAGGGCTGGCAAGGCTGTCCGGTAAGTAACGCGTTGCATGAGCAGCTGTTATGAGTCTAACGAAGTCGTGCAGTGGCCTCCGCCCCGAGAACCAGTAAACGGTTCGTTGCAGCCAGGCACAAGACGAAGAGTCGAGTCGCGGAAGAGGCAGGGCCAATGAAGGTGGACATGTATGACAATCGCTGATCCGGGAGCCTTTTTACTATACTGGGCGCGGCTTTTTGGCAGGGTTTTGTATTCCAGGTTTCTAGGGGGGCAAAAAAGTAACTCACTTACACGAGGTTTTGGAATGAGAGGTCTTCATCTTGACCGAATCGCCCGTCGGCGCTGTCCGATGCTTGAGAAGTGAGCGTGATTAAGGCAAGTGGCTGAGCGCGGTTGTGGACAACGTAAGAAATAACCAAGCACGGTGCGTGGGGTAGTAAGCGAGTATGGAGTAAGAAGTCGGCGACCCGATCGAGTGGCATCAGCGCATCTGCGCATCTGCAAATAGGTCCTCGCGATCCAGGCCGGTGGACCCTCGTCGCTCTCAGTCTCGCAGGCGGCGATGACCCATGAAGGCGATCGCGGTCCTAGGCCAGAAGGGCGCTGAGCGAGCCCTAAGCCCACCGCTGGCCAGTTCCCCAGCCTCAAAGCACAGCACAGAGCTACCCCAGAGCTTCCGCTTTGACGACACCGTCGCTCGGCCGTACGCGGTGTTGTCGCGGGTGACCCATAGCCTGGCGGCCGGCATCGAGGGCCCTTGCTCGACGGGCTGCGTGCGCCCGCCGTGATTGGATGCGGCCGTTGACTCACGCCGCCAAATTTCATTAGCGCTTATTCCGAGCGCCGCAAGGATGCGGAGCTGAGAGATCGTGGCCGCTGCGTGTCCCGGCCCCGGCCAGCGTTTTGGACACCCGCCATCCGTGCAGACAGCATGCCGTAATCTCGCTCCCGGCGAAGGGCATGCACTAACACCCGGCCAGGCTAGTCGGGCCAGCATTACAAGCTTTTCTAACAAACACTGTAATAAATCGCTCCACGGCCAATGCAAGGTTGCGGACGCTCAGCAGGCGCCGACCGGCCGCGACTTTTCTCGCGCATCGTCGCCAATTTGGGACACCGCAGAACACCGCAAGGTTTCATTAGGAAACCGCCGGCCAGGCAGAAGAGGCTGAGCGCGAAGCAACTCCATATCACCCAGCGGTATCCTCAGGCAAGGCAGCCTCCTTCCATCTCCTCTTCCTCCCTCCTCCGCGAGACGCCCCAGCCCATCGTTGCGCCCTCCGCGCCGCGGTCCCTCTCGCTCCAATCCCCTTCGCGCGGCCTGACCACCCCACCAGCCGCGTCGCAACCATCCTCTGACTCTATTTCCCCATTCGGCACTCTACCGACTCCCACCGTGGAGTCCTCCAATAATACCAAGCATTTCTGTCCCCTTCCAGTCCCCATGTTCTCTCCTGTCGCAATGAAGGCCTATCGCATCTCACGTGCCCCGGCTGCTGCCGGCGAGGCTTCTTTTGACCCCTTCGCCAAACTCGTCTTCGAGCCCGCGCTCGAGTCCGATGAGCTGTTTGACGCTTTGCGCGAGGCTTATCCCTCCCTTAAGACCCACACCGAGAGAAAAAAGCAGGCCGTCCTGGACTTCCTCATGGAGGAGCGCCAGGCCATCGAGCAGGAGATCACCGCCTTTGTCCAGCAGACGGGCGCCCCCGCTCCTACTCCTGCCCCTGCGACGGAGGCCTCCTACTCGGCAGGCCCTTCTCCCGCATTCTCGGCCGCCTCCAGTGTCAACGTCCGCAAGTTCTCGGCCTCGAATTCGTCCGCCAGCTCATCCGCCCGCAGCGCAGGCTCCAGCCCCGAGACCATGTCTCTCAAGGACATGACCTCGGTGTGGACCGCTGCTGGGCACGGCAAGCCAAAGATCCACACTCGAAGATCGATGACCACCAAGGAGAAAGAGGATTACCGGCGGAGACGGCAGATGAAGGCATGCAAGGAGTGCCGCTCACGGAAGCGGAAGTGCAATCACGACCCTTCCGATGCCTCATCTGCCGCCTCCCCGCATACGGATGCAAAGGTGAAAAAGCATACAGCAACAGCTTCTTCACATCCGCATCCTCCTCAATCCTTTCTGAGCAACGAGCTTGACAGCTCATTGTTAGCCGAGTCCAGCTTCAGCACCTCCACCAACAGCCCCATGGACTTTCTAGACTTCTCCCCCGCAACCGGCACCGACGGCTCTTTCGACGACTTCCTTCTCCTGCCTAACGATGACTTCTCCATGGACTTCGCCACCGATCCCCTCTTCCAACCCGTCCGCCAGACCCAGCCGTTCTCCTATGATCCGTTTTCACAGGCCGGTCCATCCCAGCAGGTCTATGCTCCCTCGACTGGCTCGCGTTCTCCAGCTTCCACCTACCAGTCCTCGGGAATGTCGAGATCAAGATCCAACACCATCTTCTCCCCAGCCGAGAACTTCGATACACTACAGAACTGGGCCTTTGATTTCATAGATCCACGCGTGGACACCGCAAGCGGACATGTTCACAACGCGACCTTCCCTTCGAGCTCTACCGACGGAAAGCAATCCGGTTTGGCTGGAGGCACGAGCCCGTCCGCGCATGCGTCATTCTCATCCGATGGCATAACACCAGCGGCCAGCCCAACATCCCCACACCTAACCCGGACGGTACGGACAAGCCCGAGCGTCAATACCAATAACTCGACTTTCCCCCACACTACCCAAGGCATTGTTTCGCAGGATCTATCGCCCGGGAGAACTCTTTCTCCCGGGCGGACTCGCCTAGAAGCCTGGCGATCACCTGCCGAGAGCCATCTGGACGGTACAACTGCCACGCATACTCTCAACGCCCACACCGCGATGGAGCTTCCCAGCGATTCGGACGTTTTACTGCATGTGGCGCCGGATTCGTCCAACGATGGTGGAAGGCAGAGCAATGCTCGTCGCGATGGCCTTGTTCTAGGGACGGACCCCAGCGCTGGGTCTCGCTTTGGTGAACATGGTCACTCACTTGTTCGCCGTCTGCCATATGCTGGCTGTAGACTTGATACAGTAGCAGCTACCCAGCAACAAACCTCGTCCGTTGGCACGGAACAAAGCCTCCCTCTTGCTGCTTGGGAACGGCGGAACGACCACCCGGTGGTTCCCGAGCCCGTTCGACCTCGCCGGACCGCAGACATCTCCGGCCAAGCCGCTGACACCTTTGGCCATGCTGCTGGCATCTCCAGCAATGCTGCCAACATCTCCAGTCACACCGCTGACCAAGCTCTCGCCGCCAGCAGGCAATGCAAGGGCAAGAATCCTGAACGAGCCGACGCTCCGGGCGACGCCGACAAGACGGATCTTCGGATTTCGCATCCTCTCAGCCAAGACGGCTTCCTGGCCGTACATACTCGCCCCACTTCTCCTCGCGATGCCGATGGCACAAATATCAATATCCGACGCGGCTATGTGCCATCGTCGGTACCCGGCATCTCCGCCCTCCTCTTCTCCATTGCTTCCATCGTTTCGGCATTGCTCGCCGCGGTCGTCTCGTCACTACTCCTAGCTGGTCTGGGTCTTCGTGATCCGGACGTGTCGAGCGAAGGACGCCGTCGCGCGAACGATGTCTCTTTCGGCGGTGTTTCTTCGTCGTCGCTGATTGAGCATCTACCGAAAGCGTTCGCCAGAGTCGCTGGATGGAGGCAGGATAGGGCGAAGGTGAGCACTGCCGGCGGAGGAAAGGCGGTCTGTACAGCGCTTCTGTATGGGGTGAGCCACAGTCGCGTGTTCGTTTAGTGCTTTTCCTGTCTAGCGTTCAGCATCTGGCGTTTTGGTTGTTTGCTTCAAACCTGCGGATCATTCCCCTCCTGTTTCTCCATGAGATTCTTGCTTGATGTATTGGCCTGGCGTTTGGAATTTGTGCACACGGGAAAAAAAGGGCTTGTACACTGATAACCCTCGGGGGTACGCTGGCGGGTAGGAGAGTGATACCTGGAATGGATAGAACTTGCTTCTGATGATCCTACGTGCTTTCGTCGTTGCTCGCCATGTGATTGCGTGCGTCTCTACTCGCATCGGCAGGTACGAAGCCGGGGCGCAAATTAGGCAACAGCAGGGCTCTGGGAACTCATTTTTAGGGAGTTGAGCCTTTCGTCTAGATGCGACAGAGCAGTAAGAAATGCGCTTTTCGCAAATAGATGGATACTCGAACTGTGTATACACACATGTTGCAACCGTGCGGATCAACAACGGACACATGTCGACTTTGAGCTGCTAGAATCACTTTTGAAGGCAAACGGGAACAACCTTAGACGCCCCTGTACAAAGGGCAGGCCCCTCAACAAGTAATTGGGAGATAGTGATTCTTATTTCTTCGTTAACCATCCGCATACTGCAAGTCCTGTGCGTCTTCGTGAGACTAGTGCTCGGCACGAGCCTGTATTCTATAAGCGTTCCTCCCCACGCGTGCGATGGGTCTAGTTGTCCCTCCATATCTCAAGCATCCGAAACTCCTACATCTCAGGGGGGTTATCGTCCCAGCTACTCGGCAATATCCGGCTCGTGGAACACGGCGTGAGGTCCGGTTAGGTTCAGCGGTGGATGCGAGGTCCAGCTCGAGCGGGTGCAGCTGTATGCAGCGAGGCTGTTTCATGTAACAGTGCGAAAGTCTATATCTATAGCGAGGCAGCGGCTTCGACGGCTCCGGCGGCCTTGAAGGCGGTGGGGCTGGTGACTTGGACTTCGACGGGGTATTTCCACTCCATGAACTTGGCCCAACCTGCGCGAGGCGGCAGTCAGCGGCATTGAGCGTGTGGATGGCGGAAGGGAGACACGTACCCCAGTATGCGCACTTGCGGCCGAAATACTTGCCCAGATAGGGCACGACGACCATGGTCAGCAGCAGCTCGAGCTGCTGCAGGCTCTCGCGCCACTCGCGCTCGGCCTCGTTCTCGTCGTAGTCGAGGCTCTCGGTGGTGGCCTCGGAGGGGAGCGAGTCGACGTCGTCGTCGGACGAGGACGAGGGCGGGACGACGAAGGAGGTTGAGTCGGTGAGCGACATGGCGGGCGGGATGCGGAGGCTAGCCGGTGGGCAGTCGCGGGCCCATCAAGACGGCAATGGGACAGCGATGCGGGCAGCGGGCAGCTGGTGGTGTTGACGTGCGGGCGGGCGGCGTCGGGGTGCCGCCGCGGATGGCCCGAGGCTTGGCGCGGGCACGTCGCTTTTTGAGGCGAAGAGTCATTGTCTGGGCGCCGCCGGTGGTGTCCAGCACGACAAAAGTACTGCTGCTAGCTCCGCCCTCTCCCCGCCATCCCACCACCTGCGCTCTCCCATCCGCAGCACCCCAGGCTCCGCTCCGCACCGCGCCCAGCAGCACAGCCGCGAGCCGCAGCAACCATGGCGGACACCGAAGTACGTGCCACCAGCCTCACCCTGCCCGCGCGCTGCCCCTCTGCCCGATGACGTCCGCCTCTAACAGCGTGGCGCGCAGGTCCAGAGCGCCGCCGACGAGCGCAAGCCGCGCAAGTCTGTTGCCTTCGCTGACGGCGCCCAGATTGTCGACAGCGACGGCCAGGTCACGGCCGTCAACGGCGCCGGCGAGAAGGAGACGGCCGAGAGCCACGCCAACGACGGCGACAAGGCCGTCGACGAGGTGACGGACATGTTCAGCAACCTGGCCAAGAAGAAGAAGAAGAAGTCGTCCAAGACCAAGGAGGGTGGCGACGAGGCCGACGCGGCCGCCGCCGACGGCGAGTTCGACCCGTCGGCGCTCAAGAAGAAGAAGAAGAAGAAGAAGCCGGCCGACGCCGACGACTTCGAGGCCAAGCTGGCCGAGGCCGGCGCCGGCGACAAGGAGGAGGAGGCCAAGGAGGAGGAGGTGCAGGAGGGCGACATGGAGAAGGGCACCGGCGTCTGGGGCCACGACAACACGGTGCCCATCAGCTACAACCTGCTGCTCAACCGCTTCTTCACCATGCTGCACTCGCACCACCCCGACCTGGCGTCGAGCGGGTCCAAGAGCTACAAGATCCCGCCGCCGCAGTGTCTGCGCGAAGGCAACAAGAAGACCATCTTCGCCAACATCGCCGAGATCTGCAAGCGCATGAAGCGTACCGACGAGCACGTCACGCAGTTCCTGTTCGCGGAGCTGGGCACGAGCGGCAGCGTCGACGGCAGCCGGCGGTTGGTCATCAAGGGCCGTTTCCAGCAGAAGCAGATCGAGAACGTGCTGAGGCGGTACATTGGTAGGTGCTCGCGGCCCCGTGGAGCGCAGAGCGGTGCTGACAGGACGCGCAGTCGAGTACGTGACGTGCAAGACGTGCAGGTCGCCCGACACGGAGCTCAACAAGGGCGAGAACCGTCTGTACTTCGTCACCTGCAACTCGTGCGGCTCCCGGCGCAGTGTCACGGCGATCAAGACTGGTTTCTCTGCACAGGTCGGCAAGAGAAGGAGGCAGCAGGGCTAGAGCGGGGGCGTGGTTGTCTTTCGGGGGGGCTGGTGCCGGGTATGGCTGCGTCCATGCTGATTCCATGGCGACGACTTCATGGGTTCTGGGCAAAATGGTCGCTCTCGTGGCGCTGCGGCGACAAAAAAGCACGGCTGAGCGGAGGGATGTATTGTAGCAGACACAAAATGAGCATGCACACGATGTTTCGCGCACACGCAAGAGCAGCAGGCGGATAGCCGCCGGCGGGCACGCTGGATGCTGGTGAGCGCTAAGCGACGGTGGTGATCTTCGTAGGCGCCGCGGCCGGCCAATGGCGACGCCGCCCCCAGGCCGCGACCGATCAGCTTACCCGCCGCGAGAGCTGAGTCGCGGGCGCGCGGCGCGGCGGACGCAGCTTTATAGAGAGCCCGCCCGCGCTGTCCTCGCCCGCGCAGCTCGCCCGCCGCAGACGCAGTGCGCGGTACCCCAGCCCACGCCCAGCACGACGCCGCAGCCTGATCTCGCCCTCCCGCTCCGCTGCTCCACCATGTCGGGCTACCCGCCGGCCGCCAGCCCGCACGCGCAGTACTTTCCCCGTAAGCCTGGCTCTGCTCCGGTGCGCTGCCTCGACCTTGAGCTGACCTGTCTCAGCCCCGCCGCAAGGTACAGCCCGGCTCCGCCGAAGCTCCGCGGTCGGCGCGCAGCTAACGCCCGCAAGCAGACGGCCAGCACCAGCACTTTGCGCCGCCGCCGCAGGCTCCGCAGCAGCAGTACTACCCCCCGCCGCCTGCCCAGAGCCCGCCCGCCGCCCAGCAGCACTTCCCTCCGCCGCCGCCGCAGTCGCAGCCCCAGCAGTATGACCACCACCGGGCCCCGTCATACCACGGCAGCCCGCCGCCCCAGCAGCAGCCGTACGCCCAGCCGCCCACCCCGAGCTATCCGCCGCCCCAGAGCGCCAGCCCCTACCCGCTAGAAAAGGCCACGCCGCCGCCCCAGCCCGGCCAGCTGCAGCACGCCCACACCTTCAACTCCAATGCTCCGGCCCAGATGCCTGGCGGCGCTCCCGCAGCCGGCCATTTCGCCGGCACCGGCACCACCCAGGATGATGTCGGCACCTTCAATGGCGGCAGCTACCGCATCAGCCACAGGGACACCAACACCATCTTGACCGTCCAGCTGGCCATGGGCTGTCCGCTCACCGCGAAGCCTGGTAAGGACATGACACTTCGTGCGCGAACTCGCCGCGAACTCAGGCTAACCAGCCTTCTGCAGGCTCCATGTTTGCCATGTCGCCCACCATCACGCTCAAGGGCTCCGTCAAGTTCTCAATCAAGAAGTTTGTTGCCGGCGGCGAGCTGTCGCATTCGACTTTCACCGGGCCCGGCGAGCTCTTGCTTGCCCCGCATTCCATGGGCGACATCACCAACATCCGCCTCAGCGGCAGTGAGCTGTGGAGTGTCAGCAAAGACGCCTTCCTTGCTTGCACTCAAGGCATTGTCAAGGAGTACAAGAGCCAAAGTCTGTCCAAGGCCATGTTCTCCGGCGAGGGGCTCTTCGTTTACAAGATTTCCGGCTCCGGCATCCTGTGGGTGACCAGCTTGGGCGCCATTCTGCGCAAAGATGTAAGCACATGCGTGATTCGTTGGGGAAGGCAAGCCCGGGGCTAATGCTCAAGACAGCTGCAAGAAGGCGAGAAGTACATCGTTGACAACGGCCACCTGGTCGCCTGGAATTGCAAGTACGTCCTCGAGCGCGTGGCAAGTGGTGGTGTCATCTCGAACCTGTCTTCTGGAGAAGGCTTGGTGTGTAAGTTTACTGGTAAGTCGGCCCCATGTTCTCTGCCAGGTGCCCCAACAGATTCAAGATTCTGGCGGCTGACTGCCATCGCTTCAACAGGTCCTGGCACTATCTTCATCCAGACCAGAAACCCCACGGCCTTTGCTCAATGGCTCACCGCACACTCGAGCGGCGCGTAGCAACCTTGATGATGATTCCCCTTTGCCCTTCTTGCCGCAGCGTGCCATGGCTATGCTAGCGTGATTTCAGGTGGTTCGAGCGTTAAAATTAAGATTCCCAGCTCCAATTGGATTGGATTGCATCTTTGACACCAACTCTGCTCTGAAATGTCCACAACTGCCCTCAACGCCACCGCTGGTCTGCTAATTTGGCTGTCATCTCTGGGAAGGCGTGACGAATCATAAGAGAAACGGATATGAGAGTCTTACCCCTCGGAAAATAGCCGGCCCCGCATTCGGCCTTATTCCAGGTCTGGACAGCTGGAATGGACTACGGGCTTCCGCTTCTACCCCACATCGTCTATCCCAGGAGCGACGTCCATCACTTACGAGCTTCGATGTGGACTGGAACCTTTGCAGACTTGACGGGCGTGTCACTTTACCCGATGAGTTCCAAGTAAGCGGCACAAATGGTACGATTTTCAAGCGGAAACAAGCAAGATCGGTACTAAAATCCCTTTCGATGCCTCCATTCAAGTCGGCTGTTGCTCTAATTGAACTTCGGTCCGGCCCGGCCCCAGAGAACCCCGGATCCACCGTCATAAGTCCATATCTCCTAGGGTGCCTTTCATCATACCCAGCAATCGCGCGGTTCTCCCTATCCTTGACAGGATGAACGGCTATTGTGCATGGATTTGTCCGTTCAAGTATACATATGCTCCTTATCACGAAAGACAGCAATCTTCAAGCCGGCGGCTTTGTGGTCCTTATCGTCGATTGCGTTCGCCAACGATCCTCTCTTGCGACACTTGCTACTGATTTACCAGTCGCCCTCATCTCAGCATCTCCCTGACCTTCGTTCCATTCCTTCACCGCACGATAGTGCAGACCAACGCCCCTTCCAGCCTTGCCACGCATATCTTCTTTCTCATCCCCCCCATTCACCTGAGGCTCTAACATTCGATTCTTCATTTTACTCAATTTGCTTAGATTAGCCACATCGAAATGTCCCGCTTCAATGAGGGGTCTAGCTGCACGTCGAACAAAGCTAAGCGGCCTAACTCTCATGTCTCCGGCCCTTTCATCGGCTCATTCGAGCATGTACATCCAAGAACCACCGGGGAGAAAGAGCAAGCTACAGCAAGGCGCACGGACGATGAACCCCAGCTCAAGCGGGAGATGCTTCCTCGTCATCTCCAGATGATCTCCGTAGCCGGTGCGTTTGGGACAGGCTTAATCATCTCATCTGGGACAGCTCTCTTGCACGGCGGGCCTGCGTCTCTGTTGATAGCCTACATGATCATGGGGGCGAATGTATATTTTGTGATGACAGCATTGGCCGAGATGGCAACCTTTGCTAAGATGGACAAAGGCTTTCCGGGATACGCAACGAGGTTTGCGGATCCTGCGTTAGGGTGAGCGTGTCCCCTTTGAGTCTGCAAGGAATTCCCCATGTGTGCCGCTCAAGTCGTTCTTCTGTCAACTCCTCGTTATGCTATTGGCATTCTTCGTTCCTAACTTTTCGCTTCCTCCGCGAGTGTCATCAACGGCTACTATGCGTATCCATACTGATTGATTGTCTAGGTTTGCCACAGGCTATAACTACCTTTGTAAATACGTCGTCGTCCTGGCCAACAACTTGACTGCTGCCGGCATTATCATCCAGTACTGGCGACCTGAGCTTAATGTCGGAATCTGGATCACCATCTTCGCGTTTCCTGTCATCTTCGTCAATCTCTTCCATGTCCGGGTCTTCGGCGAGACTCAATACATCGCCGGCGTTGTCAAGCTAGCCGTCATGACAATGCTCATTATATCGTGCCTGGTGGCATCGCTCAAACCAGTGGAAGGCCGTGGAACCGTGGGTTTTCGATACTGGCACAACCCCGGCTCCTTTGGGGAGTACTTGGAGCCTGGCGCACTGGGTCGTTTCCTGGGCTTCTGGGCGTCTTTCGTACAGGCAACGTTTGCGTACATAGGTACGGAAGTCGTCGGAGCAGCGTTTGGCGAGACGCCAAATGTGAAAAAAGAGGTTCCAAAGGCCATTTTCTGGACCTTCTGGAGAATCGTCGTCTTCTACATCGGTAGTATCGTAGTACTCGGCATGTCTTGCCCTTATCAGAATGATATGCTCGTCGGAGCGACTCATTCAAAAGCGAGTGCTGGTAAGTGTAAGAAGAATCAGGGCGCATTGGGGCAATGTTAACCCGATCTACTTGTTAGCTGCCTCTCCTTTCGTTATCGCTGTCAAGCTTGCAGGTATCGAGGTACTTCCGGATGTCATAAATGCAACACTTCTTGTTTTTGTACTAAGTGCAGCATGCTCAGGTTTGTCCTTTCCCATCTTCCTTCGGCCTTATTATATCTTCAAATGCTCTATCCGGAGGCTCTGACTAATATGGGCCGTCGAGTGTAGACATATACGTGGCGTCACGTACCCTCTATGCTCTTTCAAAAGACAATCAAGCGCCCCATGTCTTTAAGCGGACCATTCAGCAGCACAACGCCACGCTCTACAAGCCATTACGGCTTCACCACAAGCTCTCAAATCTTTGTGCTGGTGTGCCGCTTGTATCCGTCCTTTTCTCTTCGGCATTTTTCTTACTCGGATATCTCAACGTGTCCAAGTCCTCCTCCACGGTCTTCGGATATTTCGTTTCCCTCGTCACTGTTTTCGGGGCGTTGAACTGGGTCAGCATCCTGATCTCGTACCTCAACTTCGTCAGAGGCCTCCGAGCGCAGGGTATACGCCGCGAAGAACTACCGTACAGAGGCATCCTGCAACCGTACGCTTCTTACATGTCTCTCTTCGTAACTCTTCTGGTCATCGTCTTCAACGGTGCGTCTTTCTTCTTAGCAGAATCCACTGGTGGGCAGCCGCTGATTCGACATTGCGCTTCAGGCTTCGACTCTTTCGTCCACGAATTCAACACTGCAAAGTTTGTCACCTCATACATCGGCATCTTGATCTTCGTCGGTAACTACGTGGGATGGAAGCTTTTCAGAAAGACAGTTTGGGTGAAGCCGGAAGAGATGGACGTCACGACCAAGTGCAACCTGGAGATCTCGACGGAGCAATTGCTCATCAGGCAAGGTTCTACACGGAAGTGCTGACATTTCATTTTCTGATCCTGATTTCATAAAGACCGTGAAGCCGTGCTGTCATCAAGAGTTCAATGCTTGCGGTTCGGTCATCAATGAGCAGAGAAAATTCCCTCACATGAGCTGAGCCTTCAACACCTCCAAACAATGCTTGTAGCCTTTGGATTCCTCAGGTGCAATACCCAACTCTTTTTGAGTTACGAGCAGTCCCTTCAGATGGGCGTTCCAATCCTCAAGCTCCTCGCCAAGCTTGAACTGTTCGGCAATCTCGCGTCCAGCGCTTCCCCAAAGCTTCTCGTAGTCCTCTACGGAGATCTCGACGAAGATTCCAGCCTTTCCGGTGACCTCGCTCCAGTACTTGACCATCTGCTCGAAGGTGATGGTTTCGGTCGTCAGGTTAACATATCTTCCGCCAAGGGTCTTCTGAGGATTGGCAAGGATCTGGCGCACCCAGATCCCAGGTGTCACCGTCATGTCGCCCGAGATGGGGAGGAGGGCGGATGGCTTCGTGGGAAGCGGCAAGATGTGTTTGCCAGCAGTTCCCGGCTTTGCATCAGTCAGGATGCGTTCACACCAACTAGACGAAGTTGCGGTCCAGAGCACTCACCACTTCGAACGGCCGAAACATGGGTAAATTAACCACATTGCACGGGTAGAAGGTTACCTGGAGAAATGTCGTCTTCGCAGCCAGCTCGGGAAGCTCCTTTTGGATGCGCTGGTCAACATTGGCTTTCGCATCCCAGTGGTAAACATGATATTTCCCGCTGCTCAGCTCCCTCCCTGGTGGGAGTGTGCTCCAGATGTAGTGCTCCAAAGTTTCGGTCTGCGCGGCGGCCTTGGCGAGGACCATCGCTTGCGTCTCTTCTATCTCTGCGGCCTGAGACGGTGACTTGCCGGCGAAAAAGGGCTCCCAGTAGTTCGTTACAGCAAAAACCGCGTGCACGCCCTACCGCTTGTCAGGCTCTTGCTGCGGTTTTTTGGCCCAACAATTGAACTTACTTCGAAGGCTCGCCTGATTGAATCCTCGTCGTCGAAGTTTGCGCTAACGACTTCTGCTCCCTTGGCCGCAAGACCGCGAGCGGCATCTCCATTCGGATTGCGCGTAATGGCTCGGACCTTCCAACCGCCGCTCTCAAGTAGCACGCGTGCCACCGATCCGCCCTGAACTCCAGTCGCGCCAGTAACAGCAATTGTTTTAGCCATTGTTAGGTCTGAATCGAGAAGTGGTCGCTCCAGTCCGCGCTAGACTGCATTACTTATACCGAAGTAGAAGTCTTAAGGGATAAGCCTACCGCCGACTGCCAGGCAATCTAGACACTGTCCATAACAAATCAGATCCAAGAGATTACGTCAGGATATAATCACATGAAGGCCGATTTTGCGGCATTAAGACGATTCCCTTGCCATTCGCAACTCGCGCTCGGCTTTAAAGATACCCGAAACCCCGCTCATCATCTCATATCACCTCCGCTGTAACAACTCTGCATGTGCATGCTTAGCTACATATAGACCATGCGTGTAAAGGAATAGTGGACCCGCGCCTGTGTATCATTCGGGCTCTTCTCTGCTTAAGTCCGATACCAGTTCGCGCGTCACGGAATTACGGCTGGTTGAGCGCACATCCAGACAGGAAAGTGATTTCGGGCATGTGGTGCCTTGACTCCTCTAGAGTTTTGAAGTACTCCCCTACATCTAAATTGATGGCCTTTTGTACGCATTCCTTCCGGCCGCACTGGTAGAAGGGACTTCTTTGGCTGAATTTCACTATGGCCACTTTGCCCTCGCCGTAGCATGTCCAAAACAAGGAACAAGAGGCATTCTACTTCTCCACTTATTCAGGAGTAAAGGTAGGCTGGTATTGAAGTAGACGACTGGCGAGAACAGGCCAAGCGTTTATATGATGTTGGTGTCAAAGCAGATGAACTCTTGGGGTACGAAATCCAGTTCTTTAAAGTGCTTGAGGCTGGCCGTGCCCGTCGCGTGATATGGTTTTGAGCAATGATGCTGATAGTAGGGTCTCGCCATCTTGATGAGTATAGACAAAACATTGCATATATCAAGAGCGAGTGGCGTTGCCACCTTCGTGGCGGTGCACCCCTCTTTATTAGTGCCGCAAAGTCCCCCAGATCCTCCGCCTGCCTCTTCGCAATTTAAAGATGCCCGTCTACCGACCCCGTCTTCTCGCTCTCAGTCGTCGCGCGGCCGAGGAAGGGTTCTCGTGCTCCTGGAAGCACGCTTGCATCAGCAACGCAACTGCCTATCGCGTTCTAGTTCTTCCTGGCCATCGCAACGACTGCAATGCCAACATCGATATATGCGGCTCCGAAGTCGCGGTGCCACAGACGCTCCGCGACGCCTTGGGGCTCCTCAAGTCCCCGGTTGAACAGCATTCATTCTGGATTGAGGATGTCTGCGTCAACCCGGGAGTATCGACCGGAGATCGAGCAGTGTACGCAGCTTCAGCGAGAAATTCACAAAGTCATCGTGTTGATTGGAAACGACTACCGAGATGGCTTCGTAAGTCCTTACCTTAGACAAACAACCTCGAACTCTAGCGAGCGCGCTTGAATCTTTGGGGAAGTGCCTCACATCATCGTGGAAGACGTGCCTCCTCGTAAGACCAGGCCGTCAAGCCTAATACTACTCAACAGCATGTCCTTCGAGATCCCGCAGATCCTGGAGGGGTTTCTAAGTTGCATACAGAGAACGAAAGACCGTTTCATCTAGCAAATCCACACATACCCAAAAGAAGCAATCATACAGACCAAGAAAGGTCTCCAAAAGTGCCTGCGTGCAAAAAAGGAAATAGCGGAGAGAGCGACGGTTACAGTGGACATGTACGAAGTACTTGACCGCGGCAGGAACAAGGTGGCTGCCCCGGACGGCCTTGCATGGGATGATTGGCACCTGCAGCTCAATGAATAGACTGAGCCTGTTGATTTGGAGGGCTTCGAAGAGTTGGTGGGGCCTGCCGTCCAGTAGGTAGGTACTTAGTTTGACCGAGTGTCCCCGAGAGGCGAGGCCAACTCCACGCACATCAAAAATGCTCAGCTGCTGCCAGTGCTCGGGGGAGCACGTCACGGCTAGCAAGAAGCCAGTCGGATCCCTTTGCTGCTTGTGCCCCCAGCTGTTGTCCCGGTACGTCTTGTCGCAAGATGGCTTGTCGGCTTGGGGCAGTGGTGCCGTGGCGGACAAGTACTTAACAGCATTCAACCAAACGCCTCTTCCATCACGGTCTTGTGGTCTAGTGGTATGATTCTCGCTTAGGGCACACCCTGAGTTGCTTGCGAGAGGCCCCGCGTTCGGTACGTTGCAATGACTTGGACCTCAAATGAATCAAAACTAATAATGAATGCAGATCCGCGGCAAGACCCTTCATCAACCTTTTTCTTTTTGCACATGAGCACTGACAAGATGTCAAAGCCTGTTATCAGCCGCTGTGGACGGGTAGGGAGTTTTTTCGGCTCTTGTCCGACTCGTTGCCTTTCCAGCCTCCTCCGCTTCATTCTCCCTTGCCGAGAATCACCCATATGCTTTTCTTAACACAGCGATTTCATGACATTTTACTCCACATTCTACAAATTACAATGAGCCAGTCGCGTGTTCAAACCTCGAGCACAAGCTTCACACCACTGACGCCCTTCTCCAACTGATCGAGACCCTTCTGGGCCGATTCCAGGCCTCCCGCGAGCACCTCAATCTTCGGGCTCGGCACAAAGTCGCCCTTCTCCAGCTTCTCCTTCAACCAGACATTGAAGATAAAGCGGTAAAAGTCTGTCCGGGCCTTCTCCTCCGTGGGCGGGAGAACAAAAATCACCTCGATGCCCTCCATCTTGGGCGACGCGTCAGACACCCGAGGGGCGGACGCAATCTTGGCTGAGCGATGCGGGTTCAGTTCCTTCAGGATGTCCAGGCAGGACTGCAGTGCGCCGGCTGCATAGAATGCTTGATGGAGATCGACGCCATCCGCCTTGGCCGCCTTGACGATTTGCTGGACCACGTTCGCGTCCTTGTAGTCGAAAAGCCTGGTGGCGCCCAGCCCCTTCAAATAGCCATGGTGCTTCTCACTGGCAGTCGCGTAGACACTGAAACCCATCAGGCTGGCAATTTGGATGGCAGCGCTGCCGACGCTGCTTGCTCCGCTCCAGATCAGAATGGCTCTCTTGTCGGCTGGGGTGTAGGCAGTGTCTCTGGAAATGCCGATCGTGTGCCATGCCGACCAGGCCGTCGCGACTGCCATGGGCAAGAGACTCGCTTCATTGAAGCTCATGCCGTCGGGCAAAGGCGTTGCATTGGCGGCCGGAACGAGGACGCGGGTTTGGAGGGCGCCGTAGTCTGGAGCGCCCTGAGCGAAGAAGCAGGGCGCAAAGGCAGCAATGCGAGTGCCTGGCTGGGGGGCATCTGCAGGGACGGAGGATCCGGCGGAGACGACAACACCGGCGATATCCGAACCAAGGACGGCCGGGTAGCCGGCGATGGCGAAGCCGGATGCACGCTGCTTCCAGTCGATGGGGTTGAGGGCGATGGAGTGGACCTCGACGAGAAGCTCTTCGGGGCCAGGGGCAGGGGTCTTGCGATGCTGGAGGGTGAGCGCGGCGCCGTGGGACGGCAGGACAGCTGCGAGGTGCTGTCCGGCGACCTTGTCCTTGATCTTGTCGGCGGCAGAAGACATGGCGGGCGATGGGCGCGTTGTTTGCTCGGAGCGTGAGGATTCTGCACTGGCGATTGCGAAGCTTCAGCAGAACGAGCGGGCTTGGATTTATACAGGGTGGGTTCGACTAGTCGAGGCTAGAGACAATATGTCAGTGTGGCTGCATCAGCGGTTAGTCGCACTGCCTAAAGTCCGCCCTGCGGCGCTTAATTCCGCGCCGCCACCTCTCTTTAACTCCGCACGCTTTCACTTCTCCATCTTGGTCCCGACGCGGAGCATTCCACTCGCATTGCAGATCGTACCGGCGCGACGTAGGCAACTCATCGACAGCGGCGCTGACTCACATCGAACGCTCAAGACGCATTCGGAAGTTGCTACTAGCCGATTGAGGCAACCCGATCTGCCCTCGGGTCCCATGCACGCCCACTAACCGCGACCGCGGCTCGGAGACCGAGATACCTGACCGAGCCTTATCCCCTCCGCATCTACACTGCAGCTTTCCCCGTCCGAAGAAGACCCCGACGGAGACGTGGCTCTGGCGGCCAAAGCAACGTCCGATGCATCAGCCCTGCCCGCAGCCCTGCCATCCTCAAACTTCTTGGCCGTGTAGTGTTCAACCAACAGCTGTGCTTGTTCCACGGCCGCTTCTTTCTTCAACGCGGATATGCTATCAGCGCCCTCGAGCCCCACACGGTGGCCACAGGAGAGCACAGCGAGAGAGCTGGACTTCCAGACCGGAGCCCCCACGCTTCTACTTCGCACCATCGTGACGACGAGGAACACACTGCCTGCGGCTACAACAGCACAGTTGAGAGCAATCCAGGGCCACTCGATGCGGTAGTACGTCGTCATGATGCCGTTCCCCCCGGCCTGAACCTCTGATCCGTCGCTGTCGGCACGGAGAGTGTTGCTCATGCTGCGCGCAAGAGCCTTGAACGTCGAGTTTAGATCGGAGCTGGAGTAGATGGCTTGGATGATGCTTGGCTCGTACTGCACGCTCGAGCTGTTCATGTAGAAGCCGTTCAGCCTGACTGGTGTCGACAGACTGTCGTTCCACACGCTGTCGTTTGCCTTGAACTCGCTCTTGAAGTATGCGCTTATGCTGTCGACAGCCGCTTGGGAGACATTGAACCCGGATCCGAGCATGAGATCAGTCCGTGACGTCATGGAAAGCCTGTCGTCGTACTCCAAACTCGCCGGCTGCGTTTCGTTGGACGGCTCGAGCGACAGCGGAAGCCATGAAGCGGGGGAGCGAGTCATATTGGCGACGGGAGTCTCGGCCTCGTGCAGCTGTCCATCTACAACGGTAGAGTTGTAATTCTGAACGCAATAGAAGACTCCACATTCCAGCGCCTCCACGGGAAGATCGGGCCAGACGGCGGACGAGTTGTCGGGCTTGGAGTGCACTTTGAGGATGCTCATGGACCATATCAGAGTGTCAACTTGTCGCAGGCTGCAGGTCTCGTTAGGCTTGCCCGTTCCAAGCGTTGTCATGAGGATTCCGCCCTGCACGTTTTGGTCGTCATTGCTGACTCCGTACTGCCAGCCGTCTGGATTGTCGAGGAAAAGCCCATTGGGAAGGCGAAATGCCGTGCCATTGCTGATCATAAAGGCATCCGTGATGGTCTCCAAGGCCATGAAGAGGAAAGACTGGTCGGCTTCTCTTTTGAGTTCCTGGGTCAAGTCATTGCAAGTACTGCACACCGCCAGGGACTCAAACGGATCCCAAGTACAATTCCCCGATGGGCAGCCAAAGGGAAGCTGCTGCATCGTGTTCGGGAGGGGCTGAGTTATCCCGTACAATACTGCAGCCTGCATTGAGAAATCCGCATCGGCGAACATAAGAGGACCAGAGTTGCTTGCTGCATGCTCAAGTCAGCGAACAGTGTCAAGCTGGGATTGACGCCTCTTACAGGGATCCAGCAAAGATGCTAACCCGTGTTCAGTTCCTCTGGAATAACGGGTCGCGCGGGGTACGCGTGTTCCATTGCTGTTAAGGTAACTAATGTGCTGTTCATACCGAACCAGCAATTGCGCAAAAGGATCGATGGCTATGGCGAGGACGGTTATGACGGCCCCCAAGCACACGAGAACGCTATGCTTGTTAGCAGAGAAGCCCAGTAGCGAGGCACCGTACTAGTTCATACGCCCGTCTGCTGTTCCACAGAAGCCTCAAACTTCCCCACGGGCCTCGGCTTGCGCGATCCATATCGTCAAACCCAATGAGGTACCGGCTTTCAAATGAGTAGTAGATCCATTTCCACTGGCTCGTCGATTCGGTGACGGCGAGCATGAGGGATGCTTTCCCTACTGTGGAAAAGACTGACACCCACGTGTTTAGTGTGATTCCACGCCAGTAGAATATTGGCTTGTGGTCGTATGCAGCGAGAAGTCCTGCCATAGCAACTAAGGATAGTATGCTTCCAGCCAGGGCAGCGATTTCGGGGAGCCAGGAATTCCATCTTCGCTTTCGAAATTCGGATTGACGCGACATTTGAGAGAGAAAGAGAGAGAGAGAGAGCTCCTCTAAAGGGGTGTGGTAGACATATCTCATGGAGCAAGGCTGCCAGAGCGATTCATCAGACAGCAGCTTATATCATCATCTTTATGATCCTAAAAGGAGGCCAATCAGATGCATTGAGGGCTTTAACGATTGGCGGTCCCGGTGTTGGCGGTGGCGCAGGAAAGCCTTAATTGTGAAGCTTTGTGGGGGCCAGACAAGGATTGCATTACCACCTGCGACTCAACTCTGACAAGTCTTACGGATGAATCAAGACGTCTACTCTAAAAATAACGGATCAACATCTTCCACCACCTTTTCTCTTGTGTATAGACATGTCTCTCGACACGAAAGCTCGGTTCACTCTTCTCTCCTTTCGTCTGCAAATCAGCCTCGGCACCAGCGCTAGGTTCCCCCACTTCTATTCAGCCGCAGCTGGATTGCAAATTATAAAAGGACAGCCTCCCGCTCCAATCAGTCCTAGCGCCAAAGTCTTTTTATCTCAGCCTGCACATATGCCTATCATGTCCGACGATTACCAGGATGGACTGACGTTTGGAGGCACCCGCAACCAATGCTTATTTCGTAATGTTGTCACGCTACCAATTGCCGCTGATTATGGTCTTCAGCTGGAAGAAATGTCTGACCAGGCCAAGCAAGACCTTCTACAGACGAAGATTTTCGAAGCCGACACGGATCAGGATGCGCTTCTTAGAAGGCTGGGCAAACATTCAGCGCACGTGGCTTCCCCCTTCATGCCAAAGCCGAAGGACCTCTCAACACTCAAATTCCGCCTTGCAGCCTCGTCAGAGTCAGCCCAGGAACCGCGGTCTTTTATCGCACTGTCCTACTGCTGGAAGCATGTCTCCGATAATCCAATGATTAGACTGCCATGCAAATCCACAAACACTTCCAATACATATCCACTGCCCACCACCCCGGCGATATTCCAGGCCGTGCTCTCAGAACGAAGGGCTAACGAAGGAATTTGGTATGACCAAGCTTGTATCGACCAAGGCAACAACAAGGAAAAGGCTGTGTCCATCGCGGCTATGGATACAATCTTCGCGTCGGCGCGACTCGTCGCCGTTCTGCTGGATGATATCTCAGTACCTGCCGAAGAGGCTGAGTGTCTCCGCCAGTACGTCGCTGAGTATGAAAGTCAAGATCCCAGCAAGAACTTCATTGTGGACCCCGACGAGAAGCTGGCGGTGCTGGAGGCACATCCATTCATCGAGAAGTTTGTGCAAAAGCTGTTGATGTGCAGGTGGTTCGAGCGCGCCTTCTGTGGGCACGAGATGAGATTAAGTCGACAGGTGCGCAAGACTCTCCCCAAACTTCCCGCAGAGCACAAAGACAAGCAAGCAGAAGCTCACAGAACACAGTGCATCTTCCTCGTTCCCTCCACGAGAAGCCCCGGCTCTGTCCTTCGCTTTTCCAGCGTCTTTTTCCTGCGGCTGCTTAGCCTCACCGCTCCCAGCCACTTGGCGCGAACCAACGTCGCATTCTCCACCCGCCTCTCGCGGTTCTTCGCAGTTCTAGCGCAACAAGCCCGACGGAACTCGTCCAGTGAATGGCGTCCAAATTCACTCATGCTGCTTGCCATAGCCGAGGACGTGTTCGCCGCAAAAGCAGGAGGCGATCCATCTCTTCCTCCAAATTTGCGGCAGGTCGATGCCAGGCGGGACAAGATCTCTATCGTGTTGAACACCGCTGGCCTACCACTTGCACTAAGGCCGTGGAGCGGTGAATCCACTGATGCTCAACTGTTTGCCTCCGACGACGACTGTCTATGGGCAATCACGCTGCTAGCAATAGCCGATAGAAATCCCTTGGTTCTGTGCACGCTTGGCCCACCGCTCCGACTATCCAACGGCCACATGTCCTGGGCTTGCCGCTCTTTTCCAGGAGAAGGCCCGGCTGACTATGAAGTCAAGAAGTTGCCATCAGACAACTCCAAAGACTTCAAGCCAGGCACGCTCGGAACACTTTCGCCCCACGGTGATTCTTTAGAGCTAGACCTTCTGATACTATACCGATTCACCGATAGCTCTTTAGAAAATTCAGCTCATCGATGCTCCCAAGGCTTTATTGAGCACTGTCTGGCAGCTGGCCTGCAAGCCACGCATACGTACTGGCAACGTCTGCTAGACTCCGACCGCGAAAAAGCGCAATCTGCCCAGACGCTTGTCATAGACTACCTGACCTGCTGTCTTCTCTGTGGAGCAGCATGGATTGAGGAAATAAGCCGTTCCGCACGGTTTTTCTCAGCCCTGGCGGTTACACAAGCAGAGCTTGGTAGCCTGTTCGATTTCGACTCATATTCCTTAAGGCTGGGAGTTGTTAATCACGGTGCGCTAGCGGTGAAGGTATTGGACTTGCTCGTCTACCTTTTGTTGGATGGGCTGTACAAGTCAGCGCGGGAAAATGCTGCAAGCCGCCGTCCCTGCGTTGTGCGTATAGAACGCGCGTTTGGGATCGTCTGGCCTCCCACAGAGGACTGCGAAATTGCAGTCCCTACCCTCGTGAGCGGGCAAGCCTTCTCGTCACTGGGCAGGTACTGGTTCGTCAGGCCTGCTGAAAATCGACTTGATAGAGCATGTGAAAAGGTTAGCGGAGACTGGGAGCTTCTAGGCAAGTCTACGGCGCACAGTGACGCCGCATTTAACGAAGCCGTTGGCCACAAAAGTGTCCTGATTGAGCGAAGACGGGTTTTTTGCCGTTCAGCGCGTCCTGTTCACGGAGAATCAGCATAGCCTAGTGTTGGACTTCGTGAGCGTCAGGCTGTCTAAGGCTCGGTGACCAAAAAAAAAATATGACCGGAGAAGCGCCCTCCTCAGGGGCAAGGTCGCTCTAGCAAGAAGCCAGGGAGGTAATCCACCGACATAGTCTATATAACAGGCTTCTAAAGCATCATCGAATTACCAGTCAATTCATCAATTACACTCCATGATGACTTTCATGAGATTCCAACACCTAGTCAGCTTTTCAAATCTCCACGTTGAGATCTCATGTAGCTGTAGTAGTGCGGTCGATTCGCATAGTATTGCAACAGCAGTGCATACGAAGTTGAAGCATTCATTACATTACGAAGAGCGTACTTGATACGCTCTTACATCTGGATAAAATCTTTAAGACCCCGCCCGTTGGACGCTCCAACCCTCTGTTCGCTTGCATATAGGCTATAATCTTCCTTTTATAGCCGCCAGAATAAGACTACGGCATGTACGTGTCTACGCCTCGTATCGTTGTTTAATTTGGGAACGCTGGCCGTTCAGCGCTCGCGCCATATTACCCAACGAACCCTTTCTTCCACAGCCCTTTGGGGGACATAAAAAACAGTTTGGAGAGTTGGAGGCCAAAGCATGCTGTAGTCTTAGGCGAATGATCTCACAGCATGGGCGAATCTATTTGTTCGGGCCCAGCTTTTCCTGTCTCCGCCTATTCACCAACACCACGATAATGGCGCAGGGTGCTGCAGAGAGTTCGGGCCTATATACATACATACGCCACACACTCTCAGGACACGGGAGCAGGAAAAGGTCAAGGCGTTGTCTTTATTGAAAGGGCCTCCGCAGCCTCACAATTAGGGAGTGTTCGCCTTTCTTTTGCACTGTCTTCATGATCCTCGAGTAAGTGAGCCCGCTGGTAGGGATAGAAGAGGCGTAGTCGAGTACAATGCTAGAGGAGTAAAGAACGGTTATTTAATGCGGATGAAGAGAGCGCGAAGATCAGAGAGAGCGTCGTATGGAGGCGAAAATAAAAGCCGCAGCTGTGGATGGTCAGAGCGAGAAGATCTGTAGCGTACCATCGACTGAAGGGGTCAAAGGAGTGCGGCACATCTATTTACTTTCCTTTTTTCTGTGCCAGCAAATTACTGAGATACACAATTTTCTCGAAATAATTATTAGGATATACAAAGGCTCGTACTATTCACACATGGTGTAGATTTTATTCGCACATAGTGCTGCTTCAGGCGGGCGGTGAAGAAACTCGGCCTAATAGGGGTAATTCTCCTTGCCAACCTGCAGGCGCAAGTTCTTTAAAAAGCTGGCAATATATTCTAGTCGGTCCGATAATCTTTAGCATGATGAACACCAACTTCTCGCCTAACTTCTCGCCTAATTCTAAGTCTATATCTTAAATATATAAGCTAAGGGCTAGCGGTAATCGCACCTGGGGTCAATCTTATTCGCACCTAGACTTCCTAATTAAGTTAGTTATCTTATCTATGTATACTAGCATCGGTCTCTACTTTATATCTAATTCGCCGAGAACGCTAAGACTACCTCTCTAAGACTTTTTCCCCCACCCTCCGCCTCTTCTCTAGAGCGGGTAGGTCCTAAGCAGCCTTTAAGTAGACAGTAGCTAGTAGGCAGAGCCTTAAGAGCCTTAGCAACCTAGAGCTAGCTACTAAACTACTTTTTTTTTTTAGGAGGGATATTAGAAGAAGATACGCGACGCTTAGCTGTTATTCTCTAAGATTCTTAGTAGGACGGACTACGCCGATATTAGAGACCCTAGGTGCAAATAAGATCAACCCTAGGTGCGATTACTACCAGCCTAACTTTAATTTATTAAAAAATATTTAGAATTTAATAAGGCTCGTACTATTTACACATAGTGCAGATTTTATTCACACATGGTCCTCAAATAGAAAGGCGGTAATCCTAGCTCTACTATACTTATTAAGCCGATATTAGTAATTTAGTAGCCTATTTAGCGAAACTAGCGCTGTCTAGGCTTAAACCACACGTCTGTAGGCTGCCTATAAGGTAGTGTAGCCTATAGGGGCGGTGGTAGGGTAGTAGTAGATGTAGGTGGGATTTGTAAGAGGTAGTTTCGGTGTTCTTGGCGAATTAGTTAGTAGTAATAATTAGGTATAGCGGCGGCGGTAGAAGAAGTTGCCGATTTTTCTATGAAAACTTGGGCTGGGCACTAGTAAGGACTTACACTGACCGCTATCCCAATTTAGAGCGTGGTGCAAATAAGATTTGGGCGTGGTGCAAATAATAACACCCTTTCTAAAAGTGCACTAACTACTCTAAATCTTAGGTGTAAGATTTAGCCGTAGTCCGCTACGTGTTGGTTTCTACTAGCGTAAAGGCCGACCACCCCTTTGAATAGGAAAGCCATATGCGAATAAAATCTGCACCATGTGTGAATAGTACGAGCCAGTCGAATTCAGCTCGATAAGCATGAGCTCGCGAGATTTGAGGGCTTCTGTGGTCGGTTTGGTAGGTGTTTTCGGTTTGCCCTTGTTGGGCAGAGATATTCAGGCTGTTTAGGCCCGATTGTGATGAATTTCGCGGAATTTGGGCAACTTGGGCCAAAGTTCGCTTTGGCTAGCTTGGCTGGATGGGCTCAATAAGCCTAACGTTGTTAAAAGCTGCATACGATTTTTTTAGGCTCGTACTATTCACACGTGGTGCAAATTTTATTCGCATATGGTCCTTAATTAGGAAGGCGGCAAACCCAATACGGCCCCCAGTATCGGCATGAACTTCTTCTACCGCCGCCGCTGCACATATTCGCCGAGAATACTAAGACCACCTCTCTCGGGACTTTAAATCCCGCCCACCTCCCCTACTGAAGAGGGGTGGAAGGTGTGTATCAAGCCAACGGCTAGTAGTGGCGAAGGGAGTGCCTCTGGAGACCGCAGACAGGTAACATAGGTAACATAAGGTAGTCCCTAAGGAGGGGAAAGAGGTAGTAAAGAATAACTAAGGTGCTAGATTAGTAGGAGGTGTGGGCAGGTCTTAATCGTCTGATGATAATGTAGACAATGCGAACCCTCAAGCTATATATGCTATCTACTAGGAAAGTAAGGAAACCTTAAATGAAACCACCAGGCAGGGGTACCCCACCACACCCCCACCACTACACCGCCGCCCCCGCCTACCCGCCCTTAGGCTACACTACCCTACGGGCAGCCTAGGCGCGAGCTATAGGCCGAGTAGGTTAGTATCGGCAGCCTGTAGGCGGGCGTGTGCAGCCTAGGCGGGCTTCCACGAGTGTGTTGAGCCTAGGCGGCCTTGCGCGGACGTGTTGAGCCTGTGCAGCGCTGGTTTCTACTGATTTGCCGATGTCGGCTGGATAAGCACGGCAGAATGGGGCCTACCGCCTTAATTGAGGACCATGTGCGAATAAAATCTGCACCATATGTGAATAGTACGAGCCTTCGCTAAACGGCTACTAAAATGCCTTTTTTTTTTAAGAGAGATATTAGGAGAAGGTACGGATCCGTACGCGGCGTTTAGCTACGATTCTCTAAGATTCCTAGGAAGGACTCCGCCAATATTGGAGACCCCAGGTGTGAGGGCTTAGGGCACGGAGGCTGAACAGGGAGCTTCTTGAGGCAGTAATGAATAGATATCAGACGAACCCTTAAGGGGTTTCTATGTAATTTGGTGTTGGTTGAAGAAAAGGTGTGCGCGCACGTGCCGCGCAAGGGCCTCGCCTGCGCTTCGCAGGCGAGCCTGAGGCTCTCACACCAGGTGCGAATAAGATTAACCCCAGGTGCAATTACCAACAGCCATAAAAATACCCTTAGGTCGCGTGCAGCGATGAGTAGGGCATCTCGAGAATTTGAAAATTTAGATTGGTTAGGCCTGAATATGTTGGTTTCGGTGGTTTCTAAATTGTACTTAGGCTGAAGAGGTCTGTTGGGGAAAGTTTGCCAGGGTACAGATGACGTGAGGAACAGGAACGTATATAGAGCGTGGAGATGTCTGCGGAGAAAAGTCTGTAGGGAGCGCAGGTGAGGTGAGGAGCACGAACGTATGGGTAGTAAACTCACCCTGGTAGAAGAAGTGCGAGGGATGCAGGTGAGGTGAGGAACACGGAGTGAGTCTGGCTGCGCGAAAGAGGTCCGCAGGCAGCCAGAAGCAACGGCGCTCGCTGACGAGAATTATACTAATATTTCGCCGTTGCGAGAGCAGACTACCATTATAAGAGCACACGATCTAGCTAAGGTCGGTTGAGAGGAAAGGCAGGGTGCACGAGTAACAAAGTCGAGATTGCACACAAAGTGCGCTTAGCTGTTCTGCGTGACATATCGGCTACAGTCTATTGTCACGCCTAAAACACAACTCTTGCCTTCTCCACGCGTTACTAATACACAGCGAGCTGCTTGCTCGGACAGACGGCTTGCTAGACGGAAAAGCAAGCGCTTGAGGAGAGATGTAACCTCGCTGAGGCGCTCATTGAAAGACCCGTCGCTGTCTGCGGCCATCAACGTCAAAACCTGGACGCGGTTCTTGACTGCCACAGTGAGGGATTCCGCTGCTGCCTGGTCAATGGCGGTTGTAGCTTTCCTTGGCCAGGTGGATGTGGCGCCGTGACGAAAGAGCTCTGCGGAGCCTCTGCAATCGCTGAAGTCGGTGGTGTCGTATAGGCGGTTTTGGAGTCTCCTCACGAGTCGTTAATAATCATCCTCCCTTGACAATACGCTTGTCAGCTCTACCGCAGTTTACCGACACTTTTCAGCGTCAACTAGACCCTACACGGCGGCAAACGCGCGAGCCATCCTCACGCAACTTCACTTACTCTTTTCGGCAATTCTCTTTCTAATACATGGGGGACGAACAATGCTCTCACCACGCTACATGACTGTGTTCCTTCGTAAAAGATATGACATAAACTCTTCAGCAGGTGAGCGTAGCCACGAGCTAGTATGGAGCGCCCGGCCGAAGGTTTGTAGCGGGACTACGTGGCAGATACGTGATCGAACATGGATCGATTGATTGGAATTAGCTGTTGGCCGGCTGCTTGCCGAGGTAACCCCCACGGAGCCATTTCCCTATGTTGCCCCATTCTCTGTGCTAAGAAATAGAAGAAGTCATGGCGCTCTAGATTCCATGGATCTCTCCACTCATTATGCTCCATGGCATTCTTATCCAGACTTATTGTTGCGTCGAAGTCCGTTCTAGGTGTGGCTTCACTCTGCGCAGATCACCCGACATCGTCACCATCAAGCTCTTATACAACAGGCATATGCCTGCCAGGGTACCATTCAATTCTACGAAACGACGTCGGGTTTGCAAGGCTACGGCCGCAGTGTAACCTTATTGGGGAACTGAATCTTTACAGGCCCATCTCCGCTCTCGATTGTCCACAGGGACTCCAAGAACAGTTAGACTGTTATATGGCTTGAGATACGTTGCGCTTGTCGTTCTCTTTTTTTCACTATACTTTACTTGGCTGCATGTATGTGAGGGAAAGAAGCCGATCCATTTGCCGCGCTTCGACCACCTCACTCCCTCAAATGGAACGGGTTGTCCAGCACAAACATATACATGTGATAATCTGCTGCTTCTCTGGCACACACGGTATCGACCATCTCTCGATGCTTCGGAAAATGAACAAGTACACACCGCCACACAGTGAAGATGCTTCAAAGGCGCCGCGACAAGCCGAGAAGACTGCCATTATCGAGGTCAAGTCTCGTCATTCTGAAGACGCATCTCAACCTCCGAACCCATCCGGCCCCCCACTACGCCTCAAGGTCATCTCAACTGTCCTCGTATGCTGTATGGGCTTTGGAACATACTATAATCATGGGGTGCTTGGAGCAGTGAAGAGCCCATTGAAGAAGGCATGCGCAAATGACAATGAATTACGCACAGAGCAGTCACTGACTGGTAGCAAACAGGAACTCAACATCAACAACACTCAGTTCTCGCTTATAGCGTCCACACAAGACATCTGCGTCACCCTCCTGATCCCCCTCGGCGGCCTCATTACTGACCATATGGGGGGCGCAGGTAGGTTCCAGGAAGGATCGAGAGTCCGAAAGGCGCTGACCCAGGCGTAGGTGGCGTGATTATGGGAAGTGTCATTGGAGTCGTGGGATCCGTCATCGTTGCTTCGGCCGTCACGATTCATTCCTATAAACTAATGATGTTCGGGAGTGGCGCACTCGCATTGGGGAATATCTTGAACGCAACCGCACGATATAGATTGTTTTCGTCCTGGTTCCCGCCCAGCCACGGTTTCGCGTTCACCTTGTCCCTCGAGCTTGCGGCTGCAAAGGTTGGCCTTCTCGTATCCAAGGCCACGGCTAACGTGATTGCTGAGAGTGCAGGCAATCTCGCTTGGGCGTTTTGGACAGCAACGTTTGCTGACTTTTTCGTTTTCCTGGTCGCCGTTGTCGTTCTTTTCTTCGCCCGTCAATGTCGCAGAAAGTATCCGGTATTGTTGGACCCGTCGACAGGCGAACACCTCCTCGAGCGGACGGGTCATTTTGAACCAAAGCGAGTTGCGGAGTTGCCGTGGCCGTTCTGGTGCATTGTTTTATATCACGTCTTCGAAACTACAAACCACCTCACATTTAACCAGAACGCCACTGAACTTGCGGAGCATCGCTTTCATATCCCATCCAGGACCGCAGGCTGGGTATCTGGTCTTGTAATGGGAGGCAACTTCCTCCTCCTTCCGTTATTCGGAGCGTTCATCGACCTGGCTGGGCACCGTCTCTCACTGATGGCAGGCCTCGGGTTTGGCATGACGCTTTCGATGGCAATTCTTCGCTGGGTGCCTTCGGAGGCTGGTACTGCAGTAGCCTTCGCCATCATCAGCGTGTGTGTCTCCTCGACCTTCCTTGTTGCCTACGACGGCGTCCGGACGTCATTGTGGCACCAGGAGGTGTATGGGACTGCCAACTCGGTAAGTGAAGCCCGCTCACAGAACGAGGACACTGAACTGATGCTCCGGCCGCAGATCAAGGTTTCGACAGGCTATGCCGTGAATCTTATCGTGAGAGTCGGCATCGGCGCTATCCAAGACAGCGATGACGACAGCTACCACAATGTTATCCTTGTGTATCTCGCCCTGGGCGTCGGCGCATTTCTCGTTGCGCTTGCCATGATCGCGGGAGCACTGGTGACTGTGGATCTGGGACGCTTCCAGTGGT
Source organism: Neofusicoccum sp. Z2 (assembly GCA_037356115.1). NCBI lineage: Eukaryota > Fungi > Ascomycota > Dothideomycetes > Botryosphaeriales > Botryosphaeriaceae > Neofusicoccum > Neofusicoccum sp. Z2. Next base: position 220,634 of record JBAWJY010000008.1, read on the forward strand.
CTAAGCGGCAAAGGGCCATGCGCGGAGACCTGATCGCCGCACGTACAAATGCTCTCGATGAGCAGCTCGTAAAAAAGAAGAATAAGTTGAGCCTGGCAGGATGCGCCATAGCCCTGTTAGTGATATGTGGCAGCGTTGCGTCGTATATTTATGCATGTTTGGGAGGCTAGGTAACCCTTGTTCCTGGTTGTGGAGGCAGCATCACGCAATCCAGACCGGGGAGACTGGACTATGGGCTTTGGACATACGATATGAAAGCGTTCTTATCTGTGCATTCGTCGGAGGTGCAAAATTTCGGGGCCGGATGACTCAATTGGTTTTCGTTGGCATTGCGAATGTCTTAAATTGTACACGAGAGTTTTCTGTCTTTCTGTTTCCGCTCGTTAATCGGTATTGGAGCAAGGCTATTCTGAAATCAGATCAGATGGATATTACAAGGGCTCTGCGATCTCGTGCAAAACCTCCTGAAGAATCATCCGCGCCTTGCCCAGGTCTGGAGCCTCAGTTTCCCAATACGCCAGAAATGCGAGGATAATCTGTATGTTCCGTTTCCATTCCGGTGGGACAAGGACTCTCTGGGACTTTGCTGCCGCTAAGAGGGTGAGGCCAACGGAGAATAGCGTTCGTCCTGCAAACCAGGTTCCGTGATGACGATGCTTGACTGCAACCGTCGAAGAGTGTTGCAGACATCTTTGCAGGCCTTTCTGCACCAAGGCCTGCAGCTGCGGATCCAGGTGGAGGGGCTCCGAATGGTGAATGGCAATGAAAATGAAAGGGCGATAGACGAAAAGGTAGAGGTGTACCATTCGAGCTTGCAGCATGAATGCGAGTTCCTCGTGCGGCTGCTCCGTTTCGCTGTACTGCACAGGCTCTGGTATGTGCTTGACCCTGGAAGAAGTTAACAAATAGTTTCGAACCGTCCTCTAAGATGCGCTGACCACTGGTCTACTTGGGATTCGAGTTCTAACGCTATGCGGATCATTCCATCCAAATTTGAAGACAGCCAAGCCTGCTGATCCACTTTGTAGAAAGCATTTAGGATGCGGTTGGCAATTCGGCGGCTGGATATTTCAGCAAGGTAATAGAACCAACTCTTCTCAAAGACACTGCAAACCGATGGGTCTATATTATCCAGTGTCGTCTCAGAAGTCGTGATCGGTAATGTAGGAAAGAGCGGGTAGTCCAGGCTAGCAAGCCCTGAAGGAGGGAGTGGGAGCTGTTCCCTTATCTCGCTGTGCTTACTATTAGCATAATATTCCATAAGGGGCTGCGCAAGCAGAGGTACCTGATTGATTTGAGACAGGACCAGTATAGTCGGTGCTCAAGGCTGATAGTAGAGGAGAACTGCGGTGCAACAGGAGCTGATTTCCCCACTTTGTAAACTTGGAGCACGCAAGCGGCTTTATTAAACGATGTCTGGCCGACATTCTATCAGCACCTGACACTTTATCCGTCGGGCAATCGGCTCACCCATGCTTGAAGCGGCCGCAGAGAGTACATTTCGTAGACCCCGCACAAGAACATGCACTGAGCCGCAATGAGAGAGTTCCCTAGAAGACCCATTCGTTTCCGGGAGGCGTTGTAGTATCTCTCTGCGGCCGTATAGCCGTTGGTTCCTTGTAAGCTATTAGACCCGGAGCTTGGAGTGACAAGAGTAGGCTTGAATGGCGATGAGAGAGCCCCGAGAGCGCAAGTGATCAACTGAGCGAATGTCAGTGGGGGGAATTCTGAACAGTGCTGATAATCATCAAAGTTGTGCATCAGGAAGAGATGAAAGGCTTACCAGGAGGCATGATCTTGAAGACCATCCGAAGCCGTGCTCGGAAGCAGACTTGGCCCATTTTTTAAGATCAGTCGAGTCCAGGACAGGGTTCTTGGTGTGTACGTTCTCCAGGAAGGCTCGGACTAAGTCTGGGGCGTCTTCCTCGTGGACGCCTCGACCAGGCTTGACGCTCCGCTGTGCGGATTGTAGGTCGGAAAGCTCGGTGGGTTCGTCCAAGGTAGCATCGGCATTGGGGTATTCTGCTGGCTGGTTGAACAGGACAGCGCTCAAACACTCCCGACCATACTTCCACTTGAACATGGGCCAATCCAGAACATGCTCGGCCGATGTTGTGGACCTGGCCGACAGCTCCAACAGCTCAACCTCATGAGCTTCTTCATTGACAGACAAGTCGAAGGCGGCCAAGTCCTCGGACGAAGGCAGTGACTGAGGGGTCCTTCCCGGCGCCAGGGATCTCTCAGGCGGGCGGCAGACGTGCCCGGCCTGGTTCTCCAGCAAGCTTACGGCATAGTTGACACGCTCGAGAATGGCCAGGCTCGCAGTGTCGAATCTCAAAGCACGTCAGCTACAGCCGGATAGATGCGGTGGCATGGCTGCTCACGAGGAATGGTCGACGAGTGAATCAGCGTACGAGCAGGCCGACCCAAGCGCAAGGCACGAGCCGCACGAGGGCCTCTGATTGTCGCACTTGGTCTTCTTCGCTCGGCAAGTGTGGCAAGCCACCAGAGCGCGACGCCGAGGATACGTATGCGGGGTCCTTGCGTCGATGCGCGGCCGCTTGCTGCTGTCCTTTGCGCTATTGGCATCGACGGAAGAGCGTTTTCTCCTGGGCGGTGGCTCGGCCCCATGACTCTGGGCTGCCGGGGCGCTCGGGGAGTGCACCGGGCTGGCGGGGGCCAGCGACGAGGCCAGAGAGCGGTAGTCGGGCAGTTGCATGGTGCTGGGGAGTTTCGGCACGGGCAGCGCGGCCCTGCGTCTTTTGAACGCGCCGCCCCACAGCGCTGCCCCGCGCCTGCCCTGACTCGCCGCACGCGTGACGCCATCGCGCAGCTCGTGCCGTTCGGGGAAGCCGCAGCAGGAGGTGGAGGTGCGATGCTTATTACCGCCGTGTCCCCGCCTCCTGCGCCTGCCACACACCTCTTCTCCTCTGCCTCACCATGGCGCCGGCCCTTCGAGTGGGCATCATTGGATGCGGGGAGATTGCCCAGGTCGCCCATATTCCGACCCTGAACTTCCTGCGCTCGCTCTTCACCATCACCTATCTCTGCGACGTCTCCCGCAAGAGCCTGGACTTCTGCGCCGGCAGGGTAGCGGGCAGCAACAGCGTCCGGACCACCACCAACGCCGCCGAGCTGTGCGGCTCGCCAGATGTGGACGCCGTCATCGTCTGCAATTCGGATGCCTTCCACGTCCCTCACGCCCTCCTGGCCCTGCAGAACGACAAGCACGTGCTCGTGGAGAAGCCTCTCGCGCTCTGCTACCGCGATGTAGATGCGTTGGCCGAAGCCGAGGCCAAGTCCAAGGGTACAGTGTTCGTGGGATACATGCGCCGATATGCCTCCGCCTTTGCAGACGCTGTGAGAGAGCTTGGCGGTGTCGACAAGATCCAATATGTCCGCGTACGCGACATCATTGGCCCCAACTCGGCCTTCGTCAACCAGTCTGGCACCTTCCCCCAACGCTTCTCGGACGTCTCTGACGCCGACTCCAAGGAACTGAATGACCGCACCGACGAGTTGCTTGCACACGCCGTGGGGAAGGATTGCGGCGTCGACATCACCCAGAGCAGCAAGACGATGATGCGAGCCTTGGGCGGACTCGGGACGCACGATCTGTCTGCAATGAGGGAGCTCATTGGCATGCCCCAAAAGGTCTTGGGCGCTTACACCAACTTGCCTATCTGGTCTGTCCTCTTCCAGTACGACGGCTTTGCCGTTACCTACGAGTCTGGCCTCAACGGCGTGCCCGTCTTCGATGCCCACATTGAAATTTACGCCGCCGACAAGATCATACGCATCAACTACGACTCCCCTTATGTGAAGGGGCTGCCGACGACCATGACGGTCAGGGAGAAGGCTGGCGATGAGGGTTATCAGGAGCGCACTCTGCGCACAACCTACGAGGATCCTTACACGAGAGAGTTCAAAGCATGGCATGACTGCGTCACATCTGGAACGCCTCCAAAGACCTCCATTGAAGATGCGCGAAGAGATCTTGACCTGTTCAACATGATCATGAGGGAGGGCTTCCCATAGCGATGGTTAGACTGACATTCCTAAAAAGCATTCTCTAAGCTCTTCGCGTGCAACTTCGTTGTACGATGACATCCGCTGCTCTTCATATCACGCACGTTGTCAACAGTGTCTAACATCTTGCTACATCTCCTTCTACCACTTATCCTGAGGATACCGGACGCCGTTTGCCTTCCTCAAGCTGTCCATAATCCTCAGAACCCTGACAGTCTCAACGAGCGGCATGACTTCACTCTGTCTCCTCCCCGCCGCAAGATCAAGTGCCACAGCATCGGCCTCGTAAAAGAACCCCATGCCAGCGTGGCCATATTCCTTCACAGTCTCAGTGCCATCCGAATTGCAGACTGTAATCTTCCGTGGGAGCGACGCCGCAGGCCCGGAGAGCAGGATGACACCGTCACTTCCCTCTATCCTGCAGAAAGTCTCCGGCGTCTTCGTGTATGTCGACGTTGTCAAAACACCCATCTTCCTCGACTCTGAATAGTTCAGAAGGATGGAATCCGCATGGTCAATGCCGTCCACAACCGTCATGCTGGATTCAATCTTCGGCTGAGCTGCACTGTTGCCATCATGTGGATCCAGAACAGATAGACCCCATGTCAAAGCATATATGCCAATGTCGAGCAAAGCTCCTGCACCAAGTGACGGGTCCTTGAGCCGCGATGTTGCTGGGAGAGATTCAAGGTTCATGGCGAGGCCAAAGTCGCAGAAAACACGGCGAACCTCTCCGATTGCTTTGTCCGAGTGAATCATTCTCTTCAGGTCCATGAAAAGGGGGAAGAACCTTGTCCACATGGCTGAGTCTCACCATCAGCACCATCTCCGATACCGCGAATCGTATGTGCCATACTGACCTTCCATGAGGAACACGCCTTTTGTCTTAGCCGCGGCTATGACATCCTGTGCTTCTTCTTCGTTGATGGTAAAGGGCTTTTCACAGAGAACGTGCTTGCCTGCGGCTATGGCATCGAGACAATTTGCCTTGTGCAGAGCATGGGGTGTGCCAATGTAAACAACATCTACCTCCGGATCATCGTAGACGTCCGCATAGTTTGTGTACACCCTTGGCCTAGGCCTTGGCGAGTCTGAGAAAACGCCATCGAGGAATGTGTTCCCTTTGGCAATAGAGGAGGTCCCAACGGCTTTGATGACGTGGTCTGCCTGCGCGTCCGCACGAGGCAAGACGAGGTCCTTTGCAAACTTGTCCGACACCCAACCGGTCCCTGCGGAAGCGCCGATTTAGTCAGTTGCTTACGGCAGCGATTTGTGGGAGTCTCGAACCTAGAATGCCCCAGCGCACAGTCGGCAGTGAATCGGACATGTTGGAGGAATTCATGCGCTGCACGAGGGATTATGCTGGCTGGACATATGGAAGGCGGGGGCGGCGGGCTGGTAGTTTATAACGTGACCGCCGTAGTATGATGATTGCACTTCCCGGTCTGATTTCTAAGGGAGGGGGAAACGAAGTCAAGACAACCGCCTAAAAGGCCCGAGCCTTCAGAGCACTGCGCTTGTTCTTGGAGCCAATCGGCTGTCTGACGAGGGTCAACATGGTCGCCGACACTCCGCGCCAAATGCGACACTCCCCGCGGCTAAACTCAGGCTCTTACCCCAGACACTGCCCGGCTCTTTGCCCCAATTTTTCTACAGATTTTGCAAAAGAAGAAATTCGTCTCATTTCAATAGCGGTCATAAGCGAAACCTACAAGCCCGTACTGACCGCAGCCATTCGGCCCGCAAAACGCGCGTGGTCTTCAGCTCTTTCCATCGATCGCCTCCATCCTCTCCTCTATGGCTTCTTTCTCATGAGTCGCTTCATTCCCTGGCGCTGCATCTGGAACCGCATCCTCTCCATCAAATAGCAATGCAATGCGCTCTAGCGTCAAACCCCTTGTTTCTGGGTAGCAGAAATATGCTGTCATGCCGTAAAGCGCTAGAATAACCACAAACACGATGTAGTATTTCCACCCGATTTCATCAAGCGCAACAGGGTTCACGAAGGTATTGAAGAAAATAGCGGAGACGGTGGCCAACCAGGTGACCGCATTGCCCCGCGCGCGGAGCATGAACGGCCAGATCTCGCACGGGTAGGCCGTTAGCAAGGGTGTGAGGGCGATGTCGTAGCCGGCATAGAAGATGAACAGGAACGGGACGACTGCGACACCAACCGAGGCGGTGCCGGTCTGCGCGAACGAACCCGAGAGTCCGGTGATGACGATGTAGGCAACCAGCATGATACCGGCAGAGGCGAGGAAGAGGGCGCGACGGCCCACTCGATCAACCGACACAGCGGCAACAACGGAGAAAATCAGGTTCCAGATCTGGAGGCACCCGGAGATGAGGAGCTGGTCGGTGACATTGGTGATGCCGACCGTTGTGAGAACCAGTGAGAGGTAGTAGCTCACGACGCCATTGCCGGTCCACTGTGCGAAGATGCCGAGAGTAATGGAGATGAAGAGCCTGTGGCGGTTGCCGGGCGTCTTGAGCATGTCGGCGTATGTCGTCTTCTCACTAGCTTGCGTCTCAGCGCTGAGGGCTTCCTCGATCGATGCAATCTCGTAGGCGACGAGCGGAGATGCAGCGTCTCCCGCGCCATGGCAGGTGACCAGAATGTCCCGGGCTTCTTCAGTCCGGCCGGCTGAGACCAGCCATCTGGGGCTTTCCGGAACGGCAATCAGCCCTGGAATCGCCAACGCTGGAAGTGCGATCTGAAGCAGCGAGGGAAGGCGCCAGCTCCAGGAGGATTCGATATACATGGCACCGAACGTCGTCCAAGCGGCAACAATGCTGCCAGCATGCCATCCACAGTTGTAAAGAGCGTTGACTATGCCGCGGTGAGTAGGGTAGGCGATCTCGTTGATTAGAACCGGGATCGATGCACCGAACCAGCAGCCAGCCACACCGATGAAGAAACGAGCGGCGACAAAAGCGGCGGCGTTATGAGCCGCTGCCTGGAGGACCGTTGCCAGGATGAGGAACAGTACGCCAATATAAATGCCCGGCTTGCGACCGAAAGTGTTAGCGGCGAATGCTGCAAGAGGGAAGCCCAGTCCAAGGCCCAGCCAGTAGATGGCATTGATAAAGCCAAGCCACGCTCCTGTGGGATGGCTCATAAACTCATTCCACTGCGTCAGCGCTTGGAGACTGTTCATCAGGGTTCCATCGTAGCCGTTTGCAGACGCTTGGAGAGGTCAGCCATGCTACAAAGACGGGACTGGAGCTGGCGCACAGAAGAACAGAAGCGAGAGAATGCTAATGTTGAGCTTGAGCAGGTGACTTTGCTTCCACCACGGCCGGCTATCCTTCGGCAGAACAGCGCTCAGCTCCTTGTTAACGGAATGTTGGGTGCCGGTGTCAGGTCTGCGGTTGCCCATGGCGAGGAAACGAGGCTAGGGAATTCTGGTGGGAAGAAGCGTGGGCGACGTGACCTGGACACAGGCGCGGCATCATCGACCTGACACCTATGGTGCAACGGGAGACCGAACCCCATATAAGGTTCTCCGATGTCTGGGGACTCGGGGGCTGAGTGTGGGGCGGCTGCACTGAGCGGAAATGGGGACCGACGGAGATCCTGGAGAGCGGCGCGTTGTGCGGACGAGATAGACCGCGCGGCAACAGGTTCGGCACAATTGAACGGCGTTGCCAAGCCTTGACTGACATGTCTAGTTCTGTCGCATACAGAGTACCAATGTCTGTTGGAGAGCGGGTGACCTGACAGAAAGCAATTGCATTCTCTCTTTCTCCGGGTCTTGAAAAAACTGGGCAGAGAAGAGGGCCGCAGTCATCGAATATTGGGACACGTCCCATCCGCCTCCTTTCTCGGCAGTGCATGACTCGAACGGCAGCTAGACAGCCTGCGCACTGTGAATTTGCCAGGCTCGGATCCACATTAGACCTTGTGCCGTCGCTAGCAAAAGCTGCGTATACGACTTCTCGTGCGTGTCCAATCACTTGATCGCCAGAACACGTCCGTGTGACGCTGGGCCTGCTTCCTCGCGCATGATAAGTAGTCCTCATCTGGGTCCTTGGCAGCCACATCCATTGCTGCGGCGTCTTGTGCCAGTTCATCCCTGGCAAATTCCCAGGCGGCATTGATATCGGCATCGATAGCCGGCACCGACTGACGAGCCAGGTCTGTAGTGAGAAGTTGCCTGAGGGAGAACAGACGCTCTGCGAGGAAAGCGGAGAGAGGTCAGCGGTTTTGATTACGTTATGGCAGAATTCATTGATGCGTGGCATTGATGTCCAGCCACTTCCGCTGTGTCTGACCCCGAGATGGATGACACCCGCTTCCGACAAGGTGCCGATGGCGCTTGATCAGCGACATTCGGATTCCATTCCTTTCCCGGTAGTCTTTCGTCTCTTTGCGCCGACAATGGACTGCGTTCGCGCCATCGCCCGCCCGATCATGCCTGATCCTCGTCACAATACCGCATGTAATGCTACCAAACCGGTCTCAATGAATGATCCGAACACACCATTCGCCTTCGGTGGATGGTGAGTTTATATGCCTTGAGTGATATTCAGGTATATCGGAGTCGACTAATTCCAACAAGTATCGGAAGGACTGGCGCTTGCACTCAGACACTTTCTTCAACCGCTCGCAGCGTGGGGGCTAAGAAGGCTTCTTTGGGTCCTTGCGCTGCGAGGAGCGCAACAGAGAATCTCAAGCTTTAGAAGAATACAGGCGCGGGAACTGCCGATGGCGTGATGGTTTGGATGGCGGTGTAGCTGGGGAGCTACGATGGGCCCGGTGTGCATTGCTCCAAGATAGGCCGGGTGCACCTTGCGCTGCATCCTCCTGCATCGGAGATGCTCTTGGAGAGCGCTAGTAGAGCGCGTGTGCTGGTCGTCATTGCTCGTGCTTTCTTGATACTACCTTTTGCTGCGAGCCACCTCTTTTACCACAACGATGACATCATGTCGGTATTTTCTCGAATCCAGGTCCCAACTGCCGAGATGCAGGGGTCGAAGCAGGTCTCGGGCTAACCCATCAGTCCTGCCATACTGATTCGCATTTACTTGCTCCAGGTACTGAGGCGGTCGAGGTCCCGAAGGTGGCTTTTAGCTCGCGTTCTCGAACACAGTCGCCCGACGTGGTTGTGGCATGTTCGCCGCTGGTTCTGGCGTGTTCGCACTGGGTCCAGCACGCTGCGGCCTCTCAGGGGCCCGGGAAGCTGAAAAGGGACGAGCCGGGGCCACCGCGCGGACGCGCCTCTTCAACACCGGGATCAAGCGGCAACTGTCCATACATTTTCCCAGGAAAATTTCCTCCCTACTGTTTTGGAGTGTTGACAATTGCATCGGACTGCGTCGCGAAGCGTCCATTCGAAACAAACTCGAAAACCAGTGGCAATTCCTTGAAAGGCTTAAGCTCACCAGCAGAAAGCTGCGGTAACGAATAGGCCCATGAATGTACAGTTATTCTTACCTGGCGACCATTCAAACTCTTGCTGCCAGCGGGAAATTGAAAGACTGAACAGCCCCGATGAAGACGAGAACTGCTTTGTCAAGGTTCTGAAGCGGACAGGGGATTACGCCCCTCAGCTACGGAGGAAGCCACCATTGTATACCCAGTTTTTGTACTGCAATAGAGCCCCGAGAAATCCACATAGCTTCCAGCCCGACTGGAAAAAAGAAAGGACAACCTTTTTGATAGCGGGTATTTGAAGGGTTGTAGCTGCTCGTTGCTGAGATGGCCGATTGTGCGCATACGGTCAAGACCGATTCAAGATTGGACGTACAACCTGACACCTTTCAACGAGACCTTTAGTGTTGAGCTAGGCTTACATGGAAAGTGAACGCTATCTTCTGGACAGTGGCGTCTATTGCAAGTCCAGTGGAAACTTGAGTATCAGTTTACGGCAGTTCAGAAAGCATTGCAACAATAGTTGTGTACGCATGTGGAGTCGAAGCACTCATCTAGTTTCTCACCGCACACTTTCATGGACGAATGCTTCAACTCCCCACGGACAACTGTTACAAAACTATGCGAACCAACTTCGCACGTGCGCCCAAGAGAGACACCGTCCAACGTTGAGCAGGGAAACAATTAGCGACAAACCGTAAGACGAAAGCTGCAATGTTCTCTCCCCGATGATCAGGGCGCTGGAAAGTCCGAATTGCGAATTTTCTCTTATCGAGCCCCGCCAGGGCGTAGTCTTCGTCTATCGAAGTTTACCTGCTCTAAGACGACTTGGTCGAAGTGATATCCGGGGTCTCCAACCAAGCGCCTGCGAAGAGTCGCGGCGAAACAAATCGGGTCATCCTGATACTGCTTTGAGGCCCTTGCCAGGATATCCGACCAACTGATCTGGCCAAGACCGATCGTTTCGGACCAGCAATGCTAGTTTGGAAACGGAACTTGATTGGATGAAAGTGGACGGCTAGTAGCATAGAAGACAATGGCGTTGGCTCCAGGTTCCTGCGGAAGTTTGAAGAGATACTATAATCATCAATCCTGAAATTCAACCTTCGCGGTGTCGGACTGTATCCCTTCGGTAACAGTCGATTGGCGTGGCAGAGCACTAAAGCCCCTGGATAGAAAGACGCGTGCTGCTCTAGTCATGTGCTGGAAATGTTCAGGAAGTGCGAGGGCACGACCGTTCCTGGATATTGCTCTCAGTCTAGACGCGGAAGCATCCTGGAGAATACGAGCAAGTCCACCAACGATGATTTGTGCGAAGCCTGCAGCAAGCTGTCCGCAACTTGAAGCCCGGTGTTCCTCATGCTTGCCGGCTTTGAGACCACCAAGTGCCAGATGAGCCATCTCCACCAGCAGCAACAGACAGCGTGTCTCGCTGCCGAAAACCCAGGCGGCTCCGTCTTCCTGACGACGAAGGAGTCAAGAGAGGTCCCGGCAGAGCGTTGAGACGGGCGCCTCTCGCTGCTTGTCAATGCGATGGATGATGGCGTAGATGGCAGGCGGCCCTCGAGGTCACGCAGGCGGGTGGCGGGCTGGGGATGACAGGATGAAACGCGGTCTGCGCGGAGAGCTGGGGCCTTGCAGACGCGACCGACCTTGCCTCTTCAGGCAGCCACCCTGGACGTCAGCAACTCACATGCCGCAGCGCGACGTCCTGCCCTCATCCTCCAGCACCCCGTCGTCACCGCAGCCCGCACCCACCGCATCCAAACCCGCCCACCATGGACAAGTTCCAGGCCTTCGGCAAGAACTTCTCGTGCGTCGCCCGCCCGCCCCGCTGCCGCTGCCGCTGCCCGCCCGCCCGTGGAGCTTGGGTGCAGCCGCCCGTCTCTGCCGCCGCCGCTGACTCCCGCCATCGCCCAGTGCCTCGTTCACGCCCTTCGCCGCGCGCACCCAGCAGTATGTCAAGGAGCAATTGGGCCAGGCTGAGGACAAGGTAACCCCGCCCGCTGCCGCCACGTCCGCGCCCACGCTCACGCCCGCCGATATCCCAGACCCAGCTGCCCCCCGACTACGTCGAGCTCGAGAAGCGCGTCGACGCCCTGAAGCAGGTGCACCAGAAGATGCTGCAGGTCACGTCCGTCGCCCCGCCCCCGCCACCCGCCGCGCCCCTCCCCGCTGACCCCGTGCAGCTCGCAGTACACCAACGAGGCCTACGACTACCCCACCAACATCCGCGAGTCGTTCAACGACCTGGGCCGCACCGTCTCCGAGAAGGTTGCCCTGCTGTCGTCGGCCACCTCCCCCGCCGAAGCCCAGGCCGCCCTGACCGCCCCGCCGTCCGCCAAGCCGCAGCCCAAGACCTTCAACCACGCCATCGCCCGCGCCGCCCTCAACAGCTCCACCATCCTGACCCAGGACCACGGCAGCGCCGCCGAGGACCCCCTGTCCACCGCCCTCGAGAAGTATGCCATCGCCATGGAGAAGGTCGGCGAGGCCCGCCTCGGCCAGGACGCCCAGATCCAGAGCCGCTTCCTCGCCGGCTGGAGCACCACCCTCAACACCAACATCATGTTCGCTACCCGTGCCCGCAAGGCGGTTGAGAACGCTCGTCTGAGCCTGGACGCCACCAAGGCCAAGGCCAAGGGCGGCGCCTTTGCCCTGCCCGGCACCAAGAAGGAGGGAGAGGAGGAGCACATCAGCGAGGAGGCCCGCGCGCAGATCGAGCAGGCCGAGGACGAGTTCGTCGGCCAGACCGAGGAGGCTGTGGGCGTCATGAAGAATGTGAGCATGCCTTCCGGAGACGCGGGCCAATGTCGGCGTGCTGACGCTGATTTTCCGAACGCAGGTCCTTGATACCCCCGAGCCCCTCCGCAACCTCGCCGATCTCATTGCTGCCCAGCTGGAGTACCACAAGAAGGCGTACGAGATCCTGAGCGAGCTGGCGCCCGTTGTCGATCAGCTGCAGGTTGAGCAGGAGGTGCGTCGCCACGATTGATTTGCGTTCTGAATTGCATGCTTGCTGTCGGGTGGAACAAAGGCCTAACCTGAAATCGTCACCAACAGGCAAGCTACCGCAAGAGTCGCGAGGGCGCGTGAAGTACTTTCCCGTGACTTCATACCCCTGACATGCGCGCTTTTCTGACGGCACACAGCCAGCCGGAGCAAGGCTGCCTGCTGTTCCATGACGCCCACAGCTTGATAGATTCCCTCCTGCTGGACTGGTCTCGGCGGAAGGTATACCGGGTTCATTCTGGTTTGATCGCTGGTTTGAGGGAAGGGGAAACCTTGCCTTTGAGCAGATACCCCAATTACTCGTTTGTATAGCGTTCCTTTCCTTTCAACTCTTAGCGGATGGCAGTCTGGGATCTGGCCTAGTTCTTGCGGAACATTTGAATCCATTTGCTCTCTTGCCTGCTGCGGCGTGAGACTTGCGTGATGACAATCGGAGCGGGCAGGGGCCTACGAGCGCGTATTCGTGTTCGGACGGACAGGCACATTCCCCTTCCCCCTCGAGCGACTGCAGCCATCGCCAGGCCGCCAGCCGCATAACGTGGACGTTGCTGATTTTCGGCCGCACAGACTGGGCGTGCTTAATTTGATCTCCCTCCGCCGCACGGGGGGATGATGGGATTTTCGTTGCCATCAGATCCTCATCAAACCCCTTCGGCCGTTCCCACGTACCAATGATTCGGGAGCAGTCCGTGTGCTCGACTCCTCTTTTTCGGGAAATGAGAAGTGCATGAATGGCTTTACTGCGGAGGTGGACAAAAATAGGTACATATAATGAATAAGATCGACGTGCGGGCATGCTAAGTCCCCGGGGACCAGAAGAGCGGTTGCATGACGTAAGCGATCGGCCCCCTCTACTGTGTACGATACCCAGGGCCGTGGCTTTGCCGCCCTTTTTCTTTTTGCGCCTCCTCCGTCCTCAGGGGTTTCGCAACATCCTGTTCCGCGCCATATTCGTCAACGATTGGCACCCTGCTTGCGGCACTGCAATGTCCATCTGTCCGGGCGATGGTTAGAATTGGAGATCGACGCAGCGTTGGGAGTCACAGGTTCAACTGTCCAGACGAGACATCACATTGGCAAAGGGCCAGCAATATCGGTTGGAACGCACCCGATCATACGGCGCGCAAATGTTATCATTCGCAGGCTGGGCCAAGTAAAGAACTATCCAACCCATGTGGACAAGATTATAGTAATACAGATGTCGAGAATTTTGTTTGTGCTCCTCCAAACACGACGAGACAACGCCGGAACCAAAGCCCCATAAAACTCCGAGTGACGATCCCATCCGCCCATCAGTTGTTACTCCCATTGCGTGTAGCCCCACGATCCCAGTTCTTTTGACCGTATTTTTGCTTGCTTGCTTCTTTTTTGGTGGGGAGGAAGGAACAAAGGGAAAAATTCAGCCGGAGAACGCCTCGCTCGCTGATGGATGATGACAAAAAAGTTCAATCCAGATACATGCGCTAGAAGAGACAAGGAAGATGGGAAAAATCAAAGGAATTACAAGGAAAAAATAGTGGAAAAGGAAATTTACAAAAGTATATACTGTGAGAAAGATATGGAAGAGAACCGAACGGAAAGCGAACTGGAGAAGGGGATGAGATAAGAAGAAACAAAAAGATAAATCTAGGAGAACCATCACTCATCAAATGAGAAAGTGACGTGCGCGGCGCAGTCCGTAGGATCAATATCCAATATCGCTGCCCCATTCCTGATGCGGAAGGTACGATGATTGTGCCGCCGGTTATTCTTCCTTCGCAAAGTGGGTCGTCCTCAGACCGCGCCCCAACTTTGTTTTTTTTTCACCTGTCGGAAGGTATTCCGAAGGCTGCCGAGTTGCAGGTGGTGTGTCAATAGTTCATCCGTCGTCGACCCACAAGTAACGCCGGTTTGATGAGGATTCTGACCATGAGCTTATCTCGACACGAGCTACGACCGTCGTTGCTGAATGGTTACCGGCTGTTGCCGTGCCTAGCCGAGACGGGACGGCTGCCTTTTCGTTGCAACCTTTTTCTTCAACCTTCAGCTGCGCACCCGATTGATTTTTCACTCAGTGTTCCGGAAATTGGGTGGACTGCGGGCTGTAGCTCCACCCGTAATCCGGGCTATTCTCGTAGATCATGGCATCGCCGGCGCCAAAATCCATACTGGCAAGCTCTTCGCCCGTGGCGCCAAGGCTGAAGGCGGTTGCCGCTGCCGCGGCGGACGCTGAGTCATGACTGGCCCCGCTGCCCTTGCGGTCCATCACGCTGAGGCTTTCGAAGATGCCCCGCATCTCGCGCAGGTCTTGTCTGTTCTGATTCCTTGGGATGGTGGCACGTTCTTCGATAAAGCCGCGGATCTGCGAAATCATGTCGGGCATGCCTTCGTTGTTAGGGAGCCACCAGTGAGAGACGTCGACGCCCCAAGCTTCGCTCAAGCCAATCCGCATGCTCTGGGGATAGATGTACCTATGGAGACGGTCGAGTCAGCTTCACTTTGCCCGCAATCTCTTGAATTCCTAAGGTCTTCGCCTACCCTTGCGCCTCAACTTTGGCGAACTTGCGCCTGCCCCACATGATATGTCTCTCGTCCTTTGGAAGATGGAACACGCCCATGCCGATCGCGGCGCTGGCTTCGATGATGATACCTGGTGGGCTGTGTGGGTACATCTCGAGCGCCTCAAACATCTTGCAAATGTCGAAAGCCATCTTCTGCACCTCCGAGGTTGGCTCCCTCTGCAACACGTTGCAGAGTTGCATCTTGAACATGAGCGCAATGGCCCAGTAGTCGATGAAGACAATGTTCATGGGAAACAGCTCCTCACCAAACATGAATTGAGGATCGTAGGGGTCCACGAAATCGTCCGGATCGCGGGGCGGAGCACCGTCGAAATTCGTGATGTGCTTGGACGGATCCTTCAGCGACGGATCCAGCTGCTCGAGCCACTCGTCCACCCGCTCCTCAAGGGCCATGCATTCCGCCATGAAAACCTCGTCGCTGATCTGGCCCTTTGCCTTCCTTGCAAACAGCGTCGAAGAATCGTTGGCGAACAGTCTGCACAGAGAGAGCCTTTCGTCGAACTTGCAGCCCACGTCTTGAGGCCTGTCGCGCGTCTGCTGGGTGTAGTACTCTGTGCATGCCAGGAACCAATCCCGTCCGAGCACTGTTTCGTAACCGGACATGATGCCGCCCATCAGATCGAAACGCTGATACCAGCTGATGATTCTGCGAAGGGTCTCATTCTGCATGATTGTCTGCGGAGTGTACAAGGAGGTGATGATTTCGTACGCGGCTCTCTGGTGGCCAATGAGATTCACCCAGTCACCTAGGTACTCCTGCGTGTTTTGATGAGCACAAACGACCTGAAACAAAAGGCGGCAAGCGTACCTCGATTGTTGCCAGCTGCAAGATGGTGAGGAGGGTCGCAGGGGTGCGCCTCTGGTTGCGTTGCAGAGACAGCCGGAGCAACTGGACAGACCTGTTGTAGTAGCTGAGGAACTCGGCGATCCTGCCGTTCGGTTTGGTCAACGTGTGGTGGTACGCGGCGAAACCGACGACGGCATAGAGGAGGTGGTCGTTGTGCACTGCAATTTCGAGCAGCGTGGTGCGCATGAAATCGGCCCCGTCATACTTCAGGCAGTAATGGTGGCAGGTGATGTTGTTTCGGAACCAGTCGAGATAGTAGCGGACGTCTGACGGAAGTTCTGCCCACGTCCGTTCCATCGGGGACTTGCGCAGGTTTGATCGACTCGACGTCCGGGATGGCACAGGCCGTGGCTGGGCATGAGGGATTGTGCTTGATCCTTCCGTGGATGGAGACGGGCTCTTCCCGTGTGTCAGGGAAGGCGTATTGGACGGTTCTCGACTGCGACGGCTTGCGTTCGAAACACTGGCCCGGTGGCTGGATGCATCGCCGGGCTCGTCCTCATCGGGAATCGCGGGCAACGGCGCCTTGCCTTCGGGGTCGTCGTCGTCGGCGGACGAACTGCTCTGCGGCGAGGACGAGCCCTTGGCCTTGCTGCGGCCGGACTTGTTGGCCGCGGCGGGCTCTGGATAGACGCACTCTCTGTTGCCTTTGCGGCATCCTGCATGGTCGGGCGCAATTAGCAGGCGCCACCAGACGGGACGGGAAATGCATACGTTCACAGATTGGGTGAGTCTCATCGCACTGCCGCAACGCGCATGTCAGCCCTCTCGCCCGACGGGAAAAAAGCAGTCTCGACGTCCTACCTTGACCCGCCTGTTTCTGCAGGTGTAGCAACCGCTCCGGGTCCTGCGGTGTTTCACATGCTCGGCGCCAGGCGCGGGTCTCCGGCGGGCTCTGGACGAGCTCTGGGCGGGCAGCACTGTGCGGCTGGGGTCGTCGAGGTCGGCGTAGCTTTGGCGGAGGCTCTCGGACGAGAGCGTCTGGAAGGGCTGCAGATTCGGGGCGAAGGCGGGCGGGGGGTAGTTGTCCATGGGCATCATTGGGCGGGCGTTGTTGATGTTGAAGTAGGAGGGCATGCCGGGCATGTTGCTGAAGGGGCCGGCCATGGCGGGCGGCGGGGCAGGAGGAGCTGGGAAGTGCTGGCGGCGTCACGGCGCGAGCAGCGGCATCCGGCGCGGGGCGGCGAGAGGGCAGCGGGCAGCACACGGCGGGCGTTGAGGAGGACGGAGGCGGGCGCCCGGCAGTGAGGCAGCGACAGAAGGGCGCGGGTGGTGAAGATGGCGGTTCCTTGCTAAGACCGGTCCGGCGGTGGAGTAGCGGGACGTAATTATGTACCGGGAAGGCGAGTGGTGCTAAGATTAGTGAGGGCCAGGGACGGGCAGCGGGCAGTGGAGGGGCGGGAGGGCAGCCCTGCAGCGGCGGGCAGCACGACCACGGCCGTAAGCGTTGATGTGCGCTCTGATGATGAGCAGCCGCTCCGTACTCGTACCTGAGCGGCGGGCGGGGGCCTTGGGGGGACAGCGGACGTGGGCGCGCAGGGGAGGCCGTTCGGCGCGAGGCCGGGCGTTGCCGTTTCCGCTCAGCACTCTGGCGTTGAGCAGCGCCGCCCCGCCTTGCCAGAGGCCTTCTCGAACGGCGCCAGGCTGCGGCCTCGCCTCTTGCTGCCGTTCTCATGCACCCTGGGCGCGCATCGCAGGCGCAGCCGCCGGCACCTGCGCAGCGCAGCACGCACGCCGCAGGAGGATCACCGCCGCGGGGCCGGCTGCCACGCCGGCAGCAGCTGGGGCGGGCGGCGGGCGTATCGCTGCCATCAAGGCGAGACAGCGCGCGGATGAAGGGTGCGGTGCTGGACGGCAGCGCTGGGCGGCGGGCGGGCCACGCGCCGGCGCGCGCGCGGCCTGTCATGCTGCTGCTTTTGGCAGCCCCGCCGCTGCATGGAAGAGCGCCGGCCGCCGCGAGAGGCAACGCGCCCCGAGGCCGCCAGCAGTAGCGCGCCGGCGGCGAGCAGCAGCAGCGCGGCCAAGCAGCGGCACCGGACGGCGCGTGGGCCTGCGCGGAGGACGACGCTCCGGCGGGCGCTGGCGGAGCGCGGGCCACGGCCACGAGGAGGCGTGGATGTGCGCGGCGGCCCAGCAGGGGCGGATCCGCCCACAGCCAAGCCGAACCATGTTTCGACGACCGCCGTGTGCTGCCCGGCGCAGCCCTGGCGCCGCCGCGGAGCATGCGCGCAGCCCGGCGACGCCGCCCAAGCCGCGCGCATCGGCGGCACGGCGCGTGGCGGCGCGCGCAGCGCGTGTCGTCGGGTGCCTGAAGCGGAAGGCGTGCGGTGGTGCTGTGGTTTCTGCAGCCAACGGCGGATCTGCGTTTCAGGCCTCAGATCCATGGCGCTGCACGCAACTGTGGCCGGCGCAGCAGCTGGCGACGGGCCCCTTGCTCCCCACGTGTGCAGGCAGGCAGCTCCCTGCAATTAGGCGGCGAGTCGCGCGCCGGAGACCGCCCGGCTCGGGGTCCCCTGGGCTATATCGGCGCTGGTAAGATCGCGGCTGGTATAGGGAACAACCTTAATGCTGCTGACTCGGCCAATATTGGGAGCCGTGCGCGCAACGGCAGCGCAGGCCCGGAGATATCGGCAGCCCGCCGGCCTCCTCCAGGCACCGCGATCCCCACCGCGCGATCCACCGCCTGCCTGCCATCGCTCCCGCTCCACCAGCCTGGATCGCAGGGTTCGTGGGCCGACAGCCTGCCGCATCTGGCTACACTTGGCGAGTCCTCTCCACCACAATCTGGCGGCCAATACTTGCGCCCGCCTGACCGCGCGCCTGGGACCGTTCCGCTGCCATCCGCACGGATGCCCTGCAGCTGGGCGGCCCCGAGCGCAAAGCGGAAGCAATACTGCGACGCGCGACTCGCTGCCCGTCGCCCTGCCCAGCGGCCCGCCAGCGCCTCCAGCCGTCAGCGCGCGCCAACGTCGCCGCTGCCTCTGCATGCGGCACGCCTCCTCCGCGCGAGCGCAGCGCCGGCTGAGCAATCAGGCGCCAGCGCGCCACGGAACCCCGAGCGGCACACAGGCGGTGATCGTTCGCCGCGATTGCCCGATCACTGCGCGCTGATCAACCGTCAGCGCTTTCGCGGCGCCGCCATAGGCCTCCTGATTGATGGACCTTTGTTCTTCCCGCTCCCGAGCACAAGCACGCTCGAAGCAACTGCGCGACAGGGGCCGGCGGGAGCGCATGCGCCCCCTGCGCCCGCGATCTCCGTCATGCCCCTAAATCTCTCCTTTGCAAACACACACGGCAGCCTCTTTCTTTGCTGACACGTCCGCCCCCGATCATGCCACCGCGGCCTGCCAAGCACGCCGCCACACCCTCCCTGCGGCGGCGCACCGCCGCTGCTTGATCGCTCTTGGCTCGTGCTGCTCTAAATACGTAGCATGCGGTCAACACACCCCTCCCGCCGCACGTCCCGGGCGACGGGGAGGCGAGCACGCCTGCACATCATTGAGACGCATCACATCCCGTCGCTGCGGGCGGCTCTGCGCAGCTGACACACGTCGCGATGCTCGGCGAGATCCTGAGCGTATTACCTCCGCTCGGCAAAAGTCCTGGGAATCATTGGCGCCGCACACGACGCTCGTCGGCGAGATTGGTCGACTCTCTGCACTTCCTGTCAGGAGTTCCGCCGGCCGGCCGCCGCCGTTGCCGTGCTCTCGGGAGCCAGGCTTAGGGGCGAGCGTTGCGCGCCCGTATGGGCCCGCGGAAGGCAGATGGTCAATTCCCGCCAACTTTATGCGAACGCCCTTACGTGTCAAGACACCCACACCACCCCCATCTAAGCCTCTCGTCGACGCGGCCGCCAGGCGAAAAGGGCCAGAAACGCGGTTGTCACTGACTTGTAAGGCTGTCGGACAGTCGGATTTAATATACAGCGCTCGCTCGGTCGGATGTTTCGGGTTCGGGTTCGGACGAGGGTAGAGTTACAGAGTCTGGGACTTACTGCTCTGGTACAAAGGCGCGGCGGAACAGGAAAGCCAACCGGCACGCGGACGGGGGCCCAACGGCA
The DNA here is from genome assembly GCA_037356115.1 of Neofusicoccum sp. Z2. Lineage (NCBI taxonomy): Eukaryota > Fungi > Ascomycota > Dothideomycetes > Botryosphaeriales > Botryosphaeriaceae > Neofusicoccum > Neofusicoccum sp. Z2. The sequence goes on from JBAWJY010000008.1 coordinate 240,517, forward strand.
GCGGGGATCCAATGTCGCATGCCTTGCCCTGCGCGGCAGTTTTGCCCTGCGTCGTTGATTGCACGTCGTGTGCTCCTCGGCTTTTTTCCTTCTGCATGCCCAGCGCCTGTCACATGCAAAACATGTCTGTTCGTACCGCATTGCAACACCAGGCCTGCAGGGGCGCCCGCGGGGTGGAGCACTGAGGATGCAACATGGCGGTGAGAAGGACTCTTTTCGCCGACGTGAATGCTCCAACTCCATCCACAGCGGCGCCGGGCAGCAGGCTCAGCGGCGGCGAGAGGAGGCCGGGCCCGAGCGCGTCGCCCAACCCCGAAACTCGGTGCTGCCGGCTTCCCCATATTGTATCATCGTCATCATTGTGGGCAGGATGGAAGGGGAGGCCGCGGGCAGCGAAATGCGCGCACTTCATGCTGCCCCCCTGGCCGCCCCCACCCCCTCTTTTCCCTAATTAGGGAACACCAGACCACGCCGCAGACGCGCCACCGTGCTGTCATGTGTTGCGCAACATGGTCTTTCAGGATCAATCGTTCTCGCACCCAAGAACCGGCGCTTCGGTTGTTTCCGCGTCATCAGCGCCCGGCCAACCACGCCGCGTCGCCGGCACCCGCGCGCCAGGATGCGGCGACGAAGCTGAAGAAATTGCGAAAATGCATGATCCCACGACGCAAAACACGCGAAAGCTTGTCCCAACGCGGACCTGCCTGCTCCGTGATGACTGCAAAATGCGCCGAAGCGCGCGCGTGCGTGCCAGCCAACAGCAGCAGCCCACGCAATTCAAGCACAAAACAGAGCTAAAAGCAGGCCAAAATGGCGCGCACTATACGATTGCCGCAAGCGGGCAAGCGTCAGGAACGGGGCCAGCATTGGGTTTGCGGCTGTTGCCGCGGGACGCGGTCGGCACATACTTTTTTTCTTTCTTGGGCTGCGCGTGGTGGTGAAATTGGCCCGCAGACCACGCAGGCCGCCTCCCACGCACGTCGCAGGGACCAGGGCTGCTGGCCTGACCTCCGCTCGACGCCGGTGGGCGCGTCTGCAGCAGCAGCCAGCCACACAGCCTCACGCCTGCACCAGGGGGCAGGCCAGCCCGCCTCTTGCAGCTGCTCCTCCGCGCGCCTGCCCTGCACCACAAGAACCCAGGCCCCACAAGGCGTCATGTCGCAGTCTCTGCCGAAGCGCGGGCACGAGCACCCACAGAAGCCGAAAAGAACACAACTGCCGGCGCCGACGGGCCTGCCTTTTAGTCTGCCTGCATCCTTCCCGTGGAGCTTGGGCCCGACCATCGGAGATCACGTTCTGCTAGCACAGCTGGGCAGCAAGCAGCGAGCTGCGCAGCCCGGCACTAGGGCGATCGCTATGACAACGGCGGAAAACCGCCCTCCGTCCTCCGGGAAGGATCCAGCCGATGGCAGAGTCTCGGGTCGTGCGAATCCTCCTGCGGCGTTTTGCTCGACGTGACGTTCGTGCTAGCGCCGATGCTCCGGACGCCATCACCCATCTTTCAGCCTCACTCCCAGCCCAAAACCCTGCCCAGCCGTGCTAGCCTGCGACGGCGCCCTCTAGTCCTCCTCCACCCTCGAGCTCGCTTTTCAAAACAAATTCTCCGAGATGACGCTGCGGAGCTTCGCCAGCCCCGCTGAAAGAGGGCTGAAGAATTCCGCCGGAAGCATCTTCTGACCCTACGTCCCAGAAAAACTCCTAAGGCGTCCGCCCGCCCCTAGCACATGCCATGGCCCTTTCCGGAGCCCGCCCGACGCAGCTGAGCAATGCTTAGCGAACCCCCTCCCACAGCGTACACACACTCTATTGTATTGCCGCACGCCCTCTCCGAGAGCATCCGTGGCGGTGCATTTGCCGTTTTGGGCCGCCCTGCGCGGAGATGGGGGACGGGATGTGCCCGCAGAGCTGATGCGCTACTGACTCTTGCGCTGTTGCTGTTGTTCGTATCCTGTCGTAACGCGTTGTCGAGGGCATCGTGGTCAAGAAAGAGGTACACAGAATCCCGTCGATCGCCGTGCACGCCGACTCACCGACCCGACCGAAGCAATAGAGAACTTCTCCCGTTTTTGCCAGACATGGTCTGATGCGGATACCTGCTTTCGTCAAGCAATCAATCTATAGTGGTGCTTGTTAATGCGTTGTGGCTGTGCTGGTTGCCTTTTTCGGCGCAAAAAGGCGAAGAGCGAAAATCATACGAGACTTGGTGGTAGACCTTCAACTCGAACCCTCCATGTGTCCGAGTCTCACGCGCAACGACTTGGAGCATTCATGCTGCACGGGGAGAAACACGCTCTTCATTCCAACACGAACGCGTCAACCCCACACGTCGACTGCTCGAATCCTGTGCCACTCGACCGCTGTAGCCCTGCTGCTGCGATGCTTTACGAGCACATCTTGTGCGGCGTCTGAAGAAATGCCGGCCGGCAAAAGCTGGCGGAGCTCAAGGAAACGCCGAGCTGCTTGGGATGTCTGGCGTCTGAGACATTGTCTCTTTTTGGACAGGGCGCCCATACTTTCTTCGAACACGTCACGAACTCTCCGCTTGTCTCGGGCCGGAATGCACTTTCAACTCTCCTGAAGGAGAGTCATTGCATTATTAGGAAGCTTTGCTGCTCTAGACTGACTAGTATGGTGTGCGAAGTGGTAGACTCGGTACCGAGACCTCGCTGCAAGCGGGTGGAAGACCCATCTCTACCATGTCCGCACATCCTCCTGATCTGTTGACCCCTATCCCGCCACATCCGACGAGAGAATAGAAAGAGAGAAAAAAAAGTTCGTCAAATCATCCACAGGAGAGGCTTTGAGATAAGTCGGCGAAGAAACGAGTTCCGCGGACAGAAGCAGAACGGAGACGGAAAAGAAACCAGCCGTGACGATGATGATGATGATGATGATGATGATGATGATGATGGAAAGTCCTCCCTGATGTCAATATACGCCAGTCCCCCAACGATCGCCATGACTTGTACGCAGTGTGACCATTAAGACCCAAAAACCCAGTGTGTGTGCATGTTCCTTGCCCGTGAACAGAATGAGTGTTCCTTTCAAAACCCAGATCAATGTACCAGGAGCGCCGTGCTTAGGGATATTGCAAACGAGAGTATGAAAGGCGAAAAGCAATGACGAGTCCTCCATCGATGAATACTTGCGCTTAATACGCCTGCAGCGCCTTGCGAGCTGGACAAAGGAACAAGGGGAATCTCCGCCTTTGAAAATCGAGAAATAAAGAGGCAACTGCATGATTCCTTGAGCGGCCAGTCGAAGACGAAACCAAAGGTGCAAGTGTCAAGAGCTGTTTGTGGAAAAAGCATCTGTGATCGAGGTCTCATGGCTTTTCAGCCAGAAAAAATTCCCGGGCTTACAGAGACGCGCAATTAAGTAGAACCAGCAACAATCATGCAGCGGCGGGCATCGTTGGAGTAGAAGGCATCTCAGGCGTGGCGGGAGCATTCGGACGCTTTTCGTGTTCCTCCACGCCCAGGCCTCTGCAAAGGGGGCAGGAGTTCCGACCAGTTGTGAGCCACTGGGTATGACGTCAGTGTCGTGCCATGCCGTGAGCAAATGGGTCTCGCTTACCTGATCAATGCACTCCCTGTGGAAGAGATGTCCACAATTAATCAACTTTCGGGCCTCTTCATCTGTCTGGTATTCGCTAAGGCAAACTAGACAGCGTTGATCGGCTGCAATAACGATGGTTTCGTCGCCTTCAACGGCAGTAGCGACCAAGCCTCCAGATGCGCCGTCAATCCGAGGAAGTTCTTGAACAGTGTAAAGACCGCCTGCTGATGCTACATCCGACTCACTGGCTACCGGCGGTTTAGCAGGACCCAGGAGTGTCGAAAGCAACATCATATCTTCGTAGGTAGGAGTGTCCGTGAAGAGACTGGGCGTGGTGAGAATCGGGTGATTTTCCGGATAGCTGCCGCCGAGCACGTAGATGATCCAACTCCGAGGGCCTTCGCCAGGAGCGTGATCCGGCTCGACAACGCCATTGCGCCTGGCCGAACCTGCACCAAATCTGGTGTGGTCCGACTCGCTCAGGCGACGTTGCCTGGCGGTTCTCAGCTGATGGAGAGATCGAGGCTCCTCACCAGGAGACTCTAGGCCGGAGCTAGTCCTGGTTGGAGAACGCACAAAGCTCCCACGACGCGACGACTCCGCGGACGGCAGTGCTGACGTGTCTGAAGGAGGAGAAAAGGTGGGGGTTGTCGTCCCTGATGAAAAGGCAGAAAGACCAGAGGGTGTTGAAGGCGGAGGCCTGGGGCCAACCGGGGTATCTGAGAGGGTTGAGAACGGACGCGGACGCTCCGACGGCGACGTGCGTTGATGTCTCTGGTTGTCGTAAGCTGAAGGGAATGTGTTGATGCCGCCCATCGAGGCACGACGCCGATGACTGAATCTTGTTCCGTTTTGTGGCTGCCGCAGAATGCCGTCAATGCTGGGTTCTGAGCCCGAGGCAACTGGGGTAGGAAAGCTGGAAAGAGCATCTAAGAATGGAGGAATGTTGTCGTCATGCTGTGCAGTACCGGTAGTACTGGGGTTGATGGAGCGAATGCCAACGATGATAATGGGGACCATGCGGCTCTCCGAGCCATCCTCGTCTGCGCGCTGCGCACCAGAGGACTCCTCCAAGCCGTCCTGGCTGTCGGGAGACCTCATTGACGTGTTGTCCCGCCTCGTGGCATTCGAGGAGCCAAACCTGAACATGCGGAAGAAGTTCAGCGGGGCAGGCGGGCCAGTGTTGTCCGCATCCACGTCCATGCCTGCCGTGTGGCCGCGAAGGGCGGATGCTATCCTGCCATTCTGCAGAGACTGGAGGAAGCCATCAAAAGTGCCATCTTCGTCTCCGCCAACAAAGTTGCGGGCTTCGGCGCCAGCTCGGTGGTCTTCCCCCATGAGCGTGGCAGCCGTCGCCGCGGCGGCAACCGACAGCAGGCGGGACAGCATGGCGGCGTTGTCCTCGCCCTGCTGGAGCGGAGATCTCCTCCGTCGCAGCGAGTTCCTCATCCTCCCCCCACTTCTGTCCGGGACCACACTGCCGGCCACACGATCGAGAAAGCTGTTCGACCGCTGCAGGCTGGTCTGGCGCTCGGGCTCGGCATCCTGCTCCTGCGCCGTGGCGGGTGGTCTCGACGTCAATGACTCGGTCTCGAGAGGTTCAGTGGTGAAGTCGTCAAAGTCGAGGGCACCCAGCTCGGGCATCTGCAGGCGAGGCAGCGGCGAGTTGGGCGGGTCCGTTGCGGTGGGCGAAGCTTGTGAGGGCGGCCAGAAGGGGGACGAGAAGCGGTGGGGGGCGGGCCTGGCGGGGCGGTCGCGGGAACGAGAGGACGAGCGCGGGCGGCTGAGGATGCTTGATATCGACGAGTGGGCGCGGCTCAGCCTGGAGCGGCGGTGGAAGACAGCGGCGGGCGGGGCAGACGAGCCAGCATCTGGGCGGCCGGAGCGCAGGCGGCTGAAGGACAGGAAGCTGCGGGCGGAGGAGCGAGAGGTGGACTGCGACTCGGGCGTCGGGGGGCCGTCGTGGGCGCGGGAGACACGGCGCGGTGTCGGTGAGGGCGAGGAGCGCGGGCTGCTCCGCCGCTCGGCCGGGGAGGGCACGCCGCGCGAGCTGCTCTGGCCCATGGTGGTGCGGACGACGCGGGGCCAGGGCAGGAAGGGCGGGCGAAGAATAGGTGGTGGTGAGGGGAGGGGCGGGCGCGGTGTCGGAAACGAGGGCGAGGCTCGTGGAGAGACGCCGCTGGCTGGTTTCAAGCATGCGGCGGTGATGACTGGGCGGTGCAGCCGGCGCGCCTTGACCACCGCGCAGAAGTGCTGACCGCCGCGGCCTGCGCTGCGCGCGGGGGAGGCGGCCAGGACCTGCGCGCGCCGGTGAGATGGGTGACGACGTCCGCCGCTGCACGTCAACCGCTCGTGCCACCCGCGCAGCCTCTGCGCCCGCTGCTGCTCGCCATGCCGCCCGCCTTCGCTGCGCCGCTCAAGCCGACTCCGCGCTCGCAGAGCCTGCGCGCGAGTCTGCACGGCCAGATCCGGAAGCGCAAGCGCCGCGACGACGACGACGACGACGAGTCCGACGGCGCCAGCTCTTCCGCCGCAAACGATGCCTCCTCGACGCGCGCGACCTCCGCCATCACCACGCTCTCCGCCGCTGACGCCGCCCAGTTCCGCTCTGCTGGCCACGACCCGGACGACGACCTCCCGCCGCAGCCTTTCCCTCATGCCCCGGCAGCCGCCTCCGCCGAGCCCAAGCTCGCGCCCTCCGAGCTCCAGAGGGAGCTGGCCGCCCTCAAGCCGCCGCTCTACGCCCCGGGCCTCTCGTCAGCTGCGCGCCTCGCTCCGGCCTCGGCGCAGCTGCCGACCAGCCTGAGGCAGCATCATCTGGCTGTTATGACAACAGTCCTGCACCACTGTCTGCTCAAGGGCGACTACGAGCGCGCCGGCCGCGCGTGGGGGATGATACTGTGGGGAGCTTCTAGTGGCAAGAATGTAGATGTTAGGACGCATGCAAGATGGGGCATTGGCGCCGAGGTGCTCCTCCGCCGTGGCTCGAGGAATGCTGATCGCGCGGCGGATGAGTCGCGTTTCGATGCCGATGATGCGATTTTCACAGAGGAGGGCTTCAAGGCCGCCCGGGACTATTACGACCGCCTCATCCTGGAGTTTCCCTTCCGACAGAGTCACCCTAAGGCCACCAACGCCCTCACCTTCTACCCAGCTATGTTTGGTTTGTGGATTTACGAGGTATCCCAGACGAGCAAAAGAGCAATTGCCGCGGCTGAAGAGTCTGACTCGGGCGGGGAAGACAATGAGTCCGACGTCATGTCAGAAACCGAAGATGCCCAGGATAGGAATGTCTCAAGACGCGAGGCCCGGACATTCGCTGCCAGGGTAGACGAACTCCGCCGCGCCCGGGAGGTCGCGGCCCGGCTCGACGATCTGCTTACGTCCCCGCCTTTCGACAAGCATGCAGACTTACTGCATCTGCGCGGCATGATTGCCCTCTGGATCGGGGATCTCATTCTTCAAATTCGTCAAGCAGAGCCGGTTGCAGACGCCGAATTGTCCTTGGAAGAAGATCCGACAGCAAGAGGCAGCGCGGAAAGAGAGGAACACGTCGCAAAGGCTAAGGAGATGTTCGGGCGCGCGCGGAATAACGGCGGCCGTCTTAGTGAAGGCGCTATGCAGCTTCTGGGTGACGCTGAGGGCTGAGCGGAGCTGCGATCTTTGGCTGCGAAACAACGCCGAATTCCATGGTGGCGTCTTCCTGCTGCTAAGTGCCGGTCGAACATCCTGGCGCACTGCAGCAGTTCGGAAAGACGTGGGCCAACTTGGGCCAATCCTCTAGGTTGTGAGGGTACCACGTCAAGCCCCTTGTTGTGTGGATGTCTGTAGGTGCATTCCTTTTGGCTGACAGTGTCTGCCACTATGTTTGAGACCTGGGAGGATTTCGGCCATCCAGTGGGATCAAATGACAGCATCCCAGGAATTCAACGCAGGAACCCCACCGTCCAAACAACGCTGCGATTTGGTGCCGGTCGTGCAGAAACGGCATAGGCATTGTCATGGTTGTGGCCATCATTGGAGCGTTGGAATGTTGGTTATACTCTTACCGGAAATACTGAAACATGGCCCGTCAGCATGCAGAGCTTGGCAAGCGTGCTTTTTTAAGTGGTAACCTCCGTCTGACAGCGCAGACAACAAGCTCAAGGCATTCACCCCGCTCTTGCATACAAGCTATTCACGGTGAAACAAACAATCAGACCAATAAATCCGGTAGACGTTTCCAAGGCGTCCATGCAGGACTTGCGCGCTGCGCACCGATTAATCACATTTGAGCAACTAGAATTCGCAAGGTCGAAAGGGTAGAAGACTGGAGCACTGTACTCTAACGCTAATGTGGCTTGGGTCATGAGGACCAGTTTGTGAAGGCTCATGACACGGTCCGTAACTTGTCTGAGCATATGGATCCGTACAGATGTTCATTAAAACGAAAACAAAAAAATCACCACCAAGCGATGGTAGTGATATCTGGGATTGCAAGCCTAACCGCTCGCCTCACGAAGCTCATGGGTTTCGGCTGCTTGAGATATCTCCTTGAAATACAACGTCTATCCTCGGACGCAGTGACTCCGAATAGGAAAACACACATCATGGTTGCATTGACACTGGCAATACGTAGCCGAGCTGATCTCTGAGGTTGCGCTGCCGAGATGCAGGTATCTATATGGAGGATGATTTTAATGGATTCCGGTAGAGGCAAATAAACGCGCGCCGGAAACGGTCGTGAATTGAGACGCAGGCGTGCGACAGCCTGAGGCAGCAAGGCAGCTGCGCGTCCGCGGGAGCGCGCAGGCGCGGTCGGGGCTGGCGGGCGGTGAGTTTCTGCCGCGGGCTGTAAACAAACAGGACTGCCGTGTCTCGCTCGCGAATCGCGACGCTCTCTGCCTCACCTCGCCTTTTCACTAACCTACAGGCGCCAACCTCACCTGTCCTTCACTTTGCCTCACTCTCGCCCTTCGCCTGTCGCGTCTTTGCGCTTCTTGTGCGGAGTGGGGTTGGCAGCACCGCAGCTCAGTTGCACTCGGCTGGAGCGCCTTCTTGCGACCGTTTGAGTCCTTTTTCGTTCTCTTCCTTTTGCAGATACCCCTTCCATTGCTCTCACCATGTCTTCCGACGACGAGTCGGTCTTCGAAGTCTCCGACGGCTCCGACTTCGAGGCGCCTGCCACAAAAAAGCCGTCCAAACCCGCAACAACCAAGAAACCCGCCGCACCGAAACGCGCCGCGACGGCCAAGAAGAAGGAGCCACTCCAACCCGTCCACAACGACAGCTTCATCCGCGACGACGAGGACACCATCATGACTGAGGATTCGCCACCTCCGGCTAAGGCCCCCAAGGCTGCGCCTGCGAACGCGACCGATAAGTACCAGAAGCTTACGCAGCTGGAGCACATCATTAAGCGCCCGGACACCTACATTGGCTCGGTGGAGCGCGACACGAAGCAGATGTGGGTGTTCAACTCTACGACTGAGTCTATGGAAATGCGCGAAGTCAGCTTCGTGCCTGGCTTGTACAAGATCTTCGACGAGATTCTCGTCAACGCCGCCGATAACAAGCAGAACGACAAGAACATGAACGAGATGAGGGTCACCATCGACCGCGTCTCCGGCGAAATTAGTGTTAAGAACAACGGAAAGGGTATTCCCATCGAGATCCACAGCGTACGTATCCGAGACCTATGTTTCGCGCATTCGTTTCTCTCCATTTCTATGGTCATGCTGACAAGCTGTGTAGAAGGAAGGCATCTACATCCCAGAATTGATCTTTGGCCATCTTCTCACCTCTTCAAACTATGACGACAATCAGCAGAAGGTTACCGGTGGTCGCAACGGTTACGGTGCAAAGCTGTGCAACATCTTCAGCACGGAGTTTTCACTGGAAACGGCTGATTCTCGCGTGGGGAAGAAGTACAAGCAGACTTGGACGGACAACATGGCCAAATGCGGCAAGGCTAAGATCACGGCCCACAAGGGCGACGACTATACGAAAGTCAGCTTCAAGCCCGATTACGCAAGGTTTGGCATGGAGGGAATCGACGATGATTTCGAGGCGCTTGCCAAACGTCGTGTCTACGATCTTGCTGGCACAGCTAGGGGCGTCAAGGTGTACTTGAACGGAGACCGGATCAAGCTCAAGGGCTTCAAGGACTACATGAAAATGTACACCAAGGCAATCAAATCAGAGCAGGTCGGCGGCGAGGAGCCGGAGAAGGAAGTCATCCTTACGGACAACCCGGACGAGCGATGGGAGATCGGCTTCGCAGTATCCGACGGCTCTTTCCAGCAGGTATCCTTCGTCAACTCCATTGCAACGACGTCCGGTGGCACACACGTCAACTACATTGCGGACCAGATCGTCAATAAACTCACGGACATCATCAAGAAGAAGAACAAGGGTGGCTTCCAGCTGAAACCGCAACACCTGAAGAATCACATTTTCCTCTTCGTCAACTGTTTGATCGTCAATCCGGCCTTTACCTCGCAAACGAAAGAGCAAATGACCACCAAGGCCAGCCAGTTTGGAAGCAAGTGCAGTGTTTCAGACACGTTCTTGAAGAACATTGCCAAGACCGAGGTCGTGAACAACATTCTGCATTTCGCGCAGCAGAAAGCCGACCAAGTTCTCAAGAAGTCCGATGGTGGAAAGAGGATGCGCATGAGCCACTCTAAACTGACAGACGCCAATCGGGCTGGCACTAAGGATGGTTACAAGTGTACTCTGATCCTGACGGAAGGTGACTCGGCGAGTCTGCTCGCCTTGACCGGGCGTGCTACGGTTGATCCGGATCTTTTCGGAGTTTTCCCGCTGCGAGGAAAGATGCTTAACGTCCGTGACGCCTCCATCGACCAGATTTCGAAGAACCAAGAGATCCAAAATATCAAGAAGTTCATTGGCTTGCAGCACAAGAAGGAATACACGGACACCAAGAGCCTTCGTTATGGCCACATCATGATCATGACCGATCAGGATCACGACGGCAGTCACATCAAGGGTCTCCTTATCAATTTCCTGCAGGTGCAATTCCCAAGTCTGCTCAAGATTGAAGGATTCTTGTTGGAATTTATCACTCCTATCGTCAAGGTCTGGAAGGGCGATCCAAAGCATCCCAAGCAGCTGAAGTCATTCTTTACGATGCCCGAATACGAGGAATGGAAGAAAGACCCTGCACACCAAAAGGGCTGGGACCACAAGTACTACAAGGGTTTGGGTACCAGCAAGCCCGAAGACGCAGTCGAATATTTCCAGGACTTGGATAAGCATCTGAAGGAGTTCCACACCATGAAGGACCAAGAAGCCGAGTTGATCGACCTCGCCTTCTCGAAGAAAAAGGCTGATGCTCGCAAGGAGTGGCTGCGCAACTTTGTCCCAGGAACTTACTTGGACATGTCTGTTCCAAAGATCTCGTACGAAGATTTTGTCAACAAGGAGTTGATTCTCTTCAGCATGGTTGACAACCTCCGTTCGATTCCTTCCGTGATCGACGGTTTCAAGCCTGGTCAACGCAAGGTCTTGTACACCTGTTTCAAGAGGAATCTGAAGAAGGATATGAAGGTCAACGAATTAGCGGGTTTCGTCGGAGGTCTGACAAATTATGCCTACGGCGATGCGTCTCTTCAACAGACTATTGTCGGTCTCGCGCAGAACTTTGTCGGGTCTAACAATATCAACCTTCTGGAACCTAGCGGCAACTTCGGTTCGCGTATCCAAGGTGGTAGCGATGCAGCCAGCGCACGTTACATCTACACCAGACTTTCGCCCATTGCTCGTCGAATCTTCAACGTGGATGATGAGCCACTTCTGGAGCACGACCAGGACGATGGCAAGCCGATCGAGCCGACCATGTATGTGCCGGTTCTGCCGATGATTCTCGTCAATGGTGCAGATGGTATTGGTACGGGCTGGAGCTCCTCCATTCCCAATTACAACCCCGAGGAGATCGTGGAAAACCTGAAGCGCAGGATGAAGGGCACCTCCAAGGATGACATGATGCGTATGATGCCTTGGTTCAAAGGCTGGGCTGGCACCATCGAGGACATTGGTGGCGAGCGCTACAAATTCACCGGCACGATCACGCAGACCGGTGATCTTGAGGTCGAGATCTCGGAGTTGCCAATCCGCGTCTGGACCCAGGATTTCAAGGACAAGCTTGAAGAAATCATCAAGGCAGAGAAGACGCCCTCTTTCATCAAGGACTACAACGAGTACCACACCCTGACAAAGGTTCGCTTCATCATCAAGATGTCGGACCAGAAATCAATGGCTGCGGCTCTTGAAACGGGGCTTGAGGAGCGCTTCAAGCTGTACAAGACCATGGCCACTTCCAACCTCGTCGCATTCGACCATGAGGGTAGGATCCACAAGTACGCTACCGAGTTGGACATCTTGGAGGAGTTCTATATCTACCGTCTGAAGTTCTACGAGAAGCGCAAGCAGAACCTGCTGGATGAAATGAACAAGGAGCTCGAGAAGCTGAGCAATCAGTCTCGGTTCATCAAGATGATCATCGACGGCAAGCTTGTGGTCTCGAAGAAGAAGAAGGCCGTTCTTGTTGCTGAGCTCAAGAAGTTGGGCTTTAAGGCTATTCCTAAGAACGAGGCGAAGAAGCACGGAGAGGAAGAAGCAGTGGTCGAGGAGGAAGACGATTCCGATAACGAGCCCGGCGCGAATGACTACGACTACCTGCTCGGCATGGCTATCTGGTCGCTTACGCAAGAGCGAGTCGAAAGGCTCCTCAAGCAGATTGGCGACAAGGAGGTCGAGATCAACATTCTGATCCAGAAGTCCCCCAAGGACCTGTGGACGGAGGATCTGGATGCCTTTATGGAGGAATATAGGAACCTGCTCGCCTTTGAGGCGAGTGAAGCGAAGAAGGGCCGCAGCAAGGGCCGCCGCGCTTCCGCCAAGCTCCGCATTGGTGGCAAGGGGGCTGGAGGTAAGAAGCGCAAGGCTGACGACAGCGACGCGATGAGCGACGAAGATTTCGAGGTCAAGCCGAAGAAAACCTCTAAAGCGGCGCCGAAATCAAATAGCGTGCTGTCGAGCTACTTCTCCAAGTACGGCGATAACGCTACGAATAAGGACAAGGAAAAGGAAAAGGAAAAGGAGAAGGAGAAGGAGAAGGAGAAGGAGAAGGAGAAGGAGAAGGAGAAGGAGAAGGAGAAGGAGAAGGAGAAGGAGAAGGAGAAGGAGAAACCGAAGGAGCCAGTTAAGGCCGCCGAGCCGAAGGCCGCTGCAAAGAACAAGGCCGTGGCGAAGCCCAAAGCCAACCTCCTGTCGAGTTACCTTGAGAAACACGGAAAAGCAGACGACAAGGAAGATTCGGACTCAGTCATGGAGGTTGACGAGGCTCCAGATGCAGTAGAGGACGACAAGTCGGATGAGCCAATCGTGGTAAGTGGTCTCTCCCTGTTTTCTGATCCCTCGCTTTTCCTGCGAAGAGAAAGCAGATGTAGGCCGGGCGCTGACTGTTCAACAGACTGCCACGGCTGCCTCGAAGAGCAAAGGCAAGGGTGCCAACGGCACGAAGCCTGCATCTAAGGCGAGGAAGACGGTTGTTAGCGACGAAAGCGGTGACGATGAGGACGTCTTCGCCGTGGTGGGGTCAAAGGAAGCCAAGGCAGAGGGACCTAGCCGCAAACCTCGTGCGGCGGCAGCGAAGAAGAAGGCGACGTACGTTTTGTCGGATTCAGACAGCGACGAGGAGATGGCGGATGATGGGCTAGGAGACGTCAGCAGCCTGGTGAAGGGTATCAACGGGCCTTCGGACACTTCGGGCAGGCAACTCTTCTCAGCATCCAAGTCGCGCGCGAAGGGGGCTGGTCTGTCGACTGTTGCGGTGGGGAGGTCCAGGCCGTCGGTTGAGGATTCGGATCACGAGGAGTCGCAGACAGACTACACGCTTCTTGCGCCTCAGCCATCGCCGCAGCGACAGATTCCACGGACTGCGAACGACACGATCCTCTCGGACGACAGCGACGTGGACATGGAAGACGACAAGCCGAAGGCCAAGGCTGTAGCCAAACCCCGTGGTAGGCCTGCGGGAAGCAAGGCAACGGCAAGCAAGGCGAAGCCAGCGGCAGCCAAGGCTACGTCCAAGACGGCGGAGAAGGCGGCGGAGCAGCCCAAGACGTTGAGCCCAGCAGCGAAGGCGTACGCCAGGGGCCGTCCGGCCAGGGCAGCAGCGTCGCAGAAGAAGTACGTGGTTGAGGAGGACGACGACTCGGAGGACGAGGAGCAGGACGGGTCGGAGGCCAGCGAGGACGACTTTGATGAAGACGACAGCGAGTAGACGATGCGTTCCCAGTTTCGATGTTCACGGCTTTCAGTGCTTGGGTTACGGAGTTTTGGCGGGCACGGAGCAGTGCAGACGGGCGTTGCTGGGACGAGGACACAGCCGGCGGGGGTGCCGGCTGAGGCTCAGGCTCATTTGCATCTTCTCCTTCTAGCTTGAGGCAGACTTATACAGCGCAACATGGCTTCTGCTTGACTGCATGTCGTGAACAGGCGAACCAGTGGCTGCCGGAGGAACGTAAGGCCGGGCGGTGGGCGCATGATGCGAAAGGGCCGCGGGCGGGAGTTGCCGTGGGCGGAGCGACTGAGTCCTGTGCTGCTGCATCGCCATCGCGCTCTGCTGCCCTCTCTGCCTGCGTGCAGACCGCCCCGACTGCTGCCGCCGCCGCCGCCAATTGCGCTGCCTCTCTACCTCCGCTCCATCGCCGCCCGCCGCCGCCAGTCTCTCCGCGCGCCCCGTCCCTCCTGCAGCGCAGCCTGCGGCGTCCGTCGACAGCGCACGCAGCTCGCCCACGCACCGCCTGCCGTGAGCCTCACCTGCTCGCCCGCCCCGACTGCAGCGCGCCATGGCACGGACCCGCAGCGTCTCGCCGCCGGCGGACATACCGTTTGGCCACTCTGCAACCTCGCCTCCTCCGCTGCCGCTCTCGAAGCGCGACAAGCGCCGCACAATGCTGTCGGAAAAGCTCAACGACATGGTCGCCTCCTTCTCCGAGAACCGCGACCAGCACTATCGCGCCCAGATCCAGGCCGTGCAGACCGACATGGCCCTGATCATGCGCGCCGACCCCTACCAGAACAAGCCGCTGGACGACTCGGGCGACGAGGTGGCCGACGCCATCCAGGGCACAACCGGCGGCCAGCTGCCGCACACGGGCTCCGCGACCGGCGACTACGTGGCCCAGGTCGGCCGCTTCTACTCCAAGTTCGTCAACGACGCCAACGACGCCTTGGAGACGCGCGACATTGCGCTTACCATGCTCTGGGTAGGTCGGCCTTGCATGCCGCCGTAGGCCACCGCTAACCCGCGCGCAGAACAAGTACCAGGCCAGCATGCGCGAGCTCGAGCAGTCACACCAGTACAAGGTGCGGCTCGCCCAGGAGGAACACCGCCACCTCGCCAACACGCTGCGGGAGCGCCTGGTAGCAAGCGTCAAACAGCGCCAAGGGCGGCTGCTGAAGGAGAAAGAACAATTGGACATCGCCGACAGCAACGCCCTGCTCCTGCATCCCAACCAGTTCAGCATCACGAACCCCGCCTCGCCCGGCGGCCCCGCCAGCAATCGCAAGACCCGCCACACCCGCCACCGCGTGGGCGATCCGGACGACATGGTCAGCTCCGCCATGGCCGCCGAGAAGTCGCGCAAGCGCAAGGCCGCCTTCGAGGATGCCGACAGCGGCTCGCCAGGGCCCTCGGGGCGCAATCCCGACCTGGGCTTCGCCTCGCCCTTCCGCGACGCCAAGGCGAAGACGATGCACACGCAGTTCGAGGCCCCCGCCTACTCGATCGATCGCCTCTTCACCGACAAGGAGCTCGCCTTGACCATGAACACGGCCGCCGTCGCGACGACGCATTTTTTCAACAAACTCCGTGTGCAGGAACAGAACAACCACAACGGCTCTGCCAACGGCGCCAATGGCGCGAATCACGGTGGCCCGGATGGCGCCGACGATTCCGGCACGGCCACGGCAAACGAGGGCGAGGCCGAGGGCGATGACGATGTCGCGACCCCAGCCGCCCCGGAGATGGAGCGCACGCAGTCCCATCATGCAACCCGTGGATCCACGCGCAACAACCCTCTGGCAGACCTCGCCCTGGCTGCCGAGCGTACCGGTGCCCTGCCGTTCTCGAGCGTGGCGCCCGTCATTCTACCAGCCAACGTCGGCAGCAAGGCCAATGCTTCAGCACCAACACCCCCGGGCCTCGCCAACGCCGAGGTCGAAGCCGACTTTGCCATCATGGCCCGCCCCACAGACGGCACCGACGAAATCAACGAGAAGCTTCTCCACACGGCCTGCGGACCGCTCCAAGCGAGGGAGTACCAGTACCAGCCAAGCAACCTCCGCAACGACTCGAATGGGAACGGCATGGGCATGAGCAGCCTGGCGCCGCACATGGATTTCAGCGGCGTGTCCATCAGCGCCGCAAATAGTGATAGCGGCATGGGCGGTGTGCCCATGAGCCGGCATGGCAATGGTAGCTCGATAGGCGGCGTCGGCATGAGACGTACTGGCAGCGGCATGGGCAGGGGCAAGGGGCGTGCGGCGTAGTGCCGTTGGCGCCCTTTTCGGTCACCTCTGGCGCTTCTTGATACCCGGCGGCGGTTGCTGTTGCATTTGATCTGCGTTTGGAGTCGACGGTTTCGGTCTGGTTTGGCTGGTGCATGGTGTACAGTGACGCTGCATTCAGGGTGGTTATCGTGATAAGAGCTCAGTTTCGGAAGCTCAGGTATTTCAGAGCTAGGCCGGGAAAACTCCAGTCCTGCGTATAGCCAGGACTATCGTGGTTTAGATTCAAGAGTCTGTGTGCTGTTGCACTGAACGCTGCAATCGTGACCGAAGCTGCAACTGCAGCTATCTTGCTGTATTGTGTTCTTGCCTTTTTGGGTAAGTGGTATCTGCGAAGCGACGCCGGATCCGGAATGAGCAAGGTGCGGCGAGCAGCGTTGTTGCCCTTTGCTTTCCCGCGTACCTCGTTTCGGGAACGTCTCTCAAAATCCGACACACAGCAAAATCGCAAGTGGTTCTACGCAGCCTTCTCAATAGTCCATGCACCGAAGCAACTACGTGCGATACCTGCAGGGAGAGTTCGACAAAACTCATTTGCGAAGCTGTGCCAACCCTCGTCCAACCCTTTGCACCCGCAACCGAAACAAGTCACGCTTGCTCAGGAATGTCTGATGTCCCTCGTGCAGAGACTCGGCTGACGTATGCTTGACGCAACGTGACGCAAGATCGAACAGCAGTTCCACGCTCGCATCAAAGGGAGCAACTTCAAACCCGACATATCGGCACGGCGACAAGGCAATGCCCAAGCAGTGAATGCTGAACCATCTCTACCGGAAAATCCATACTCCCAAAATGGCATCAGCCACCGCGGACCGCCTGCCCAAATTCATAGCCGCCATGCAGCAGGTGTACCACTTCCCCATCCCCGACGACGCCTCGGGAGGCAAAGCAGTGCCGGAATCGTGGACGCCGCCTCCCGCCTCGGCCGGCCACCGCGGCCGCTACCTCTGGACGGACGCGTTCGGCGTGCTCAACTTCCTGACGCTGCAGCGGCTGACGGGGCAAGCGGCCTACATGGCGTACGCATCCACGCTGGCCCGCACCGTGCACGACATCCTCGGACGCACGCGCGACGGCTCGGCGCGGCTGCCCGGCGGCGCTGGTGCGTCCGACGCGGATCCGCTCGGAGGCGGGCTCCGGATCGGCAAGGAGGACCAGAGCGGCCCGGACGGCGACGGCCAGTACCACCACTACCTGACGCTGTGGGCCTTCGCGCTAAATCGGCTGGCCGCGGCGAGCGGCGAGCCTCGGTGGAACCGCGATGCCGCCCGGCTGATGCAGGCCGTGCATCCGGCGTTTGTGTACGACCGGGAGAAGGAGCGGCCGCGCATGTACTGGAAGGTGAGCGTCGGCTTGGACAGGCCGTTGGTGATGAGTGAGGGGAATTTGGATCCGATGGACGGGTTGGCTGTGTGTAAGCTGCTGGAGGAGACGGCCGGTGACAATTTGCTGCAGGCGGAGATGCGCGATTATCAGAAGATTGTGGCGGCGAAGTGGAGGACGTTCCAGAGCCACGATCCGCTAGATCTAGGCATGGCGCTATGGAGGGCGCATTGGTATGCGGGAAAGGAAGAGTGGGCATCGGGGCTTGAGGAGAGTGCCAAGAAGAACTTGCGAAGGTTGATTGATTCGGGGTACTTCAAGAGGGCTGTGGGCAGGAGGTTGGCCTTCAGGGAATTTGGCACGGTTCTGGGAATCCGCAGTGCGCTTGCGGATGAGGCATCATGGGAAGAGGAGGCCGAGCGTATCGTGCAGACGTGGGAGAAGTATGAGGTGGTGCCGGTTCCGAAGGGCGATGGGGCTGAAGATTTCAATGCAGCCGAAGGCCTGCTACCCATCACTCTGGTGATGTATGCGGCCGCGTTGGAACCTGGAGGTAAGCAAGCTGTAGGCAAGTTGTTCTCAGGGACAGTGCTGACAAATTTCAAGCATTCAAGCGCAGATGGTTGGAGGAGTCAGGAACTTAAGTTTGCCGGCCGGAGAGAATGCAGCTTGTGGAGCCGACCAGGTACAACGAGAGAGAGAAAAACGCGAAAGAAATGAAAAGCTGTTTTCAGCGACCGCGAGGTGGACCGAGGCCCTGGATATTCTCTCACTTCTATCTTTTCAGGGATACGCGCTAGGAGCCAGGTCTCAATGAACGTGGATACGTAACAGCCAGTACAATGAACTCAATGGAGTTTTACCCATGCTGAACGACTGTTCAGATGCAGAAACACCAAGCACGAGGGCGTTGGCAGAAACAAACCGCAGGTTGCATGTCGACCAAGGTTTATGACGGGATTCTGCAGGGGAGAGGGAAAAACATGCAGTAGGCAAGTGACCTTGACATCTAACCAAAAAAAGCGGAGGCTGGTGCTTCCAGTGCCTTGCTCGACAGCAGGCTCGGCCATAGAAGGTGACGCTGAGTGGACTTCGAAAAATGCGTCGAACAAAGAAGAGAGCATAGAGCATGGTCGACTCGTCTGGAGAACTCTATAGAAAATGCAAACGGTGGTAATCACATCCTGCGCGGACGAGAAGGGACGCCTGACGCGATACCATCTGCCAGATGCACCCCTCCTCTACCAAGTCGATTCTTTCTTCATTTTCTTTTCCGTACTCACCTCTGAGAAGCCCAAATGCTCGGCCCTCGATAGATCAGACCGGGCCGAAATACCGTGCACATGAGCCTGAACCTTAGTTTCTCCAGATGAATGAAGCCATGTGCAGGTGAATGCATGGGATTTGGTATTATGCGTGCTGCATCGGCTAGCGCTTCGCTTACCTTGATACTCGCTATTCTCCGTATTCGAGACAGGTAAGCGGCTGGCTATAGTATTTTCGATTGAAATGTTCAGGCGTATAAGAAGATGGCGCTAATACATATCAGATGCGTATACGACCATGGCGGAAGCGAAGAGGCAGCGGCTGTTCCCGCCGTCGTCTGCGAACCGATATAACTTGGAATGAAAAAGCTATTAGCAGAAGGCGAGGCGCAGTGTGTCGGGCGGGTCTCGATCGCAAGACAACCCCCTAACGTAAGAAACATGGAGGAGCCAAGGAAGCCGAGAGCGTTCTTGCTGCAGAGGCGTCTACCCAACGAGGCCGTGAGCGGCCAAAAAAAGAGCGCGGATGGACGCGACAGGGCGACTCGTGCACACAACGAACACAGCTCGGCGAAGCGAGGACGGAAGTTGCCTCAGGATGAAACGCTTCCACTGGCATCGCTTGCGAGGCCGGCAACGACGCAGGGCACCATAGTCGACCATGACTTGGCGGCCCACAGGAACGGCCATCGAAGGCGTCGAACAAGATGGAAAGCGATTCTTGGCGGCCGGCCTCCTGTGGCAGTGCGGTGCGGTGCGTGGTGCCAGGCCATGCACGTGAGGCGGCGTCCCCTGAGCACGGCACAGAAGGCCAGCGCCAGCATTTCGCCGATTGCGATCAACTGGCGCAAGTGGTCCCCGCAGCGACGGACACGAGGAGCAGCGCACAGCAGGGCAGCGATAGGCGCAGATCGACGTCATCAGCAATCGAGCAATCGGCGCCGTGGGGAAAGGGTCCCTCCCACACGCGCGCCTTCGCGCGTCTTTTTCGCTCGACGGCGCGCTTGGTCCACCGGCCATTGGCAACGGGCCCTCGGATAGTGCGGTGGAATCCATGCTCTTAATCTCCAGGCTGTAGGGCGACGGCGTATGGCCGCGGAAAAAGCGGCCGGGTGGTGGCGCCGTGGCACCCCTATGGGAGCAGCCGCCAACAATTTTGGTCGCCCCCGTTAAGGCGTACCCATGGCCATAAGCCACGGGCGGGCTTCAGGAGGTGCGGCAGGAGCGATTGGACTGCACGCACAGAAGCGGTGATGATGTGGCTGGGCAGGAGGATGGGCACGGCGAAGGAGGGACGGCAGGCGAAGACGGCGCGGGCACACGTTCTCGAGGCCGAACCGTGGGCTCGTGTCGCCCGGCAGGGCCAAGGAAACGACGTGCCCGCGAGCGCGCAACGCAGCGTGCCTGGTGGGCGAGGACGACGCGGTCGGGAGGGCGCAAGCGGCGACGGCTCAAGAGCGCTTGGCTGGGGCCGGGGCGCGGTAAATTTAGCAGAGCGGCGGGATCAGCACTCGGCCGGCGGCGCGTGTTGGGTGGTGGCGGCGGAGATTGAGGAGGAGCGAGCGCCTCTCGTGGCGTCGCCCCTTTGGGCGATCGGCGGCGGTTAATCTCGAGCACGGCGCGGAGAGGCGCGATGATGCGACGCGGCGAAGCTTCAGCGCGCGCTGGCAACACTGCAGACAAGGTTGCCCGACGAGCGCAAGCTTCGCGGCCCGCGTTTCGCACGTTTCGTGAAGCGTGTCGTGAAACCCGAGTCTGCAACTTAAAAACACCACGCTCGCCGCCCCCGCGATGCGCCCGCCCCGCTGCTGGACCGTGGAGCGCAGTCGTCAGCAGCACACGTCGGCCTGCGCGCGCGTCTGCGCCGCCAAGCGTCGTGCGAACCGCGCTCTGCCCTCCACATCGCGTGAGGCAAAGGCGATCCGACCCGTGCATGCAGATAGATGTGCCGGTGCGCGCGTCACGATAGCAGGACCCCATGTCGGGAGCGGAACGAATGCTATTTACTACTAAACACTGTAGGTATATGCCACCAAACCGGCACATCAATCGCCCCCCGATGTGCTAAATACAGGTATCAAGGCTGAAGAGAAAAAAAGAGTCATGGCATCGTGACAGAAGAAGAATGTGGTAAAACGCGTCCCATTGATCCTCAAACGCTCTCTACCCAGTTAAAGGCCTCTATCGACATGAAGTGAACTTCCGCCCGGCCCAACCGGCGTCGGGATCGGCGCTGCCAGGCCTGGGTCCGGAGTGAGAAATCGAATCTTTTTACTCCACCAGTCCTAAGGTTGCCGCGCCCGGTGGAATATGCCAATATGTAATCCCCAAAAGAAATGCAACAGAAAGTGAAACAACTCCCCATCAGCCGCTTACTTGCGGAAGTGAGGGTGGCCGTGGTGGCGGTGCTCGCGCCTGTGGTGCGCGTGCGGCGCGGGCGAGCGCTTGGCCCACTGCGTGACAACGGCCGTCGCGTACTCGGTCACGATCTGGGTGACGATGTTGCCACCCTCCTCCTCGTCGTCCGAGACGAAGTTCTCGGCCTGGACCAGCGCAGCCGGGGTCGAGGTGATCATCGTCGTGGGCGTCGCCGACGTGGGCGCAACGTAGGTCGGGGTGGGCGTGGCGGAGAAGGCGGTCGCGGAGGACGAGGTGTAGGCGGTCGACGACTCGGACGAGACTTCAACCGAGGACGAGGAGCCGTCCTTGCCGCACAGGTAGAGGGTGAGGTCCTGGGACGACTCGGTGCCGTGGGTGGCCTTGTCGTCGTTCCAGAGGTTGTAGACGGCGTCGCAGAGGGCCGTCAGGGGACCACAGTCGACGGAGGTGGGCGCGTCGAGGAAGAAGCCGCCGAGGTAGAAGGGGCAGGCGTCGCCCTTGCAGTTGACGTTGGAGATGTCGTACCAGAGATCGGGGTCGCCCGAGGAGCTGTAGGTGTACTCGTACTGCGTGATGGGGCCGGTGCACGCGTCCTCGGTGGTGAGCTTGATCGAGACACCGCCGTTGGCCGAGTTGCCGTCGCCGACCATGTAGTACTCCTCGGACCAGGAGCCGCCCTTGGCCGAGAGCGAGTTGGGGCCCAGCTGGCCGCGCTCGGTGTCGGCGGTCCAGAGGTTGACGGGGCTGTCGCAGTTGTTGACGACGACGGCCTTGCCGGCCGAGACCATGGGGAGGGCAGCCAGCAGGGCCGCGGTAAGAGTGATGGACTGCATGATGGTAAAAGATGGGAAGCGCGAAAGCCGAAGGGCGTCGGGGGCGTCTGCGAAAGAGTGTGTGCTGGAGGCCTTGGAAAGCAGCTAGAGAGCCAAAGGAGTGTGTGCAAGACCCAGCTTGAGGCAAACAGACGGCAGCGACGTGGAGACGGTACGGGTGGAAGGGCAGGGAGACGGGCGGTGCGCGGTTTATGAAATAACAAGGAAGCGGAGGACAGGCCGCTAGGTTAGGGGGACCTGCGGCGCCGGCGAATAACGCGGGCTAGCGGGCAGGCTCAAAATTGAGCATCGCCGGCCGGCATGGGTGGAGAGCTGGTGGCGTGCGCGGGCCAATGAGGGCGCGGGCGTGCCTGGAGCGCCGCCCGGGCTTCTTGATCGAGCTGCACGCTGACTGGGCCCCCTGACAAGCGCCCGGTCTGTGAGGACGGCTCATTTCAGCTTTTCGCGATGCCTGCGCGGCCTCGGCCAGCCCGGTGCGCGCCCGCCGCCTGCGCGCGTACGCATCACACGCCCGCGCATGGCTGGCCGCGCGCTGCCGTCGATCGCGCCGGCCACGCCAATGCCGGCCAGCGTCCAAGAGCCCACGGCGCAACGGCTCTCCGCTGGCTGGGGATCGACAGGC
The DNA here is from genome assembly GCA_037356115.1 of Neofusicoccum sp. Z2. NCBI lineage: Eukaryota > Fungi > Ascomycota > Dothideomycetes > Botryosphaeriales > Botryosphaeriaceae > Neofusicoccum > Neofusicoccum sp. Z2. The sequence goes on from JBAWJY010000008.1 coordinate 263,076, forward strand.
ACGGGTGGCCCGACCCCGGTAGCGCGTTGCCGTGGCGTCGACGTCGGCAGTGAGACCAGCAGCCCGTTGGCGACACAAGCGGCCCCGTGAACGGGCGGGCGCGTCTGCGCTGGCGTCAGCGGGCGATAACAGCGCGGCGGCGCGGACGGCTGGTGTGCTGGCAGCGGCGGAGGGCGACGTGACGGCGCGTGCAGGCTGCGCGGGCTTCGAGAAGGCGACAACGGCGCCGGCCGGGCACCGCAGAGGCTGCAGCGGTGGAGCGGGATCCCGCAGCGGCCATTGGCGGCGCGGGTATCGATAGGGTAATGCTGATGGCGCGAGATGCAAACCTGGAGACACAGCGGGAGCTGGGCGGCAGGGCTGGCAGCCAACGCCATGAGCCTGCCAGCCGGGCCAAGGCTGACGCGACCTTCCGTCCCGCCGCCCAGCGAACTGCTCTCATTCGCCTTCACCGGTCGCCATGCAGACTTTTCACCACCCGGTGGGGGAGACTTCCGTGGGCACAGCAGCCGGCCCCACGCCCATGACGCTGCCGTGAAGCGCGAGGTGAAAACTCTGAGCCTGCGGGCGGGCGGCCAGCTGCCGACGCGCGCTGGACCCGGCACAAGGAAGGCGCTGCTGCAGCAGGAGAAAAGCGTGAGCATCATGAGACGAGTCAGGACGCGCCTCTGCCGCAGGCGCTGCACTCTCACCTGCCACCGCATTCTCGCCGAAACACGCCAGATGCCAATGAGCGCGAGCGCTGCGCCGGGCGGGGGCGGCGGCGGAGAGGCGGGTGTTGGGACGCATGGCGTTGAGCGGGCAGGCAGGCAGGCAGGCAGGCCGCACGTGAGAGCCCGCGTTGCGGGCGGTGATGTCACCTGCGCAGGCCTCCGTGCCCGCATCCACACCGCGTCCAGCCATGTCCGGCCTTATCTTCAACCCCGTCGCCCACATCCCCACCGCGAACCCGCTGGCGCTGCTGAGGATGGCTGGCGTCGTGCAGTCTCGGAACTTCAGCCTCGCCGACGTGCCCAGCCTGGCCGGCAAGGTCGCCGTCGTCACCGGCGGCTCAGCTGGCCTGGGCCGCGAGTTCTGCGCTCAGCTGCTCCTCCACGGCGCTGCCAGGGTCTACGTCCTCGCCAGAAATGCCTCCAGGTTCTCCGACGCCAAGGCCGAGTGGTCCAGCAAGCACGCCTTGTCTGACGAGGACCTGTCTCGGCGCGTTGAGTTTATTCGCTGCGACCTGACTGACGTGGAGGCCGTGCAGCGCGCGGCCCACGCCTTATTGAAACAACTCGACAGGCTGGACATCCTCATCCTGAATGGTACACCGTTTCCCTGTTTCCTGTCATCTGCATGCAGTCAGCCAGATGACTAATGCGGCGCAGCTGCCTTGCCTCTCTCCCCCGACTATGAGCTCTCGCCCCAAGGCGTCGAGACCCAGTTTGCTGCAAACCACCTCGGTCACTTCGTCCTGACCAATCTTCTGCTCCCACTCCTTGAGCAAACCGCCTCCGAGCACGGCGATGCCCGCATCGTGACCACATCCTCCATGTTCCACATGTTCTGCCAAGAGCTGAATTTCACTCATGTCACGTCGCCGACACGCATCAAGTCTCCGGCGACTCTGGACAGCTGCTGGAGGTACGCACGCAGCAAGCTTGCTAACATCCTCTTCACTCGTGAGCTGGCACGCCGACTTGATAAGAAAGGTGCCGCCAAGGTCTACGCCAACTCGTTCTACCCTGGCAACATTCCCACCGAGGCCATGGACTCTTGGAAGGAGCTTTTCGGTAGCTTGGCCGGCACCGTCGTCAAGGGTGCATTCCAGTACGTCGGCCAATCCCCGGAGGACGCAGCAGCCACTGCCATGTTTCTGGCAACGAGCCCCGAGATTGCCTCGGAGAATGTCAAAGGGAAGTACTTTGTCCCGATCGCGGTGGAAGAGAAGACCACCACGCTTGCTGAGGACAAGGACCTTGAAAAGAACCTCTGGTACTGGAGCGACAGCAAAGTGGCCGAGACTTTAGGCAAGGGTTGGCAAAATGTGTGAACGAGGTCGTGATGCATATGAAGCTATGATAGATTGTTGCTCTTAGTATTCACTAACTGAAATGCATCTCCGTTACAGCGGCACATTTGCTGCCAGTGCGAGAGTCATCGTTCAGATTGTGTACATGAGACTAAGCACGTCGGGGAAGCAAACGACCGAACCGGAAGAAGCAATCGACAGACCCTGGCACTTAAGGATCTCCCTTGGCTCTGGAACATCCTGTTTTCTGGACCGGGTCGTTGGTCGTTTGGGTTAACAAAACATGCCAAGCATTGGTGCAGCTTTTCCAGTCTCATCTACACTCGCAAGAAATCATGGGGCGATGGAAGATAGAAGCTGAAGGTGTTATTTGTTCTTGATCGTCCAGAAGCAATTGAACTGCCAGCCGACTGGATCTTCCCAAGGTGAGGTACCATGTCTTGACCACATGCACCACGTTGACCTTCGCTAGTCCTTTTGCTTCGCGCGAATTTCTTTTCCCTTCTCTTTTTATTCATGCATACTCAGGTGCAATTCACTCCATAGTTTGCCATCGTCCAACGTCCACTGGTAATCAAAGAAGACGTTATCGCAGGGCATCTGCCAATAAGGCCGCTTGGAGAGGGTCAATGCCAGAACTTCATTGGGTAGTAGATCTGCAGGCAAGACGCATCAAGCCTTCACGGGCATCTCTCATTTGCCCATGCCGTGAGACGACACACGAAGCATTTCATGGATGCCAGTGATAGTGTTCTTGCGACTCCTCCCGTCATTCCACCACGTCTGAAGCGACAGCGAGCCGTCAATGCAGTCTTTGCATTCCCCTTCCTCACCGCCGCGCGAGGGAACACTTGTTCGTCGAATGAAGGAGAGACAGAAGCGAAGAAGGACTGCACCGAAGATGATCCGCTGCAGCTGCATACATATATGCATGCACGCGTGGAAATAAGAGCAGCGCATACGTTCTTGAGCACATAACTAAGATGAGATATACAACCTTAAAGCATATTCCCGGATGAATGATTCAGCGTGGGCAGAAGCTTATGTAGCCCAAGAGGATCTGTCGCCTTGTCCGATTCGCCCCACGATCAGTTGGTCGACTGGCAGGATTAGCTGTACGGCGCCAGAACAGGTAGTCGCACATCGCATCTCAGGACATGCGATCGTGGCATCCGTAACGTTATTGGCCGCATCGTCTTGCATGACCCAAGGCCTGTTTCGCGGATCTGGCGGTTGCACAGGACGGAGCCTATCTGTGGGAACAAGCTCTACGATCTACAACAAACATAACTTCCTTTTCGGACCCCCCGCCGGATATCGGCGCCCATCAAGTGTAGCACTAACGAGGGTTATGCGCCTGTCAGGTTTCAGACGCCTCCCATCTCTCGCTGTGCAGCAGTTGCACCGAGTAGGAGAAGAGCTTCATCTTATCTTTTCTCCGATTCCATTCCTTGCTTTTCTTCAGGGTCATGCTGTGAAACGAACAATGGCGCAAGCTCCAAGTGTGACCACTCGATGGCGGATTAGGGAGCGAGGAGCCCGAGATCTTGTTGCCCGTCCTGCACACAAGTAGGCCCAACTTGCAATCAACCGCGCACTACGCTCCCTGCGAGACCGGTTTGCTCCGCCAGTGGCAGCGATGGGCCGCAATCCGCAATATGATGCCGCCAGATACTACGTCAGTCGGGCATTACGTCAAACATTCACCGGAGATGCCCTTTTCCACCCAAGGAAAAACAGGCAGGGGAAAAAGAAAGTATCGTGGCCGTTATCGCACGCGGACGTCGATCCATGATTTTCGACATTGCTTTTTTTTTTTGCCCCTTTACCCTGCTTTGCCGACACGACAGTAGTTTGCGAAGGCTTGCGCGGAAGGAACGGGCAGTCTAGCACCCAGGAGAAGCATGATGCCAATGCACAAACCCGCTTCCGCGGCCGTGCCGTGCTGGTCGCTGGTGCCCTGCGCGCTGGGCTGCGGCTGCAGCGCGTCGGCCAGAAATAACATAGGGACCATCCATGCACGGTGCGAACGGGAATCTCGGGGGCATCGGAATGGCAGCGCGATCCGATAGGACCACGGGCGTGTGTACGACATGTAGCTTTTCTGCTTGTCGACTGGGCTGCGGATGGTGGCATAACTTGCCCCGCGTCCAGGAATGCAGTCGGTGTCCTGTGCTGTGGGAGCGGCGCGCAGTCGCGAGAGTGGGACGCTACGCCGCACGACAGTCCGCTGTGAGACACATGGTGCTCGAAGCATAGCATCGACGGGAAGCTACGGAGAACGGGTGGATGGTCACATTCCTTTGGTGTGAGAGCAATTGGAGATTGAATTCTTCCGCGCCGCAGCCCTTCACCGTTGAACGCATCCGGCAATGCTGGACTGCCGGGGCGGCGCATGACGTCAAGCCGAAGATGCGGTGTGTTTGCTGATGGGAGCGGCCGACAAAGTAAGCCAAAGTCTAACGAGCGGACCAAGTGAAACAGCGACTTGAATCCAAAAACCACAGCAGCCAGCCACAACAGCAATGAATCAAGCAAGAGATTTTCTCGACTTTTTTTACGTATTAGAGAAAGCGCCAACGATGTCACTACAGCCTCCACCCGAAGCTCCTAGAATGCCTGATGCCGGAAGGGGAATGGTATGGAGGAGCACAGATCAGCGGGGCGCTCAAGCACGCTTGCCGTTGATGGCCTTAAGCTCGACGTCGCTGCCCGAGAGGTTAGCAAGACAGATCGTGAGACGCGGCAGGGGGAGGGCAGGCACGTACAAGACCAGATCGGCGTTGGGCGGAATGTGGCCGGGGAAGCCGCTAGAGAGGAGAGCAGGGCTGTTAGCACCGGCACGGCGGACTGCAGCGATCGGGGAGGCGGCAGGGCAGCAGAGCGCCGCGAGAAGGGCCGCGGCAGCGGAGCATGAACCGCCAGGCGCGCGTTCCTGGATTCGAACAGGGGGGGTGGGGGCAGGGAAGGAGCGCAGAAGGCGGGAGAAGAAGCTTACTTGGCACCGTAGCCGTAGTCACTGCGCGCTGGTGGTCAGTCGGAGCGTCGGAGCTGCGTTGTTGTGGGCGGCCAGAAACGTACCTCGAGATGGTCAGGGTGGCCTTCTCGCCTAACGACATGCCCTCCTGGCCGTCCGCGCCGATGATGCCGTCGTCCCAGCCTGGCGCAGAGTCAGCAGCTTGCGGCCCAAAGGACGGCGCGACACTTGCCTCGGATGACGCGGCCGATTCCGATCTTGACGTTGAAGTCGCCGCGGCCGATGGACGAGTCGAACCTTGTGCGCGGTGGCGTCAGCCGGGTCGCGCGGCGCAGGGCAGCTGGGACGCTCACTTCTTGCCCTTGGTCTCGGGGGCGCTGGCGTCGAACAGGTAGCCGGTGTACTCAATGGTGACGTCGTCGCCGGCGCGCGGGCGGTCGACGCCGTTGCCCGGGGCAAGGGTCTGCTTGGTGACGGCCATGGTTGCAGTGGATGGGGGGTGCGGCGGGGAGCTGGAGCAGCGTTGGGGACGGCGGCGAGGGCGAGCGAGGGGCGGGCGCGGGGCGCGAGGGAGCTTTATAGCGTCAGGAGGCTGCTGTCGCTGGTACCGTCGAGTCGTGAGCTGTGGTGCCCGCGGGCGGCAGGGCCGGGCGGGCAGCGGGGGCAGGGGCGGCGCGGCGGGCAGCTAGCGCCTGGCGCGGCGGCGGAGCTGGTCGCGGCGGGCGGTGAGGCGGCTTTTTGGATACGCGCGGTTGACGAGCAAAAAACGGGCGTGCGGTGCGGTGCGACGCAGCGGGCGCTGCAATTGGGAGGCGTGGCCGGATCTGTACGCGCCTGTCTGCGATCTGCGGCGAGATCGCCCTGGGCCAGCCAGACCGGCAGCGGCCCACGTGCGGGCGGTGGTTCGCGCTGCTGACAATTCGCGGCGGGTGGATGCGGCCGCGCACCCGCGCGCCCAGGGCCCGTTATCAACGCAGCACCCCGCTCTCGGGCACCCGCCGCGGCGGTACGGGTCATCGTCTCTCCAATTGCTGGGTGGCCTGCCTGCCCCTACCGTGCGCGTGGCTGCGCTGCGGGCCTTGCCGTGCTTGCCACCGCGCTGTTTCCGGGATCCCACCGCCCTCGCGCCCTCACGCCCTGTCCGAGGCTAAGCCCTGCGCGTGCCGCCCGCCAGCTGCGCGCTGAGCGCGTCCGCGTCCACCGCCACCGCGCCCGCGCCGCCCGCCCGCAGGAAGTGCACCGCGCCGATGCCCGCCCGCGCGAGGAACGCGGGCAGCCGCTCGTAGTTGGTGCCGACGTGCTCGGCCTGGTGGCTGTCGTCCGACAGCGTGAAGCGCCCGCCGAGCCCTGCGAAAGCCTGTTCCCGCCGCCGATGATTCAGAAAACGCGCTGACACCACTCATCCTGCCCGGAACGTACCTCGCATATTTCGCTGCTCGGGTACGGCTCCCTCATGCCCTTGCGCAGCCCTGCCGTGTTCAATTCCAGCATGCCGCCGTAAGCGGCCGTGTATTCCAAATTCCGCTCTATCCTGCGCCAGACGCCTGCCCACTGCCGGAGCTCCCGGTCTGGCTCGTCGCTCAGCAGCCGGATCAGATCGAAGTGCCCGACCACTGGCGGCTGCAGCGCCTGCAGCATCTCCAGCTGCGCGTCGAAGTAGTCCTCGAACAGCCGTTCATCGCTGCCTCCCGACCGCGCCCGCGCCTCCGCGTACATGGCCTTGTCGAAGTCGATGGGCACCGTGTGCATGTGGTGCACCGACCCGATGAACAGGTCGAACTGGTACTGCTGCTGCAGCCGCTCGATGATGCCCTGCGACTCAGCCCGGATCCACTCCGTCTCCATGCCGATGAGGATGTTGATCTGCGCCCGGTACACGTCGCGCAGCCGCACCGCTTCACGGTAGTATTCGTCGAACAGCTGCGTGAGCCCTTCCGCATTCGTCGTCTAGGGCGCCTCGTCGTCAGCTTCACCGCCAGGCGCCTGCGCCCAAAGCCACACCTACGCACTTCCTCGGGGTAGAGATCCTCGTTGCCGCGCGGGATGTGCTCCGTCAGCGCGAACGTGTGGAATCCTTTGGCTATGGCTGCCTGGATCATCTCTTCAAGCGTGCCCTTGGCATGGGCGCAGAACTGGCCCGAGTGGCTGTGGTGCGAGAAAGGCATGATTGCGTCCGGTTTTGCCGCTCGCCAGGTTTGTGTCGAGAACTCTGCAGGCGACAAAGCGCGGAAGAATCGGCGAGCGGATTGCTGACGTCGTTGGTGGGACTTGGCGTAATGAAATTTCACACGATATAAGACTTTTGAGTCCGATTTCGACACATCAGTGGCCGGTTGGCGCAATGGTAGCGCGTGTGCCTCCTAAGCACAAGGTTGCGGGTTCGGTAAGCAATTCTCCAAGATCAAAAAATCTCGACATTTAATTAACAACCAATTAGAGTCCCGTGCTGGTCGCAGCAGTCAATGCACATTTTTTTCCTTCCTGGGAATTTCTTTTGATCAAAATTGCGACCGACCGAACCATCTTTTGAACCCCAGACCTTGCGTGGCACGGGTTACCGCAATCAGAATTCCGCCAACACGTTTTGCCGACGTCCGGACGCCGGGCTGGAGTTGCCTTATCCGGACTGTCTTATCTTATCTCACTTACTCCGCAGATAAGGCCAGACTCGAGAACGAAGATGTTCACCATTGGACTATGGATGGTTGTTGAGAACTGCTTTTCTTTTACGGCCAACACGTCCAGTCTTCGCCGGTCACACGATCGCAAAACGCGAGATGCGCCGCGCTTGGAGCTAGGCTACATCTATGCTAACATGACTCATCCGCAAGGTACCAGCAACCTGGATGAGGCCCACGCCTCTGCCTCACAAAACATTTGAAACGTCGTCACATCCTCGGCTCGAACCCATCCACTGCAATGGCACCAGCATCTGCCAAAGTACCCCGGGTGGGCGTAGGAGTCTTCGTATTCAACGACAAAGGTCAATTCATTTTTGGCCAGCGCAAAAACAGCCATGGAGCCGGTAAGGCTGAGGAGCCGGCAAAGTCCACGCATCAACCCCGGACTGACAAGCAACAGGTACGTGGGCGCTGCCGGGCGGGCATCTCGAGTTTGGCGAAACCTTCGAGGAGTGTGCTGCAAGAGAGACGCTCGAAGAGACCGGGCTGGACGTTTCGGACGTGCGCTTCCTGACTGCAACCAACAACATCATGCCCGACGACGACGCCCATTACATTACCATTTTCATGACGGCTAAGATCAGCGGTGATAAGACCGAGCCCGAGGTACAGTCTGCACTTGACGGTTGTTTGCCAGCCGACTGACCCGCCATCTTAGCTCCTCGAGCCAGAGAAGTGCGACAAATGGGAGTGGATCAGCTGGGAAGAGTTGCGGACTTGGGCCGAGCGCCATAGATCAGGGCACGGCGACGCGCCCAGGCTGTTCCTGCCGCTCGTGGACCTCTTCGCTCATCGGCCTGGACTGAGCCCTGTTCAGAATGTCTGAGGGAGAACGGACGGCCTAGACTTATGCGTAGTTCGTCACGCAGGCAGGCGAATGCCTCCAAAATGTGATATTCGGTGTATTTATCCGGACTGGTATGTGACATGCTCGGGAGTGACAAGGCTCAAGTGAGGACGGACGCAGCTACGACGGGGCTGCCTTCGCCTGGTCCTTCTCCAGCAACTTCCTGCGGGCGGCTAGAATCATCTCCTCGCGCCGGCGCTGCAATATCTGCTGGCGTTCATTCTTGTTCTGCGACCACGCCGCCTTCTTGGGCGTTTGCTCCTCGGCGGCCGGTGCTTCCGATTCGTTGATTTTGGTGCTGAGGTTGTATCGCGTGATCAGATCGGGGTGAGCGGGCTTCGGGGGCGTTGGGTTGGCAGGAGCAGCGCGGACGGCGGCGGCAGGCATGGGCGGTTGGAATGACGGGGGCGGCTGGTGGAGTTGTTGAGTTGGTCAGCAGTCCCGGGCCCGGTCAGAAGGGGAGGCGACATACCACTTCCAGGCCTCGTCCGCTCAGCACCCTCTCGGTGGTGGCTGCGACGTTGGAGCCGTTGCGCGACAGGTCCCACATGATGTCGCGGCGGTTCAGCTGGGGGAACATGGATGCTATCTGCTCAACGGCAGCGGGGTTGACGCGCGGGGCGGCATTGCGGCTGGCCGCGGGTCTCGCAGCGGCGGAGGCGGAGGCAGACGAATTGTACCAGCGGAAAATGAGGAAGCTGACGACAATGATGACGAGCAGCTGCGGGATGTTGAGGGTGCTGCTGTCGGACATGGGCGGTAGGTGGGCGAAGGACGAGGCTTCGGGCGGGGCAGGCGAGAGCGGTCAGCGCGGGCGGCGGCACAAGGTTGATCGGCGAGCGGCAGGCGTCCGGCGGTGCTACGCTGGTTGTGACGTTGTCGGGGGGCGTGGCGCGGAGGAGTGGGCGTGGACTTTGGAGGCGGCGGCGGCGGATAGAGGCGTCAGAAGCGCGGAAGTGTGACCCCTGCCGCGCCCACTGTGACTGCCTGCGCGCGTCGACAACACACCATTCCGCCGCCAAAGCGCCGCCGCTGCACCGCACTGCTGCTCTCGACTGCGAGCTCGGCGTCCGCAGGGACCGTCGAGCACCGCCGTCCGGCCGCGCAGGGCTGCGGCCGCCTCAGCTCGCCGTCCCTTGCTGCCTCAGCACCCGGCCACCGTCTCGTGCAGATCCATGCAATTGGCTCGATGGCTATTTCTCCGCAGGTCTGCTTCGGGGTTGTGCAGGCGGCTTTGCGAACACCTGAAACAGCGCCCGCGGCCAGTTGCCGACGCCGGCGTATGCTCGTTCCGGATCGACGGCGTGGGGGAGCGACAAGCTCGTGCAACAGCAGACGATCGGCCGCTCAAGCATCCGCCATGCTGCATCGAGACGGCCAGAGGCGTCCCGGGCGGGCTGCGCAGCCCGGCCAGCGACCGCAGCCTTCCCCACGCCAAGTTTTCCCACCTATCAGCCGCCGCAGAGCCCCGCCGAGGGGCACCGGCAGGCATCGTGGGGTCCTGCATTCTTCCGGCCTTTCATTTATATGCGCCATTGCGCCTGGCATTGGCTGCTGCAAGTCCATTCTCCTCCCTCTCCCGCCGCCATGGTTACCATCACGCACGCAACTACGCGCGATGTGCGCTTCCCGGTGCGCCAGAGCCTGCGCCAAAGCATTACGCGCGCGTGACTGACTCCTGGCACAGACGTCGCTCGACAAGACTGGCTCTGATGCCATGAATGCCGCCGGCGACTACTCGGCCGCCTACTGCATCCTGCACACCGACAGCAACATCGAGGGCCATGGCATGGTCCGTCCTCTTCGTCGACTGCCTTGACGCCAAAGCCATGCTGAGATATCGCAGACCTTCACAATCGGCCGTGGCAACGAGATTGTCTGCCAGGCTATCGTCCAGCTTGCCCAGCGCGTGCAGGGCAAGTCTCTGGACAGCCTCGTCGCCGACTGGGGCAAGACCTGGAGGTATCTGGTTGCCGACAGCCAGCTCCGCTGGATCGGCCCCGAGAAGGGTGTCATCCACCTCGCTCTCGGCGCCGTCGTGAATGCCATCTGGGACCTGTGGGCAAAGGTCTTGAAGAAGCCCGTCTGGCGCATCGTTTCCGAGATGTCTCCCGAGGAGTTCGTCCGCTGCATTGACTTCCGCTACATCACCGACGCCCTCACCCCGGACGAGGCCATCCAGATCCTAAGGGAGGCTGAGAAGGGCAAGGACCAGCGCTTCAAGGATGCCGAGGCCAGTCGTGCTGTGCCTGCCTACACCACCAGTGCCGGTTGGCTGGGCTACGGCCAGGAGAAGATGAAGGCCTTGCTGGAGGAGACGCTGAAGAGCGGATACAAGCACTTCAAGCTCAAGGTCGGCACTTCCGTCGAGGAGGATCGCACGCGTCTAACAATCGCCCGCTCCGTCATCGGCTACGACAAGGGCAATATCCTCATGGTCGACGCCAACCAGGTCTGGTCTGTGCCTGAGGCCATTGATTACATGAAGCAGCTCGCAGAGTTCAAGCCCTGGTTCATCGAGGAGCCCACTTCGCCCGACGATGTCTACGGCCACAAGGCCATCCGCGAGGCCCTGAAGCCGTTGGGCATTGGTGTTGCCACCGGCGAGATGTGTCAGAACCGTGTCATCTTCAAGCAGTTGCTGCAGCAGGGTGCCATTGACATTTGCCAGATCGATGCTTGTCGTATGGGAGGTGTCAACGAGGTGTTGGCCGTGCTGCTGATGGCCAAGAAGTTCGACATCCCCATTGTTCCGCACTCCGGCGGCGTCGGCCTGCCCGAGTACACCCAGCACTTGAGCACCATAGACTACGTCGCTGTTAGTGGCAAGCTCAGCGTGCTGGAATACGTCGACCATCTGCACGAGCATTTCTTGCATCCCAGTGAGATTAAGAATGGCTACTACGTCACTCCCACGGAGCCGGGCTACAGTGTCGAGATGAAGGCGGACAGCATGGAGAAGTTTGCATTCCCTGGAAAGGAGGGTGTGAGCTGGTGGAGAAGCGAAGAGGCCAAGCCGATTTTGGAGGGCGAGAGGATATAAGCCTTATTTGGATGAAGGCACAAAATGTAATTTCCAGTTAATGAATGAAAACAAAGATATCACTGTACTGTGTAAATCACCAAATGCCGTCAGTTTCTGCATGATGTCGTGGCTTGGCGGGCTATGTGGGAGCCCCATTTTCTCGGCCCGAAGCGGCAAATGATCCGATGGGGAGCAAAAATTTTGAAAACAAAACGTACAACAGCCGGGATTCCCCAATGGTCACCCACTTGAGTACTAATCGGCCGATTTGCAGCTTAAATCTCGGAGAGCGGACGGGATCCGTTGCATTCTGCAATCTGTGGTCGTACGTGCTGGAGAAATGAAGCTGTTAATCCTATATACTGACCTGCTTCCTGAACCACTGCTGGGAAGAAGCTGTTCACACTTCTAATGCTCATCAGTCTTCCTACTAGTGCAATTGTCTTCGTATCTAGGTTCTCCATATCCCTTCTGTACTTACCCAGCTTGAAGCAGGTCTCGTGTAGTTGCTGAGGACCATCCGCACTAGACATACACCTCTTCAAACAACCACTTCGCAACCTCAGCGTGCATCTGCTCTGTTCTCCTCTTCGCAGTCTTCCCCCTTTCTCCCAATTGCACGCGCTGGTTAAACCCGTGAATTTGCCCTAGTACCTTTTCCCACCTTACATTCTTCGTCTGCCACGCAGTCCCATTAGCCTCAACCCTCCTCTCACCACCATCTTCCCTTGCCAACATCTCTGCCATCCGCTCCGCCTCGTCGCATAGCATGTCGTCCTCGCACCCAATCAGGCAAATCTTGGTTGGCAGCTTCTCCCTCGGCGCAAAGATTGGGCTTAGCAAGGGGTTCCCCAAGTCCGTCCCCTCTGGAATGTAGCTCCACTTAGCCCATCCGCTGTGAGACCCCGGCCCGCCCTCCCTCAACCTATCCTTCACCGACAAGGAAAAATCGACGACGGGGTAAAAGGCGACGGCAGCCTTGATCCTGCGGTGCAGGCGGCGCAGCTGCGGGGCGGCGAGGCAAAGGTTGGCGCCGGCCGAGTAGCCGCAGATGGCGACGTTGGCCTTGTCGACGGGCAGGGTCGGGTCGTCCAGCACGGCCTCGGCGAGCGCGGCGACGTCCTCGACCGGGCCCGGGAAGCGCGACTGCGGGGCCAGGCGGTAGCCGATGCTGACGACGCAGATGCGGTGGGTGCGCGAGAGGAGCTGGTTGTCGGCGTCGTCGATGATGGGGTCGCCCAGGGCGAAGCCGCCGCCGTGGATGTCGATCAGGAGGGGCAGGGGCGGGTCGACGCCGGGCTTGTGGTTGGGCGGGATGAAGATGCGGTTGGTGACCGAGGGGACGGCCGGGTAGATCTTGGTGGTTGTTGCCGGGCGGTGGCGGAGCTTGAGGAGCTCGAGGAGCTTCAGGGCAGTCACGTAGGTCCGGACGATGGACTTGAGGGTCCAGACGGTGAGAGCATCTTGGAGGCGTTGGCGGAATGGGATGGGGGTTGACGGACGGGGTTTGGGTTGTTCATCGGTAGACATGGTACGAAGACACTTTTTTGGGTAGCTTGATGTGGGGTTGGCTCGCGCGCAGCTGGAGATTGAAATGTTTAAATGAGCTGCCGGAAGGATCATTAAGGTGTCTGATTGACCGGGGAAAACATCCGCCTTCCGAGGTTCATTTCCTGTTGCCTTGAGCCCCGAAACATCTGATGTCCCGCAGCATCGTTCGTGTGCGAGAACCAATCGTGTTTGAAAACGAGATAGGGCTAGGCTGCTTCAGGCAATTTATTGGTGCAAAACCTATATCCAATAAGGCGCATTTGCAGAGGCTGAGGGCAGAAATTGAAGAGGCTTGGATATTATTATTGATAAGACACTATAATTCGTTTTGACGCTTGCAGAAACGCTTCAAATTCAGGAGCAGCTAATATGCGAAGCAGTCCATGCAGCCGGCGGTGGCGTGTCCACATCCGTTGCAGAAGCCGGATACCGATGCTCCGGGCCAAGTGGAACTGCACTGACAACAAACCCATGAGGCCATGTTTACGCAGGCTGATGGTGTGGGACTGTCGGAGAGGCAGTGGTGGTGCTGGTCACGGTGTTTGGACTCGGAGCCGGGTGCAGCGGGTGATATGGAGGAGAGCAGTGGATCTGTCCAATGGTTGACCATGGGCGAAGTGCAAGTATACCTGACGAGTAGCGGCATGTTCTTTGTTTGCCCAAACACGGTTCTGTGTAGCAACGACGCTGGTTAGTGCGTGAAAGACAAAGAAGCCAGGCAAAACGCCTTCAGCCTGCCACTTCGCTGGCGCGGTATTCTTGTGTGACGGTGGCGTAGCGTCAAGTCTGGCTGGTGCCACTAAGGAGAGCGCGTGGGACGATGGGACTCACTAACCGGCAGCAGCTTGATGGACTGTCCGATCCTGACAATCTCAGTGCCCAGTGAGGGGGACAAGAGCCCAGACTAACCAGGCAGCGCCACCAGCAGAGACGGGCTTGTTGGATTTTGAAAGCTCTTTATCGATGTACCGCAAGGAAGACGGGACGCTTCGGCGGAGAGGCGCCGCGGCAAGGCAGCTGGCTGAACGGATGGGAAGCAGAGACAGCAGATATCGGGAGAAGATTTCGCGGAGAGCTGGCGGACAGAATGGAGAGAGCGACGAGGGTATAGAAAGCAGATTCAGAGAGCATCCTACCATAAACGGCGACGCGGTAGGGTTTTGATTCAGTCTTTATTAATGAGCACACGAGCGAGATTCGAAACATGCCCCTATGATGATCAGCAATCCAGCAATCAACGTTGTCTAGACCTGGGTGCTGTGTTCTCCTGGAAAGCTGGCGCAGGCGGGGGCATGAGACAAGCCAGGGCCATACATCGCACGCGGAGAAGCACATCAGCATTGCGCGTGGCAGCGGAGCGCGGGAGGGAGAGGCGGCAGGCCTAGGGGCGGCAAAGGAGGCCTGACGGTCCACGGAGCATGTGCAAGGACAGGCGCGGGGCAGGCCTGTGCACCAAATGACTTCATTCGCCTGCATTTTCTATCTTCACCCGACCTCGACTGCCCGCCGCAATGCCGCCGCCGCAACGCGCCAGCACCGCCATCCTGCACGCCATCGGCAGCCCGCCGTTCATCTACGGCACCGCCTGGAAGAAGGATGCCACGGCCAGGCTCGTCGAGGACGCGCTGGCGGCCGGCTTCGTGGCCGTCGACACGGCCGCGCAGCCCAAGCACTACCAGGAGCCTCTCGTCGGCGCCGGCATCCGCGACGCCCTCAAGGCCCGCGGCCTCAAGCGGGAGCAGATCTATGTATGCGCGTAGAGCCAGGATGCCATGATTGACACGCCTAATGCAGGCCAAAGGTCCAGACAAAGTTCACGTCGCCAGCAGGCCAGGACCTCAGCAACATGCCCTACTCGCCCGAAGACCCCGTCGCAGCCCAGGTGCACACCTCGGTCAAGTCGTCGCTGCGGAACCTGCGCCCCGCCGCCGACGCCGACGACGGCGCGTCGTACATCGACTGTCTGCTGCTCCACTCGCCGCTCCCGACGATGCGCCAAACACTGGAGGCGTGGAGGACGCTGGAGTCGTACGTGCCGCACAAGATCCGGCACCTGGGCATCTCCAACGTGTCGCAGCCGATCCTCGAGGTGATCTGGCGGAGCATGACAGTCAAGCCGGCGGTGGTGCAGAACCGGTTCTACGCGGCGACGGGCTACGACGCGCCGCTCCGGCGCTTCTGCCGCGAGAACGGCATCGTCTACGAGAGCTTCTGGACGCTGACGGGGAACCCGCACCTGCTGCAGTCGACGCCGGTGACGATGCTGGCGCAGTTTGCGGGCGTCAGCGCGGAGGTCGCCCTGTACGCGCTGGTCATGGCTCTGGACGTGGTGGTCTTGAACGGCACGACGAATGCGGACAGGATGCGCGAGGACTTGGATGGGGTCAAGAAGGTGCGCGAGTGGAGCAAGAACAGAGAAGACAGCTGGACCACGATTCTCGGCGACTTCAAGCACATGATAGGCGATGGCGAAGATATGGACGAGTGAGCTGCGCGGCGGGGAGGGCATTAGGAAGACAATACAGTATGATTGACTGCCGACCGGGCGCATGCGCAGCCGCAACATGTGAACTGACGGCGAACGCACGCGCGCGTCTGGCGCTACGGCGAGCGAAGAAGCGGCCGAGCGCAGGCGTGGCGGTGCGGCAAGTGCACGCGGGCTTTTCTGCCACCGCCTTTGCCGCGCATCCCCAAAAGTTTCTGAGCGGCCACGACCTGCGCCGCGCCCATCCGCCGCCCTCGCACCCGCCACCATGCCCTCCACCTACAAGAAGGACAAGCCGTGGGACACGGACGACATTGACAAGTGGAAGGTGCGCTGCCTGCCGCCCTGCCCCCCGCCCCAGCCCTCTCTGACGCGTGCTGCAGATCGACGAGTTCAAGCCTGAGGACAACGCAGGCGGCACCTTCGCCGAGGA
This sequence comes from Neofusicoccum sp. Z2, assembly GCA_037356115.1. Classification (NCBI taxonomy): domain Eukaryota; kingdom Fungi; phylum Ascomycota; class Dothideomycetes; order Botryosphaeriales; family Botryosphaeriaceae; genus Neofusicoccum; species Neofusicoccum sp. Z2. Next base: position 279,089 of record JBAWJY010000008.1, read on the forward strand.
GTCGTCCTTCGCAACTCTCTTCCCCAAGTACCGCGAAGTCTACCTGCGCGAAGCATGGCCCGTCGTCACCCGCGCCCTCGAGAAGCAGGGCATCGCCTGCACCCTCGACCTCGTCGAGGGCTCCATGACCGTCAAGACCACCCGCAAGACCTACGACCCGGCCGCCATTCTCAAGGCCCGCGACCTGGTCAAGCTGCTCGCCCGTAGCGTCCCCGCTCCCCAGGCCCTCAAGATCCTCGACGACGGCGTGGCCTGCGACATCATCAAGATCCGCAACCTGGTGCGCAACAAGGACCGCTTCGTCAAGCGCCGCCAGCGCATCCTTGGTCCCGACGGCAGCACCCTCAAGGCCCTCGAGCTGCTGACCGGCTGCTACATCCTGGTCCAGGGAAACACTGTGTCGGCAATGGGCGGCTTCAAGGGCCTGAAGGAGGTGCGCCGCGTCGTCGAGGACTGCATGGCCAACGTCCACCCCATCTACCACATCAAAGAGCTCATGATCAAGCGCGAGCTGGCAAAGGACCCGGACCTCGTCAACGAGAGCTGGGACCGCTTCCTGCCCAACTTCAAGAAGCGCCACACCGCCAAGCGCCGCAAGCCCTTCAAGGTCTCCGACAAGAGCAAGAAGGTCTACACGCCCTTCCCGCCCGCCCAGGAGAAGAGCAAGGTCGATCTGCAGATCGAGAGCGGAGAGTACTTCCTTGGAAAGCAGGCCAAGGAGCGCAAGGAGAAGGAGAGGAGGGAGGAGGCCATGCGCGAGAAGATGGACGAGAAGCGCAAGGCGAGAGCCAAGGAATTCGAGGCCCCCAAGGAAGATCTGGGCGCCAAGGAGAAGAAGAGGAAGAGGAAAGACGAGGATGGAGAAAAGAAGAAGAAGAAAAAGAAGAAGAAGGCATCGGATGAGGACGATGACTGAGCTTTGATGTCGTCACTGCATAAAATGGGCATTTGCAAAGGCGTTCGGGGATATCCTGGTGGTTTGGGTGCTCAGTAGGTCCTTATGTCGCAATCATGCGCCTCTCGATGACCAAATTCTGGTTCAATCGACTTGGTTTGCTACGTCTAAATACATTCCATCACGAGCGAGCGGATGTGCGATTCACCAAAGTTTCATTAACATTGACGGAATCAGTACAAGATCTTTTGAACAGCTGAGCAAGAGGAATGCAAGGACCAATGACCGATGATATCCGCATACAAGCTTCAACGCTGTCGCGCAAACAGCTAATATAACGCTTTAAAATGACGTTTTGCAGGTTTTATCTCAGCCTCTTCTCCATAGTAAGCAGCTAACTATCTACTAGCAGAACATCGGTATCACTAACCAGTCTCCTACGTTCTTCAGCTATCTCTCTGAGACATCAACACTAAGGGGTAGCCAATTCGAACTGCTCCACGAGAACAGATCCACCAAGCGCCTGCGTGGCATAGTTGAAAATGCCAAAGCGGTAGCCCATGAAGAACTGCCACGCCGAGTTCATCACAAACGGCGTGCCAAGGGTGGTGAACGTGGTTCCGTCAGTGCTGTACGAGAAGACGCCCTGGCTATTGGTACCAGGCCGGATATCAGCTGCGAGCCTTAACCAAATCCGACCACCCGAGATATCGGCGCTCGCCACTTCAGCGCCGGTGCTGTTAGTATTCCAGCTGGTGTCCATGGTAATGTCGTCGACCATCGCCACCTTCGTAGCGCCGCCGTCCTTGACAACGCCAATCCAAGCAGACTTGTCTCGGAAGAGGGACAGCCCCGCCCGATCACCATCAGTCATGGACGAGTAGTCCAGAATGATGGTCCCAGTCGACGAGGGGCCCAAGATCCGATGGGTCAGCGTATTGCGAGCTTTATACAGGTCATCCGTCACCGTCGCGGCCTGCAGCCGCAACCCGCCATCAAGCGACCACTTCGTGTTGTCCGGATTGTGATTCCACTCCCACTCGGCACTCAAGGCAGTCCCGGAGAAGGTATCCACGCCAGTCGGAGACTTCACTTGCTGCGGCGGCTCCGGCACGTTCGGCGACGGGTACGACGCGCCCCAGGCGCCATTGACGAGCGTCACGGACGGCCATCCGTCAGAATCCCACGTGATTGGGGCCAGGACGGGCATGCGGCCGCCCGGGTAGGCGTCAATGAAGGACATGTAGTACCAGTCGCCATTGGGGGTGTCGACGATGCCGCCCTGGTGCGGGGCACCGGCATTGGCCACAGGGGCACCGACAACGTCCACGAGGTTGCGAATCTCGTAGGGGCCCCACGGGCCGTTGGTCGACTTGAGGACGTACTCGGCATTCGGCGGCCGGGTGACGAAGATGTAGTAAGTGCCGTTGATGTTGTAGAAGCGTGAACCCTCGATGTAGCCGGGATTCGAGGGCGACTGGAAGACGACCTCGGTGCGGACCTCCTCGGTGGCGTCGGCGTTGAGCTGGGCAACGGAGATGTTGGTGTTGCCGTAAGCGACGTACAGCGTGTCGTCCGTGTCGACGAGCAGCCCGGCGTCGTAGTAGCACGTGTCGATGACGGAGTGCTTGGACCAGGTTCCGTCGACGGCCGAGGCGGTGTAGATGTGCGTCTTGAGGTCCGACCGTATGCAGCCGCCCCAGTAGAACAGCCCGTTGCTGGGCCGGTGGTTGCAGAAGGATGCCCAGATGCCTTGGACGTAGGCTTGCCCGCCGTTCAGGTCGTAGGCCGGCGAGAAGTCCAGGACCGGGACCGAGTGCCCCGCGAACTCCCAGTTGGCCAGGTCGTACGACCGCAGGATCGGCGCGCCAGGCGAGTAGTGCATCGTCGAGGCCGAGTAGTAGAAGGTGTTGTCTACACGGAAGATGTCCAGGTCGGCGAGATCTTCCCATAGTACGGGGTTCGTGTAGTCCGCCACGGCGGCGCCCCAAATGGAGGCGAGGAGCGCTGCCTTGGTGGTGGTCAAGCTTGGCGGTCTCATTTCGACGTCAAGCAGGTGGGTTGAGCTTGTTGGAAGTCAATGCAGGTGGAAGCACCATTATATACTGTTAGCCAAGCATTTGGCCAGTTCGTCTATAACTTCAGTATACGGTATACGGCCGTGACCATATCAGCCGGGTCGTCCAGCGGACTGCCATTGGCCGCAATTCTTCGACTTCCGCAAGGAGAGAGTCGATCCACCGCGAGACATTGGGATTGGGCATGGCATTAACGCCGAGGGAGGGAGAGCGAGCGAGCGGCTCTGCAAACCCACCAATGAGACCGGGTTGCGCTATAATGGTCCGGTGGGATAGCTGCGGAACTTCGTACTGGGCACGACGCGCGCCGATTGGGTCTCTTTAGGCGTAGCTTTATCCGTGCGGTGTAGGAACGACGGGACGAGCAAGGTTTGGTCTTATTTGCCAGGAACCCCGCACTTGGCAGTGTTCCTGGTTTTATTTTTAGCCGCCCTGGGGGAAGCAAGGCCGGGCTTCTCCTCAGGGGAGGTCATAATACAGGTTGTAGAATGAGACATTGAGGGATCTGGTCGAACAGAAATATGCATGGCCTGTAACACCACATCGGGTCAAATGATGGACAGGTCTGGACATACGTAGAAGGTCAGGGCGCGGATTGCTCGGATGGAATAACAATAGCACGCACCGGGATGGGGCATTCAGCTGTGCGTAAATGCGCTCCGGAAGTATGTTCAAATGTTTTTACGACTGACTTGAATCCAGATCTAACGCTCTTGCGTACCACTCCTCGAATTGTTGTGGGCTGAACTTACTAGATGAGATCGAAAATAAAAATTAGCCTTACGCTGCGTTGAGTCTGCGCAAGAAATTGCTTGAGGTAGTAACGCAGCTATTGAAAGACTTATAATCTACGAGTATTTCTAAATATGGACCATAGTCATCCATTACTGGCTGCTCCTTGTCCAAGGCGCTTAATGCGACATGGCTTCCAATTTCATGCTGCACCACCTCATCCCGCGGGGCCTACCGGCTGTCGACATTTCTCATAACCCCATCAACACCGCAGTTCATTTCCTTGTTGTCATGCGAAACTGGCAGTCTTTCATCGATAATACGAAGCGCATACGATGGGTATACATCCCTGAATTCACTCTGTCGAAGCCGCATCTGATGCGAAACAAACGTCGTTCGACGCATCGCCACAGACCGGAGAAAAATCCGAAGGAGCTCAGCCAATACCAGCATTTAATTCCTCGATTCATTTCGAGGAATTTCGCGCACCATCCTGAATCCGCCAACGAACAGAAACGGTTTAGCAAGCGCGGTGAACCCAAAAGAGGCCGCAACGCCGAGACACCAGAGCTACCCTTCATGTTGAATGTAGAGTCAGAAATAGAGCGAGAAGAGGCGCCGCTGGCTAAGGTGTACGGCAAAGTGGATACGTATCGCGATCTCCGATGTGCAACCAGCCAGCAACACCTCGAAAAGAGGCTTGCCGACCTCGAATCCAACGCAGGGCAAACGATCAACAAGACCCAGAAAGCACAGAACCAGGGACACGATTTCGTTAGGATAAAACACCCGGAAAAAGACGAGTTGCGCTTGTTCCTATTCATCATGAAATATCGGGGATCTAATCAACACAAACAATTCTACGACAGAGACATCGAGAACTACTGCGCCGACGACAAAGAAGACATGCTCTGATACATGCGCAAGAAGAGTTCAAGAAGCCGATCGAGCTTGGGTACGACAATACCGAGAAATTGCTAAAAACCGGTGTTGGTTCTTGAAAACAACAGGCTTAAGAAACTGCAGGACAACATCTATCCAGGGGACGCGATGTGGGCCACCTGGAATGTGCAGAGCACGGGTATCTGGCCTTTTGCACTCCGGCTAGCAACAGGGACGAATTTCTCCTGACAGAGAATGCTTACAGCATCTACGAGAGACCAATCAGCACCTCAGTCGATCAAGACGCTGTTCCCAGTGTGCCGGAGAACAAAAGACTTACGCAAATCAGAAGGATCCAACACAGTGAGTATGAAATGACGAGATCTTTCCCTGAAGATCTTCCGGTAACTAAATCATCCGACTCATATACCCGACTTGACAACAGGATGCTGGTTCTTGCTGATGGCCAGGACGGGTCCCGTCGGAGAGACCATTGATTTGGCTTCCAAGTTTCCCCTCTCTTGTCGCAGCACGTGCAGGAAATCAACGCTGTTATGCTGAATGCGTTCTGAATTATCATTTCCATCACTTTCGCTTCTCTCGGAGGAGCTCGCAGAGCTTTGGAGCACTGCTTGACCGACATGTGCGAGGAAAGGGGGCGTACCCGCTCAAGATAGTTCGCTCTGTCCGGAATCCAATCTTACTGCACCTCAAAAAGCTGGAGCAAGCAGCCCGACTCCTCGAGCTGGAAGCCTCGCCGAAATTCTATGCTGACACACTGGATCTTGCTTGGAATCATCTTCTGGAGCTGGAGATACCCGAAAACTTCAACCTGAGAGCAGAGGCAGAACGTCAGGCCAGCGCGCCCAGGTACCAGATGGCGACCTAGTCATGAGAGATTTTGGCTATCACGTACTGTGAACCAGCAGCTGCGCGTGCCCCAATGTCTGAGAGCTGCGTGATGGACGCGTTCGCACTTGGGCGCAGGCCAAGGCCCTTGACCGGAGGGGCCGCATCATCCAGGGCGTAGAGATCGTAGATGAAGTTCGTGCCTTGCGAACCATATGTCGGGCCGGTGCCGTTGCGATTTGTCACCACCTGAATGTTGTTGGCTAAACCGGGTTTGATGGTAATTATGGCGCCAGGCGTGATGGGTAACGTGCTCTCCTCGATGGGAGCGCCGAGCAGGTCGAAGAAATGCTCCCAGTCCCAGTATGGGCCTAAGTCCCAATGCATACCGGCGACGGTGTCCTCGGTGGGGCCATGCATCTGGTCGTCGCCGATAATATGGGCGTGATCGAGTGGGATGTTGTGCTTCTGAGTCAAGTACCTGACCAGGCTGGCAGATTTGCGGTAGAGGGGTCTCGGTGTACAAGGTGGCGCCCTCAGCGCTGAAGTCTTCGTGCTCGATCCCGATGCTGTGCATGCTCACGTACTAGTTGCCGGCGTGCCAGGCGAGCTACTTGGCTCTGACGTGCTGCCAGGTGTGACCGTCAGACGAGCGCATAGTATATTGCCAACTGTTATATTTTGAGTCCTGGACAGTATTAACTATGTCTTTCCTTTTGTGTCTTGCATGACAATAAAGTCAATCTGGCCGGTTGATGGGCGGTCAGCCAGGTCATAATTGCCGTAAATCACTGTTTCCAAGCTCCTCAGGAGGTATGGAGCAGGGAGCCACTCGCAGACAAGCGCGTCCGGGCACTCGACATCGGGCTGTTCCGGTCTAGACGCGAATGAAGCGCTGTTCCGCTGATGGCAGATAAGGCGACTTGCTCGCCAGTGTTTGGAGTGCGTGCACTTCCTTGGGCTAAGATGATGTAAAGCTCATCAGCAAATGCCTCGGCGCTTGAAAGTTGCAGCGCTCCCGAATATTGCGCAACCGCCTTGCACCAGTCGGACGACGGGGTGTCCACTCCGGTGGCAAGACCAAGAGCGTGGTCGTGCTGGAACCGGGAGAGGTCTGAAGCACCAGCATCCTCAGCCGCCGGTAAAGAGTCCCTTGAGCTTTCCTATTCTCTCGGTAACCGGGACACGCTTTGCTGACTGTCATGTCAATTCATTCATACGCCCGACACAGGTGTTCTTAGAGTTTTGCAAGGAATAACGTCCATGCCTGGCTGCGAAAGATCGAACAAGCCAGAGGTCTCGTTGAGGGCGTTTCATTTGGTGTTCCGAGTGGTGGAATTCTGGAATCAAGGAAAGCATCGACCGGGCAGTTCATCATTTCAAGGAGCGGGTGAAAGATGACACGGCAGGGACAAAAGGGCTAAGAGATGGGAATGGAGGATGGTGTTGTTGCCCCTCGTGCGGCACAGCTGACAGCCTTGCCTGACTGGCCGCCCGGGAAAAAGAACCATGGGTCGCCTGCGTGGAACAGCATTATCTTATCTTGCGAGTGGACGCGTGTGTGCCTCATCGCACAGGGGTCGGTCCTGTTCCGACGCGCAGGCATAGCATTGCCTCAGATCACAGCTCTTTCTGCGGGGCCACGAGCGGGGAAGATATCGACACGCCAAGAGACAAATGGTGCCCGAGGTCCAAGATGGTGCGCCTTCCGGAGAGGCCACGTCGGGAGGAGTCCAGGCTAGACAAGCCACGAGTCGGCGTGGCTGGCGGGCAAAGGCAAACGCCGGCTGGGCAGGGCAACGGCGCAGACCGGCCTGTTGCAGGAATCTTCGCGCGTCGTTGCAGTGTGATCGCGACGGACGTCAAGGTGCAGGTGGCTTACGCAGGCAGGTGAGGCGCATGCTGCCGCAGGTGGAGGGCTCGGCCACCAGTCAGGCGCAGGATCAAGGCTTTTCCGGGCGGCACTGATTGGAGAGGAGGCGGGCAGTGGTGGCAGGTGGCCGCTTCCGAGCACGGATGGGGTTCCGCTCTTTCCCCAGACTTCAGCGCGCGAGAGTATGGGGAAGGACCCGCCCACAACTACCGCGTCGTCGGAAGGCGCGTCTGGGCGCCTGGGCGGCCAACCCCTGTGCTACCTACTACAAGACCCCCTCCGCCTGCTGCGTCGCCGCCCGCGCTGCCTGTCTGCGTCTCCCTCCCGCAACAATGGCAGCGACCGACGTCAAGCCCGAGGTCGAGCACCGCGAGTCTATCACCATCAAAGACGACGGCTTCCGCAATGCTGCCGAACGCGGCCATGCTGCCACCGACAGGTACCAGGCACCATTCCGCCCTCCTCCGCCGCTCTCGGCTAACACAGCTCCCAGGTACGGCAATGCCTTGGTGCACTTCGATCCTACCGCCGAGTCGCGCCTCCGCTGGAAGATTGATCTCTACATCGTGCCCACCGTCGCCCTCCTGTACTTGTTCTGCTTCATTGACAGGGCAAACATTGGGTGCCGTGCCCCGCCGTCCCCGAGTCCGAAGCCTGCAGCTGACCGACTGTGACAGCAATGCGCGTCTTGCCGGCCTCGAGAAGGACCTCGATCTCAAGGGCTACGACTACAATCGCCTGCTGACCGTCTTCTACATCTCCTACATCATCTTCGAGATCCCCTCGAACATGTGCTGCAAGTGGATCGGCCCTGGCTGGTTCATTCCTGCCATTTCTCTCGGCTTTGGCGTATGCTCCATCTGCACCGCCTTTGTCCACAACATCCACAGTGCCTCTGGCGTGCGCTTCTTGCTGGGCCTGTTCGAAGCTGGAATGCTGCCCGGCATTGCCTACTACCTCTCCCGTTGGTACCGCCGGAGCGAGCTGGCTTTCCGCCTCTCTTTGGTGCCCCCGCCCTCGTTCCCATCTCTCACATCCATGTACACTGACTGCCAACCCAGTACATCGTCATGGCCCCACTGGCCGGCGCATTCGGCGGGCTGCTGGCCTCGGCTATCCTGAAGCTGCCTCGCTTTGGCAGCCTGCACGAATGGCGCATGATCTTCGCAATCGAAGGCATCATCACCTGCGGTCTATCCCTCCTCTCTTTCATCACCTTGACCGACCGCCCGGAAACGGCTAAATGGCTCACTCAGGAGGAGAAGGACCTTGCAATCGCCCGCGTCAAGTCGGAACGCGTCGGTACCACCGAGGTGCTCGACAAGCTTGACACCACCAAGATCCTCCGTGGAATCTTCAGCCCCGTCACCATCTCTACTTCTTTCATCTTCCTTCTCAATAACATCACCGTGCAGGGCTTGGCCTTCTTTCTGCCCACCATCGTCAAGACCATCTATCCCAAGGACTCTGTCATCTCTCAGCAGCTGCACACCGTTCCTCCCTACGTTGTCGGTGCCTTCTTCACCGTCTTCTTTCCTTTCTTGAGCTGGCGCTATGACAAGCGTAACATTTTCTTCATTGCATCTGCCCCATTCATGATGGTCGGATACATCATGTTTCTCGCCTCCACCGTAGCGAAGGTGCGCTATGGAGCCACTTTCCTCATCGCCAGCGGCGCTTTCTCCTTTGGTGCTCTCTGCAATGCCCAGGTCTCCGCGAACGTCGTCTCCGACTCAGCACGCTCGTCCGCAATCGGCACAAACGTCATGCTTGGAAACATTGGCGGTCTCATCTCCACCTGGTCCTTCTTGCCGTTTGACGGTCCGGATTACCACATAGGCAATGGCTTGAATCTCGCAACCTCGAGCACTATTTTCATCACCTCCATTATTCTGTTATTCTGGATGATTACCGACAACAGGAGGAGAGAGAAGCGTGATGTCGATTCCGAGCTGGCTGGTCTTGATCAGAAGCGCATTCAGAATCTCGACTGGCGCCATCCTGCCTTTAGGTGGAAACCGTAGAGCAGGCTTGACGGTTCTTTTCTGCGTAGAGCGAATGGCAAGATTTTCACAATGGCTGAGGAATTTATGCGGGTAATGATCGGAATGGCTGCAGCAAGGACGTTCCATTGACCGATCCATGATAGGACACACGCAGTCCGTTATGATCTGTATTATGAATTGCTGACGCTAGCCAAAGCTTGAATTTTTTGGAGGAATAAGTATGTGGGCGGGAGAGGTCTTCAGAAATAGCATTCATAAAAAAAAAAGCTAATTCGAAGTTATCTTCTGAGTTGAAGGATTTATACCCGCCTGTCTTCAAGGGCCTGTATTCGGCCTATGGTAGGGGAGGCTGAGCCCACACGCTTCACAAATCAAAAGACCTCACTCATATACGTACTCCACTGCTCTGTCCACCTCTGCACCCCTCGTTGCGAAGCGGCTGGCACGCTCGAGAAGCCGCTTCTGGCCATGGAAGAGGAGGACAATATGATAACGATGACGACGAAGAACGCCCACATCAGCCCCGAACAGAAGTCTCTCCAGGCTAGCTCCTGAATCATACGATCAGTCTCCGAACACATCGTATGGTTGTCGTCCTACCAAATCTTGCTTTGTCCATTCCTATTAGCTAACACTACCCTTAGAGTCTCTTCACGACCGAAGCACGGTCTTGCCATACACAAACAGCTTGCAGTATTTTCCAAGCCAATATTAGGATCTTGGCATTCGCCGCTCGACGGTGAAACTCAATGAATTGTCTCTTTAACGGCTTTATGAGTGGTCTTTTACCTGTAGTGGGATAGGTCCTAGGCTTGACTTCTTTCGAATTATTCCCATCCGGGCTGACTGCGTGTACTTACAGGGCTGCTAATTTCAAAAACTCCAGGCTACCTTCGGTGCATGATGCCTACTTTAGCAACGGTGCTTGGTGTCTTAATTTCTTTGTATATATACAAAAATATGCATTCATCCAATCCATATCACATCTAAATTAGTCTGTTCAATCAGTTCTGATATCTCCCTCCGTTATGGTCTAGGGGTTAGGATTCTCCGCTTTCATGTGTCATCGACACAGTGCCGGAGCGGCCCGGGTTCGATTCCCGGTAACGGAAATACTTCTTTTTGGTTTTCTTTCCCGTCGTTTTGGTGTTCTGGAACAGGCTGCAGGCTGGGTGTGGATGAATCAATTTTGGAGGTGGCAATCTTTTCAATGACTCGCCGTCCGGCCGAGAGGATCTCAAGAGTCCTTGATTCCTAGAGGCGTTTTTGCTACCAGAAACTCCGTAGCGTTTCCCTTGTACAAGCGACTGCATGTAGATGTATCAATCGAGAGCAAGATATTTGTCACCACGAATGATGATGCTCGCAGCTCTTATTGCTGCAGGTCCTCAGACAACATTTCAATTGAACGATCAGGTTAGACATAGATAAAACTCTTTCTCCTTACCACATCGTACGTCGTGCCCATGATTCCTCCGACTCTAACAGTTTTAAATAAGTGTATGAGATGGAGCTTCTTGTAGATATCGGGTATGCTCGTTATAGGCCGATATCGGCCTGCCTGTTTCAAGATATGTTCTTTGCTATACTTATCGACGGATTGACTGTAAATACTTGCTTCGGTAAGCGGGATAGGCATGGTCATGGGCCGGTTGGAATGGGGCAGTGTGGCAGTTCAACATCCGGACCCCATCCATCTTAGCCCGGGATTAGCTAAAGTTTTTGCCTGTCCGCTTTCGAGTCGAGTCAGGAGGTGATAAGCCTTGGTCATTTTGATCCATGGCTGAATTGGAGCTCCTTGCGATGGGCGAGATCAATCTTTGATTGGACTTTGCGGCACTGGTAGATGAATCTGCCTTGCGTCGGGCTCCAGCTCGGACAGACTTGCACGGCAGCTGGCCGCCGTTTGTTTGAAGGCCATCTGACCTAAGTGGAAGACATGGGTGGTTCTTTCCAAACCCATCTCCGTCATCTATTTTTGCAAGGACCGAAAACCTCCGGTCCGGCTCCCGGTCGGCGCGCTAGATGGAGAGAGTTAGATTGAGTAAGCTGTACACACAACATCGAGGGAATCCTTGAGTGAAATGGTTACAAGACACGGGACGTTTCACAGCCTCTCGAATTAGAGTAAGAAGCCCCAGCAGAGACAGGCTGTATCGGCATGGGCGAAGAAGTCAACACCGCAAAGCATGCGGTGAACCGAGGGGGAAAAAGGTGTGTGTTTACTGATCGACTGCTATAGTTACTTACGCAATCCCAACATGGGCGCTCCCATTGGCTGGACGGATGCGTTCATTGATGGCATTACGGGAAATACGAGGCGGTGACCCACGTAGACACCTGCGAACCGAAAACGGGAGGTGGACGCGGCAACCCTGGGAACGTCGGGACAGCTAGATGCTAGCGGCGGCGGCACTCGTTCGGCTGTGCTGCCCTGTGACAAGGTCGAGGAGACCGCGGAGGCCGTGGACGGAGACGCAACAAGGGGAATCGGCTCAGCCCACCCGCTGCGCACATTACCGAGTCTTGGCTCTGGACATCATACAATTTCGCAAAGCTACTGTGCTCTCGAGACACAGCCCCGCACAGATATGGCCCCACCTGCGAAGAAGCCTCAGGCCAAGCTTTCTTCGTGAAGATCGATGAGGGCAGCCTGGTGGGCACGGAGCGGGAGGATTAGGCGGCAAGAGGGACTACCGCCGCGGACACATGCAGGCACCGGCGGTGGTGTCCACAACCGCTGCAACGGCGCGCGGGCGAAGGAGCCGGCGCAGGCGAAGCGGCCACATGAGCGGCAGTTGTCGGCTGCTGCGCCGAATGTGCCATGGGGATGAAAGCTTGTGCGACAGTCTACTTATCTCTTGGGCGAATGGGGGATTCAACGGCGTCCGCGGATCGCAATAGAGCGGGGATTCGATACGACGGGCTCCAATGAGCCAGCGGATGCGGAGCGACAGCGGGCGGTGCACCGTGCGGATTCCAAGTCGCCCTGGCCAGTGGGTGCTGGCGCTGGGAGCGGAGATGCTGGGTTGGTTCGCCGAGCGCGTCAACTCCACCAGCATGCTTCAGGCCCCGGGCGGGTGAACTCAGACCTGCGCGGGCTCTTGGTCTTTTGGCGCAGGCGTTTCACATCGCGGACAGAGCGCTGTGCTGCGCCTTGTCGGGGCCTGCGGAGGAGCAGGAGCAGGAGCGCGGAGCGCGGGCGGCAGGAAGAAAAGTCAGAGACCAGCGGTGGGAACGTGAGGCGAAGGCGCAGCGGAATGAGCAGCCCATTCGCGGCGAGCATGGCGCCATCCACCGTCTCCACCGCCCGGCGCGGAGGGCTTGGCAGGTGTCGCGCCGCCGGTCGCAGCCAGCCTCCAGCGCGCACTTGCGGCGCGCCTGGGCGGATCTGGAGGTCGCAGCGTCTAAAAATACGCGGCCGGGCCCCCGTCGCCCAGCGTGTAGCCCGTATAGGCACCTGGACGCGGTCGCTCCGCGCATGAACGCCGCGGGCCAGCCCTGCTGGCCTCGCCGCTGCTGGCATCAGACGCCCACGTGCGTGCGCCGGGGGCCGTCGCACGTCACCTCGGCGCATGCTGGCGCAAAAACCACCGCCTACCGCGATGGCCAAGACGCCTCCGGCCTGCCGAAGGCGGAAAAAGGGGGCGTGGGCTGCCCGGCTCCGCTAGACCAGCCGCGGCGATCGCCCGCTGGAATGGTGGACAGCCCTCGTATGCCTGGGCCCTGCGGAGTCGCCGCGCGCCGCAACGACGGCGCTGCACACAATAAAGCCTCGTCTATAGCTCTCTCGTAAGACCAACGCGGCCGCCTGCTCTCCGCCTGCGCGTCCTCTATTTCATGTGCCCGCTGCCCCTCACCCGTCCCCCACGCAACCATGGCGGAGAAGCAAGTCCTGATCAACGTCCTCGACGAGAAGAGAGTGGAGGAGGCCCAGGACCAGTTGGTCTACGTCTGGGAGCCTGAAGACGAATACCCTACCCCGTCGCCCTCCACCCAGTCCTTCCAGCACGTCCTCATCTTCGCCCTCTTCTGCTCCAACGTCTTCTTCGCCGCACTGGCCGTCTTCTTCTACACCAACGCCCACTGCCCCGTCGTCCCGCCCGCCCACCGCCTGGACCCCTTCTCGTTATCTGCTCCCTCCCGCGACGCTCGCTCCTCCATCCGCTACGAACAGCGCTCCTTCACCGGCGCTCTCAAGTACAACTCCACCTCCGGACACCTCTATCGCGAGCCCGCTTCCGCCAACGCCTCCCAGCCGCAGTACGTCGGTGATCCGCGCACCACTCCCGGCCTCGACCGTGCTTGGAAATCCCTGCTCGGTGCATCCAAGTTCCCTCTCTCCGACGACGAAGTCGCGCCTTACCTCCAGAAAGGCCTGGCCAAGAAGAAGCCCCACGTCCATCGTGTCTACGCCGAGCTGGATGTGTTCCACAGCCTGGGCTGTCTCAACGCGGTCCGTCTGGCGCTCGACAACGACTTCTACCGCGAGCACGGCCCCCAGGATGGTATTGGATGGCAGAAGGCCACCCGCTTGGATCGAGCACAAATAGGTATGCCCTACCTCAAACACTGCTGCGTACTCGTCTTCCATGCAGCCTCTGACCGCCCTTCGCTAGACTACTGCCTCGACCACCTCAGACAGACCCTGCAGTGTTCCGCTGACCTCAGCATCGTGCCTTTGCTCACGCGCACCGCCGATGGAGTCGACCTCCTCGACCAACCGCGGACGTGCCGCAAGTGGGACGACGTGCGCAGCTGGTTGGACCGGAGGCAGGAGCGGTCGAGGTTCATGGACCAGCAACATGGCGGCATGATGTGATGATTGGAAAGCGTTCTTTCGTTCTTTTCCCTTGCCACTCTTCTCTATGTTTTAGATACCCCTGCGCATGGTCCGAGAAATCGAACCATCCCGAAAAGAACCCTCAGAAATACGTCTCTCAACGCCTCCCGAGCGTTGCAATCGCACCACGTTGGAGATGTTGCCTCGTATGTCTCGCGCATCCGTCCGATCGTTCGACGTCGAGCCAAGACTTTCGGGTGGTACTTGTACAGCATACTGGGCCAGAACGCTGAGACTGCCGCGGTACAAGAACGAGCTGCGGGCGAGGACCAGGTTCTTGGGAGGGTTGCCTTTCAGCCCCGCCATCAGCCGCCATGTCTGACTCACCAGTCCTCTCTTACATCACTGGTCGGTGGCATGCTGACATGTACCCCTAGGATATCCTGGCTTCCTCATCGGGGCAGAATTCTGGACAGGCAAAAGGCTTGTCTACATTCCCATCCAGTCATGGATGAGCTATCACGAGCCATCGCTCGGCAAAGAGTAGATAGAAGCTTGGTTGCGCCGCAAGCTAACGTTTTCAGATGCTGTATCTGAAGATAAGTCAGCTTCCAGCCTGCACCAAGCGGTGTAGGAGAATGTCAAAAACAATCAAAAATCTCGTTCTGCATCACTCCATTTACCAAGAATCCTCCCAAACTTACCAGCTAAATCGCACTTCCCACAACCCCCTTTCAACCTCGACAATGCCCGCCTATTTCAACACCGACTGGGCCGAATCCTGCGACCTCTATGTCCAACACCTTCTCAGCCTAGGGCCGCCGAAGAGACTTCCGCATTCAGCAAACCCCTTCTCCAAACCATTCCCTCAAAAACCCCCCAACCAGGAGAAGCCCTCCCACAAACCACCATCACCATCCTAGACATCGGCACCGCCGCTAGCCGCGTAATCCACGACCCTTTTCCCCGTAGACGAGTTTCAAAACTCATCGGCACCCCTGGCCTGGCAAGCGATGCCGGACCGCGCGGCCAGATTAGATTCTGAACGCCGAGACCAACGTCGAGTCTTCCTCTCTCATACGGCCGCATAGAAGAGCCCTGGCAGCAACAACGACGACGACGACGCCACCGCTAGGCGGACGCCGAGGATACCCACATGCACGGGCGTCGCAACTTTCGCATTCGCGTGGGGCTGCTGGAAGGGACCGCAGCAGGAGAAGAAAGAAGGGGAGGAGGAGGAGGAGGAGAAGCTCGGCGAGGCCGAAGAAGAAGAACAACAACAACAACGCCAGGAGAAACGGACCCACCCCAAAATCACGAACGGGCAGGTGGGAGAAGCGGGCCCTTCTCTCGCATCACACATGCAGCATTAGCGAAGAAAGAACCATCGGTGAAAGCGTCCAAGAAGAAGAAGAAGAAACAACAGTGGAGCCCAATCGACTTGGCGACCTTCGCCGTTGGCGTCGGTGTGGGTCTTGGCGTGCGGGTGCAAGAGCTGGATTCAGCCTTACGGGGCCTTTTTTCTTCATATTTTCGCCGTCCGGGTGGGTGTGTCGTCGTCAGCTTGCTGCGGGTGTTCATTTGCGGGCAAGCGAATACGGTTTCGGCGTCGTCAGTGGCGGGGAGCGGGCGCGAGAGGGATCGTGCAGACGATGCTGTTGGCGGTGGAGAGGAAGATGGGCTTGTAAGTAAGTTGCCCTTCATGCGAACGGCAGGGGGAGATGTATGCCAAGTGTTCGACGGTGGAGGCGTGGGATGGTGTTGTGCGCACGGATCGTGTTGGGTTGGATGTGGAAGATGGGCAGGTGAGGGCGTTGCGGAACAATGACTTGGGATGGAAGCTGGCGAGGTTTCATCCAGGTGCATAGGAGAAGGCTGGTGAGAGGGCGGTTTGCGGGTCGGGGAGGTGGTGGAATGGAGGCTCAGGCGTGGTGGGTGTTGGAGAAGGCAGGCTGACCGTCTCCACTTCATGACATCGACTATGATGGGTGACGAAGAGATCTCACCCGGAGTCTCGATAAGGAAAGCGAAAGGAATATTCGCGATGCTTCCGAACTTACGAGTCGTCTCCATGTTAGCCAAAGATCTTCTCATGTGCATGGGTTGTGCACGTCCAACACGAGGCCTTCCAGCGCTCAGACCGCACAAGGGCAATGATTGGCGCATGTGGTAGGGATAAGATTCAACATCAACCCTACCCACAACTACAAAACGACCCGCAATCCCATGTCGGTATTACCCAGAAATCCTTAATGCCATACACGAAAGCTCCTTTTCAACGCCATGATGCCAAGTCCCAAGCCTAAACCCATATTCCGGTTATCCGGACAAAGCGCAGCAGCCCAATCAGCCTGCCAGCGAGCCGCTCAGAGGATGCCGTTGACAATGTTGGAGCCGATGGTCGCGCCGGCACCGAAGATGGCGGCGTTGCCCAGCTTCTTGCCGAACTTCTTGCCCATCTCCTGACCCTTGCTCGGGGTGGCGCTGCCGTTCTGGGCGGGCGCGTCGCCGCCCTGGGACACGGCCATGGGCATGTTGCCGTAGCTCATGCTCTGCTGGGCGGGCGTGGGCGCGGCGCCGACCTTGGAGTCGTCGACGCGCACGTAGGAGCGGGGGAAGATGCCCTCCTGGCCGGTGCGCTCGCTGCGGCCCTTCCACCACTCGGCTGTTGCGCCCGTCAGCCAGACGTCCTGCGTGCGTGTGTGGGGTGGACCTACCGTTCATGTACTCGGTGACCTGGACGCGGTCATTGGGCTGCAGGGCCAGGTCGCCGGCGTCGGTGGGCTGGTATGCGTACAAGGCGGTGGCGGTGCACAGGGCGGCCGGGGCGGGCGGCGCGGAGGCGTAGGCGGGCGGCGGCGGGGTGGGGTTGTTGGCGTAGTAGCCGATCTTCTCGTTGCTGGACGGGGCGTGCGACACGGAGCTGGCGGGCGTGCTGTTGCGGATGGGCAGCGAGGGCGTGACCGCGGCGGCGACGGGCTGCGGCGAGGCCACGGGCACGGCGGCGGCGGCGGCGGCGGTCGAGGGCGCGTCGGGCAGCTGCGAAAGGATGGTGCTGTGCTGCGCGGGGGTGATGTGCCCGGCGTCGGCCAGGAAGTCGAGCTCCTGCGCGGCGCTGGTCAGTGTCGCGGCGGCGCGGCGGCGAGGACGGAGGTGCCCGTACCGTCTTGATGGTGCGCAGGGCGCGGTTGGTCATGGCGACGCTGAACTGCTCCATGGTGAGGCAAGGTGGAAGATCGCCCGGCAAATCTCCCAGCAGCGAGTGTCGGGTGGTGTGGTTGAGGTCGAGGCCGGAGGGAGAGGCAGCTGTTTCAATGCGCCCATTTGGGGCTGTGCACTGCCTGCGACTCCGGCTGGCCACGTTCCCGGCCCGCGACCCGGGCCCAGCTTTCGTATTATTATGGTACTGGCTATCGATTCTCGGCCCAATTTTCTGGCAGGGCGCCTGCTAATTTATCAACTTGAATTCCATTGCGACCTTCTGTCCAACCACGCCGCGCCAAGCCCAGCTGAGCATACACCATCTGCGCTGCCCTAAAACCCCGCCTGAAACTCAGTGTGCGTAGAAGTCCTTGAGCAGCCCGCCCATCATGGTGTTCGTGTTGTGGAAGGCCTTCTGCCTCTCCTGCTCCCAGCTGTCGAACGCAATCTTGGCCGTGCCCACCGCGATCTGGTCCTTTCCGGCCGCCAGGCCGTCCCACGTATCGCGCACGAACTCGGCCAGCGGCATGCCAAGCTGGCGCCCGTTCTTGATGTACGGCTGGACTTCCGCGTCGTGCAGCTCTGTCTGCACTGCTGGAGGGAAGATCTCAATCACCTTGACGTTGGCGAACCCGCCGTCGATCATCTGCTGGCGCAGCACCAGGATAAAGTGGTGGAGAGCAGCCTTGGTGGCGCAGTAGTTGGCGCAGAAGTTGATGGGAGCGAGCGCGAGGCCTGACGTGGTGTAGATGATGCTCGTCTCGTTCTGCTGCTTCTGCAGGAACGGGAGGAAGTACTTGGTCAGGTGGACGAACGACGTGTAGTTGGTCGTCAGCTCCGTGTCGAACATGTCGAGGTCCACCGACTCGGGCTTGGTGAAGTTCATGCCGCGCTGGATGCCCGAGTTGAGGAGCACGCTGTCGATGTCCGGGTGCGCCTTGGTGACGTCGTCGACAAACTTGGGCATTGCCGCGAGGTTGGTGATGTCAAACGCAACCGCCGACGCCTTGTCGCTGCCGTGCTTCGCCACAAAGGCGTCCAGGTTCTGCTTTCTGCGGCCAACGGCCACGACCTTGACGCCCTCGTCGATGAGCTTGTCGGCCAGCCCGGCCCCGATGCCGGACGTAGCGCCGATGAGAAGGACCTTCTTGTAGTTGAAACCCATTGTGGCTGACGGATGGATTGGACTTTGTTGACGGCTGTTGCGGTCTGGAAAGCGATGGGGGCACTAGGTTTAGTCGGCGGATCCTGCCAGGGTTTTTATACTGAATGAAATCATCGAAACTCGGCCTCCGCACGCGGACTTAGCAGCGCCTCTCTCGACGTCATTTGTAAGCCAAGGGAGGAGTGATTCGAGATGGAAGTCTTTCGAGATGGTGTCACTCCAAGTCTCTCGTCCTCGCCCTCGGGCATTTTGGAAGCTCCGAGGACTTAGAAGCTTAAGTCCGGACCTAAGAGCATCCGTACACCTCGAACCAATGAAACAAGAGCACTATAGGCCGAGGCTCAGTGCGTGGCTTCAAGCCTTCGCGTCGTCGGATCTTGGAGAAAATGAGTGTAGGCCGCAGACTTGGATGACGGTGAGGACATGAGCAGGGGGAATTGTCGACCCATAGAACCAACGAAAAAAACAAGTAGAGGGTAGCGTCAGACCCTTGAAAGAGACGCGAGTCAAGAAGACTCAGACACGATTTGTTGTCCAAATGGGGAAAGCCAAAGCCAGCGTCGTTGGCATAGGCACAACTTCCAGGCGGCTGCTTTCCCTCCGCTGTCTTCGCGAATCCACGCTACAAACGCCAAGGTCCATGTCAAGGCTCTGGGCTTCGCAAGGAGGAATGAGAAGAAGAGCCTGCGGGTATGGCCTTCGGTCAACAGGGCATCTCCGAAGCTGCTCGGATACAAGATGCACCAAGCTCTAGACAGGCAGCCAGAGACGAGCCAGAGATTAGTGAACTGCAGCTTCTCGTAAGCGTCGCGAGATCCAAGTCACAAGTCCACAAAGATGCTGTGGAATTTTACGTCGACAGCTTTACGAAGTGACTGCCGTGGTGAAGTGGCCTTAGAACCCGAGTTTTCCATCAGGAACAGAGCAAGCGAATGCTCAGGAATGATCGTCGTGTGAGCCTGCCACAACGCACCAGAAGTGGGATGAGGATGCACGGCAAGAGCCCGAGGTGGTCGCAGCTCCTCTACCCAGCAATGGTACGAGGGAATGGATGCAGAGCAAGCACGAGCTCATTAACAATGCACCTCTAGCGCAACAGGATGACTCAATTGCACGTGCTCTCGCGCTGCAGAACCGGGAAAGTCCCCCCCGAACACGGCGGCAGGGCGGCTCTTTCCCGCATCCACCTGCCGGGTTTTCGCAAGCCACACGCTCTTCTCCACGCACGCGGCACAAGCGCCCACCCACCCACTGCCCACCCAGATCTCGCACCCCGTAATTGCGGCCCGGGCCCCTCACTCTGTCGGCCTTCCTTCTGCAAATCTGACCGCACACCCGCTCTTCTTCCCCTTCCTTTTTCTTTTCCAAAATGACTCCCTCCGCACTCCCTCTTCCCCGCGCTCTCCTCGCCGCGCCATGGACATCGACGCCGGCAATTCCCTCGCCGTAACCAGGCTCGCCTCGGCCCGCTCTTCTCGAAGCGGAATCGATGCCGCAAGCGTGAAAAGCGCCGCCACCGCAGCGGCAGAGAAGAAGCAGGCCGACAGTGAAGGCAGGGACGACATAGCGCTCGCGTCGCTTGGCCCCGACAGCGACACCGATACCGGTCGCGACGAGGAGCAGGGTGCACCTGCGCCTGCGCATTCGAAGGCCAGGCTCCTGTCCCTGGTCTTGACAGTCACCGGCGCTGCTTTTCTCAACGTACGTGTGGAGTGAAGCCATGCATTTCCTGATTGGGCGACTGCTTCGCTGACTGGTCAGACGCTGGGTGTACAAGCTGCCGTCATCGTCCTGCCAACCATTGGCCGCGACCTGAGCATCCCGAGCAGTCGACAACAGTGGATTGTGTCTGCCTACTCTCTCACCTTCGGCTGCTTCCTGCTGCTGTGGGGGCGATTGGCTGATGTTTACGGAAAGCGGCTGATCTTCGTCTGGGGCTCCGCCTGGTTGACCGTCATCACCCTGGTCCTGCCATTTGTGACGAATGAAATCGGTTTCGATGTGCTACGAGGCTTGCAGGGTCTTGTATGTGCCTTGTTTCTCTTTGCGACTGGCCGGAGTGACTGACGGTTGACAGGGTGCCGCTGCCAACGTCCCCACCGCCATTGGTATCCTCGGTGTTACATTTCCTCCCGGAAGGGCCAAAAACTATGCTTTCTCCTGCTACGGCGCCGGCGCTCCTCTGGGATCCATCTTTGGAAATATCATGGTTTGTCTAATTCCTCGGCGCCAGCTGCCACACACGCTAACAAAGACAGGGAGGTGTCATCGGGCAATATCTTACTTGGAAATGGGTCTTCTGGATTCTCTCCATCCTCGCGGCCTTGGTGACTCTCGCGGGCATCTTCATCATCCCTCCGCCCCCAATCCAAGCCCCGAGCGTAGGCTTAAAAGCAGGAGTTGACTGGATCGGCGGCACCCTTGTCACGGTTGGCCTCATGGTCCTGATGTTCGCCCTCACAGAAGGCAACGTCGTCGGCTGGGCCACGCCCTGGGTACCTACCCTCATCGTTGCATCCCTCATCATCCTCGGCCTCTTCGTCCTCTGGCAGCACCATCTCGAAACCAGAACCTCCCACCGACCCCTCATGAAAGTCTCCATCTTCCGCAACCTGCGCTTCTCGGCCGCCATGGTCATCATGCTCCTCTTCTTCGCCGCCTTCAACAACTACCTGATCTTCGCCACCTACTTCTTCCAGGACTACCAGGGCCTCTCCGTCATCCAAACCACGCTCCGCTTCATCCCCACCGGCGTCTGCGGCATCATCGTCGCCTTCTGCACCGGCTACTTCCTGTCGCGCGTTCCCGGCCACTACATCATCATGTTCGGAACCACGTCCGTCTGCATCTCCAACCTCTTGTTCGCCGTGCCCATCCCGCCCCACACCATCTACTGGGCCTACGCCTTCCCGGCAATGGTGCTGGCCGTCTTCGGCGCCGATACCGTCTATCCCTGCTTGACCCTCTTCACCGCCAAAAGCCTGCCGCAGGAAGATCAGGCCCTCGGAGGCGCTCTGATCAACGCTGTGGGCCAGATTGGACGCGCCATTGGCCTGGCCATTGCGACGGCCGTCGAGACGGCCGTGACTGCGGCCGAAAAAGGTGTGCCGGTCGATGCGGTTGGTGGACAAGACCTCGAAGAGGGTGATCACGCGTTGCTGAGCGGGTTGAGGGCGGCCGAATGGTTTAGTTTCGCAATGGCTGTCTCGGCGTTTTTGCTTGCTGCTGTTGCGTTTAGAGGCGCTGGTTATATCGGGAAGAAGCACTGAGATAAACGTCAAAGGCGATTTAGACTGATGATGTATACCGGGAGTCGAACGCCGATAATTAGTTGATGAACTTGCAAGATCACGTATGCTTGAAGAAACCGTGGCTCTGGTCTATTGCGGGAAAAGAACTGTATAGGCCGATCATCTGAATCGGGAAACAGAGCTTCCTCCGCATGAACGCAAAGTTGAAGCATCTTCACCCACAAAATTGGGTACAGGTATGGACCGTGACTGGCCTTCGCCTGTACAGAGGAACTGACTCGTGTCTTCCGGTTTGCGCACCTTTAGTTCATCTCTTCGAAGCGTCATTTCTCGAACTCGTTTGAGATGATTAGCCTTGGTTTATGTTGCATTTTGTTGACTATTTCCTTAGTTGACGGGTGACGTATAGCAAGTCAATGATCACAGCGAACCTCGTGATCCCCGATCAAGCCCGTCAAGTGTTATGATCTGACAATTTTAGGCAACGACTTCGGAGTCGGCGTTAGTAATGGTGGCTGATCAGTCTCGACAGAGACTGCGAATCTCATCTCAAACCACAGGAACGGAGGAATCTTTCGCATAGATATTCCACCGCTTCGGCCGTAAAGCAACGTTCAAAATAAGCTTGACCTGAATCTGCTGCTGCGGTTGCACCGGATATGGGACAACCTTATCGACCCCTCCCCGCCTTGCTGTCCCGTCCGGGAACTAACCAGCCAACCAAACCCGATCCGCTGCAGCCAGTCAGCCTCAGCCTCAACGCACTCGCACTGGCACCCACAAATGGTAAACACATGCACATCAAACTCGAATTAGAAGTCTTCGAGCGTGCCAAGGGGGCGGCGCAAGCGAGCGGCACTATCCCATTGCCCTCTTCGCGCCCTTCCCGCCTCCATTCGTTCCCTCAGCGCTGGTCCCACTTGCGGAGTGCACGACTCAAAATTCTGCTGCCTGAAAGTCAGTCGACACCCGCACACGTCGACGTCACCGGTGCGGGAGAGGCTTGAAGGCTTGCGGCGCCGAGCAGACCCAGACTTGTCGGTGTCACGTTGGCCCGACTCTTCAGCGTCCAGAAAGAAGCCACAGACAGCACTACAAGGCACACTGTTGGAACGACGAGAAACATTGGCGTTGCATTCGCCTATGCGAATCCGTCGACCCTATCTCCTGATTGCCGGGATCGCAGCTGCTGAGGCTCATCGATACGCGTAAATTCGATACGCGTAAATTCGCAGTCCTTGCCTAATTGGGCAGTAAGCAGGAGGATTGGAATCCTTCTTTTGCTTCTTACCGTCGCGGTGCCTGGTTCGTCTGACGAACCGCCAAGGAAGGCGGTACTTGACGCCTTGCGCGTCATGGTCTGATGTGGGCGTCACGGTGCCTTGCTATCGGCTGGACGTGGCCTGGACAGTGCATGTGCTGGAGCAACGGCTCTCTGCTGGGGAGTTGGATCAGCTTGGCTGTGGATACGAAGGCAGGAATGCAGCGCGAGATGAAGGACGGGATGCAGTATATAGGGGTCCGTTGTGAAGACTTCAAAGAGTCTTTTTTGTCACTCATCAGCGTTGTTAAACTTTCCTCTCTTCTCCACCCAGCCCTGTCATTGCTGCCTGCAGTTTTAAGAAGCCATCAGTATCTCCGCTCTGAAGGTGTCTCGACCCAGGCGTGCGACGCGCTTCTTCTCTGTTCATCAATCGCTCTATATCAATTCATCTCATCCCTCCGACTACCACGGAAGCTTGTCCTGGCAACTCAAAGCATCATCGCAACAACTCGTCAAACATCTCCTATTGTTAAACCCGCCCGGATTATCAACTCTAGCCAGCTCCCACACTTCCTGATCCATCACATTCTCCATAAGCACACAAGATGGACTGCACAGTCGACACCTGCCCCGTCAGCCAGTCAATCTACGGCTACCGGCCCTCCCTCCCCGCCAACGCCTTCTTCGTGGCCCTCTTCGGCGCCGCAGCCATCGTCCAGACCGTCCAAGGCATCCACTACCGAACCTGGACCTACATGACCGCCATGGTGCTCGGCTGTCTCAGCGAAGCGGTCGGCCACGGCGGCCGCATCATGCTGAACCACGACCCCTTCGGCGACCCAGGCTTCGAGCTACAGATCTGCCTACTGACCATGGCGCCGGCCTTCCTGACCGCAGGCGTTTACCTGATGTTGAAGCACATGTAAGCCAACCCGCACCACACCACATCGTAGCTCTCTTTCGCAAACAGAGTCAGTCCCTAACATCACCGCCCAACAAAACAGCGTCCTGGCAACCGGCCCTTCCCTCTCCCGCTTCCCACCCCGCTGATACACCTACATCTTCATCACCTGCGACATCATCTCCCTCGCCCTGCAAGGCGCCGGTGGCGGCACCGCCGCGACAGCCGACGACAACGTGTCGCAGCTAGACACGGGCGACAACATGATGATGGCGGGTCTCGCCTTCCAAGTCTTCACGCTGCTGATCTTCGCGGGCCTGAGCGGCGAGTACGCGGTGCGGGTGTGGCGGCGGCGCCACGTCGTCGGCGAGGGCGGGCTGAACGAGAAGACGGAGGGTCTGAGGCGGACGAAGCGGTTCCGCTGCTTTCTCGTGGCGCTGACGGTGGCGTTCGTGGCGATTCTGGTGCGGTGTATCTATCGGATTGCTGAGATGGCGGGGGGTTGGCGGAATCCGATTATGCAGAACCAGGCGAGTTTCATTGTGCTGGATTCGACGTGAGTGGTTCCTCTTCTCCTTTCTCTCTCTTGCCCTTCCTTTTTTCTTTGTTTTTTTTTCTTTTCTCTTTCAAAAGACAAACGCGAGGACCTTGCGAATTGACGCATCCGTAACAGGCTCTGCTCCATCGCCGTTCTGGCGCTGACGATCATGCATCCCGGATACTGCTTCAACTACCGCGTCGTCAACAAGGATGAGCTGGCTCGCCTGAGCAACAGGAAAGCGTTGCGAGGAGACCGCAGCGCGTCAGACAGCAGTGAGGCGGAGCTCGGGAAAGCTTGAGGAACGATGTGCTTGAATGAAAGATCGTTGCTCCTACACTTTATTGCTTCTTGAGTTTCGGCGTTGGAGCATGATTTTCTTTCCTACAGCTCCCCATCTTGTGTAGATAATTTACGCTTGAGAATGACCCGAGAGATTCAGGTTAATAGATAGTGTTTGCCGGTACTCTTGACGGCTTCTTCCGTGCGAACGATGATAGCATCAATGAGAGAAAGACATAAGCGTAACAGATTTTGGAAAACTAGACATTCACTTGTGAGAAGGGGTCTTGGAAAGCTGAGGGAGCGTATAGAGATGGAGAAGAAGGCCTCTTTCAGGAGCAACCAGACATGATAGATCAAGGAAAGCTGGGGAGAAGGAAAGGGAGACTATGCCGTACCTTGAGAACGTTTAACGAATAAAACATATTCCCCTACTGACGTGTCCTCGTCCCATGAAACCATGATCGTCGAAAGATGTCTGGACGGTGCAACCTTACACGAGCCCCAAGCGCGCATGAATCCAAGACATGGCACGTTGCATCACGTCAAACGGAGCTCAAAGCAAATCTCTCATACCGACTGAACATTCCATTTTTCCTTGCTACCCTTAATTTCTAACCAGAGCGTCAGAGCTCTACTTCTCTGGAAAGAAGCCCAGCCCACCCGATGCATCTGCGCGATAGTCTTCATTGTATCTCTGACT
Organism: Neofusicoccum sp. Z2; assembly: GCA_037356115.1. Lineage (NCBI taxonomy): Eukaryota > Fungi > Ascomycota > Dothideomycetes > Botryosphaeriales > Botryosphaeriaceae > Neofusicoccum > Neofusicoccum sp. Z2. The sequence goes on from JBAWJY010000008.1 coordinate 304,492, forward strand.
CGTCCATCTGTCAATCTTGGGAAAGAGAGATAAACAGGAGAAGAAGAGAAACAAAAACCAGGAAGAGCTTCGCCGATGAAGAAAGAAAGCCCAAACAGCAACTTTCCTTTTTTGTCTTGTCATAACGCTTTCGTTCTCAGAACTCGTAGCAGTGTTTCGCCATGTCAACACGCGCGCCGCTCTATAATGCTTTCTTTCTCTTTCGCAAGGAAACAAACAGGGAATAAGAAAAATTGAAAAACAGGGAAGATAAAAAGACGAAACAGCTCCATGGATGCAGCACAAGAGACGATGCGAATTCCACACCCCTCAACTCCTTTTGCAAGAAGAAGACTGATGATCCGCGAAACAACGCCCGTCGAATGTGCCATGGGAAGATGAAAACCACCTGCGCCGATGAAGATGCTGAATGATAAAGAGGGAGGGACTGGCCCGTCGGAAAGTCTTTCCGTGTCTATGAACTTTTTTGGTTTTGCGAAAAGGAGAAAAACAAGGTGGAGCGAAGAATTTTAAAGGAGTTCCAGAAAAAGCAGGAGTGTGGCCAGAAAAAAGAAACGCCGATCTCATCTATCATGGTCTTGATTCTCCGGATGCAGTGGAAGCCGTAATCTTTGATCTACAGGTCGTGCTCTTGACGTAGGCGTAATTCTTGGTCTTGATAATGGAAGAGTCGCGTCAAGCGACAACGTATACCGTGATGGGGCATCATCGGAAGCTGGAGTTGTTGTTGGTCGTGCCGTTCGAAGTGTTCCGCGGAGGAGACCTGGTGGCCTGCTTGTCGACAGGTGCGAACAGAAGCTTCATATCCGACGTCAGATCCTCAAGAGCGTAGTTGTTGTCCATATCGGAGACCGCGCCCGGTTCCTGGCCGGTCTTGTATTGCTCGGAATAGACCCAGTTCTTGATTTGCTTGAGGACGTGAATGGTGTGTTGGAATCGCTGATCCGCGTGCATCTTCAGCCAGTCGTTGCTGCGTCGCCGCAGAATAGTGTTGGCCAGCCAGTAGTAGTGAATGCCATCTCTGCAGTAGCCGCGTCTTGGAGGTGCCGTCGGGCCGTATTGGATTTCCAAATCCGTGTCCCAGCTGCGCTTCCACTTGTCCAGGGCGGTGTTGACGATCTTCAGCGCCTGTTGGGCGTTTTGCGCTGCCATGCTATCGACAGGAGTAACGGTGCCGCTAGCGTTGGCGCTGTTGCTTCCAGATGAATCGAAGCCGTTCCAGTCCGCTTGCGACGACGGAGTGCTGGAGCCACTGGACGGGAGACCATTCGGAAGGCTATTTGTCATGCTGCTGGGAAGTGGCATCGTGGCGTATTGGGCTGCCTGGCGAAGAGCGCTCCACATGTGGACGTGTAGAGCGTGGATGAGGATGAACTTGGAGAGAATGTTGGTCGAGCGGGGCTGCAGTTCGCTGTTCGTTTGAACCAAGATCCGCAGAACATCACGGAATTCGTACTGCTTGAGCTGACGACTTCCGGTGACGTTCTTCTTCTCTTGCGCGTTGCTGCCGTGGAGACCAAGTGCTTCGGCACACTCGTTCGCAGTAGGAGCCTCCCAAACCGCATCGTCAGAAGGCAGCGGAAGACGAATTTCGAAGACATCGAACTGCGAACGAGCATTGCAGAACATGACCAACGCAGCGTCGAGGAGGAAAGCCATGTACATGACTCTTAACCTCTTCTCCTGCATTACCCAAGTCTCCCACTTCCACTGCTGCAGATGTTGAGGTTCAGCCTCGGCACCGATATGGTGGAGAATGCTGAACCCTTCTTGACCGTGCCTGACCAGGTTGAGCAGATCGAGCTGACGTATGATTTGCGCCACCTTGGGGGCTTCTTCTCTCGACTTCTGCCGTTGCGCATGGTTCCCATGCCACATAAACGCCATAGTAAGCAAAATAAGCGTCTGCAGCTCCTCAAGGTCGGTCGCCGCGGTCGAAGTAGTAGGGGTAGCGTTCTGGTTAGAGTCGACAAGGCTCCAAATGCGGGAGGATCGTTGTACGGCAGACTTAACCAACTCCATGAGGGCCCGAACCTGTAAAATATTCTGATCCTTTGAGTAAACTGCTCCAATGCAAATGATAGTGAGTAGGAGGCCGTTGTTGGCCTCGGCCGGGTTGAAGGTCGGCATGTGAATAATCGGCCAGTGCTCCTGAAAGTTCTTGAACCCCTCCAAAAAGGACTTCAGGTTCCCCGCTGATGAGGCTTTCCTCAGGAAGTCGAGCGCTTGTGCCTCATTCGGTCGAACGAGGCTAGTCCCGCCGGGGAAGCAGAAAGCAATCAACGCTTCAGCCTTATTCTGCAACGGATCAGAAGAGCTCAAGTCCCATGAATGAAACACGGTATTTGTGTTGGGGAATGCCGACGCACTGGAGTAAAGGTTGCTGAACATGCCATCCGGCGTGGCTTCACCGGAGCCGTGGTTGAAGGTGTTGTTGTTCAGATCTGTCTCGGCTTTTATAGCAACAGGATCCTGGGCGATGCTGGTCGAGATGCCGAATGCGTCCTGTTGTCCATTTTGATGTCCGTAAGGATTATCCCAACCCATGCCGTTTCCCTGGCCGTTCTGAGTGTTGTTCATGTCAGTCATGCCGTTGCGATTGAACATGGCTGTGTTGTGGTCGTCAGCCTTCATCGCCATGTTTGAATGCATGCTAGCTCCCGAAACAGCCTGGTAGCCGTTGAATTGATTGTGGAGCTGCTCGGAATGGTTCATTGTGTAGCCAGGCATCTGCCCGGCGAGACTGCCGGGGACGTTGTTGTTCTGCCTGAAGTCGTGGGCGTTGGCGTCGAAGCTCATGCGGTTGTTGTTGAGCAGGTCGATGTGCGAGATGCTCCTACGCTGGTCATTGATGCCGTTCACGCCGTTGACGCCGCTGCTTTGCGGCTGCATGAGGCTGTTCGCACGGGAAGTGCGAGCCGACATGGACGGTAAACTCTCGGCATAGCTACCCGGCGACTCGGTCGCGAAACCAGAGTTGCCAACCATACTGTTTGTGTACGCGCCGTTCGTGTAGGCTGGCGGCGGAGCGTTCACCGCGGTGAGGTGGCTATAATCACCTGACCCCTGAGTCGTCCGATTTTTCCTCAGGTGAGCCTGAGAATTGGCCAGGTGATTCTGGCCGGTCGGGTTGCCACGACGTATCGAGCATTTCTGGAAGTGGCGCTTAAGAATGTCGCTTCGCGAGAACGTGTCCTTGCAAAGGTGACATTGGTAAGGCCGCTCGCCAGTGTCTGCGAAAAGTTCAGCAAGGGGCGGCTCTGGCACACACACATTGGTACTTACGTCGCAGGAGATGGCGCTTGAGGTGCTTGAGATGCAGGTACGTCTTGTTGCAGTGCGGGCACTCGTACTTGTTGTCGGCGTTCTTGGTCAGATTCTGCGTGGCCTTGGCGCTGCCAGGAGCCGGACGGCCGTTGGCAGTGGGCAGGACGCCGCGACGGCCCTGCTGACCGACAACGTGGATCGGCTCGGGCTCCTGGTTGGGCAGGATGGGAGGCTGCGAGAGCAGATGCGACGAGTTGTAGGGCAGGCCGATGCCGCCTGTGGGCATGGGGCGGATGTCCTGCAGCGAGGCCGTCATGCTCGAGGGGGCAATGGCGTGGGCATTGCTAGCGTGGGCGCCCGAGGAGGTGATGCCGCCCAGCGACTGGCCGTTGGAGAGGGTCGAGTGCGGCAGGAAGTAGGAGCTCGAGGTGCTGGTGTGCAGCGGCGGGTGCGGCGCGATGGTGGGCAGCGAGCGGTTGTGCGTCAGCGAGGGCGCTGACGTCGCCGGGGTTTGCGGAGTCAGCGGAGTCTGGGGCGCGCTCCCGTAGGTGTTTGTGGAGAACTGGGTCGCGTTGCCGAGTGGAGGCAGTGGGGGGAGCTGGTGTGTGGAAGCCGACTGCGCGCGGAAACGCTGCGGCGGCAGGGTCGCCGACTGGTGCGGCGTCAACGGCTGGGAATGCGTCCCAGACGGCGTTGGAATTCCATGCAGGTAGGAGGCGGTTGAGTGAAAGGGATCGTCCATGATATGGTGGATCAAGGACGGAATGTCGAGCAGCGCACTATCGGAGACCGACCCTCAGTCCACATCCGTCGGGGGGTGGAGGGCAAATTGCAGCTCGGCGTCGATCGAGCTCAGACGGGGCGCGGCGGGAGGCAAGCGGGTTGAGAAAATGAAGGAGGGCGAAGAGCTGGGCGTGGTGGAGATGGTGGGAGAGCAGCGCGGATGGATGGTGGGGGGCGGTTTTGCGCAGGCGGGACGTGTCGAGGTGGGATGATAGTCGCTCGGCGCGCAGGCCGAGAGAAATTTTCGGAGTCGGATTTGGCGAGCGGGCGGCGCGGGAGCGGGCAGCGCAACCACGCAGAGCGGGCTTGGGCGCACGCACCGAGGGCGGGTTAGGCGGTGCGCTGGCGGGCGCTGGGCGTGCTGGCTCCGCGGGCGGTTTGGTTCAACGCCTACGGGAAGGGATTGCGTGCAGATCAAGGACCCACTTCCGAAGAGCCTCTCTCAGCCTCAAGCCGCAGCCGCCGGCAGAAAGTGGAGCGAGCAGAGGGGAGCTGGAGGGGAGCGGACGGGGGCGCGAGGGCGCGGCGGGCGGGTGGAGCCAGAGCTTGGGGGGGTCGATGGAGACGAGCTGGCGCCGGAGGAGAAGGGGAGCAGCGTGGTGGGCGAGGGCGAAAAAGGATTGCAGCGTCGCGCTGGTACGGCGCTCTTTGGCCGGGCTGGGTGACGTCCTCCCGGCGATTGCGCTAAGGTGCCGCCGAGTCCGCGTCGAAGTGCCGCGGCGGGAAGGCCTCTCGAGATCAGGGAGCCCCGGTGGAGCGTGCGGCGGCGCGGCAGGGGAGCGCTGGATCTGAAGAGGGCGCGATGAGATGCGGGCGAGGTGGAACGAGGCAGGGCGCTGGCACTGGCAGGCGCTGTGCGCGCGAAAAATAACACACTGCAGCGGCGCGCGCCTCGCACCGCCGCCGGCTGACCGCCACGTGATCGCCGCTTTATTCACGCCGCGCGCATGCGCAGCACACAGACCCAGGCCGGCGGCTACGCGCTGCCTGAGGCACGCGTGCAGCGCCCATGCACGCGTCGGGTCGTGGCTGCCGATCCGACGGCGCCAGCGCGCAGCGCCCGCAGCGCCGCGCCCAACTCGCGCTGAACTTTTTTTTGTTGAACGCGCCTTATCGATTGCGCCGCCGCCAAGCGCCCGGCGCGCGCTCGCAACGGGCAAGGCGCGCGCATTTATCTCCGGCCGCGGGCGAGCGTCGGCGCGCGCCGGATATTGGCCTCCGCCGCCAGATTGCGACGCTGCAGGTAACGTCGCGAGCAGCGCGGAAAGTTCACCGAGCTGCCAGCCGCCGGCCCCTGTCGCGTCGGATGCCGGCAAGGAGTCCTCGCGCGCCCGTGCGCGCCCGGCCGACGCTGCGCCTCGCCCCTGTCGCCGCGCAGTGTGCGCACGCAAGCTCTGCGCCCGCGGGAGAGGCCATTCCCATCCGCAACCTTCTTCGCAGCCCCCGCCGCGCACGTGGAGGCCGCCGCCGGCTCGCCTGCCTCGCCAGCCGCGCCGCGACTCGTGGCGCGCCTACGTGGTCCGCGTTCCTGCGCGTTGCCGCCGGCCTGGCCTGGCCGCCCGGTCTCACCAGACCGCCAATGGCGATCCTAGGGCGCCCTGCCAGCGCGGTGACGTCGCGGCGCGCAGGCCATGCGAACAATAAGCAGCGGCGACAAGCATCCAGGGCGCAGCCTGCATACGTGGATGGCGCGGCCGGCCCGCACCATCCAGACGTCAAGGCTGTGACCGAAATACACGCCCGCGCGCCGTCGTGCTGCACGCTCCGCCTGCGCGTTCCATTGGGCAGATCAGCTATAATGCCGGCTGCTGTGCTACCGCATCACACGAGCCTTTCCTCTTCCAAGCTCTTTCGCGGCCCATCAGCGCTCATCCCGCCCATCAGTCGTCCCCGTCCCTCTCGTCGCAGCCGCCAGGTCGAGCAGCCCGGATTCTAGAATCGCCGCCCGCGCGCTCACGCCATTCCCGTTGCCGTTATGTAATCCCCAGGCGCGCCTCGCGTTGGCTGCCCTTCCGTTCTCGCTACGCTGCGCCCTTGTTGGCCAGCGCGCCTGTATGCGCCAAGGGCCCTACACAATCCCATTACCCAAACGAGCCTGGACGGCGGACGACGTGGCGAACGCGCGACGCACCTCTCGGCTTCCCGCCGGCGATACTCGCCGCGGCTCGCCCCTTCTCGCCTGCAGCAGCTGTCTGGAAGAGCAAAGCCCAGCGAAGGGTCCCAGTTGCGCGCCGCCTCAAACGAGCAACGCTCCCGACGAGCCTTGCCTAACCCTCCCGATTCCCGCAGCCCACTGTCCGCACGCGGCAGTAGCTTCGTGCAGGTCCTCACGTCCATCCCAGCGACTGGCGCCTGTGGTTCGTCCGCGCTCTCGCGCGGGCGTGCCACATACCCCCCGGGCGCCCCGGCCGTCCGCCGCACGCGCCCGAAGTCGCTCGCTCCAGCGCACCGCTCCCGCGTTTCGTTGGCAGATGCGGCGCGGACTGTGGGAAAAAATGTGATTGACGAGAAAAGCTTGACCATCCGGACACCGCACATCCGCAGAGCGGACCCGCACCAGATCTCTTGCGACTCGAATCACCACGTACCCGGTTCCGCGAGATGCGCTGCCTGGATGAGGGGTCGACGTGAAGAAGCTGACCATGCCAGAGTGGACAGAAAAGCGCCGAGTGAGGGGTCTGGGTAAGGCCGAGTGGCTCATGCAGGGCTCGAAGACGCACAGCACAGCGGGAAACATGCGTTCGCGCTTGCCGCTCGACCATCGACGTGGCCGTGTGCTAGACAGGGTCCTCGGCTGGGCCGTGAGCAGATGAGCAGTCGTCCGCCTCGCTCGCATGCTGTTCACGATAGCTGCACGCAAGCTAGTGTCGCCAGCCGCAGGTGCCACCGAGTGACCGCCATCGGAGGTGTCGTGTCCATGATGCGACGTCGTTTGCATCCTTCCAGCTTCGTAATGACATTCGGTAGGTTTAGCCGCGTCTACGGCGCGCGACATTGGCAATCGGTGAGTTTGGAGACCGTCGGGCGTCGGACGCAGAAAGTGGTGTGCGGAATCCGGACTCCGCGTGTTGCGGATCGAGGCCAGACCTGCTGGGATGAATTATGCGGTACGCGTTGCTGCGCGCACGACTGTCCTCTTCCGCGGAGCGGTTCCTTGCTGTGACGGTGTGGTAGTCCCGTTGCTGAAACTTGTTCTGTTTTGTGCTGTGTCAAACCCGGAGAGATGAGCCGAGAGGGCGTGATGGATCCGGAGACGGCCTGGTCGAGACGCCCCGAGACCTCAGGCTGAAGTCGTTCATGCGTCTGTTAGTCGTAGAGGCTAAAAGTGCCTCTTCGAAAGCTCCTGCTGAACATGAAGCGTCCAGCCAACGCCGTGGCTTCCCCCTCGGAGAACGCTTCCAATCCGGACGCCAAGAGCACATCTGAAGGCACACAGTGTTGGAGATGCAAGAACGCGTCTCTCAGGACGAGTTGAATCCTCAGATGAACTCTGTTTTCCTGCTGGTTGTGATATCAGACAAGGGTTGTCGCCTGGAAGACGCGTAGGGCCGTAGGAACAGAGACGCGTCGAATCCCCAGCAGGCTCTCATCCACGAACACAAGACTGGTGTGTACAGCGGCGCAAGCTGCTTTGCCGTGCTTCCCTGATAGAACGGGGCCTAGGTAAAGAGATTACGGCGTCGTTCGGACCTGAAGCTTGCGTGGATGAGCTGAGCAAATACACAGTCTTCCCAGTCAGACGCGTCTTCCAGCTCTGGACGACACACGCGACAACTTCTTCACCCACGCCTGTTGTATGCGTGTGATAGTCGTAGTATCACTGTGCCCCTTCATCCGCAGTCGCCCATTCTCTTCACCAGAACTGAGCCGTGTCCATCTCGCAACGCCAGCAAGTCCGCTCAAACCCCCGCCAACGCCATGCCGTCAATGCCCCATCCGAAATCCACCCATCGCCCTGCTCGCGCGAGTCCAGTACGAGCCCCTAAACGCGCAGTTACTGATCCGAACACCCCGACCCTCCTCAAGCCTCAGTATCCATACTCCCAAATATCCTTGTGATACCCCTCCGTCACCGTCTCGTCCCCGCCGTACCTATTTCACCAAACAACCCAACGCGTCAGCACCGCATCCCCACCTCCAACAACCAAGGCCCACATCCCCCATAAAGCATCAAAGAGCAAAAGAGTAGGAAAAGGGAACATGCACTCACTTCTCCTGCCACCGCACAAACCCGCCCTCCAGCACCCTCACATCCTGCCCCTCCGTCTCCCCCTCCGCCTCCCCCAACAACCTCGCCCTCTCCCTCAGATACCTCAGCGCCGCGCTCGGCCCCCTCTGCTGGCTCAACGCGCAGTGGAACACCACGGTCGGCGTGTCGCGCAGCTGGCGCACCAGCTCCGGGAGCTTGTAGTCGAGCGCCGCGGTCGGCACGTTGGTGCAGCCGCGGATGTGGCCGCCGAAATAGTCGGAGTCGCGGACGTCGATGATGGCGACCTTTGGGGCGGAGGAGGAGGAGGGGGGAGACTGGTCGTCGGTGTTTGCGGTGGAGGTGCTGAGCGTGGTTGCGGGTGTTTGCTTGAGGAGCGTGTAGAGCGCGTCGCGGTCGATGCGCCTGAGGGAGGATACGGTGAGGGAGGACATGAGGGCGTCGATGCAGAGGGCCTTTGCGCCGCTGGCTTGGGGTGAGGTGGTGGTGGTGCTGGTGGTGCTGGCGTTGCCGAAGGTGCTGGGTTTTTGGTGAGGAGGTTTGTTCTGATAGACGTATGTACTGTACAAGGAAGTGGCGTTCATGCAATGTGCCTATGGCTCGCAGCAGCGGATGCAAGGACACGTAGGGACGTGCGACGGCGGCGGCGCGCGGTTATATTGTGGGTTTGGGCTGCCGCTTGTTCGCAGGTGGCAGGTAGCTGTCTGTAAGACAATGGGTCCCGTCCTTCGTCGGCGGGGTCGTTGTGGGGTAACGACCTCTGGATGGAGGGGTAAAAGTAAGGGACGGCCAAAAAAAAAAGAAACAGGATCTAAGGATAGCCAGTGAGAAACCTGCAGTATCAGCCTTCCTGACCAAGGGTGCTATCCTGGAAACTCGGCAGATGACCAGATCCAGCTTGCTTACTGTGGAGCCTGCGTTGGCGAAAGCTTCTCGTCCCCGATATTGGCTTGGCCATATCTGGTCCTCGTGCAGTACCTAAAAAGGCAAATCGCAGTGGAGCTAAGCCGCGTAGAATATTTTCACAGGGCATCCTCGATTTGATCATTCTTCATGATGGGCTGTGCTCTCATGCATGTATCTAAAAGAAGAGAACAAAACACAAAAAAAAAAGAAACACTTATGAGCTTCATGACGACGAACCCGTGGAAAAGCAGATAAAACGCCAAACGCAAAGCCAGCAGCGTCCTTGAGCAGTTATGACCTCCCACCCCTCCATACCGGACGAAAGATGACACACGAATATATGCTACAGGACTCCTTCGTTTTAGAAACCCAATGATCCCATCTCCTACGCATTAATTGCACTTGATCAATCCGTCTTGGCTCCTCCCCCATTGACAGCGCCCAAAATACCATCTTTCTCATTTCCCACGGGCAGTTGGAAGAAGCCACCGCTCGATCCAAACAGCTTTCCATGCCTGAACCGGCCGCGGCCGAAGTAGGCCGCAGCAAGAACAACGCCAAGAATAATGCCGATAGATAGGAAGGGATGACCGGTTAGGAACTGCTTAATCGTGAAAAAGAACATCGAAATCGCGCCAATAGTGGACTTCGGAGTGAGAGCCGGCGGGTCACGTGTGACCTTGGACAGCGTCTCGAGGATGGAAGTGCGGGAGGGGATAATCGGATTGCCGGTGAAGGTCTGATCCCAGTAGCGGTGGTTCTAAAGAATTGGAGGTTAGAGATCTGGATTTTACTTGGTCAGACTGGGCAACTCACGTCTTCATCGTTAATAATGACCTTCTCGCCGTCCTTGACGTCAATGCCATAGGTCGTCCTGATCCAACGCTCCCAGAACACGCCATCAACCCATGCGAACGCAACTTCCTTGCGCTCGATCTCGTCCATGTTGATGCGGATGCTCTTAGCAGCGCGGAGAGCGCGCTGATCGTTGCGGTCCTCCGCTTCTTCAATCCGCAGCTGCTTCGCGTCACGCAGCTCCTGCCTTTCAAGCTTGAACTGCTGGATCTGCTTGTCCATCCACTCGAGGGCCGCGTTCTTGATCTCGCGCTTCGCGCTCTCAAACTCGTCAGTCCTCTCCCTGTTCAAGATCCCCAGAACAACCAGCTTGCCATCCATGATTTCTTGCGCGTTGGTGGATGTCAGCTCCGGAACGGTTGGCAGCCAGACGGTTTTCATCCAGCCCAGAACCTTCCTGTAATCGCGCATATCCTTCGGTGCAATGGGCGTGTAGTAGCTCGGCTTTCCGTCTCTGCTCACCAATAGTCTCGGCCAGGTAGAAATCTTGAACCTGTCAGCCAGAGCGCGATCCTTGCTCTTGACTAGCTTTGCGTGTCCAATCAGGCTCAGGGTCAGCCTCTCCAGAGCCATGAAGTCCTCGGTTGTGGTGGCGTGGTCGTAATTATACAAGAAAATGACCTCTTCAGTCTTCTCCATCTCAGCGAACTGCTTGGCATCCACGTCAGGAACACCGTCACTGCTCTCATACGCGCTGTTGGCGTAGCTGATCAAATCGCCAACGCCTCGAAGACCTTCGTATTCAACGCGCTCGCCTCCGCGGAAGAACAGAATAGTCGGGTAACCTTTGACGCGCGCATCCTTGCAGAGCCTCTTCTCAACATCACAGTTGACCTCGCCAACGTTGAGCTTGCCCTTCATCTCGCGAGCCATCGACGCCCAGTTCGGCTGCATGGCCTGGCAGTGGTGGCACCAAGGAGCGTAGAACTTCACGAACCACGGATCCTCCGTCATCGTGACCAGCTTCTGGAAGCTCTCTGCAGTAAGCGGGATCGACGTGCCCTGGGGATTGTGAGTGGCCTTCAGCTTGGTCTTGGTGCCGGTGGCCTTGGACTCGGCGGTAGCGGTGGCCTTTGTGGCGATTTCATTGTGCTTGCTCGCGGCCGCCGCACCACCAGCGGGATTCTTGTCCTTGTTGGCGGGCTTGTCAGGCTTCGCGTTGGATTCCACGCTCTTTGCGCCAACCTCAGGGAGCTTTAGGCCGTCCTTGGGCCTGGAACCGGGCCTGATGGTTTCAAGAGACTCCTCAATCCAATCCGCGAAGAACTTGAGCTTGTCGGCGCCGACGTGCCTCTTGACCTCTTTGCCATCCTTGAACAGTATAATGGTGGGGAACGAGTGGATGTCCTTGGCGGCGCAGCCGTCACTGAAGGCGACACAGTCGAGCTGTGCGAAGTTGAAGTCGTAGTAGCGCGAGAAGGTGTTCAGGTGGTCGCCGTCCTTCGACTCGGAGCCGGGGAGCGGATCTTGGGTATAGTAGAACTCGTAGAGCGTTTGCCATGTTGGAGCGAGGGCCTTGCAATGGTGGCAGTAAGGCGAGAAGAACTCTACCAGCCTTTGGGAGCTGTCAGCGCGCATGCAGCACGTGCGCACAAAGGACATACGCACCAGTTGCCTTTGGCGACCTTGTCGTCGATGCTCTCAGTGCTGAGCTGCGTCATCGGCGGCACCTCCTTGCCGTTGAAAACAGTGGGAGCTTTCTCATCGTCCGACGACTTGGCGGGCTTCGCGTCGGGCGACGCGAAGACGGAGGAAAGCAGAGCGAGCGACAGGAAGGAAGAAAGCAGGCGCATGATGGGCGCGGGCGGACGATGACAGGTAGCTGTATCCGGGGTTGACGAGGCCGCGGGGGCCTTGGGTGATGGGCGCTTAGGTCGTAGACAGCGCGCGCATCTACGGGAGCAGAGGCCGTGAGGGGATCCCGCGCTGGACGGGTGCGTAGTCTGCCGCGGTCGACACGGTGCTGAGGAGGTCGCGAAAGGAGGCCGCTGCGCAGTCGCCAGGGCACAGCCAGGCCGCGACGATCGACAACGGGCAGCGCCCGGGCCGAGTGCCAAGAGCCTCTGGGCGCATTACTCTACAACACCTCTCACTGGACCGCCGCCCATTGCGTCTCCATCACCCCAAAGATCCAACCGTAAACCGCCATGAGGGCAGCACTGCGTCTCCTCGCCGCCGTCCGGCCTGCCGGACGCCTCCTCGAGCCCGGCGCTCCGACCGGTCTCTGCGGCCTCCTCACCCACCCGGCGCCGCGCTCCACCCTCGTCTACCTCTACAGCGAGACCCTCGACAAGCTCAAGCAGTTCCCCGAGTCGTCCGTCTACCGCCAGTCCACCGAGGCCCTGACCCGCCACCGCCTGAACATCATTGAGCGCATGGAGCCCGCTGGTCTCGAGCAGTGGAAGGAGCGCGTCCAGAAGCAGATTGAGGCCAACCCGGAAGCCTTCGAGAAGCACGGCGTCGCTGTCGAGCACACGGCCGACGGCAGGACCTTCATCACTGTCCGCGAGAAGCCCGAGCTGGATGAGCGCGACGAGGAGTGGGATAGTGAGCCTGTTGGAGAGGCCGAGCTCGAGGGTGTCCGCACCTCTGCCGAGAGGGCCGGCCAGAGGAAGGCTTTTGGAGAGGGCAGACCCGAAACCCTGGAGAAGGCCCAGGCCTTCCGCATCGAGAAGGAGCCCAGCTTGACTGCCGAGCAGTATGTCACCTACGCTTCTGAAAGGCACAACCCCGAAGTGCACGATTGCTGATATCAACCGCACAGGATCACCGAGGTTGAGAACCAGATTGGTGCCGGTCTGATCGAGGAGGTTCTCCAGGTTGCCGAGGGCGAGCTGAAGCTTGCTGATGAGATGCTTAAGAACAAGGTGTACGTTTTCAAGCTCAATCGGAGATCGCACCGCCACATACTGACAGCATATCAGGTGGGAGGAGTTGTGCGAGAAGCCCGCCGAGGGCCAATGGACTTACTTCGAGCGGAAGGCTTAAGCGTGCATCGTATACCAATTGTAAATTTTTCTCTAGAGAACGTTGCAGCTCAGACTCTGTGTAATTTCTTCCCAAAAATGCTTCTACTTTGAACAAATACACCGTCCGAAATTGAGGCACAAGACAATTATCGGGATCCAGAGTCCTTGCGCAGAACGCATTTGTCTGACAATTACTTCAACCACTTGAAAAGTAGAGCCTAAGAGTCACTTCTTGTGTGCAACCCTTTGCATTTCGCCGGACCCTCTTCAATTCTGGCAAATTGTAGTGAGTTGGAGCATTCTCTGCGCGCAACTATCCAGACATGCGCCGAACTCATAGTTGCGAATGTTTCGTCAGAGTAATTTCACGCCATTGCATCGGGAACGAGGCATTTGAGGAGGTTTCTTACTCCACTCATTCAGCTACCTAACTATACATCCCCTTTCATCTCATCTTATCCGTCCCTTCGCGGATAATCGTTGCCAAGCAATATGGCAAAATCCTCAACCCGTCTCACTCTTCTTGATTTTGAAGGGGAAAAAAAAGGAAACACGGACCAGGAAAGTAGGCAGTCGTGCGGGGTGTATGCATGGAATAGAGTAGAGAAGATAAAAAACGGTCCACCGCCAAACCTTCGGAAGATAAAGGGCAACCGACTAAAATAAGATAGAAAAGGAGAAGAAGAGAACCGTCCAGAGCTCTCGCGCCATCACTTCATCCGTTAGGACCCTATATGAGAATTTTGGCGAAAGGTAATAGATAATAAGCCTGTCATCCGTCCGTTCATACCTGAAAAGATTCTCCAAAAGTTTATACCCCCTTGACCCCGTGAACCACCCAGCCATGCCACCGTTAGAAAACCGTTGCGATCGTACAATAGTAGAAAAGAGGAAAAGGCTCCGGCAACCTCCGAATGAAGACCCTAAAGCCGCCCGCGGTGGTTCTGAAAATAGAATCCATGGTAAAAGAAGAAAAAAAACTTAGAAAGCAAGAGAGATGGGTATCCTTATGCGCCTTCACCGGTCTTCGCCTCCGGTTTTGGCGACGTCTCATCCTTTGTCGGAGCTACCTGGTCTATCGTCCCCGTCTTTAGCCGCCTCTCCAGCCTCCGCAGTCTTGTCTCTGTCTCTCTCCTTGTCATCTACCTTGTCGCCGTCGTGCTCGTGGCTTTGTGCTTCGAGTTTGGCTTTCCTCTTCGCCGTCCAGTCGCTCAAGCTCATTTTAGCTTTACGCTGCACCGGGCTGGGAGTGACGACGGTAGATGGCGGGGCCACGTCTAGCGGCGACGACAGGGAAATGGTGGGAGCGGAGGGAGTCAAGAGAGCGGGTGTATCGGTAATAACTGAAATTGAGGTGGAGGCGTCGGTTGTGGAGGTGGGAGGCGGGGTTGTAGCTGAAGGACGAGTAGAAAATGCTAGTGCAGATGGAAGCTCGACTTGCAGGCCAGGTGATGTAGCCTTTGATTGTCTAGCGGGAGGTGCGGTCGTGGGCGTAGAGGTGTCGGTAGATGATAACCATGATTGTGGAGGTGGTGGCTGGAGTGGAGTATGCGACGTGTGCGACAGGCTTTCGTCGTGTTGATCTGCCGAGGGCGCATTCGATCGAGGCGATACAGGCTCGGGTTCCTGCTTTGGAGCTTCGGCAGGCGTCACTACGATCGCATCGTGCATCTCCACATCCTCTTCGGCCTTGAGCGCAGGCGACGGCTCCGTGGATGGAGCGGTCGCTGGCTCGACCGTGGACTGCGGCTCTGCACCTGATGCAGCAGTCGGGGGGCCCGGCTCATCCACATCCATCTTGTCGCCTTGCGAACGCGACACTGATGGACTGCGTTGTGCGGATTCCGATCGCTCCCGGCGCACTCTTACGTCGTGGGTGCGCTGCAGAAGCGATCGCAAAAAGGACCCCTTCGGTTTTCGCCGCTCGACGCGCGCAGGCACCAACGATGGGAACTCATCGTCGGGCTCGGTCTGCATGCTCGAATCCTTGTATTCCGGTTTCTTGGGCGGCACCGGCTCTCTCGGCGCACGTGCGCCAGTCCGACGTTGATGCGATGCATTATTCGATCGACGGCCGTTCATGTTCTGCGAGCGAGAGTTCGAGTCTGCAGCCCGAGATTTGGATGCAACAACCGGGGAGGGGAAGGATGACTCTGAATGGCCAAGTTGCTTCTGAGACGCGAGTTAGCCTTTCTCTGACTAGCTAAAAACGGTTGCCTTACTGAAGTTGCCACACTGGGTGTGTTGAGGGCCGATCCAGCGCTGTTCCTCTTCCTCTTCTTCTGAGCATGCTGCTCGTCGTGCTCCAGCTGCTCGAAGAGCCTCTCCTGCTGCATCAGCTTTCTCTTCTCGCGGTCCGACATCTCGACACCGAGTCCGATCGCGTTCTCGTTCGACACATGCGTCATCGGAGTGATGTCGCGACTCGTTGGCTTGCTGCGAGATGAGCCGGAAACCGAACGGCTGTCAGCATTCTCGTCGTCGTGCTCGCCGCGGTTCCGTGCCTCGCTGCCCGCCCGGCTGTTGGTTGCCTGACCAGTGCTGAGAGGGGAGAGCTGGGTACCATTCTTCCTGGACTTTTTGGGCTTCAGCGACTGGTTGCTCGACGATCCAAGCAGATAGGGTGCGTTGCGGCGATCAGCAAGGGCGAGGGGGCACTCCATGATGGCCAATTTGCAAGCGCATCCGCCGAAGTTGGAGAGTACACCGGCAACCCAGTGCGACACTCCTTCCACTTCTTGGATGCCACGCTCTTGGATGTTGCCGTTCTGTAGAGATGCCTCCAACGCTTGTCGAACGTCCTTGTCAATGTCCCAACCGATGCTGATTTCCTCGCCTGCGTAGATGTTTTCGGTCGCGATGAAGCAGAAGTGGTACTCAGACTCGCCGGTGATCAGGATCTGCATACGAACGTTAGGTCTGCAGCTGCGTCGAATGTATCTGAGGAGTGTCCCTTCGTGCCTGGTGTCGATGTAGAGAGGGAGGAAGGGCGCGAAAAAGACGAATGGCTCCGGGTGTCGAAGTGCCTCCCAACGGTTGTTCGGGTTCGAGCAATATTCCTCCTTCCGTCCGATCTGACCCTTGAGTTCACCGACAAAGCCGCCGTAGGGAACGTCGGACTCGACAGTGACCCACTTGAAGGTGGGATGAGGGCCTTGCACAGTAGGAGTGGCGCCAGTGCAGGTGTTCTCTTTCAGGACAGGTCCGTTTTCCTCGAGAGTTTTCACAGTACCGTCGTGTCGCTGAAAGATTTGCTCGCGTGCCTTCCCGCCAGCCGCCTTCTTTGTCGCTTCCGGATCCCAGAGCCAGGTTTGTAGGCTGTTGGTCACTGCAAGGTCACTGAACGAATTGGCTTCGATCTGCGTGTAGTCGGGCTGCTGATAGAGTTGCAAAAACTCATCCGAGAAGTAGTCGCCTGCGTATCCGGTCGGAATAGGGGGACCTGGAGACTTGACTGGGCTGTGAACGGGTTGCGCAGTAGATGCGGCTCGTTTACGAGACCCACCAGTCGCTTGGTTGAGCGACGCGACAGAGCCAGAGGCCTTGTGGTTCGTCTTGGGCCGTTTGGAGGGAGGTTGCTGGTCTCTGGGGCTCCCGCTCTTGCGATCCAGGGCAGGAAAAGCGTCGTCGGCGTGTCCGTTGGTGAGCGCAACGGCGGCGTTCACGTCCTTCAGCTTCTTCTTGTGGCTCTTCGTTGCCGGCCGTTTCGGTTTCCGCTCGATCATGTAGGTCATGTTCTTGAACGCCTTCTGGCGCTCCTTGACACGTGCTTGATCGAGGGTTCGCGGGTGGCAGTCGGCGCATTCGTGGACTGGTGGGATCTGTTCTTCATCATCGTAGTAGCAGAGAACGTGTTGCCATGTCCTGCACACCTCGCACAGGACACTGCTGCCGTCGTCGGCCTCGTAGCCACAAATGCACTTGATGGTGTCGGAGACGGGTTCTTCGTCAGGCTGAGGAGGGTCTGCCACCGGTCGGCCATTGGGAACGGAGTACGGAGCGGGCGCAAAGGGAGCCCTGGGGCTTAGCTGAGGAACAGCATGCGTCTGCAGCAAGGGGATTTCTGTCATAATCCGCCAGGTGTCGGGTGGAGATAGAGGCGGCTCAGTCTCTTCGTGCGTTGAATTGCATGACGGCCGTCGCGGCAGCGCTGGGGACGTCAGACAGGACCTCAGGCGTGTCGGCGGGCCCCAACAATCGCTCGACGGTCTCCTCTGCGCGAGAGCGGGCTTTGTGCGATCGTAGCGGGCGTCAAGGCTGGCGTGAGTCGACGCGACACGGGCGCTTGCGACGGGCGAGGGCGGGCTGGAGGTGGGCAGAGGGCGGCGCGAACAGGCTCTCGATCACCAGCGCATGCGACGTTGACCGCTCCGGAGAGACAGAGGCCAGAATGGGCGGCGTGGACGAGCGAGGCGTGCGGAGGGCGACAGCGTGGGTCGGGTGGAGATGTGGGTGGTGGTGGTGCGCGCGCACGGCGGCTGGAGCGGGCAGCGGGGGCGTGAGAGCTGGGGCGATTGGGATGCGGCGGAGAGGAGAGGGAGGAGCGAGGCACAGGGACAGTGGAGAAGCCAGCGGTGCGCGAGGAGGTGCAGGACGGTGTTGAAGGCCGGGAGGCCAGCGAGGGAATGGCAGCAGTGCCAAGACCAGCAAGCCAGGATTCTTGGAAGGGTTTAGCGGGCGTCTTAGCGTGCGAGTTGCGACCATCGCCCGGGCGGCCCTCCCAGCGTGCGAGATGCAGCAGCAGCGGCGGCGGCGGCCCAGCACCACGCAGCGGGCGCGGCGGGCAGCAAGGCGGCCGACGACGCCGGTGCCGGGGTGCAGCGCCGCCGGGCGGGCTCCATCGTGCGACGTTCGGGGCAGCAGCGTGCGTGGGCAGGCGGGCGGCGGCGGGCGACTCGCGAGAACGCACAGCCGGCGGCGGGCGAGCGAGGAGCGCAGCAGAAGAGCGAGGAAAGGTGCCTGGGAAATGATGGGATTTCCAGGAAACGTGCGGGAATTTGCAAATTGAGACGGGGCGGCCGGCGACACGCCAGCGCTGATTTGCACCGCCTGCTCCACCACGCGCGCCCAATCCGCGCAGAACGCACCTCGCCATCCCAGCCGCGGCAAAAATAGCAGCCTGTTATCTCGCTGCCTCGCCGGCCTCGCATGGCCAGCCGAGCTGCGCGCCGCCCAAGGGGCGCTGAAACAAGCCGGCCGCTCACGTGATGCGTTCCTCGAGGCGGAGCGCCCGCTTCCGAGCGCGTGCTGCTGGCTCCCTGGCTGGACGCAGCGCGCTGAGTCGTGCCCGCCGCCTCCCGTTGGCCAGATGGCCCGCGCCCGCAGGGCTGTCTGCCTGAACCCCTCACTGGCGCGCACGCGCGGCGCCACGCTACGCGGTCCGGTCGCGTAGGGCCACAGCAGCCCCTACGTCAGGAGGCGGAGCACTTCTCTACGCGCGAGCGTGCGTCCAGAACCGCCCAGAAAGTCCCTCTTCGCGTCCGGACGACGGCCGCAGCTCCCTGCGCACGGCGGTTGCAACACGATGCGGGCCGGCCGCGTACACGCGTGCCCGCGTCGTGCACACGGCGGCGTGGACCAGGCCTGGTCCACTGGTCGGATCCCCCGCCGCGCATGGGCGTCGACAGGCTTTCCCCGCGTCATTCCTGTCGGGTAATCTACAACGCCATGCGCTCAGGGTACCTCGCCGGCTACACCCAGACAGAGAGGCTCAATTCATCCGGAAACGATGCCAGAGCCTAGTTTCCTTCTCTCCGACTCGTGTGCCAGCGACCCGTTCGTTTCGTTGATATATCAGACCCTTTTCTGCTCTCCGCAAGAATGGCCAGACCTGCTGGGTTCGTGCCTGTTCTCCTTGTCTCTCTCCCGGTCGACGAGCCATGCGCGTCCTCGATTGGCCGGTTCCTGGTCTCTCCGCTCTGAGCTTACTGCCCGTAGCCCAAGCCGCCCCGAGCCCCAGCTCGATTGGTTCGGATCTGACCATCCTGGTCAACAATGATCTCTACGGTACGCGTGGCTGCAATTTTCTATTGCTCACCCCGTCTACGCTGAGCATAACCTTCCGCAGCCATGTATTCTTGCACCGATGAAGCTACTCTTGGGTCCTTGACCCCGGTTCTTCTAGCTCCTTTTGCATGAGATGATCTACGCGCCGATCTAATCTGAGCACAGGCAACCTGAGCACCCATGACACAGCCGTCATCGTTCTAAGCACGCCTCAGACCCAGGAAGAAGCTCGGTCGAATTGTGCCTCGCTTGGAGAGCAACTTTGGGCGCCACCCACAGATGCAACTAAGATAGTCTCAGCCCTCTCATTGGACTATCTTGGATACGCAGATGCATCCAGCAGGGGCGCTCAGTACTGGATTGATGGAGCTGCGGGCCGCAATGGCAAAACCATAAATCAAGCAGGGTTCGTCTCGGCCAAAAGGCCGCAGACCAAATTGCCTGCACTGTGTACACAGTCCGCCCCGCTCTCCACGGAAAATAGCGCCGACACCTCTGCTCAATGGCAGACTACCGTTGAATCCGAGGCCCAGCAAGTGACAGGCTACCGAGTAATAGGAGACCTCCCGTGTGCGTTCTGAATACTATAATAACACCTATGTCAGGATAAACTGAGCTTCCGTTTTGAAGGTCTTCGATACGCTGCAGAACCAACCCGCTTCACCTACTCAACTCTATACGAAGGCGCCGGCAACGTCTCTGCACTCGCGCCTGGACGCCAATGTGTACAGACTGGCTGCACGACCTCCACTTGCAGTGAAGATTGCCTGTTCTTGAACGTCTGGACGCCTTTTCTCCCTAGAGATTCATCATCAACGCCGACGCATAAACTCAAGCCTGTCCTCTTCTGGATCCATGGCGGCGCTTTTACTAGTGGGAGCGGTAGTGATCCCACCTTCGACGGTGCCAATTTGGCATCTCGAGGAGACGTCGTGGTCGTAACAATCAACTATCGCCTTTCCACCCTTGGCTTCCTGGCTCTGGATGATGGCAAGCTCAATGGCAACTATGGCCTGTCCGACCAGATAATCGCGCTCGACTGGGTACACGCGCGTATCAAAGACTTTGGAGGTGATCCCAACCGCATCACGATCTTTGGTCAAAGCGCGGGTGCGGCCAGCGTCAGGGCATTGCTAGCCTCACCCAAAGCAATTGGAAAGTATCAAGCGGCGATTCCAATGAGCAATTTGGCGGGCAGCAACTACGCGACGACGTATTCACAGTATTACACCATCGAGCAAGAGGTGGCTGTTGCGGCTAAATCCATCTTGAACGAAACGGGATGTGCGGATGCAAGCGATCAGGTGGAGTGCCTGAGAAGCTATGATGCCTCTAAGCTGGTAGGGTTGACTGATGTTGCCCGGTGAGCATCAATTCGATGAAAACCACCTCCCAGCGCGCTGACAGAACCCTTCTAGATATCTTGTCGTTGACGGCACCTACCTGACGACGCCCAACCTGGTGCTCACCGGCGCGGGCCCCGCAGCCTCCGTCCCAGTGCTGATGGGCATCATGCGTGACGACGCCGCAGCCTTCATCCCCTACCCCAGCGCCAATGAATCCTACATCTCCTTCCTCGCCGCTTCGGGCTTCAGCACCGCCGCCGCCACCACCGCCGCCTTCCCCGTCCCCTACGAGCTCTACCCAACCAACTCCTCCCTCGCCATCTTCAACGCCACGGCTCGCTACGCCACCGACACCGAGTTCCGCTGCCTCGACCACGCGACGGCCTACTCCGCGGCCAAAAACCACGTCTTCCCCCACGTCTACTTCTACGAGTTCGACCGCAGCTACCAAACACCCGGCTACGACCCCAACGCCCCCGTCTGCGACGCGCCCAAGACGGCCGAGTACCCTAACGGCGACCCGAACCTCGAGTACTTTAAGTGCCACTCCGGCGAGCTGTACTATGTGTTTGGCAATCTGGTGCGGATGGGGCTGCCGCTGCGGGATGCCGGCGACGTTCCCTTCTCGCAGTATGCGCTCGATTCGTGGACGGCGTTTGCCAGGACGCTGAATCCGAATCCGGAGGTTGGGTTTTTGCGGGCGAGAGGGTATGATAACACGTTGCGGGCGCTGGCGAGGAACGGGAGGTGGGCGGAGGTGAGGCCGGAGGAGCCGACGTTTAGGAATTTGAAGTGGCCGACGAGCGTGCAGTTGCCGTTTGGAGAGACGAGGCAGTGTGATGTTTTGGGGTTCCCGTTGGATTACTATGAGTGAGCGGTAGAAGAGTGGTTGAAAACCCATTTGCCAGATTGGTAGGATCTATACATCTAGCCTCTTTGTGTGCGTCCACCTCCGATCACAGCCCGGACGGAATAGCATCAATCCTTGCTCCACCCAGTCCAGTAAAAAGGTAGCTGAATCAATGCTTGAATTCAGTCAGAGAGAGGTTGTATTACTTTTAGAATCATACTCTCCCTAGCAGTTTCAAGCCTAGCTTTCAAAGTTTGATACGAAAACGCCATGCTTGCTAGTCCATTACCACGTGGAAAAGACTTGGAAGCCGGTATTTGAGAAGCTTCATTCGAACACACTTAACAGAATGTACTAATATCCAGATAAACACTTGAATAAGATATTTACTCCTATAGTTAGTAGATATCTCAAGTCAAAGCTTCGCTCACACTCCTAGGCTTTGCTAAAATCCAAGACTATGTGCCTAAATGAAAAGAGTCAAAATAAGACCGGAACCGTTCCATCCGTGAGGTATATCCTCCACCAAGCAAGACAAACTTACAGCTTCGCACTCTCATCTATACTCCTCCCTTGCTCCGTTGCGCCAACCGCCCGAAGAGAGTTCCACACGCTAGTACCCTCATCCCACATCTCGTCCTCCCAAGTCCCGACCTCGCCCTGCGGATCCAGCCTGCGCACCTGCTTGGGACCGCTGGTTCCCCACTCGCGGCGCAGATCGTCCAGCTCGCCCTTCAAAAACTTGACGTACGGGCCCGTGAGCGCCTTCCACGCAACCTCCTTCTCCTTCTCCTCCAAGCCCATGCCATTCCCCCACCACCATATGGGCTTGTCAGCCGTGTGCGTGACGCCCCAGCTGGGCGGCAGGAAGCGATCGTCGCACTTGGGGCGCCACTCGACACGGTAGCGATAGACGAGGTCGCCGGCGCCGCCCTGGAACAGCTTGTCGACGAAGCCGCGCTCGAGATGGTGCACCTGCATGTCGGCGTAGATGCGGCCGAAGGCGTCGCGCCAGTCGGCGCAGTGGCCCGGCAGCCGGCCGTTGGGGTAGTAGTGCTTGATCAGCACGTCGACGGCGGAGGTCGGGTACTCGGCGCGCAGCCGCGTGCGCAGCGCCGCCAGCGAGTTGCCCGGCGGGTACCACGTGCCGTACAGGTGGTGCTCGTCGCGGCACTCGCCCATCATCAGCGCGACGCCACGGCGGCGCATGCGTGCGCCGAAGTCGCCGGAGTCGATGTCCTTGTATAGGTCCTTGCGCACGAAGCCGTCGTCGACCACGGCGCGGAATTGGTGGCGGTCCATTTTGGGGACGGCGGAGAGGAGTTGTGCCGCGGAGAGCTGGCGTAGGCGCGCGACTTTTTCGGCGCCGGGGAGCGAGAGGGGGATGTTGAGGACGGTGATCAGCTCATCGAACTGGTCCTGGGCGGCGATGAGGCTCTTGGGTTGCATGCCCGGCCCGTTTGACCACATGATGGCGCGCCGGATGACGGCCTTGTCGTCTGGGAGGTAGAGGTCGTATGCGAGCTGCTTAAATGTGCTGTGCGAGCCTGCGCTGTAGCCGGCGACGGTGATGTTACCCGCGTTGCCGCCGAAGTAGCTGATGTTCTTGTGCGTCCATTCGAGGGCTAGCCGCTGGTCCCAAAAGCCCAGGTTTCCGACAGGCTCGCCAGAGGATGCCGCCTTGAGCTCCCGAGATGCCAGGAAGCCGAACAGGTTGAGGCGGTAGGCGGGCATTACGATTATACTGTTGAACGCGGTTTCGGAGATCAATGGTACGGGGTTGTAATCATTGGGATTCCCGACCTGCAGGAAGCCGCCGTGGATGTAGAAGAGGACGGGCCAGCCGCCAGCTGGAGGTTCGCCTGCGGGTATCCAAATGTTGCACTGCAGGCAATCCTCATCCCACAGGCTTTTATTATCGGGTGGGTCGTCGACCCAGGTGGGGAGGCCTTGCGGACACATGCTGGTCTTTCCAGTGAAGCGGCCGGGGTTGGCACGTGTGCCGTACCTATAGCATGGCGGGAGGGAACGTGGTAGGCGCCATCTGAAGGGTCCGATAGGGGGAAGGCCATAGGGAAGACCGCCGAAGTAGTGGGCTAGTTCCTTTCCCGAGCTCTTGTCCTTGATGGTGGCACCTTCGACGAAGCCGCGATACTGCAAATCCCGAAGATATGGTACTCTGATGGTTTCCGGCATGATTGGCGAATGGCGCGAAGCTTACCGGGAACAAGGTTGGACGAATGGGCAAGGAAAGTTAGAGGGCGCTGATGCGGGGGAAATGGCTACCAGCTGCCCGGTGGTAGTGGAGATGTTGGTATGTACAAGAGAAGGATTTCGAAAATGGAGCAATTGTTGGGAGGGACGTATGTACAAGCAATCGGGATGCAGATCTAGGGCCGATCTGGTCAGTGGCGGGCCACGGCTGGAAGTGTACCGAGGCCGGATGGGTGGCGCGGCACGTACCTACAGCAGCGCTAGAATTCGACGTGCTAGCTACTCCATCGTTCTCCAAGCAGGCATTCAGAAGCGTGAGAGCGGGAGTGGAGGAGTTGAATCGGAGGACGAGGCCGAGGTTGGCGGAACGAGAGCGACGCCGCCGCCGCCGCCTGATTGGCCGGAGCCGGTGCGCTAGCGGCTGCGACATCGCCGCTGCCGCTGCTACTCCTGCCCCGCCCCCGCGCTGCCCTCATCTCACTCATCTCACCTTCTTCATCTCAGCAACATGCTTTCGTATCAGCGGCTGTGCCCTCCGTCAGGCCTCGCCGGTAGGAGAGGGCATCTCTTCTCCCCCGCTGCACCAATGGTCTTGATAGCTCTGTCGCATCTTTGTATTGCTCTAAGCCTGCTCAAAAGCCTCTCAGCTCTGCAGACAGGTGTAGCCCATACCTTTCTCCGATTCTTGCCACTTGCATTCATTCTGAAAGCTGCGAATCAACGCGATGCCGCTCCGGCGAGCCCGCTGTTCGTCAAGAACCTCCCCAGCAAAATTCCCGCCATAGTCAAGACGCTGCACGAGGTTGGTTCACATGTTGCACCTTTGTAGAGTTTATACATGAGGTGAAGGTGTGGTAACACTTACGCTCTTCACCTCCGGGCGAATGCCTCAACTCATTGTGCGCAGGTCTTACAATAATTTACGAGCAGGTCTCGCAGAGTCACGGCCAATCATTTCACCTCGAACTTCGTTATTCGTGTGGCGAGAGTTTGCTTTTACATGATATAAATAGCCTCTCACCTCAGGGTGCTGAGCCTACCCCGTGCTACCATGACGCGCATTCACTTGCGCAAGTCATTCGGCAGGGCATGCACGTCACAATAGGTTTCAGGTATTGTGGCCCCGCGGTCGTGCAGCATTATTCTTTCATTGGCACGTCTTCTTCTACTCTTCCAGAGCCTTGTTCTTGACGGCCTCCCTGTGCCCCGAAAATCCTGGCATTTTCCAGACCAGGAGCCGCCATGGCGCCCACGGACTTCCCTACCCTTCACATTATCATTCCTAACTCGCCAGACCTCGCCAGTCTCTACCATCACTTCCACCGTCCACGGTCCTTGGAACGGCGCGCGACCCTACCCGCCGACGAGCATAATCCTGAGATTACGGAAGAGCTACCCAGCCAGCGTGTGGCTCTGTCCAACGCTGCGAGTGGTAACGACGCCAGCGACGCTCGCAACAAGGACCCTCCTCACACCATCCACAACCTGGGTTACGTGTCCTTCGACTACCACCAGGCGCTACGCAGCATCAGGAAAAAGGAAGACCGTCAACAGCTCAAGGCGGAGAGAACCATGAGAGCTCTCGGAATCGACCCGACTTACCAGACTCCTTCACCTCAGAGCCAGAGCTCCGGAAGGACTCTTTGCAAGGCTTCCAGCTCGCCCTCCCAGGACAGCGATGTGGTCTCCTTCAACGGGGCGCTCAAAACGGCGCCTCACTGGGGAAGCTCCACCACCATGTTCTCCACCTCAGGTCAACCTGCTCTGGCCCCCCGCTCTGCCCCCGACGGTGGTCTCCGTGCCTGGCTGCTCGCCGCAGCTGGTTTCTTTGTTGCTTTCAACTGCTGGGGTCTGCCCTTTGCATTCGGTATACTAGAGCCGTACTATCGATCGGTTTTCACAACGTACAGCATCTCCCAGATTGCCTGGATCGGCTCTACACAGCTTGCGCTGCTCTTCCTCACCGCTCCGATCGTCAGCACTCTCTACGACCGCGGCGCTTTTCGCTTGCTATTCAACGGCGGCACGGTGCTGCTTCTGGCCGAGACATTGGCGACCAGCTGGTGTGAGGGCTGGGTGTCTCTGTTCATCGTCCAGGGTTTGCTGACGGGCTGTGCGCTGGGGATGGTGTGCTGCTCCGGTATGAGGGTTGTGCGGGGCTGGTTCGACAAGAAGCTGGGAATCGCCATGGGGATTGGTGCGGTGGGTGCCGCCGTGGGCGGCATTACTTATTCGCTTGCCATCGCGTTACTGCTTCCCAAGGTCGGATTTGCGTGGACGTATCGCGCCATCACGCTCATCGTGCTCACGACTATGGGTTTTCCGACACTGGTGGTGCGGCCGTGGCACGGGGAGCAGCAGAAGAGGAAGGAGACTAAGGCCTTCTCTGTCAGCCCCTTCATGGACTTCAGCTTCTTTCTTATGCTCCTTGGCATGTTCCTCTCCTTCTGGGCGCTATACTTTCCCTACTTCTACGTAAGTCTCTTCCTCCTCCTGACCCAACACACCACTAACCTAATCCGCAGATAACCTCCTACGCCACAACCACCCTCTCCCTCCCCCTCTCCCCCACCATCCGCACAGCCAGTTTCCTCCTCACCCTCCTCACCACCACCATCCCCGGCCGCCTCCTCCCCTCCCTCCTCTCGACCCGCTGCCTCGGCCCCCTCAACACGCTCATCCCCTCGGCCCTCCTCAGCTCCACCCTCGCCTTCCTCTGCACCACCGCCCGCACCGACACCGCCGTCTACCTCCTCGCCGGCCTCTACGGCTTCTCGAGCGCCGCCATCATCGCGCTCTACGCGCCGACGGCCATGGCGTTTGCGCGGCCGCCGACTGCCGATTTCCTGCTCGTGACGCACGCGGGGAAGGAGGGTGAGGGTGAGGGGAAGAGCGAGGGGAGGTCGGAGTGGGAAGGCGTGGCGCCGCTGCGGGTGGGAGCGGTGCTGGTGGCTGTTGGGTTGGGCGTCTTGACGGGCGCGCCGGTTGGGGGGCGGCTGTTGGATTTGGGGATTGGGGAGCGCGGGGTGGAGGGAGGGTTTTTGTACGCGTGGGTGTGGGCGGGGGCGTGCTTGGGGGCGGCCGGGGTGTGCTTCTTGGGGAGTAGGGTTGCGAAGGTTGGGTGGAGGGGGGTGAGGGCTTGAAGGGTTGGGCGGTTGTTGGGCACTTGCGGGAGGAGGTGTGCCAGGGCATCTTTCTCTTCTTTGGCCTGCCAGATCTTCGGCATTTTTTTTGGAGTCGTGGAGTGTCGGGTGCTGGCTTTATAGAATTCGGGCGGAAGTTCGAGCTAGACGCACCGGTGGTCATACCTTTGCTTATTCCAGGGCCCACGGTCATAGGGCACAGAGGTGCTCTGTCGTGCCACAGGTATTTACGAGTGCTTCACCTCCGCGTCTCTGGTAACAAGACTGTTGGTAACGTCATCCCGCGCGAGGCCAATTAGGTATCGCCCCTGGGAAGCCCAGTCCATGGCGTCACGAATCGAAGCACGACCAAAAGAAGAAAAAGAAACATAAAGATTGTGGACCGGCTTGAAAAGTTCCGCCTGCGAAGGCAATTTACAACAGTCGCGATTCACCCATGCAATGACATGACTTTTTTAAAAAGTTTATTTGTTTTTCTGCTTCGGTTTAAACTCTCCTACATGTCCTGCAAGACGTCTGAAGCCCTTTTTGGACCTTTGAAAAGAGATGTGGTATAACATACGCTACGACAGCTAACATTTAAGCGCTACAGTGTTGAATTGAACATTTTTTTTCCAGTGGGCTGTGTTGAAGTTTGAAATTTTCCCGCCCATAGACGCCAGAGAAATTACCTGCTCGAGAGTTCATTCCTTGCATCGTGGATTTCTGCTTGCCGTGGTATCAAAACGGGTTGAAAGGATTCGAAAGCAAATACGAGCCCTGTACGTAGGCAAGCCCCTATTGAATTAGTCCAAAATATAGCGCAGTACAAACGATTCTGCTGAAGGCAGCAGCTGATTCACTGCAGTACCGGCAATTGGGGGAACATGGTACCGACCTTTGGTTCATCCTACCGCAGAAGCTCGTCCTGTTCCTGTTTCGACAGGCCAAGGAGGTACAGCACGTTGAGCAAGCTTTCGGAGTTGAGCCTGGCAGGGGCCTCCATCTGCACCCTCGCCTTCGCGTTGAAGGCAACGCCCAAGCCGGCAATGCCCATCATGGGAAGGTCATTGGCGCCGTCGCCGACAACAAGGACTTGGTCCAGCAAGATACCCTCCTTCTCGGCAATCTCGCAGACGTGCTGCCTCTTCCGCTCGGCATGCACAATCTCGCCTGTCAGCTCGCCGGTCAGCGTCTTCCCATCCTCACTGACCACCAAATGATTGGCGAACGCATAGTCCAGCCCCAACTGTTGCGCAAACCAGCCGGTCACGGGCGTGAATCCGCCGCTCAGCACCGCGGTCTTGTAGCCCAGCCTCTTCAGCGCCCTGACGAGATCCACAGCGCCCGGCGTCGGCGTGATCAGCTTCCTGATATTGTCCCAGACCTGGACGGGGACGCCCTTGAGCAGGGCGCAGCGCTTGCGCAGGCTGGCCTCGAAGTCGAGCTCGCCGTTCATGGCGGCGGCGGTGATGGCCGAGACCTCGGCCTCGACGCCGATGTGGCGGGCGACCTCGTCGATGACCTCCTGCTGGATGAGGGTCGAGTCCATGTCGAAGACGGCGAGGCGCTTGTGGGTGCGGAAGACGCTGGCGCGCTGGAAGATGGCCTCGACGTTCCACTCGCGCTCGAAGCGCGAGATGGTCTCGCTGCGGCGCAGGTCCTCAAGCGCGGCGTTGGCGTCGGCGGCGGCAGCGCCGGCAGGCAGCGGAAACGCGATCTCCACCACACGCGGCCATTGTTCCGAGTCGAGGGCGCGGCGGGCGGCGGCGGCTTCGTGGAAGGCGGGGAGCAGGTCGGCGAGGGTGCGGAAGAAGTCGGTGACGCAGCTCTGAGAGATGTAGGCGCCGAACAGGTTGTCGAGCGGATTGGGGCCCGGGGTGGGCGGCTCGAGCGGGTAGGCGCTGAGGTTGTTGGTGGGCACGACGCCGCCGGCCAGCGACTCGAGCGAGGCGCGCTGGAGCGTGTCGGTCGGGCTGTGCGGCGCGGCGTCGGGGTGGGCGTGCGGGGAGCGCGGGGCGGTGGCCTTGTAGAAGAGCGTGCAGACGACGCGCGGGGGCGCGGCGGTCGCGACGGGGGCGGGCGCGGTTGTTGCTGGTGCCATGGCTGGGTTGCGGAGGGCGGGTGGGTGAAGAATAATTTCTGGAGAAATGTCCGGCGGGGCCCCGTTTGCAGCCGCCGCGCGCTCGGCCTGCATGCGGCGCGTCCTGGCGCCCAGGAACAGGCAACTCCGCCCTCCATCCGCCGCCGTCGCACGACGCAGCATGGCCGCCGCGCAGAACCCAACGCAGAAGACCATCCGCCAGTCGCCGCCCGTCGACCTCGCCCAGCCCTGCGACGACGCGTGGGTCAAGGGCCGCCACATCCTCATCACCGGCGGCGCAAGCGGCTTCGGCGCCGCCTTCGCCGCGCGATGGGCTGCTGCCGGCGCGTCAGTTGTCGTCGGCGACGTCAATGCCAGCAGCGGCGAGCAGCTGGTCGCGACGCTTCGCGCTGAGCTTGGGAGCCCCAACATCCATTTTGTCCGCTGCGATGTCTCCGGTACGTACCTCGCCAGCCCCGGAAGGCCCTTGCCAACTCAATTGCGTTCCAGATTGGGATTCCCAGGTCCACTTCTTCAAGGAGGGTGTCAGGCTCTCCCCCCACGGCGGCATCGACACCGTCGTGGCCAATGCGGGCATCGCGAAAGCTGACAAGCTGGCTGATCCCGGAGACCTGGGGATGGATGAACCGCCGAGGCCTGACTTGAAGATCGTCGACGTCAATCTGTATGGCGTGCTCTACACCGTCCACCTGGCGATGTTTTACCTTCCGAGGAACCCGGGCTCGGAGCCAGCGTCGCCCGATCGGGCCCCGGACACGACAAGGGACCGCCATCTCCTGTTTGTTGGTTCCATGGCTTCGCTGGCACCCATTGCCATGCAGCCGCAGTACGGGGCAGCCAAGCACGGAGTCCTCGGCCTGTTCCGATCTCTGAGGTGCTCGGCTTTCGTGCATGGCGTCAGAGTCAACCTGCTCTGCCCCTACTTTGTCGAAACGCCCATCCTCGTCCGTCCCGCAAGAGTGTTGCTTGCCGGGAGTGGGCTGGGCAGAGTCGGCGACGTGATCGAGGCCGCCACCAGGTTCGCGGCAGATTCACGCATCTGCGGACGGGCCCTTGCCATTGGTCCTCCAGCCAAAGCTATCAAGGCAGCAGACGGTCAGCTGATACCCGCTGTTGGCGACGACGCAGCCGCGGTGGACGGCCAGGAGACAGGGATCTGGGAATGCTACGCGGATGATTTCGAGGCCGTGGAGGCTTGGACGAGAAGGTGGGTTGGGCTGCTGCACTATATCGAAACGGCCAAGGGCTGGGTGGGGTGGGGAAAGGACGTTGCGAGAGCAATATTCGGGGGCTGGGGCAGCAAATGAGGCCTCAGGCGATTGGCCATGCTGAATAAGTCGAGGCGTGTGCCGCATTATGCAGTTGGAGTAATGAGCTGGAAGGAAAAGTATCGCGGGTAAATTGCTCCAAGTCAGTATGGTGCTGTTGCAACTAGAGAGGGCTCATCTGTCGGTGTCCTGCAAGGGGACCAAAGCAGGATCCTGCCGCCGTTAAACGGCTGCAAGGAACGGCGCGCAAGGCTGCTCTGTATGACCTGAGCGGCAATCTCGTGGCCGCCACAGTTTCGAGACAGCGGATCTGCGTCATCCCGCATTAGCGGGCGAGTGGCTGCGGGCACTAGACGCCAGCATCCCAGCGGCCTCCGCCCGAATCAAAGACGCGGACATGGTCCCAAGGCCCTGAAATGCTGCACAGCCTGTGGCAACCCCAATGTTGCGCCTGCTGGGCTGTGCAGTCGCCCCCGTCTCCTTGGCCGTCTGGGGTTTCATCCTCGCACAATGCCGGCTGTTTATATTGGCTCCTCTGGGCTCCACGCGGCCGCCATGC
Organism: Neofusicoccum sp. Z2; assembly: GCA_037356115.1. Lineage (NCBI taxonomy): Eukaryota > Fungi > Ascomycota > Dothideomycetes > Botryosphaeriales > Botryosphaeriaceae > Neofusicoccum > Neofusicoccum sp. Z2. The sequence goes on from JBAWJY010000008.1 coordinate 334,948, forward strand.
AGTCCTCTGCTCCCCCTGAGGGGACACTGCATTCAACATGCCATTTCCCAGCCTGCAGATACGCACCATGGAGGACCAGCAGCACGACAGCCCAGTCATCGCCGATGAGCAGGGCCGTCCTATCTTCCCGTCGGCTATCCCACCTGAAACCACTGGGATGACAGAGCTTATTCCACCCCGGCCACCCGGAACACCTGATAGCTCCACCTCGACCGAGACTCCCACGCTTGCTGCCTCTCCCTCGCGTCCAAGCCTCGAACAGTCCACTCTTTCCTCCTGCAGTCTTCCGAACCCTCGGCCCCCGAGAAGCGCTGCTGCGCGACCGCATTCACTGTCCGCTCCGGATCCAGCTGCTCGGCCCAAGTTGTCCGCCCGGTCAAGCTCTCAAGGCATTCCCGCACCTTCCAGAGGGTTGCTGTTGGACAAAAGAGCTGCGACCTCCGACATGCCTTCACACCTGCAAGGCCATCAGCCTTTCTTTTATGACTTCGATGAGTACTCTCCATCCGAGAGCGATACTCCGAGCTCCTCGGAGGAAGGCTATCGGCAGCAGCAAGCTGCGCCGGCTAGGAAGAAGCTTAAGCGCCGCCTGACAGACAAGAGCTTGGGGCAACCATCCAAATGGGAAGAGAATGGAGACGATGCTCACGCTAAACGCTACTCCCGTTTCTCCGTCGGAAACCAGTATTTCAGAACCAAAGGCAAGGTCTCCAAACTGGATGGCCGCCTCAAGATCTCCGTCAACGAAACAGCCAACAGCGGCTTCCTCGCCAACGTACTCCGCTCAGGCATCAGGCATCACTTAGGCCTGAAGGAAGGAGCCAGACCTGATGACGCCCAGAGTCCGGTGGAAGAGCAGCAACAACAGCAAGCTGCCGATGCTCTAGAGGCTGTCAGGCTTCAGAAGATCGACCAGCAAAAGCTCGTGGCCAGCGAAGAAGGCGACAGCACTCCCAAGCAGATTCCGAAACTAAACATCGTCATCATCGCCATCGGCTCGCGTGGAGACATCCAACCCTTCCTCAAGATCGGCAAGGTTTTGAAGAACGAACATCGCCATCGCGTTCGAATTGCCACGCATCCGGCCTTCAAGGAGTTCGTTGAAAAAGATTCTGAGCTCGAGTTCTTCTCAGTCGGTGGTGACCCCTCCGAGTTGATGGCTTTCATGGTCAAAAACCCAGGCCTTGTTCCTTCCGTCGAGTCGGTCAAGGCGGGCGAGATTGGCAGGAGGCGAAAGTCCATGTATGATATGTTCAACGGCATGTGGAGGGCTTGTATCAATACCACGGACGATGAGACTGACAAGGAGAATCTGGAAATGAGTGAGTTGCCAGCTCCAAAGAAAATGTTGCAGCGGCAGGGCACGAGGTCTTGAAGAAGCCAAACAAATGCGAGAGTGCAATAATTAATGGGCTCTTTGCATCCGGATGAATGCTTCAACTCCGTGCGCACTGCTGCTGCACAGAACACGCGAACCCATCGCGTAGTTCGAGAAGGAATCAAGCATTGCTGACTTGAATGCAGTGGGCGAAAAGCACCCGTTCATTGCTGACGCCATCATCGCTAATCCTCCTAGCTTCGCGCATGTTCATATAGCAGAACGACTCGGCATACCTCTACACATGATGTTCACATTCCCCTACACGCCAACAATGCAGTTTTCACATCCACTGGCCAATATCAAGAGAAGTAACGTTGATGAAAGCTACACCAACTTCATGAGCTATCCGTTGGTTGAAATGATGACTTGGCAAGGACTGGGTGATCTTGTGAACAAGTTCAGAGTTAAGACTCTGGGACTCGAGCCCGTCAGCACTCTGTGGGCTCCGGGCCAGCTCTATCGTCTCAAGGTTCCGTATACCTACATGGTAATCATTCCAAATTCATCTTTTACCTTATTCGATTTGCTAACAGTATCGTCTCAGTTCTCACCAACTCTAGTCCCAAAGCCAGCAGACTGGGGCCCAGAAGTCAACGTTACCGGATTCACTTTCCTCGACCTGGCCTCATCATTCACCCCACCAGAAGAACTCACCGAATTCCTGGATGCCGGCCCCCCACCCGTCTACATCGGCTTCGGCTCCATCGTCGTGGACGACCCAGATGCCTTCACCCAAATGATTATCCACGCCGTATCCCTGGCCGGCGTACGCGCCCTCGTCAGCAAAGGCTGGGGCGGCATCGGCGGCCAAGACGACACCCCTGAAAATATCTTTCTGCTCGACAACACGCCTCACGACTGGCTCTTTCCCCGGGTGTCGGCAGTAGTGCACCACGGCGGCGCCGGCACAACGGCCATCGGCCTCAAATGCGGCAAGCCTACCATGATCGTGCCGTTTTTTGGCGACCAGCCATTCTGGGGGTCCATGGTTGCCAAGGCTAAAGCCGGCGCGCACGAATGCGTCCCGCACAAGAAGTTGACGGCGGAGCGACTGGCCGAGGGGATCAAGCAGTGCCTGTCGGAAGAAGCCATACGGAATGTCGCGAAGATCGCGGAGCGGATTGAGGGAGAAGGAGATGGCGCCGCCAATGCGGTGGCATCTTTCCACAGAAGTCTTCCGCTATCAGGCGAGCATTCTCTGCGCTGTGATTTCCTTGAGGATCGAGCCGCCGCGTGGCAATTGAAGAGCAAGGGGAAGTGGAAAGGCAGTCGCGTGAAGCTGAGCCCGCTGGCGGCGGAAATCTTGACAGAGCAGAAGAGGGTCAGGTGGAATGATCTGCGACTGATGAGGGTGTACGAGTGGAATGACTTCGACGGTCCCGGCGAGCCGATTTCTGGCGTTGGAGGCGCGGTGACGGGGACGGTCGTGGAGGCGACGCAAGGCATTGGCTCGGTGCCTAAGAACATCATGAAGAGCGTCAAGAAACACGCCCGGCACGAAAAGAAGAAGAGGAAGCTGGCGAAGAAGAACAAGCAGAGTCTTGAAGACGCTGCTCTCGAGCAACCAGAACCAGCACCACCAGAGACGGAAGCGCAGCTCGCCACCGTCCGAGAGGCTGCCGAACCAGAGACCACCGAACCAGAGCCCCACCCCATCATCCAACCACAACAGCAAGACAAGCCAGAACGCCATCAGCATCAAAACCCCCAAACCCAACATCCCTTCCCCCCACCCCCCCGCAACCCCACCACCCTCTCCGCCCTCTCCTCCTCCTCCCCCACCGACCCCCTCCCCACCGAAATCTACCGCACCACCGGCCACGGCCTGCACCGCACCTCCGCCGCCCTCGCGCGCGCCCCCATCGACCTCGCCCTCGCCCTCGCCCAGGGCTTCCACAACGCGCCCCGCCTCTACGGCGACCCCACCGTCCGCCGCCCCGTCCGCATCACGGGCTGGCGCTCCGGCCTGCGGGCCTCGCGCCAGGAGTTCGTGGGCGGCATCTACGACGGGTGGACGGGGCTGTGGAGGCATCCGGCGCAGGGGTGGCGGGAGGGCGGGTTCGGGGGCGCGGCGAAGGGGGTTGGGATGGGGGTGGCGGGGGTGGTGTTGAAGAATGTGGGGGCGGTGGTGGGGCCGGTGGGGTATTGTGCGAAGGGGGCGCAGAGGGAGGTGAGGAGGTGGAAGGGGGGGAAGAGGCCGTTGGGGTGGGTGAGGAGGGCGAGGATGTTGCAGGGGAGGAGGGAGGGGGGTGGCGTGGAGGGGAGGGGGGAGCTGAGGGGGTTGGAGGAGAGGCTGTTGAGGGTTTGGGACGTGAAGGAAGAGGAGGCGGATGAGAGGAGAGAGGGGAAGAGGTGGACTGGGAAGGGTGAGAAGGGGAAGGAGGAGGAGAGGAAGAAAAAGGAGGTTGGTGGGGAGGAAAATGTTGTGGAGGGGAAGGAAGCGGAGACGAGGGAAGGGGAGAAGAAAGTGCCGCCTACTGCAATCCCTGGAGAGAAACTGGTGCCTCGTCGTAGATCGACGCTAAAGAAGAAACAGCCGTCGAAGAAGAGTGATACGAAGAAGGCCGCCGGCGGTAATGATGGTCAAAAGAAGGTGGTGCCAGCCGCAAAGATACCGAGGGACGAGCCGAGCGGAGGGCGAAGGAGAAACGACAATGAACGCAACGATGAAATCGGGCGTATTGAGGAACAGGATACGGAATACAATGACAAGCAGAATGGAGGACAGCATGAGGAACAAAACGAGGAACAAGTCCAGGAACAGGCTGAGAGACAGACTGAGGAACAGACTGAGGAACAGATTGAGGAACAGATTGAGGAACAGACTGAGGGACAGACTGGGGGACAGCAACAGCAGCAATTCGAAGGCTTCGTCTTTCACGAGGATAGGCCTAATGTCAAGGGAAAGGACTCGATGGCCGATGACGCAGATGGGAAACAGGATTCAAGAGAGGACGCTGCGCTGGTTCGAAGCAACTCTGACACGGTTGATTTTGCGATGAGGAATAATAACGTTACGACTGCTTAAGAAGATGATTTCTTCTTAGAACACGATGGATGACCTCTGGTTGCACCGCTGGGCGGGCAGTGGAAGTAACGTATACAAAGCGAGGCGTTGATGAAATTGGGAATTTTCTTTCTCGGAAGATGGAACTAATTGGGAGGTACATAGTGGATTGGTGGTAATGAACAGTGCGTGCAGCCGGGAGTATCTTTGGCTGACCTGGTGGCGTATGAGATGATACATAGGAACATACGGGACGAAAATATTTCGGAATTTGATCCTCTCCCATGTGATTTTTGTTCTGCAGCCTCCTGCAGCGGAACGATTGTGGATAACGCATCCTGCAGAAAAGATAGCGGAAAGAAGGAGCGCAAAAACGCAGCGCGATCGAGATGAAGCCCGGGCTCACTGGGTCTGGCTTAGAGAAAGGGGAAACTCTCGGTGAATATCGCGTGGCCCTGGCACTAGCTGAGGCAAGGGAGCTCTTGTTAAATGCGGAGATTCTCACCACCATGGAGATGCCGGTCCAATAGATATCCCCGTCCTGCTGTATAAGGTTCTCAAGCAAGCCGAGTCCCCATAAGCAACGCATAGCATCACGCTTACGTATTTATGATGTCTTGTTTACGCTGACCATGGTTGAGGTTTCGGACTTGCAAACCAAAACCAGTCCCTCGTACTCACCATCTCCACACCGACGAATTCTTGCAACTATTTCCCGAAGCCCGTCTTTTGATATATAAGCTGCCCAAGGTGGATCCGGAATCACTCAAACCCACGACAAGCCCCACCATGCCGACTCCTGCGCATTCTCTTCCGCAAACTTGTGAAGTGGACTTTTGCGTCGTGCCGGTAAGCTAATCTCCCAGCTTACCTGTGTTGCAATATCTGATGAGTACGTAAAAGATGGGAGGCACGTCGCCCTCCATTGCGCCCTTGATTACAAAGATCGAGACAATCTTGAAGCAGCATGGATTGGAGCATTCGGTTCAAGCGACCGGGACTCGAATTAGTACGTAATGAATCTCGCGACCTGTGAGTGTGGAGAGCTGAATGATTCCTACAGAGGGAGAGTGGACGGAAATCATGAATGCAGTCGGTCAGGCTCATCAGATGATTCATGATGGTGGTATTCAGAAAGTGCACACGGATTTGAGGATTGAGACTAGGTATATCTCCCTTTGCAAGAATAACGGAAACAAATCGCTCAAATATTCGTCTGTAGGACCGACAAATAAGTCTAAGCTTCGGCTTTGTGGCGAAATTTGATGGGCAGTTTTTCCTTAGTTGGACAGTCTGTTTGGCGCAGATGGCTTAATCTCTAATACTGTTGTAATGAAAATGTCGCTTTCCCCTTGCTCCCGTACAAATATGACTTGATATGAAGTCGAAACATGCTTATGTGAAACTGCAAACTTCCGGTCAAAATGCTGACCCGACGAGCCACTCTCAATTACCTCGTGCAGGGGGGTGAGCCTATCAATTCGAAGATAGTAAAGAAAATATTATACAAAGAGAAGAATGGAAGGAGAGAAAACTGCCCCTAAACCAGATTGCTTTTTTTGGCAGCGATCAGAGACCTTCACGATGTGTTATTCGCTGCGTCGTCTCTTATCCCGCCTGCTGTCTAAAGAACATCAAAAGGAACTCTCTTGACGGATCTAGAACCCGCAACTTAGCACCCTCCGATTCCGCGTTAACCATTTGAGACAGGGTTAGATCCAAGCACCTTTATACCGAAATCTCTAAGTCTATATGGAGTCAGTGAGGGCCGATTTTGAAGGCGCACGGGATATACTTCATCTTAGGATAGTAGAAAAATCAGAAAGAGAAAGGAGGAGATTAAGAAAAAATAGCCAAGCAGACACACCAAACCTTCCCAGAATAAGCCTTCCCCTCTCTCCAATGCGCGCGCAGGGTCTCCCTCTGGCTGGCATCCGCCCCAAAAACGCCGCCGAGCCAAGGAGCAGCAAGCCACCAAGCCAAAACCCGTGATCCCGCCCCGCCAAACCTCTCCCTTTCCACATCCCCCATCTCCTCCCTACTCCTCTCCCCTATACTGCTCATCATCCCCACCCTCCTCCTCATCTCCCCTCACAACCCTCACCCTCGCCTTCCCATCCCCCTGCACCTGCAATTGAACCTGCACCGCCACACCGCCGCCCTGCTGCTGCTGCTGCTGCGGCGCCAGCATCCACGCCGCACCCGCCGCCCCAGCACCCCCACCATACAACAAGCCCGCCTTCCTCAGCACCTCCTTCGCCTCGTCCACCTCCTCGAGCTGCCTTTCAAAGAGCGACGGAGCACCGGAAGAAGCTCCACCACCACCGGTTGGGGTCAGCGTCTTAGAGCTAGAAGTCGCGTCGACGTCCGCGTCGGGGTTGAGGATGGAAGAGAAGGAGGAGGGTGAGGTGGTGGCGACGGCGGAGGTGGTGGCGATGTTGCTTCTGCTTTGGATTTTGCCCTCGCGGACGCGCTGGACTTGCTCGATTTGGTGGTAGAAGGGGAGGTCTTGACCGAAGACCGGGGCGGAGGAGGTGGTGGTGGTGGGGGAGAGGGGTTGGAGAGGGGGGCCGGCGGCGGGGGCTACCTGGATGGGGGTTGTTTTGTTGGAGGCGGGAAGGGAGTTGGATCTATTGTTGCTGGTGCTATGGAGGATGGAGGCTAGAGGTGTGATTTTGCTAGTGGGTGAGAGGGTAGTGGGTGAGATTGGTGGGCTGGTCATGGTTTTTGTGTTGATGGTTGTAAATGGAGGAAAAAGCGGTGAGAGAGGGGAGTTGTGAGGTTGCCGCGGAATTGTGGTGCTGGCGAGTGTGTTAATGAGGAGTGAGAAGAAGGATAGGCGGGCGGGGACAACCTGGAATGTTTGAGAAAGATGGAAAGAGAGAGGATTGTGCGCAAGGCGGCTGAAGCTTAAGGAAAGAGACCTTGGACGCGTCTGAGGGCCGGGTCTTGGCGCGTGAGGATGCTGCCGGGCAGGAGATGTCGGCTGGATGTTGAGATGATGTAGTAGCGCGATGTGCCCGGGAGGGTGACTGGAGTTGGCGAATTGAAAGGACCGAAAGCTGAGGAAGAACACGTTGAGAAGTGGCCGAAGAAGCTGAAAAGCAAACGGAAGGCGCCTGGATATGCTGCGGTGGACGAGCTGGAGGACAATGGAAGCGGGACACGCAGTGGGAAGAAGAAGAAGCCGCTGATGCGCTGTGATTGGTCGGAATACAAGGACGCAGGCAGATCGTGCGGAAGGAGAGAAAGTGTTGGTGAAAGCGCAGAAAAGACGCGAAGCTCAGCGGATACGCCGGAACTCGGCGCGAAATAAAAGCGGACTGAGTCAAAACTGCACAACAATCTCGTTCAAGAAGCACGTCTGTCTGTAGCTATCTAAACCGGACGCTTCCCGCCTACAATCAAACCAAACTGATTCGCAACAAAATCCAACGCTGCGTGAGCCGCCCAAGAGTCAGTCGTTACGCCGTGATCTCATCATCATGTACACGTCTGCGGCCGTCTAGCCATCTGCATTCCGCTTCGGTCCGATGCCCTATCGATATCCGACGATCCACCCGTATGTTTGACGTCCCTCGAAAGCGACGTCCAGGAGTTAATTTAAACTTGGCTCATGGCCGGAGCCATCCTCCGCATGGCGCGCATGCTCCTGCTCTCGCCGCGGGCCTTGCACATGGCCATGATCAACGAAACTGCGTAGGCCGCGAAGCCGAACCACAAGAACGCGCAGGTGGCCTGGGCCTCGCGGCAGCGCTTCTCTCTGTCGTGTGAGCCGTTGGTGATAGGGTTGTGGAGCGTGTAGTCCTGCGAGAAATGTCAGCTAGGCGCGCTCACCAAGGAAAAAAAATAAGAAAAAGAGGGCTCCAAGCTTGCACTTACCGAATTGCTACAGCTGTGAATATGTAGATAGGAAGGCAGCGCGACGCCGCCACAGAAGAAGAAAAGCGTGTTGAGCGCGTCAAGAGAGATGACGACGTTGGGAAAGGCGAGCGCATCTATCGCGGTCGCCGGAAGCAGGTAAAGCAAGCTGGCCATGGAAAACGCAGAGACAAACATGGAGTAGTTGACGACGCTCGGATTGCCGGCAAATGCGGAGGCAATCATGTTGCCGACGAGGGCCATGATGAGGAGAGTCCAGATGAACTGCAGCACCGCCGGATCAGCGAGACGCGGCCACGGGAACCCTGCATCTGGCCTGAGCGCTCACCTCGAACCCTCGCAGGATCCACTGCAGCGTGTTCATTTTGGCAGATTCGCAATGGGAAAGGCGTCTGGTGTGGTCCGTGGGCAGAGTGCGTTTGAGCTCTGCAAAGCCAATGACGTCGGCGGAATGACGTAGCGTGATGGCGTCAATAGCTCGGCCGCTGACCAGCGAGGGGCTTTGGTTGGCGCGAAACGTCTGCCGGCTAGGGCGAATGCGCGTGCGATGCAGCAGACTTGGGCGTCAGTTTCGACAGCGCGCTGGCGGCCGGGCTCGCGACGCGCGTGAGCGTCCTTATGTAGCCCGCGGCCACAGTGATGCGTACACAGGTCGCTCGAGCAACGCCTCAGAGGCAACACGCAGGGATGCGTCCGCGCAGCCGTGGGCTTCCGCACGCTGCCGTCCTCCACTCACAGCCGGCGTCGCCCTCTCCCACGGGTCCGTTTCTGACAGGCGTAAAACGCGCGCCAGCCACACACGCGACTCCGACGGGCATGCGGCAGCGCAGACCCTGTGACGGTAGGGCGCGCTGTCGCCCGCCAGGTCCGTCGATCTCCGGCGCGCTATGTTTGCGCCTAAGGCCGCCGCCCTGCGCCTGCCGACGAGCCGTGGTGCTTGGTTCTGTGGCTCGTGGAGTCACCTGCACACGACTGGCTCGACTCTCGTCCCCCCTCATCCTGCTTCAGGGAAGCCTCACGGTGCGTGCCGTGGCTTCGCCTCTCTGCACTCCGTCATTGGCCCTTCCATCCACATCCACCATCGCTACATCCTGCCTAGGCTGTTCCTGGAGCCGTTGTTCGTCGGCCGCCCTTGCCTTGCATATGGCCGGAGCCACTGATTGACAGCGCTAACCTTGAGCCCTTGCAGGCCTTCCCTTGGACAGCACCAGCCAGTATAAGGTAAAGAAGCTTCGGCCGAATGACGTACAGAAAAGGTTAGCAATGGATGACTAAATTCTCCCCCAGCGGGAAGTGCCAGTCGCCTCTGCGCACCCCGCGAAGCACTTGCAATGCGCGATAATGCTACACTTCTGACACCGTCTCCACCAGTCCGTTGAGCCAGAGAGCTGCCATGAGAGAAATGCCCCATCCACATGAACCCTTATTCGTCCCCAGGGCACTGGACTGGACGGCTGGACATCGTGAGAACGATTAACGATCCGCCCGGACGGTTGACCCCTGTACCTCAGACATACTTTTGTTGCAGGTGTGCTTGGGATCGTCGATGCTCTGCATAAGAACATGAGTTCAGATATATCCTCTCGCAAACACTTATACAGGATGGACAGCCGAACAGGTGCTACCTTCTAGAGGGCTGATGGTGGAACAGCAACAGTTTGAGTTGAGACATCTGGCGGCGCTAACGAATATGCGAACATTAATCAATCAGCAAGTCAACTCCAAGGTCTCTGGGCTTAGCGATTCCTGCTCCCTTGCCATTGAGCTCGACAAGTGCTGAACTCATGCTCCTTTGTCGGTCTGAGTCGCAGAAAAAAAAAAAAGCAACGTTACAAGAGGCTCTAGCACGCAGTCGTCGAGATCGACTAAGCTTTGGTCTGCCTCTGGTTCGGGTGCATCGTCGAAACATTGTTGTGATATTGAGATTGCCAGTGATGCTCCTCAAGTGCTATTCGGAGGCCGCTGCGTTCCCCATACTATGGCTTGCTGAAGCGTTGGTGTGGGGACCTCTCACAGGTCCTGTTGGAGTCGTCGTTGATGTCTGTCATTTGCGGACCGGCCCGTGTTGTCTCAACTTCGCAAGCTTTGCGTGATCTGGGGAGCTGGTGGTTCGCGCTTTGGGCAGGTCCGGACTCCTTCGGGGGCAATTAACGCCGTTGCAGCTGCATGAGCTTTGTTAGTGACAACACCGTAACGTTGCAGCGAGTGACTTACGGGTACCATGCATGTCTCGGATAATAAGCTCCGAGTCTGGGGAAGAACGACAGCCAGGCACTCGATCCTGCCACCTCGCCGGCGCAGATCAACGCCATCTCTTCCCGCCACCCAACGCGACGTATTTCCTCACCCGTCGGAGGCGTCCCTCTCTATGTTCCAATTGTCTCCACGTCCACACAGCATCGAGACAATGGCCAAATTCTGGCGAGCTTGAGAGCATCTGACCGCGGGGCAAGGTTTTCTGCTGCGTCGCCCTCCTCTTCGACAGCACCTAGCGCGCAGTAGAAATGACGCGACAGCATGGGACGGTCCCTGAATTTTTCATGGGCGCGCTGGCTGAATCCCGATCTACTCTAGCGGGGCCGGCCTATAAGGTGAATATGGCGGACTATACCAGCGACGATCACGGAGCAGCTACACGTCAGGGTTAGCACATGCTCAACAATTTCAGACACAACCCAACACGGAAGGCCGCCAATAGCAATATAACGGGCCGGCAGAAAGTACACGCGCCGTCCGCCACCGTCGAGGTCGGATTAAGAGTCGGGAAATCTTCCGAGTCTCCCGCCGTGCGCTAGAGGCACACGAGCAGGACAGAGCAAACGGCGCATGTGAAGAGAGGCAAAGGCGGAGGCCAAGGGCGGGAGAGCGGCAAGGCGAGTGGCAGCGCAGATCTCTGTGGGCCGGGAGATCGAATGCGCCGAGATTTGATTTCTTTTTCCTCAGTCGCATTGAAGGCGGCGGGAGCAGACACAGCAAGCGTCGCATTCACCAGAGGCTGGGAACTGGGGCTGCAGCCTTGGTGGCGCCACTTATGCTTATGGGAGCCGCGGCATCCTTAAGAAATATGGGCCCGAAACGGCGGGCAGAAGGTTTTGCTCAGAGGGACCGACAGCGTCGCCAGACATCAGGCGGGCTCCCCGGCCAATCCGGCCTGGCGCAATTAATCTCACGACAGCTGGTAATATGGCACCCTGCTCCTCCAGACCCAGCGAAAAGCGCGCTCTGCGGGGTATGCGCTGAGCGAGGCGGGCGGCGGAGAAAAGCTTGCATCGCGAGAGCCCCTCATTTGCGCAGCGACGCGTGTTGAGTCCAAGGAATGGGCGGGTTTGGTTAGCAGCGCGGCACACAAAGGCTCTGCCTCGCCGAGCGGGGCTAGGCCTGAACTTACCTCGAAGCAACGGGGCGCTGGGTGCTAGTGCCAGGCATCGCAGGGCCGCGTGACTGCCCCTTGCGGCCCCATCCTCGCGGCAGTGGAGAGCGCCGTGCCGGCGCTGGAGGATGGAGGATGCGCGCGCTTTTCAGCCAGCGCGGCCAGGCGCGCCGGTGCGGAGAGGCGCTGGCGGGCGCAGGAGGGGGCGCGTGGCCCAGCCGCAGCCGCGCACCCCAGCAGTCCGGGCGGACCGCGAGCCCTGAGGTGATGACGGGCTTCTGGCGATGCAACCGCGTTGCCGATCACCGCCTGCTGAGCTGCAGCTGTCTCGGCGCATCAGAACCTAGCTTCCCCGCGTTTTCGAGGCCCGGGCGCCCTGCACCAAGCCTCATACATACAAAGTAGAGGCGTTAAGCGCTGCCTGCCACCGCACACGAGGCCCTCTCCTGCTCCGCGCAGCCGCTCCCTCTCGCGTCACACTCCGCGACGGCCGTCCAGCTCCACCGCCCGACCACCGCTCCCTCGCGCTGCGCCCGCCCAAGCCGCCCCGCCCCGCGCCAGCGATCGCCGGCGGCCATCGGCGCGAAGCGAGCTCTCGGCCCACCCCAGGCCCAGGGACTCGATTGTCAGTCCACCAGCTGCAGCGTCGCCTCCCGAGACACCTCCACCGACCGCACGCCCGCCTCGCCGTGCCTGCGCCGCCCGCCCTGCCCGCCCGTCGACAATGCCCCGACGCTGATCGCGCGCGCGAACGCCTCGAGCCCGCCCTGCCTGATCGCCCGCCCGCCTGCGACTCGAACGGGGCAAAGCGTGGCGCGCCTTCCCCACATTCTCCCCGGTATACCGTCGCATGCCGCCCGTCTGCGTCCTCTCATGCCACGATTCCGCCCCGACTCGCCGCTACCCATCCGCCCACCACGCGACGCGCGCACGCCTCTGAAAGATTTGGGATAGACCGGTACAAAAGTTTGGCGCATTGAAGGTTGCTTGTGCTAAGAGAGGTACGCTCCGCGCCCGCTCCACGCCCGAGCCGCCCTCGCTGAACGCGCTCGCAAAGCAGCTTTCAACCTCTGGAAGACCCGAGGACTGCGCGGATACAGTGGCGATAGAGCTCTCTTTCCGGTACGTCGCCCGCCCTCCAGCACTCCCGGTCCGAAGCGGTGCTCCACCCTTCAGCGGCTCGCTCTGGCGCTGATGGCACAGTAGTGATTTTGTTGAAATATAGACTTAGAAACGCTGTCGGCTCCGCTGTCTCCTCCTCTGTAATTGTTCCCCCGTATTCTGTACACTAGGTAAGCCTCCCATTCTCCGTCGCGCGCGCGCAACCTCCGAACCTCCCTTCTCTCGGCCGCCGGTCTGTTGCGACACCGCCTTTTCGCCCTTCCACCCTGTCGCCACGCACGCCCGCCGACAATTGCTTGCGCGATCCAAGCCCCGGATTTGCTGGGCGCGAGGTGAAGCACTCCGCACGCGTCCCAGCGAAGCGCATGCCACTGCCGCTCACCCGGAGGATGATCTGTCGCGCTCAACATGGGCGCGTCATTCGCCGCCAGGCGTGCTTCGTTTCTCCGGCATTTGGGACACGGGCTGTGCAGCGTGAGCAGTGGCAACGGCGGGCGCGTATGGGTGTGTGAGTGGCGCTTCGGTTGCGCGCATGGGTTGTGGCTACCTGTCTCTGGAGCCCAATCGTATTTCATTCCAGCGCTGCTCTCGGCCGTCGCCTCGCGCCTGGAATCCTTGCGATAATTTCTCTTCTGGTGTTCTTGCAGCGTCGCCGTTTGCCGCCAAAAAAAAGGATGCAGTTATTGACTTTGCTGCGCACAGTAATCGCAAGCGCATCGCGCGACTTAGCTACGAGAACCAGTCACGCGGCCCCGTGACAACCAACCCCCAACACATCATCATCGACGCCCGGCAGCCTCGATCGCGGCATTTTTCACACCTTCAAACCCTCCACAACCTTCGGATCCCTCAAAGCCCTCCCAACTGCTCTTTACGCATACATATCTATTTGGCGTTGTCGCAGCACGGCTACGGTAAGTTGCATCTTGATTTGCCTCCCCTCCAAAAAAGACCTGCGCGTCCACCTCGCAGCCCCGCAGAGAACATCTTTCGCCCCGTCTTTCCCGACTACCGCCCCCAAAGCATCCAATTCCTCTGGGCGCCAAGGATTCGCTTCAACATCACGTCAGCAATTACGACGAAATTCGTTGCAGTCTTACTTTCACTGTGTTGCGCCTACGTTGCCTCCAGCCTTATTCGACGCCACTACGTGTCGCACCTTTCCTCCTTTGCTTGGAGCAATGCATTGGGAACTTCGTCCTTCTAAAGAAAGATCTCTGGATATACACCATTCTACATGCTTCGCTTCTTCGCAGCTAGTATTCCGATGCACATAGATAATGCTAACGAGTGATATAGAACTGCAGAACAGCCGATTAACCTGCTGCGGCAATTGACTATTCGAACATCAAACACACCCATCACAGCAAACGCGCCTGGCGGGTCGTCCATCTGCTCTGCGTAGTAAGCATAGCAGCGTTATTCCATTACGTAGCTAACTTCATGGTAGGTTGGCAACCTAGCCGGTTTCAGTGACCAAACCCTCGATATTTCACATACGCGCAGCAGCACACAGCTATGGCGTCAATACCGTCGACCCGGGCCCAACTCAACACAAAGGTCGCTCTCCCTCAAAAGAACGGAGCTTCGCCCTTCTATCTCGAGAAAACGCTCGGACAGGCCCCCCGCGGAGGAAGCCCACATTCCGAGGCAGTGGCATCTTCTGAGGACGAGAGGGACATTGTTGTGAAAAAGCCAGCAACTTCCACGCCCATGCACAAAGGTGCTCAGGGTCTTCCTCCGCTTCGTCGGGGTTCATGGTTGTCAGAAGTACAGTCAGGCCCAACAGCGGCTAGGAGACCTTCACAAGGAGGCGTATCCATAACATCCAACAATTCTCAACCTCCGACACCTGGCGAGCATGGACCCTGGAATACTTTAGCCCACAAATCCTCCGCCGGAACTGTGTCGTATAGCAACCCATGGACCTCCGATGCCCGTCGCGAGCCACCATCACGCCTTACGGAATTACCTCAGTCTCCTTCAAACTACTTCGCTTCTGCGCTTGGTATGGGGGACGACCTCCGTTCTCCTGGCCATGAGGTGCCGCCCGAGGAGGCACTCCAATTCCGGAAGACTATGAGATCTCAATCATACTCGGTCGGCCAGGCTGAAGATGGCCCGCTTCCAAATGCACCTTCGCGCGTGCGTGCCAGCTTTCAGGCACTCCACCAACCACCACGCCCGGGCATCTTGGGGGACCTGCATGAGGAGGAAGTGAGCGGTCAAAACTCTTCCATTCCAGTTAGCAAAGCAGCACCTGGACCCCATTCGTCAGCCCTGCTCAAGCAAGCACTCGGTGTACGTCATCGCGCTTCCAGCACCAGTGTCAACGCCGGCACATGGTCACCGCAGCGTTCGCAGACCTTCTCTGAGTCCGACTACGCCATCGACGAAGCAGATGACATCGATTCCGAGTCAGGTGCTCACCACCCCGTTGGTATGCTTGGCCGAGGACTTGCCGATAGACGTTTCAGTGAAATGTCTCCTCTTCGAACCGACTTTTCTCTCTCACGCGTCAACGACGGCTCGCAAAGATCTGCCTGGAACTCACTCGGCTTCGATCCAATCGACGAAGGTTCACAGAGCAGACGTCATTCTTTTGCTGTCGTCACGCCTCACTCACACAACCGCCTAGGAAACTCTTTCTTCTCGAGTGACGGCAATATGGACGACGATCTTAGTGTCTCACGCGTCTCTCAGACCACCCAGTCAGATCTTCCTCGTAACCTGCAGTCACCCTCATCGCAGATGAGGCCTCCAAGCTACAATCAAGAGCGCGAGTACGATCACTTCAGATCTAACTCAGGTGACGAGGAGACCGCGATCGAAATGGGACAGGCCCACGACCGTGCTTTTGCCCAGTCATACTTCTCAGGCGTTGGACCGGCGATGCGCAGCGCTCATACGACTGTGCCTGGTATCACAGCTACGGCCTCCAACATGGTGAACCCATATGCCCCGCCAAGCGTTGCTCGTCCTACGAAACACCTCTACATCGTTACCTTCAAGTGCTCGAGATCTGACGTGTACTACATCCCCGAGAATGTAGGGCTCGAGGTCAAGGCTGGCGACATGGTCATTGTGGAGGGTGACCGAGGTCAAGATCTGGGCCAAGTCACCCATTGCGATGTCTCATTGGAGGAGGCCCGACAGCATCTCAAAGAGGCCTCTGAGCAACATTTCCGATGGCTGATGATGTTCTCTCGGCACGTTCAGAATGGCAGTAGTGGCATCGTGAACCCCAACGGAATGCTAGCTGCTTCGAATGGTGAACAATACGGCCGAGAGGGAGGCATGGGTCCAAGGCCCCCGCTCCAGGCTCCTATTGTCGATGACATAAGGCCAAAGATGCTCAAGCGTCTCGCGCAGGGCCACGAGATTCAGGTGCTTC
Source organism: Neofusicoccum sp. Z2 (assembly GCA_037356115.1). Lineage (NCBI taxonomy): Eukaryota > Fungi > Ascomycota > Dothideomycetes > Botryosphaeriales > Botryosphaeriaceae > Neofusicoccum > Neofusicoccum sp. Z2. The sequence goes on from JBAWJY010000008.1 coordinate 351,104, forward strand.
GCGACAAAGAAGGCGCGGAAGCCAAGGCCAAGCGCGTCTGCCAGCAAAAAGCCATCGAGCATGGTCTCACCATGGAGATTCTTGACGCTGAATACCAGCTCGACTACAAGAAACTCACATTCTTCTATTATGCTGACTGCTACATCAACTTCAATCATCTCGTCACTGATCTGTTCAAGGTATACAAGGCACGCATCTGGATGTCGGCCGTTAATCCAGCTTCATTTGCGACGCCTTCGAATGCGCTCTCCCAGCTTCCTCCTCCCTCCAGTCTCGGCCCTGGCGCTACGTCTAATGCTAACGGCAATGGGTTCACCACAGCAATGGCTGTTGGTCCAAGCTACGGCAGAGGCGCTTTCAGCTGTAAGTATTATCATCCGACACACAATGACAAGCAGATACTTATGCATTGGCAGCGCCCCGTACCCCGGGAGGCATAGAAGTGAACCAAACGGAGGCTCAACAAGAATACTCAGAAACGCAAGGACGACCCCTTTACAACTACACACCATCTCCCGCCTTTGGTGGATTCAATCCTGTCGCGCCAGCGTACGCGCCGGCTTGGATGCAGAACCCGCCCATGAACCGCTTCATGCCGTACCAATATGGTTTCGGTAGTGGGCCAGGACCAGCTCTTGGAGGCGGCTATCCTGGGCACTACTCTCCATTCCCTGGTCAGGATGTTGGTGGCTCTCGGGCTGGCGGCGAAAACTCTCAGAACGATGAGCAGGATCTCTCTCGCGCGCTAGCCCAGGGCCTTACCCTCAATCAACGTGCTGGTCCTTAAAATTGTCAGATCGGAAGTCATAGACCACGTTTGTCCACACCAGCAGAGCTTGATTTTGAGACGACCAGACTCTTCTGGCCGGAGAGTTTGGGCAGTGATGTGAGACACGAGAAGACTCGAGAAACGACACACGACTGAGACACGATCACGACTCAATGCATGCTGGGAGCTTTGATATTCCCTGAATTTAAGCACGGACTTTGAACTCAGTCTCATGGCGAAGGCATTACGGGCTTTTGCGATAAGGTATTGGGGCCTTTGATGGCCCATTGCATCCCTACATTGATTTCTGAAGTTTCTTTCCTCCCTTTCAAGCACTCCTTCACTATTCCCAATTTTCCAATTTGCATATTTCTTTCTACGGTACACATTTCAATACTTCCCACCTTTCTGCAAAGTAGGAACACGGTCAATCTGAAGACAGGAAATGAGCACGGCGGTTGGATGACAGACGAGAGCGACGGTCCACGGCGGGTGTTGTCTGGCTTCTTTACAAGAATGGGTTACTGAGATTTTTTTTTCAGGCGGAAAAGTGATTTTCATCTCCCCTACATGCGTTGTTCTGCATCATTCCAGATCTTCTTCTCCTTTCGATCTGACGGTTTGACCTGGAGAGATAGCTTTTCCTCTTTTTTCAAGTCTTGCTGCTGATGATTATGGACCTGCGGAAAACGGGGAAAAGTGAATACCTGCTTTGCGGAATGGTATTGAGTGAGGACGGGGTTTTTGCACCTAAGAGGACTCTCTTGATGATTTTTGATACAGCTGGCGGTTTATGCGAAGGAAAGCCCTGCGGGTCGGTACTTCTTTCATGTAGCTTAGCTGGCTAATTTATTGGGTCCTCGGCCTTCTGCGAGTGCCCGCAGAGATATGTGATTGGCGACGAGAAAAAACGATAGATGCTGTGGGTCTTGCTTTACTGTCACGACAAAGCTTTCATTTTTTTTAGAGTTAGGCGTTGAAGTAATCTGCTTTCAGGCATTTTCTTTCATTGCGAGCAGCATCTTGCGCGGGTGCCTTTTCGGTATTCAGTGAGTGTTGAACCCGGAAGTCGCTCTGCCGCCCACGACACTCCCGTCCCATCTCACAACGCCACAACTTCCTCATCTTCCTGCTCAACTCATCCATCTTCCCCTGCCACTAGCAAGGCCTTGCGCGCATCGCTAGATTTAACCTACATCACCGTGAAAGGCGCGATTGGCCGCCTTGTCCCCACGAGATGCGTCGCGGCACCAGGAGCAAGCCTGAACGTAAGAATCCAGGCCCCGCCTTACTCGGTCTGCTTTCTGACGCAGTCCTGATGGAGCCGAGCGAGGTTCGCGCACCTCAGGTTCTCACAGAGTCGGTCGAGAGGCGGCTCCAGATTTGGGCGAGGATAGTCACGTCACCGAGAGCCAGTAAGTGAGAGTCAAACTTCTCTCATGCGCTTGTGCATGTCCTGAGCCCCAGCTGCTGACTTAGTCTTCCTGTTCCTAGAGACCTGCGCACTGCTGCCAGAGCGTTCGATGAGAAAACCGGTGCCGACGATGAGGACTTCTTCACTCGGTTTAGGAACACAGTCGAGGCAGACAAGCGCGAACTGCTAAAGACAATCGAGATGAAGCAGCAGGATGCGTGGGTTCAACAGTTCCTACAGTCGACAGCCAGTTTCTATTGGCACGGCTGACAGTGTCACAATGCCTAGAGCCAACGCCGAAGCTGCTTTCCTCGACCAGATGCGCGCTCCCATCGCCGGAGCACTCGACCCGCGTACTACCTCTGCGTCACGTACCTCAGGTCAGCAGCCAACCGCCGACGCGCTGCTGTCTCCAGGCGCGACCGAATGTCCTTTAGCTGCATCTGGCATGCGCATCTTGCAGCTCTCGAAGCAGCTCTTGGCCTCATACGAAGAGGCAAGCAAGGTCGTTGAGAACGAGGCAGCCGACCTGAAGAAAAGCGGCCAGCTTGGCGAGGCGTGGCCTTCGGACGTCGAGAAGGTGCGGAAGTTGCTAGACGTGGGGTACAAGAAGGCGCAGGATGACGTGGCGAAGGTGTTACGAGGCAGTGGTGGCAAGGACGAGGGTCACGACAACGACGGCGGCGACGGCAACGGGGCCAAGACGGAAGAGCAGGGAGTACTGAAGAAGGAGAGGGAGGAAGCGGAGGCGTTCTTCGGGTCGGGCAAGGAGAAGGCAGAGGAAAGGGAGAGGTTCAACGTCAATCAGGCGCTGCGAGAGGCGCAGAGGGGTGTTGGCAGGTTGAGTAGGAGTCTGCCATCGGAGCCGCTGGAGTAAAGGAAACAGGTCTGGGCTGGTGAGAACAAATCTAGTCAGAAACAAATGCAGGGACTCTACGGACAGGGCCGGGGATGGTGGTGGTGCGGGAGATGATAGCTGTTTTGCTAAATCATAGTGTCTATGCGCTGCCGTCAATCACGCTATAGTAGGAGCTATAATAGAAGCAGATGGGTTCCCATGCACCGCGCCGTCAGCCGCTGCCCCGTTGCCTGTCTGCATGGAGCTAGGCGAGCCGGCGGACATGCAGCTGCGGCCTGGAAGACGACGGGCGGTCGAGAGCAGCGTAGGGCTTATACGCGCGCGGGGTCCAGGGCTGGGCTGCGGCGGTGCCGTGACAGACGGGCGTGTCGCGAGCGGACGTACGTCATGGCTGGCTTGACGGGCTGTGATACGCAGGGCGGAGGCAAAAGCAAGTGCAGACGGCGCTGCGGAGATGGTCGGCGGGCGGGTTTTTGCTGCTGCTCGCATGCGCGCAAGAGCCCACGCGCCGGCTAGCCCTATTCCGCCTGCAGCGCGCGCGCGCCGAGCAACCAATCGATGTTTACACCACCCGACTCGCGCCCTCAAAGCCACCCGCTCCTGCGCCAGCACCGGCAGATCACGAACCCTCCGCCGTCATCACCCCAGCAGCCTGCCCGCGACTCCTCCGCGCGCTCCTCTGCTTCCGCCGTCCGCCGTCCACCGACACGCGCCATGCTACCGGGCCTGCTTTTTTCCTAAGCAACGCTGCGCTTCCTCACCTCAGCTGCCCAAGCGCCGCCCGCCAGCCTTGTGCCGCTCACCATTCCCACTCCACGACGCCGCTGCCTGGTAAGCTGTCGCGCCCAGGACACGCGCCGCCATGGTGAAGGCGGATCCCAAGCGCAACTACTACGCAGACCTTGAGGTCGCGCCCGACGCAGACACAGACGAAATCCGCAAGCAGTTCCGCAAGCTCGCTCTCAAGTGGCACCCCGACAGGAACCCGGGCAGAGAGGAAGAATGCGTGCCCAGGTTCCAGGCCATCCAGGCTGCCCACGAGATCCTCGCCGACCCTCTCGAGCGCCAGAAGTATGATGCCGAGCGCAGGAAGAGAGGAGGTTTTCACACGACCGCCCGCCAACCTGCTCCGCGTGGAAACCCGTACCAGGCCACCTCCAACTTTCCTCCACCGCCCCGCCGCGCCGGCGGTGGACGCGCCCAGCCACCTCCCCCGCCGAACTACACGGCGAACCCGTCAGCCTCCAGCGGCGCGAACCGCTTCACGAACTTCCGGCCGCCGCCGACGCAGAGGAAGGACAATGCCGCGGAACAGAAGGCGAACGTGTTCAACGCATGGCAGAACATGAAGAACAGACCGCATGCCCCGCATCCTGGCCAGCCCGATGCGTCGCACCAGAGGTCCAGGTCCGCGTGGGAGTACACAAGTGAGGGCAAGCCGGGCATGAGCCGCAGCCAGAGCACTAGGATGCCTAGGAAGAGCGGCTTTGACCCTGCCACCCCGGGTGCTGATGAGCCGCCGGCAGCAAGCACTTCAGCATACTACAGAACCTCCAACTACGGAAGACCCGTGCCCCCGCCCCCGCCTCCGCCCAGGGAAGCGGGCCAGCAGCAGCATCCGGATCCGTTGAGGCAGTTCAAAGAGCAATTTCAGAAGGATGTGCCGTTCGCCGAAGGTACGCGTACGAGAACCCCATACAATTCGACCGGTGGTGAGAGGATCTTCGTCGATCCGTTAAGACGCTCCGCCAGCCAGCGAAGCTCTCCCCACCGGGAGCCCGGATCGTCCGAGTACATGGCTGGACCTGGTGCCTCTGGAGGCGCAGCGGCCCGTCACCATAGCTCAAGTCCGCCCAGGAGGAAGGGCAACGCTACCCGTCCATTCTCCTCCATGTACAGCTCCAGCGATGAGGATGAGCCACTGAAGCCAAGCCAGAAGGCGTCCCAAACCAACGCGCAAGCTGGAGCAGGTGTCAATGGATTTACTGCTCAAAACAACACGAACGCTGGATCAAATGCAACCAACGTCAACGGCGGCATGGGTCAAAAGAGCAAATCATCATCAATGTACGGCCATTTCTTCCCTCAGAAGACAACCAAAAGCAAGCCCACAGCACCCAAAATAAAGATGCAGCCGAAAGAGTGGGCCTACTGGGCGATTCCGTCCAGCCTGCCGCCTCGCTCGTCTGCTTCCAAGTCGACGCTCGCAAAAGACATCAACAAGCGCAGCGCGACAAACAACATTTCTCCTACTTATCATCGCACTCAACGTCACCGCAATGACACTGCTAACGATGCAAGCAGCTTCGACTTTCCCATTGATACCAACGCTTTCGGCCAGACGACGCCCGACCAATTCAAGAGCAAGAGCACGGAGAGCATCAATACGAAATTCTCGTCAAGCGATTGGCATGGCAAGTTCCAAGGCAAGCCAGACTACTTTGCAGGTCCGATCAACACCGGAAACAGCCGTCCGAGGAAATCGCCAACCAGGCCCCCAAGCGCAGCGAGCGCAGCGAAGAGCCGTATGCCAAATGCCACGCCTGACGCCACTCAGATGCCGCCGCCGACACCGCAGAACGAACAGCCTTCATCGCGTCCCACATCGGCTGGCACAGCCCCTACGGTGGATCCGAGTTCAGGTCCGGTCAAATTTTCTTCGGATGAATGGGCGAAGACGTTCAAAGACCCGAGTTTTGTGTTTCCAACGAACCCGCCGCCCAAGTCTACATCTCCGGCCAAGGGACCGCCTCCAACAATGCGGGGCAGGAAGCAGTCCAAGTCACGCGTGACACCTGTTCCCAATGTCAAGCCGAAGCCGGCTAGCGTTGCCGATGCTGATGAAGAGAGCACTGCAAGCGCTGAAAGTCTGAACGAAGCGACGGCAACGGATGGTAGCGCGATGGACATCGATCCGACTCCCCCCCAGCCGCAGACTCAGCCACAAGCTCAACCACAGCCTAATGGTACTCAGCGGGCGAAAATAGTGCCTACACCGATATCGCAGGCGCGTGCGGCACAGAGAGAACAGGCTCAGGCTCAGGCGCATCCACAGGCAAGTGATGACACGATCCGGTTGAGCGAGTTCGCGAATGTTGCACCGTTTACCTCGTCTTCTCAGGAGGGTTTGAAGAATCTGGATGACCTCACGCAGAGCCTTCCATTTGAATCACGCGCGGCCGACACTCACCCGACCAGGTTTTTCAAGCCTGCTGTCCTTCAACTTCCCGAGATGCCCAAGGCACCGGAACGGCCGCAACGCTTGACGATGACAGCGTGGGCGGAATACCTGCCCAAGATGGGTGCGTACGTGCGGGCATTCCAGCAGTTCGACTCGCTCATGCTCCAGCACTTTGCGGCGCGTCAGAACGACACCGAGGCGATGGGCAACCCGGTCAACTGGCTAGGAGCGCTGGGCGACACGACGGCAACGGGAGGGCTCGGCAGCTATATACGCGGCATCAAGGAGGATGAGAGGGCGCGCGCGAGATGGGAAGTTGCGTGGGACATGCACAAGACGGAGATGGAGCTCTTCCAAGGATGCAAGGCCCGTGTGGTGAAGGGCAACCTGCCGCCGTAAAGGAGGGCGACATACACCAGGTGTTGAGGGGGCTTGGTGCAGAGAGCTGCAACGGTTGGGCAGCTCAACGAGCGTACGACGCGACGACTACCTACGACTTGATTGTCACGAAGTTCATACGACGGACAAACGGCCTTTTCTTTGTAGAGCGGGCGCAGTTGACAGGAGCGTTCGACGGAGGTTGTTCTGGCTCCTTTGACCTTGAATACCCCCCTTTTCTTTCTTCTTCCTGTGTTTTAATTTCGTCTTTCCCGCCCAATGGTCCGATGCGTCACGAACGTGATGGACGCGGGTGGCGGTGGGTTGGGACAATACAGCGGACAGCAGCAGCGAGGACTTGGCGAGTCCGGGGAGCAGAAATAAGGACATTCGGGGGGAGGCGGGAAAGGCTGGCCGTTTCCGGCAGCCGAGTCTAGCTGCAGAATTACTGTGGCCTTGCAAGCGGGCCACTCGGGTGACAGGGACGGTGTGGAGGCGGACAGACGGGCGGCGATCGCTCTCGTCTTGTTGAAAGCGTAGACAGAAATAGAAATATCAACGGCCTGACAAGCATGTGAGCGTCTATCGATCATTCGAGGCCCACCAGCCACACGCAAGCGAGTCGTCAGGGCCGACGTACGCCTCATCTCCGGGCTGCTGCACCTGCGTCGCCGCCGGTCTGGCAGCGCCGCACCGCGCAGGGCTGCCGGCGGCGGCGGAGGGCGGCTGGCGGGGCGGCGCGCGCAGAGGCGCCTCAAACACGGCGTGTGCCAGGCGTTCGCGCGTGGTTTCAGCGCCCCGCGCGGCGCGAGTGGGAAGGGCGGCCGGCTTGTCGCGCCAGGAGAAGCAGGCAGGATCAGCCGTGAGTGGCTTGCGGGCGATGCGCAGCAGGGATGGCCGGGGCGATGGGCCTGTCTCGACGCGCAATGCGGCGCGCTTGGGCGAAACGCTGCTGCGCGACGCCGGCAGCCATAAGCCATAAGCCTGTTCGCCGGCGGCCCTCCTGAGCCTTCTCGCTCTCTCGCCGTTCCCACGCTCGCTCCCTCCCCCCGCTGCGTTGCCAGCCCGCCAGTCCTTTCCCGATCCAGAGCTCTGCGGCGCGTAAGGGATAGATTTCCGTGACCATCTTAATTCCGCCCGCCCTCCGCCACGAAACAAGGGCTCCACAGCCCACACTTCCAACGTCAATCTTGTGCCCTTGGGGCACCGCAGGGCTGACCGCCGCCGCCGCTCTCCCTCTCTTTTCTGTCCCTCTTTCCCTCCGGAGCCGGCCTCTTTTCTACCTCTCCCCGCCCCGCATTGCCCATGGCCTGAATCCGCCGCCGTCACCCCGCCGCATTAATCCATTTTCCGCCATGCTGTTCGACCATGAGAGACAGCACGTGCCATTGCTCCAGGGCCTGCTGCAGCTCTTGAGGGGCCGCAGGGGCAGAACTCTCGTGCTGGGCTTGTTCCTGGCCGTCCTGTCTATTTACCTGCTCTTTGATTACGCTGCCGAAGTACGTTTGGGCCTCTACTTTGCTCCGCGTTCATCTACTTTTGTCCTGTTCACCGACATGTTATTCAACATCTACTACTATGGATGATGTCATTGGCTTGCGACTTGCGACCCCGCATGTTCAGTGCTCACATTCTTCTTTCGTTGTCTCGCCGGGACGCCTGCCCGACTGTACTAACTGCGCTGTAGCATAACGAAGACTCACGTTCCTTCTCGGACCATCTGCAATCATGGAGACACTCGAAGCCGAACTCCGCGGCAGAGGCCGCGCCAGACGCTCCTTCATTCAACGAAACGACCGAGGCGGGCGCCCGGCCTAGCTCAACGACATCTGCTAAAGCCCCGTTGAAGACTAAAGTGGGACCGACCTTCCACCTCCTCATCCCGGCCACAGATGCGGATCCGAACTTCTGCAGGACCGTCTTGAGCACGATGCTGCTCGACTATCCGCCGCCCACGATCCTAGGCTACTCGCGAGGCGTGGAGAGCTCCATCATCGAAGTTGTCCACGAGCACCTGCAGCGAAATCAGGCCATCAAGGACGATGATCTAGTTCTGATCGTTGACGGCTATCGCGCCTGGTTCCAGCTGCCAGCATCGGTGTTGGTGCAGCAATATGAAGCCGCCCTGCACGACGCCAATGCCCGGCTGCTGCAGAAATACGGCATGCTGCGTCCAGCCGGAAGGAACCAGGAGCCCGTACCTCTGTTCCGCCAGACGGTGATGTGGGCCGCGGATGAGCACTGCTGGCGCGTCTCCAACCATGACGCCGCCTGCACAGCGGTGCCCGAGTCGCCGTTCTGGGATCAGGATCCTAACGCCAACGCTTCTGAGCATGCCGCAGCGTACAACCCAAAGTTCATCAACTCCGGCACGGTCATCGGACCCGCCCGTGATCTCCGTGCCATCTTTGCCGCATTGATGAAGAAGTCCGCCACGCCGTACGGACGGATGGATCTGCAGCACACGCTACAGACCCTCTTCAGCGAGCAAGAGCAAGCCCGCGAGCTGATCCGGCGCTACAACCTGGGCGTCGCCGGCCGCATGCGAGAGTGGTGGTACGGCCTGAACCCGAGCGAGAAGCCTCTCCGCAAGACCAACATCACCATCGCCCCCGGCCGAACATACGAGTACGCCATGGGCCTGGACTACAACAGCACCCTCTTCCAATCCATGTCCCCACCGCACTCCTTCAACGGCGACATCACCTTCCTCCGCTCCGACTCCCAACCCCACGAAACCTACGACTCGTCCTACACCGTCATCGACGCCAACGGCGTCCGCACCCACCACTCCAGCCACCCAGATATCCCACCTCACATCCCCCTGCCCCCCTCCCTCGCCGACCAACCATCCCCCTACGCCCTCCCCGAAAAGGACGCCGCCTCGGCCGCCATGCCCGCAAACATGGCCACCGGCCTAACCATCACCCCGGACCTCGACGACCTCCCCTCCGCCTCCAACACATCATGGCCCGCCCTCCCACTCGCCCACAACAAGCGCGCCCGCGCCGTGCCCGCGGCCCTGCATTTCCCTTCTTTCGCGACCATCAGCAGCGGCGGCCGCTTCGCCCGCTCCTCCTCCTCCTCCTCCTCGAGCAAAAAAGCGAACGACACCACGGCCGATGACGCGGAGAGCGACTCGGGCGATAAGGCCGTCTCCCTACAGTACCTGGACCCTCGCGACCAGCTGTGGTCCAGCCTTTGGTTCCACGAGCACGCGAGGGCGCTGCTGCGGCGGTTTTTGCGGCAGAGCACCGTCAAGACGTATGAGGATGAGAGGGTGGCGGAGGAGGAGGCGAGACACGCCATGTGGTGGCGGAGCGATCAGCGTGGGGGGAAGGGGGGTGTTTGGACGGAGGGGAGCGAGTGGTTGGCTTGGGGTGATGTTTGTGTGGGGTTCGAGGAGGAGGTTTTTGGGGATGGGAAGGGGGTTTGGTTGGGGGAGGGGGCGAACGTGGCGGCTGCTGAGGAGGGTGAACAACGGGAGGTTGTTGGGGTTGCGGCTGTTGAGGGGGAGGATGGACCTGCTGCTGAGGAGAAGGCGGATGGTGAGAAGAAGGAGGAAATAGTGGATGCGGACGTTGTTGAGAAGCCGGAAGATGGAATGGTGGATGATGATGATGATGGGATCTTGGACTTCGTGGGCGAGGTGTGGGATGAGATCAAGGGCGCTCAGTCGGATCAGGTTGAGAAGATGGACGATTTTCTGAGGGAGATTGATGAGGAGATGACGGAGAGGATGAGACTGAGGAGGAGGATGTAGAGTTGTGGAGCTCATGAGGATTTCTTTTTTTCCCCTGAGGAAGAGGTTTTCTTCATTTCACACTACATGCCTAATCTTTGGCGGTTCTTCATCTTCACTCACGGCCTTTTCTTCTCTCCTTTTCAAGGTTAACATCCTTACGAGATCGGACGGATGCATTGTGTGGGGCGTATCTGAAACGGCAATGCAAGGCGTTCGTCTTTTCTTCTTCTTCCTTTTTGGATCTATCTCTTCTGAAAACTTTCTCCCTTGGGCTATGGATCTGTAAGATTTCTTCGAGGGCTGTGAGAGCCGTTAATACGTCACCGTTTGTTGACGCGGTTATACGAACCCTACTTAGATAATTAGAAAAGCAAACCATTGCCGATCCAGGCGAGAGTTGGTCGGAGATGCCAGGCGAGTGTTCGCTTCGTATGCAGATTAGACGGCATTCGTCGCTGCTGCCGTGCGGTGGCTTGTTCCCGACGGGAGGCGGGCTGCCCGGCCCGCGTGGTGACTCAAGGATGACGGGAGACAGTCCTGATGCGGTAGAAAGTGCATGGGGGTTGAAACTCCCAGCGGGGGCTGCGGTACCTCATCCAACGCGGAGTTTTCTCCGCACCAACGGGAACATCCAGCCCTACAGCTCTGCCTCATCGACGATGGCGCCTCCGCGGAGCCTGCGCTTTAAAGGCCACGGCTTGTCCGCCAGGGGTCGCGCGCCGCAGAGGCACGCGACATGAGCTACCAGCCAATTCAGCCCGGTCCGCTACGCCCAACGCAACCGCAACAGTCGTTTCCAGCCCCCGCAAAGAGACCGCGCCGCAGCCTTGTCTCCGCTGCTTGCGACGCCTGCCGTCTTCGCAAGTCCAAGTGCGACGGCACCCGGCCGCGGTGCCGAGTGTGCGAGTCCAAGGGCACCGATTGCGCCTACGATGTCGAGCCCAACACCACGCGCTCCGCCGCCCTGAGGGCCAGGAACGCAGCTCTGGAGGCCGATGCCGCTGCCCTGCGCAACACCCTTGCCCTTCTCCGCTCCACCTCGCCCCCGCAAGCCGCCGAGCTCCGCGCTTTCAAGGCTCGCCAGGCCGAGCTCGAGCAGCGCTGTGCCGACTACGAAGAGCTGTTCGCCTTTCTGAGATCCAGGCGCCCGCCCGACGCGGCCGAAATCCTCCACCGCATTCGTTCCGGCGATTCCCTGGAAGCCCTCCTCCGTCAGGTCAGAGATGGCGACTTGCTTCTCCAGCTGGCCTTGGTCCCGGAGACTGGCCGCCGCTACGACTTTCTCGACCTGCCCCATGCCCCGCCCATTTTTGCAGACCCTCAAGACCCCTATATGGGATCCCCAATTTTTGGAATCCATCTGGAGCCTACGCATGCCGCCGAAACCCCTCCTGTGCAATCGATCCGTTGGCCTGGTCTCCAGCACATCTATCAAGTCCCTTACCATGGTGCGCAGCTTTTTGAACCCCGGCTGGAGTCGATCAACGCATCCGCCTGGACTTCTGTTACCTCTGACAGTGCGCTGGTCGCCAGGCTGCTATCCATTTACTTCCAGTTTGAGTTTCCATCATTCCAGTTCTTCCAAAAGGATCTATTCTTAGACGACTTGGTGGCTGGGCGGAGGCGTTTCTGTTCGTCTCTTCTCGTGAACGCTATCCTGGCAACTGCCGCTGTGAGTCTTGTCCATTTGGCTATCGTGCTGCTGTTGACGCTTGTCTCAGCATGGCTACGGGGAAGAGGCCACCAGGGTCGAGTTCTGGAACCGGGAAACTCTTACCTATGCCTTCATGGCCGAGACCAGAAGGCTTTGGGAACTTGATGCCGACCAGCCAGCAATCACTACCATTCAAGCCGCTCAGATCATCTGTTTTAGACACACGGTTGACGGAACAGACAAGATAGGTCTGTCTTATTTACTGCGAGCTGTTGTCATGGCTGAAGAAATGAAGCTATTCACATCTACCAGTAGGAAAGGAACGAAGAGCTCCATCGCTCGCGCCGTTACCGCTTGGAGCTTGTTCAGCTGGGCAAGGTTCGTGCCGCCAATCATTGGCCCATCGTCAACTCACCGACCGACAGTTTGTTCTGCCACCACCACCTGAAACCCCCGCTAGTAGGACCCCCGGCTATACCGTTACCAGATTACGAATCAGCCCAGACGGTCACGGGTGAGCTCTATTTGAAATATCCCTCCGTGCAGAGGCCTACACCGATTCTTCTCGGCCACACGTTCAAGGCTACAGCCGAACACCGCCTTATAACGCATAAATTCCTTCGCATTCGCCATTCCGGAGGATCCTCCATCAGCCACCCATCTTTACAACAAGCATACGACCTCCGTCAAATGATACAAAAGCTATGTTCCAACTACCCCGACCCCCTATTGCCGGACAGAATCGCTTTCCCGCATCATTTGATGGTCCAGTAAGTCTCTTATATGCAGACTCGCGGATGAGAAAAGAGGACCCACCGCCAAAAAAGAAAAAGGTATCTGAGATCTACTAGCATGGATATCCATCATATTACGATCGATATTTTCGAGCCATTCATGTCGCCAACCGCCGAAAGTCCGCAGAATCATACAGGAAGCGTCGATAGTCCTGAGCAGATCGGCATTACTGCCCGAGCACGCCTCGAAACCCTCACCAGACTCTATTTCCTTCGCCACAACTTCGAAAAGCTCGATAGTAGACTCCTCTACAAGCTTCTTGTCCTAGGCTCCATTTCCTCCCGCAAGCTGACCGCGGCGCCCCAGAAGCTCTCTGCCAAACAAGCCACCACCCTCTTCCTCTGCGCCAAGGGCCTGCACGACCAGGGCCGGAATAATTACCTGTCCCTCCTGGTCTTCCACCTGTTGAACGACACCATAGACAAAGATGACACGGAGCTCCTGAGGGGATTCGCACGCGTCAAGGCGGAATTCGCGGGCGCCGACTTGCGCCATGAGCATGTTCACTCTTCTTGGCCGGTCTTTCGGTGGGTCAATGCTGGGAATGAGACGCTGGGCAGGTTGATCAAGGCTGGGGCTGATATTTCGTTGGAGCCGGACGACGATGATGACGACGACGATGATGATGATGATGAATATGATGATTCGAGCTGTACACTTACAACTACGCCAGAGCTACCGCCGTAGTGAAAGGGCGATGTCGGCAAGATGCCGCAACCATGAAGTGCCACGGCGCGCGGAAGGGAATCTCAGGAATGAGGGCTCGAAGGCGAGTACATGTAAATTAGCACTACAACCTGCCGCTAATTGGTTGGGACGGAGATGGTCAAATTCTCAGCCAGTCCAATTCACCTCGCGAGATCTAAAACACCATGCCAAGAATCTCAATATCCCACACCGTGAATAACGATATCGGGCGGCGAAAGGCTCTGCCGTGTTGTCTTCGTTGCTGTCGTGCCCACAAAGGCGCGAAGTCCTCTACGTGCCGAGCGAGAGACTCTTCCTTGACATTCACTACGACCGCCCCTATCTATTAGCGCGCATACGAACACAAAATCACACACCTGTAAGCACATACCTGCATACCTGCAGGCGTCTATCCAGGCGTCAGCCGCCTGTCACCAAGATCTCGTCCGCTACTAATAAAACCAGCTTTAAACTTCTTGGCGTGGAAAGTCCTGAGCCGATTATGTATTCCGATAAGATGCAGACTCCAATCAAATGCCACCAACCGCACGTGGTATTGGCAAAATTCCCGCCGACAGCTGAAGACTAGTTTTCTTCCAGTTCCTATTGCACCATGTGAGATCTTCTTGGACAAGGACGGCGTTTTAGCATGTATAGTGATAAAATGGCATTTGGTGTACGGGTAGAAGAAAACGCCGGGGATGATGTTTAGAAAGCGGTTAGTCTAGGGGTTGGTGGCTTGATTTGACGAGTCCTGCACCGCCTGCGGGAAGTCTTGTGCACGGGTAACTGGAAGGTGACAGGCTGGCCACGTCCGCCCGCAATTGACCGGGGATTCACTCTGCCGGTAGGGTCCGATCGCTCGTTGCACAAGAAGGCTGAGTGCTCCGGGACTCGCACATAAATCACGACCGAGTCCTGAACCATTTTCTTATACTTGAACGCTTCGATGGGAAAGATCCGACTTTCTAATTCACATTATCAGTCCTTAAAGCCACTCTTGTTAAACATTTCGATGTCTCTCACTTTGGACAACGTCATCGGCATCATTGGCGTCGTCCTCGCCTTTGTTACCGCCGCCATTGCTATTACCATATCTTTCGCAAGCTGGCGCGAACAGAGAGCTGGACGGCTCAATAACGGTACCTAGCATTAATGTACCGATTACCAATAGTCTCTAATTTGACAACCTCAACAGACATCGAATCCCGTCATCGCAGCACGACGCGCCAATACACCGTGTGCATCGGGCTCCAGTACCAGTAGTTACTTGGTCACTTCCCCGCAAGCACGACGCATGCCCCAATCATATCTCTTCCACAATCTTCAGCTCCCTTGATTGCGCATAACGAGCTCCGTATAATCAATCCCTTTTTGCTTGTACGAGATTGCGGATCCTATATGAGGCCGGCATTAGGTTGATGCGCTTTCCGTTGTTGGAGCAGTGTGTCTATGGTCGTTTGATATGGAGTAGCCGTCTATGGAATAACTGTGAGCGCGCATAGCAGACACAATAGAGAATAAGACTTCTGTGGGCTTGGTCAGTGCTTGTGGGTTTCCTGCGTGGTGCGTGATTATCATGCTTTGAGTGGGCCCGAACATGGGATTGCTTGAACAGACTTTTTAAGCAGCTAAAAGACACTACAAACTAAATATGAGAGGCAGGGTGGGTAGATAAGTAGTAGGGGGAGGACTAATAGGATGGGGAGCCAAAGAGCCTGTTATTAGCTACCTGCACCCCTATCCCAGCATCATCATCGACACCGAGACAAGAGTAGTTAGATAGGGGCATCTCCGGAGTAGCATGGTCGAGAGTAAGGAAAATGGGACCAAGTTGATGTTTGAATCCACTTTGAAATTTTTTGGTGAAGGAAAAGAAGTAGTAGTGGAAAGAAAGGCCCCTGAGAAATCATCTACAACTGATCTCTTTTTCCCCCAAAAGAAGATTCAAAGGAAACAGGAAAGAAAAGGAAGCAAAGGGAAATTTCTCACGACCGCTACCATGCTAAGAAAAACCCTCTCCATCAGAAAAAAAAAGAGAGGACAGAGAAAAAGGGAAGGGAGAACTGGAAGTAAAAGCACTTTGTCGCTTCGCTTCGCCTATAGAATCTTTCGCATAGACAAAAACAAACACCAAGGAAATGTGAGAGACAAAAAGACAGCAACGCTCGCTCTGTTTTCCTGACAACTACCGCAACAGCTACCGGACCAACAACCACAATTCGCTATCAGCGCTTTCTCTCTTGTTCCGAAATGCGCGCAATGGGAGAAACGAAAGAGAAAAGAAACTCAATCCCCAGTCCCGTACAACCCAATAAAAGAAGGAAATAGTAACGAGAAACAATCTCCCGAAGAGCATCTTTGTAGCGGAAAGGGAAACCCTGATACTTGGGAGATCGTCCACAATAACGACAAAAGAAAGGTAAGAGCAGGAGACTATTTCCAACGCCTCAAACGCCGTTCGCTGCTTTGTGGATACTGTATGCGATTTGGGGGAAAGAAGCGGGAATGAACAGACATAGGGAAGAACAACCAAAGTTGTGGTAGGGGATGTATGGAGTTAAAACATCGCTGCGTTGGTGCTATGTCATGAGAACAACAAATTTGGGAAACCCAAGAGGTGGTAGGCAAGGCAACCCCGACTGTTGCCACATATGGAGCAGAAGAATGGTGAGTATTTTGTGTGTATGGGTGTGAGTGATTTGCGGATCGATGTTTCAGGAGAGAGCATATTAGTGTAGTGGTCCATAGAAGTAACAATCGGGGTTCTTGGAGAGAGGAGCCATGGATGTTTGTGAAGTCTCTTTTTGGCGAGCAATGGATCAGGCAAGAAATTCCTGTTGCTCCACTAGGACAATGCTTTGCTTCATTCAAAAGACGGCCGCAAGACCGTTCTTCGAGTGTCGCTTGCTAAATCTCTTTCTGCCTTTGATCGAGCCGCTGTCATCATGGTCGCCCTTGCGGAGATGCCTGGACGTCGGGATATTCACTCCATCAAGCGCAGAATCGCCACCTAGAGTACTTGCTGGGCTTGAAATTGTTGAGCTCAGTTCGTTGAATGTCGAGTCGCCAGAATAGGAGTTTGCCATACTCTGAGAAGTCGCAAAATCTTTCGCTTGTTCTAAAGCATCGAGCCACTCCTGCGCTGTGTACTTGCTGCCTTCGGGGTCGCTGGGTGTCGCCTTGGGATCCTCGAAGATGAGATGCTTGTCTTTCTGTAATTGTGTTAGTTCAACAATGGGGCAGGGAAATGCTCGTTACGCTTACAGTGTCGATACACCAAGCGGTGATTCCCTTGGAATCCTTGTAACTCCTCCATGCGGTTCCCTCGCCCAGAAGTGACAAATCCATCTTCGCCTTCTTCTCTTCACCACCGGCAGCGGCCAGAATTAACCGTGCGGCCGAAGTGATCATCACAAGGCGTTGGCGCTTCTTGGTGGTGTTTCCACCAAAGAATC
Organism: Neofusicoccum sp. Z2; assembly: GCA_037356115.1. Classification (NCBI taxonomy): domain Eukaryota; kingdom Fungi; phylum Ascomycota; class Dothideomycetes; order Botryosphaeriales; family Botryosphaeriaceae; genus Neofusicoccum; species Neofusicoccum sp. Z2. The sequence goes on from JBAWJY010000008.1 coordinate 368,044, forward strand.
GCGAGAAATTCTTCTTCGGGGCCTCTGCCGATTCGCCGTGGGGACTGTGAGGTGCTGGTGCTGACGTGACCATAAGGTTGCCTAGCTTTAATATCCGTTCGTTGTTTCGAGTGAGCACAGGTGACCAGTCGATGTCAAGCTGACTTGGGGGCGGTAGTTCCGTGATGACACGCGCCGATGGTCTGGGTGGGTTGGCACTTGATGAGGGACCCGGTCGAGGCGCACTTAATGCAGCCATGTGGGGAGGTAATGAGCTGGCATGACCGTTGAGCTTGATGGGTCCGGGAGGTGGAGGCTGGTAAGGTTTTAGTCTAGGAGCTTTCTGCTTCCATAGACCTCGTCCCCATTGGATCCCGTCAAAGAACTGGTGAGACTTGATGTGTTCGATTGGCAATCTTTTGGCCGGGTCTAGAACAAGAAGCCTTTCAACCAGATCACGAGCCGCCTCGGGAAAGTGGTCTGGGAATGAGTACTCAAGGTTGACGATCTTTTGAAACGTTTGGTACTCGTTGCCGGCTTTGAATGGCGGTCGTCCGGAGAGCAGCTGGTATATTATGCACCCAAAAGCCCACAGATCGCTGGCCTTGCACGCGTTTTTGTCCGTGAGGAGCTCCGGGCTGACATACTCTGCCGTACCGACGAAAGATTCTGCCCTGTCACTTTCCGAACCATCGAGAGGATCCCCAACGGTAGCCTCAGCGTTGGGGGGTCGCTTGGGGTTCAGGATCTTTGCAGTACCAAAATCAGTGATTTTGACATGCATTTGGTCGTCCAGAAGTACGTTCTCAGGCTTGAGATCTCGGTGAATGATACCCCGCGTATGCATGTAGTCTATGGCATCCAAAATCTGTGCGCCGTAGTACCTTGTGCACTCTTCGTCAAACGTGCCCATTTTCTTCAGGAATCCCAGCAGCTCGCCTCCTGTGGCCAGATCCAGCACAAAGTACAGAGACCTCTCATCCTGGAACGTGTAGTAGAGCCGGACTATTCCCGGGTGCTCGGTTAACCGGTTCAGGGTGTCCTTCTCGATATTCACGTATTTGACCTTTTTCTCCTTGATAATGTGTCGCTTGTCCAGAACCTTGATGGCGTACTCCCGTAGTGTCTGTCGATCCGTTGCGGCCAATACTGTGCTGTACGAACCTTCACCCAAAGTTCTCCCGAAGTTGAAGTCCTTGACGCCCTTCTTGACCACTCTCGAGATAGGTTTCCCGTTCGCATCCATCTCTTGCCTCACGCCAACCGCCGCTCCTTTCTCCTTCCATTCCTCGCTGCTTTGGGGGATAGCTCCTTCTGGGCCGTACGGGACGCCAGGCGGGCCGGGTCCTGGACCCATGGGGCTTCTTCTTGAACTACGGCGGGGCGGAAGAGGCCCATTGCCGCCCATTTGCTGGTGCGGCTGCCGGTAGGACCGGCTGGGCTCCCTGGTGGGAAGTCCTGCCGCTTGCATTGCCGCAGCAGCAGCTCTTGAACTGCTCCTGCTCAGCCCCGCAACGGGCGGTTGTATTAAGCCCACGTCGTTATACCGGTAGGAGCCTTGGACGGAGACGCCGGAGCCGGAGGAGGCGTTTGGGTGGCTGTAGATGGCGGAGGTGGGACGCGACGACGTGCCGGGCGGGGGGTAGGCGCGCGGCGGACCGAGGTTAGGAGGGCCGAACTGGGCGTGGATCTGGGCCTGCTGGGCGATTGGCATGGACTGGCGGTGGTTGAGGCGGGCAGCCGACTGCGACTGGTCGTCCGGGGCCGGCGGGGTGGCGCTCTTGGGGAGAGCGAGGGAGGTCTGGCTCGTGGAGAAGGCGTTGGGGTTGAAGTCGAGGGTGGAGGTCGAGGACTCGGTCGGGATGGGCTGGAGCAGGTGCGAGGGGTCGTGGGGGTCGTCGGGGGCGGTGACGGTGCCAGAGGACGAGGCGGAGGAGGGCTGCGGCGGGTCGGCGGCCGCGGGCGAGCCCTCGCTGGCCGGGGCGGGCGGCGGAGAAGGGGTACTGTCATTGTCCGGGTTGGCGATGCGCAGGCCGCCCAGGGACTGCGACAGGCTGATGTCGCCGCTCATGGCTGCGGTCGCGGGGGCAGGCGCCGCGGAGGACGGGGCTGCGACGGGGACAGTGAGGGCAGCGGGCAGCCGGGGCTGTGGCTGGCGGCGAGAAGACCGGATGCGGGAGAGGGTCAGTCGAGGAGGCAGCGGGCGAGGTCAGGGCTCGTCGCGCGGCGACATCCAGGCATGCAGCGGCTGCTCGGGGGGAGCAGGCGGGCCGGGGGAGCTGGACGCGACCAGCGGGAGGTGTTGTGGGATTGGAGCCGGTGCCTGGCTCGCGGTGTCGTGGTGGCAGCGAGCTTGGCGTGCCCAGAGGATCCGTCTTACGTGCGAGGTCCGCTGCCCAAACGACGGGAGGCCTCAGCACCGCCGCCTCGCCCCTGACCGGCCGGCCTACGTATGCGCGTGCGTGCGCCTGTTGAGCCCCAAAATAACCGCTCCGCTCCGCCTGCGCTCCGCCTGCGCGCGGCCAGCGCTGCCCTCCCAGCGCTGCCGTGTGCCGTTACCTGCCGGCCAATATTGCCCAGCTGCAGCGCCCACGATGCTGGTGCTGCCCGCCGCCGCCCCAGCCTGTCCGGCCACCAGGACTGCCGGCCAAGGCCCTCTACCGCTGGACACGCCACTGCGCTGCGCCGCTGCCGTCCCAGATACCGCGGTACTGGTGCAGCCCGTTCTCGCGTGCGCCGCCGCTGGCACGCAGATTCCTCCGCCCGCCGCGCCTCCTGCGCCCATCATGCCATGCAGGCACAACACCATGCAGCCCTGGCGAATCGCGCCGCCACACCCACGTATTTGTATTTGAGATATCCCCGCCTCCACACCCCTCCATCGCGCGTGCTGCTCCTCGCCATGGGGGCCGTCCTCGACACGCCCGTTGATTGGCCTTTTGCACCCGACGCCCTACAGCGGCCGGGTCGTCTTCTCCCCAGAGACAACCACCAGTCCGCCGTCATTGGCGATGCAACGAGCGAGGGCCGGCAGCTTCCGCGGAGGCGGGCGCTTCTGGTCGCAAGAGGAAGCGTCGAGCCACACCTGCGCATCACTCGCGGGAAGGCAGAGCCGCGATGTCTCTCACCTCGCCGAGCGCGGTGACAAAACGCCTGCGGCAGCGTCGTTGCAGCAGCTCCTCTCTGATTTCCCATTCGACCATGACTGCTAACCTGCAGGGCCTGGCGACAATGTGCGCCGGGAGCCCCCACCCCCGTGTCCTCCTCCTACTTTCGTCTCTGTGCAACATGCCTTCCTCCCATGAGTTTCTGCCTGCGTCTTTATGTTTTCAATAGCACCCCATTCCATGTCTCAAACCTTGTCTTTGCAAGTCCCCAGTCACCTCCTGGCCGGCGAACCCTTCTGTGGTCGAGATGCTCCGCTATCGCGCGACTGAGATCCGCTTGACCTCTCAGGATGTCGATGACACCTCGAAACGGCTGGCAGCTCGGCAAGCTGCAGCGAATGCCCGCTCCAACATCTGCCAGCTTCCAGGCTCCACAAGCACAGGCCCTCGTCTTCGTCGGGGTCCCGAGCGCTCGCGTGACGAGTCAATCATGCACTCTAATGCCAACCGTACCGCTCAACTCAGTGCCACTCTCGAGTCTGCAGCCAGCTCCGGAAAGGACTCGCTGCCTCTGAACAATAACGCCCTGGAGAAGGCTGGACAGGACCGAGGGGACTCCTGTCCGTTGCACCTGGGCAACTCTGGCATGGTAGATGCCAATTCGTATACGTCGGAGCCCGAGCTTGCAGGGAAGTCGATTTCTCTCGAGCACGTCGATCAGCGGGTCTCCAAGCGGACTGCACTCTCGCCCAAAAAGCACGACTCTGGCCCAGCCAAACCAGATCGCCCGCTGCAGCAATATGATGGTCCTTCAGATCCCAAGGGCTCCAAGCCAGCATCGTCTGAGCAGACTCGAAATGCACCGCACCGGCACAGGGACAAGTCCACAACCTCCGGACAGCAGCTGCACGATCCGAGCGCTCGTTTAGCAGCGGAGCAAGGCACGTTGCCGAGGGCTTCCTTGCACCAATCTCGCATGTCAGATCCACTGTTGCAAGTTGAGACTCAGGGAGACGATGAACACACTGAACAGCCGCCCCACAGCTCGCCTCCTAAGGGCTATATAGCTACATCGACCGGGACCCATAGAGGTTTGCCAGTATGGTACAACGCCAAGGAAATCAAGAACTATCCAAGAGACTCCGTCATGGAGGGGCCCTTCGACATGGCGCAACTGGGCAAGGCTTTGGAGGACGCTGCAGCGCCAGATGAAGCAATTCCATCTATTCGCCTTCCTTCGCCGACGTCGACACATAGTTCTACAGATTCGGACAAGAAATATCACTCCCTGCCGGCCTTGTCAAGCCTTTCCGCTTTGAGGCGTGTCTCGCGCTCACCCAGCGTCAGCCAGTTGTCCGAACACAGCAGCCATTTCTCAGCACAGTCTTCCATCCATCTCAGGACGATCTCAACGCCCGATCTGCTGCGTCCGCTCCTTTGGCCTCCTAGCGCACCCTCCACTGGCAGTCGGCATACCAGTGGTGCTTTCTCCGCGGATAACTCGCCCACCACCAGCAGAGCGATGCTTGAGCTGATCCGCCAGGACTCGTCGCCTCTTGAGCGGCTCGAGCAACAAACCCGATCGCAGATCTCTCGTGCGCCATCAGTCCGGCTTCCCTCGGTTGGAACGGCATCTGCTCGATCGCAGTCTTCAGGATCAGGTGAAATGCGCATGCCCACCTTCGAGTCACCGGAGCGACTTTCTCCGCACCGCAGGAGGGCTGCTCGATATCGGAATGCCCCTACCTTTGCGGAGATTCCGAATCCTCCATTCTCCAGTTCGTTCGACCTGCTTCCGTCGTTCGAGTACTCGCCACCCAGCCTGCAGCCTGGAACATTCATCGACCGTTACCCTGGCAGTGCAGCTGCTGGCCGTCGTCGCGGATCTGGCACCGATCAGGGTGCAACATCCATGCCCTCGCTTCCAGCTTCGCGCCCATCTCGGCGGCGCACTTCCGGTCACGGCCACGCTCCGATCCAAGTTGCGCGGCACAATCACCTGAGCACTCATCACTGGTCGCGTGGTCCCGGAGGCGGCGAGGGTGGGATGGAGTCTCGTCGCAACACAGTAGGTGGGCAGCAACGGCTGCGAAGGTACCGGTCAACCTCTGCCAGGATCCTCCCGCCGTGGCAGGACGAGCAGGAGAACTCGGGCCGGGCGGAACGCATGGCTGTGATGGCAGAGATCCAGGAGAGGAGAAGGTACGTGGAGCAGACGAATGACGGAAGGCTCGACAGGACGCCGCCAAGCCTTGGTCGGTTTGAGAGCACGCTTTTCCAGAACTAAAACGGTATTGGATACCGCCTTGGGGTATTACTGTCGCGAATTGGGCGGCTTTGGCGGTGCAGGTCTTGGCAGCAGGCTATTGTTTTGGCCCCATTGGCCTACGGGAGACTGCAGCAGAGAAAGGCGTTCGGGCGGGTTAAAACGCGGCAACCATACGGATACAATAATACAGACTAAAATTAGTATGCCTAATCAACCAGAGTTTGCGTCTTACATGGACTCCCGCGGGCTCCGGTCGCATTGTGTCATGCTTGCCTTTCGAGCGCGGGCCCGGTACGATGACGTGAAGATGGCGAGCGGGCGGTGTGGGACAGGACCCTCGACGAGCGAACCTGCTCTGGGGAAGCTTGCTGGAGGGACCTAAAACACAGGGTCGCAGCTCCGCTGTCGAGACGCTCTTGAGCGATGCTCCCACTCCGCACGCTGTGCACGGGAGGCCGTTTGCCGGTCTGGGGCGTGACAAATGCCCTGGCGACACAACAATGCCAGAAACTTCCATCCGCGGCCTTCGGAGGGCATACAAACGGCTGCGCTTCCCCGGCGGCGGCGGCAGCGGACCACACCCCGCCGACCTCTCCGCGCCCGACCCTCCCCCCTCCCTCTGGCCCTCCGCCGCGTCTTCTCCCACTGCCACCACCACCCCGGGCCTCGCGGCTGCCGGCAGAGCAGCCGCCAAGAAAATGGCGCACGTCGCCGAGCAGCTCAAGGACCGCGGCAACCAGCACTTCAAGAACGGCGATTATGTCTCCGCCGAGTCGCTGTACACCCAGGCCATCCAACGCAACCCCAGCAATCCGCTGCTGTTCACCAACCGCGCCAACTCGCGCATGAAGCTCGGGCTGTATCAGGAGGCTATCGACGACTGTCTGAAGAGCATAGATCTATTGAGGGACAACATGAAGGCCTATACATTCTTGGGTAGGTGCGCCTCGGTACTTGCGCAGCGGAAAGGCGGGAGAACCAGTTCTACGTGAAGAGCGTACTGGTGACTTCTGTTCTTGCGGAGACTTCGCGGCAGTGGCAGAGGGATTCGGCTAATGGTCCCTTGCTCCAGCTCGCTCGCAACTCGCCTTGAATCATCCTAACGAAGCGCTGTCGTCGGCCCTTGTTGCATATGACCTCTGCATTAAATCGAAGACGCCTACTCGTGACGCGCAGACGATCTCGGCCCTGGTCTTGCAATGCAAGAAGAACAAGTGGGAGGGCAGGGAACGCGAGCGTCGGCGGAGGAAAAACCCGCTGCTGGCCGAACTGGAAGATAAGATCGAGGCGTCGGCGAACCAGGAGCAGTTGATAATCAACGAGAAGGCGAGCAGGGGCGAGATGGGCGCTGTGGAAGCGGTGGAAGAGCGCAATGCCCTAGCCAAGTCTACGCAGCAGAAGATTGATGATTTGAGGTCTATCTTTGCTATTGCCGATCCGGACAACATGGCTAAGCGGGAGGTGCCTGACTACCTCATCGACAATATATCCTTCGAGATCATGCACGACCGTAAGTTCTCCCGGCGCTGCCGAGCCGGCGGGAATAGTGTTGACCGGCGCTAATCCGTGAGCAGCGGTCATGACGAAGAACGGCCATTCGTATGAAAGAGCAACTCTTATTGAGCACCTCAAACGCAGCCCTACAGACCCTTTAACGCGCGAATCCCTAAAGATTGAGGATTTACGACCGAACATTGCACTGCGTGAAGCATGCAACGATTTCTTCGAGAAGAACTCTGGCTGGGTTTACGATTGGTGATCGGTGGCAGAGAGATGCAGGCCCACCTTCACCAGTGTACTATCTCATTTGTACAGCGAAAGCATACTTTTGGCGTTTTGAGGAAGAGCATTTGAAAAGCTCATACAGGTGGACAGCTTTCCATGCGGCGGATACCCCTGCTGTTTTCCTACACGAGGCACACGAGCAAGTATTTTCCAAGTACAGATTCTTGTAATTACACATCGGCAGGCTACTTCCGCTAGGCTTTTGGTTGCAGGAGCGAGCCAAGGCCGTCAAATTGACTTTTTCTTCTCTGCGTTGCCTTGAAAGCCTCTATCGATGAATACGCGATATGAACGCAACTCCAGGGAGTGTCAGCGCCGCAATATCTAAGTACTTTCCGCGGTGCATGGCACCTGTAACGTTGCCGTCACCTGTTGCATGTGATGCTGGACGATTGTTTGGATGCCTGACTTTGGTGGCCGCGACGAGACGCTCGGACCGCACCCGCGGGCGTTAGTCAGCGGCATAAGCGAACACCGCGCAACCCACAACTTCGATTTTCCTCGCAAAGCGACTTGACGACCCTGAGAACGACACACCGACGACCAGCGCCGGGAACCAGCCAAGGTGCGTAGCGACACCCCGACACACGACGCCATTGAACGACTGCGCATTGCATATGGTGTCGCCAGAATTGCGTCGATCGGACGAGCTTTCGGGTCTCCAGGCTGACATCTTCACACACAGATGGGTGCGCTTAAGTACGTCGAGGAACTTCAGAAGAAGAAGCAGTCTGATGTGCTGCGCTTCCTGCTCCGCGTTCGCTGCTGGGAGGTATGAGGCTTCCCCGCCGCCTCGCTCGTCCGCCGCGAGCGAGGTCGAGCAAAATTTGGTGTCACTCGTTGAACTTTGCTGAGAGTGCATCAATCTGTAGCTCCGCCAGCTGAACGTCATCCACCGCGCCTCGCGCCCCTCCCGCCCCGACAAGGCCCGCCGCCTGGGTTACAAGGCCAAGCAGGGCTTTGTCATCTACCGCGTTCGCGTTCGCCGCGGTGGCCGCAAGAGGCCCGTTCCCAAGGGTGCCACCTACGGTACGTTTCTCCACGCCAACGAAGAGGATTGGATACACATGGAATATGCGAAAGCCGGGCTTTTTGAGCGAGATTGCTGACGGTTCTGGACGTACAGGCAAGCCCACCAACCAGGGTGTCAACCAGCTGAAGTACCAGCGCTCCCTCCGCTCCACCGCTGAGGAGCGTGTTGGTCGTCGCTGCGCCAACCTTCGCGTCCTCAACTCCTACTGGATCAACCAGGACTCGACCTACAAGTACTACGAGGTCATCCTCGTCGACCCCCAGCACAAGGCCATCCGCCGCGACGCTCGCATCAACTGGATCGTCAACCCTGTCCACAAGGTACGCTTCAGTCATCGAGGGAATGGGAAAGAAGAAGACGCTGACAATTCCTGCAGCACCGCGAGGCTCGTGGCCTTACTGCCACCGGCAAGAAGTCCCGTGGCATCAACAAGGGCCACAAGTTCAACAAGACCACTGCCGGCCGCCGCAAGACCTGGAAGAGGCACAACACTCTGTCTCTCTGGCGCTACAGGTAAATGTCGCGTCGCTGAGGCGGGAGTTTTGGGGGATGGTTGCTGGGCTATATCAAAAAAGCGTCTTCACTATCATCAGATTTCTCGGGAATGGACAGGCTGGTTGCCGCTGCTTGCGATCGTCGGCTCGGAGGTTGTCCATCAGGTAGAAATGAATGGACGTTTCCATCATGGGATCGCTTTGACGAGAACAATTAATGACTTGATACCTCTTGAATTTGGGAGAAATGCTCTGCCGATACTTATGAGATTGTCTAGATCAGGACTGCAGGTCGAGTTAGCAACGGAACGGATTCCATGTGCTGGATAAACGCGCCACGACCATATTTGGAAGCAAGTACGGGATGGGACTCCGTGAGGCTGAAATGAAGCTTTACCAAGAGGCTCGCAATCGTCCTTTGCACCGGCACCGTTACCTCGACGTACAGAAGCACGAAGAAAGGCTGGGTTCTGCCACCACAAGACTTCAGCCCATCGGCCCATATTGTCCTTTGGAGATCGTGGCACTGCAGAGTAAGAAAAGACTGGAAATACCTTGTCGGGGGAACGGCCATATTTTCTTTCGTCATCATCCAAACCGCTATGGAAAGAGCTGTGTTTAGTTAGCTGAAAGAAGACACTATGAGGGGGATCCGTGGGCAGGAATCTCACTCTAACTCGGAAAGATGGCATCGGGTTCATGAGCTACCTATGTATCTTGGAGACTGTCAGGACATGGCAGCTGGCGCAGAACTCCCCGGACCGGACGGAACATGGGCTGTGCCCCTCGCCCAATGCAAGCTCTGAGAGGAATCTATAAGCTGTAGGAATACGGCTAAAGCCTTGTGATCAGCCCATCACATGAAGCTGTGGAGAGCTCCAGCGAATATTTAAATGGAGAAGCTGGCGCGCATCAAGCCGAACAGCCAGGGGTTTGAAATTCGCCCAACCATAGCCCATCATTGACTCATGACGACTCCAACTTTCTGGCAAGGCGAATCTTGGTACACATCAAGCTCATCTTCCCAACCAACCCATGCCAGATTGTGTTCCTTGGAAAACATCAAAGCTCTGCCGAATCCTCACACAAATGGAAATCCTGGGAAGTCTACTCCATGAGTACGTCCATTGAACCATATCCACTATACTACTGCCCACAGGTCTTAAGGCTCGCACTTCCATAGGGTTTGTCCGTTGTTGATGTTGCGGAGTTTTAGCTACGCTCGAATCCGAGACGGATGCGCAGCTCAAAACCGTGGCCTTGCGCTTCTATGTCTATCACACTGAGATCAGATCTATTCAAACGGTATGGTTTGAAGGGATCTAAATACCACCGTTTCCGGGACCACGAAGCTGTCGACGCCAGGTCTTGTAGGACATGGCGATTGCGACAATGCCGATGACGAATGCAAGAATTACACCGATAATATTGATTGTGTCGGCCTTTGAAAGGGGCATTTCGTCTCTCTGAGAGGGTTCCAAACCGGATGTAGATAGAGTGGATATAGTTCCAAAGACATCGCAAATCGTTAACATACCTTCTGCTTTATGATAGTGAGCAGTGCACCTTTCGAATAAACCAGCGAAAAGCCGTACTGCAGCCGCCGCACTTAGGAAAGCCTGAAAATGAGGCATGCATTGATGCCTGCTGCACAGCCAAAGCTCTCCTGGGCCACTCCAGGCACCTGGCGTCAACCCAGAGAGGGAGAACCGGATGGGTGGAAGCATCCGAGGCTCTTCTGGGTGTTCTCAGGGCATTGGTCGCCGAAGTACGCGGCTGAGAGAGAGAGAGACGAAGTCCCGGGCCTAAGGCACGCATCCCCAGCCACCTTAACCACATGAAAAGAAGACACGTGAGAGGAATGCTCGAGAGGAGAGGAATTCACTTGCATCTTTCGGCTCAGAACCCTTTGCCGACGCGATCATACTGGAAAAGAGGTTACACAAAAGGTCACTGGAACTGGACTCCTACTGCCGCTACTAGTCTTGCTGAAGGGCCCCTTATCTACATGATCTGGCTATGTCTCTGGCGTATGAAATGGAGACACATGGCTCAAAGACACGCGTCTGCTTCACCGGCTGTAAGCTTTTGCGCTTGAGTTAAGGCCCATGTCTCTCGATTAACGCTGCTGGGTCTTCCAAAGTACCGCATTTAGTTAGCCAAGTTCCTTGAACGGCGCTTACAGCCACCCATCTAGTTTCAGCTTATAGTATCTGCATACAAGCTCCTATCGTCATAGAAGCTGTCTGGGTAGCTTGAGTTGACTGGATAATTTTACGGACATAGAATTCAGAGGGGGAGAGGATGCCATTCAACCCAGTTTAAAGTCTAAGGGTCACGAAGTAATAGCTCTTTCAGTCTACTTCCTTCCTAGTTGAATGCTGATCTATGCCTCCATGCATTGGAAATTTTTGGTATCCCGGGAGAACGAAAAAAAAAGCGTACCGTCCGTGGTCCGGCAATCAACGCCTATTATCTTTCTAGCAGCAGAGTTGAACACGTCCGAGCCCAGAAAGAACGCAGCAAGAAAAAAACGCCTTTGCTTACCAGCCAGCCCTTCCCACAGTTCCATTTTGCTCCGAATCCAATCATACACAGAGCAGCATGTACGCAATGCGTCTATACCATGACTCAATCCGCCACAGAAGTCTTTGGCCATTTCCACACCAGGTCCAGGAAATCTTTAATGGGCCTTTCCAGACTTGGCCAACCACAATCCCACGCTCTCCAGCGCACGATCTCCGCCCCACACGCCTTCCTTCCCACCACGCCTGAACTCCTCACTGGCAACGTCCTCGCCTCCGCCGCGCGTGGCCTCGCCGAGAATGACCTCAAGGTCGCGCTGCTGGGAGCTGATCCAGCGCTTGACGAAGTTGACGGGATCGGTGCTGAAAGCGGTGTAGAAGGCGTGCTTGGCCTTGGAGTGCTGGATGGCCTGGACGGCGAGCGCCAAGGACTCGTCCAAAGATGCGATCTGGTTCAGCATGGCCGGGTTCGTGGTGATGCGGGACATGGCGATGCGGAGCGGGTCGTCGAGCGGGACGAGGACGTCGTAGATGGTTGGTTGGGAGGCGGGGGTGGAGTCGTCGGGGGAGATGTAGGACTTGTCGACGCGGATGGTGTAGGGGAGCTGATAGGGCGGGAGCGGGGAGAGGTGGGGAATGATCAGCTGGGGGATCGACGGGAAGGGGACGAAATCCCGGTTGTCGAAGAGCTAGGGTGTGTTAGTAACCGTTTTGCTTCACGCGTCCAAAAACCCAGAACTGTGGACGTACCGCTTTCAGCTGGGCGTCACACCGGATCTTCCGGCTATCCTCGTCCTCCTGCAGATTGTTGGCCTTGACATAGATCCAAATGCCCATGAGAACACCGCCGCGGTCATCCTCTTCGGTCCCCAGCAGTTCGGCCAAGGGCGGGCTGAGCTTGAAGCGCTCGGGATTCTCGTCGCGGAAGAGGTTGACGGTGACGTTGATGTTCTCGTCGCTCTTGCGCTCAAACTCTAGCGTGTCAAAGTTTGCCGCCGTGTCGCTGGAATTGGCCGAGTTCTCAGGCTTCTTCCACTCGATCGAGGTGTAGCCATCGGGCTGGAGCGACTGTGACCGGTCGAAGTTGACGGTGATCTGCTTGAAGAAGTGCGACAGCTTGGTGCGCTGGGTGGCCGCAGGCTTCGCAGCCTTGGCCTTCTTCGCAGCGTCGCCGCCATCCTGCTCCATTGCATCGCCGTCCTTCTGCTCCTCGACCTGCTCCTTGTCGGCCTCGGGATCCTCTTCCTCGTCGAGCAGGCGGCCCTCGATCTTGACACGGTATGTGGCCTGGCTCTCGCTGCCGAAGTCGAAGGCGTCCGGGTCCATGCTGGTCTGCTGCCAGGGCTGGTTCTCGGCGGTGTTGGTGATCCAGATGCGCATGGTGCGGTAGCGGGTGAAGTTGCGGGCGCTGCTCTCGTTGATGTCGAGGCGCTTGCGCATCATGACGGCGTCCAGGCGGCGCTCGACGTCGCGCAGCTGGCGGTAGCGCTGGACGCCATCGCCGACGACCAGCTCCTCGACGCCGTCGGGGATGTTCCGGTCGGTGGGCTTGCGCGACTGGCGCTTGGCCAGCTCGCGCTTCTGCAGCTCGGCCTGCTGCTGGGCCTGCAGCTGCTGGGGCGTGATGGGCGGCGGGTGGGCGGCCGACACCATGGGACCTGTGTCGCGGCGCATGGTGGTGCTCAGGTCAGCGAATCTGATCATCGCGCAATGGGGGGGCGGGCGCTGCTGGGGGACGAGGGCGCTCGCGGCGGCCGTCGCGGGTGCGAAGGCTCAAGCGCGTTCTTACCTGGGCCTCGTCTCTGCGCAACTGCTGCGTGCGGCGACGCGCGCTGGGCCGTCTGCGGCGGGTAGTTCCGGTACTGGGCCTGCATCGTGGACACCACGCAGCAACGGGCGATGGGCGCGAGATGGGGGAGCGAGGTGTTGCGGGTGCGGAGGAGAGGTTGCGGCGCGCTGGGGCAGTCGAGTGCACTGGGCGACGCGTTCAGACAAGGGCACGTAGGGCGCTGGCAGGCCGCGATGCTTTTTTATTCGCTGCACGGCTAGGGGGCGGGGTAGGGACAACGACGCTGCGGAGACCGACCGCTTCTTCACGCCTCATGCGCCGCACCCCAAGGCGCTGCCTCTGCGCGGGCGCTCTGCCCGGCGCCGTGGCTGCTCTGCTGCGCGCAAGGCGGTTGGCGATGCGTGCCGACCTCACTGTGACACACTTGCGGTCTCGCCCGCGCCATGTAAAACCTCCCTCCTCCGCCTCCTCCACTTTCTTTTCGCCGCCTGCGATAAATACTCGCCGCCGCCGCCCGGCCCTCTGCCGCCGGTGATTTCCTCAGGTTCCTGCGCGCTGCTTGTGCTCGCTTTCGCGCTCCAGCGCTGTCCGATTCCCTTCTTTTCCGCGTCGCCGCCGGGTCGGCTTTCTCGTACATATTTCATCTCCACCGCCATGGCCGGCGCTTACCTCGCCTCGATGGGCATCGACCTGGATGCCGAAATGGCCAAGGTCCAGTTCGCCGACGGCGACAAGTCCGTCCGCGAGCTGGGCCACCCGCCCGCCGCCCGTCCGCCCAAGTCCAAACCGCGTGCGCCACCGCCGCGCTACTCTGACGTCTTCGCCCCCAAGCCCATCTCGAGGATCGTCGCCGTCCGCTTGCCGGGCCAGCCCGCCTCTGAGCTCTGGGACATTGGCATCACCGACGGCCGCATCTCGTCCATTGACAAGCACAACGCCTCCATTCCCCGCCTAAGCCATCTCCCCGGCGTCCTGGATGCTTCAGAGCGGCTGCTTGCTCCCTCCCTCTGCCATGCACACATCCACTTGGATAAATGTTTCCTCCTCCAGCATCCCAAGTACAGTGACCTTGAGATTGTCGACGGAGACTTTCAGGAAGCAATGTCCTTGACCAGCCAGGCCAAGTCTCGCTTCGAGGAAGAGGATCTGCTTTGGCGCGGGAGGCAGTTGATCGAGGAGAGTATACAGCATGGCGTGACTGCCATGCGTGCTTTTGTCGAGGTTGATGCGGATGTTGAGTTCAAGTGCCTCAATGCCGGCTTGAAGTTGAAGGAGGAGTTTGCGGAGAAGTGCAACGTGCAGATCTGTGCTTTTGCCCAACTGCCCCTCTTCTCCGGCCTTGATGGCGGAGAAGTCATCCGCAAGCTCATGACTGCTGCCGCTAAGACGGACGGTGTGGATGTGCTGGGCAGCACGCCATACGTCGAGGCGGACGAGATCAAGATGAAGATGAATGTGCGTTGGATCAGCTCTCTGGCCCTTGCCCACAAAAAGTTCCTGGACTTGCACATGGACTACAATCTTGACAAGTCCAAGAAGCCATTCATCTGGGACGCTCTGGACATCATCAAGGGGAGGTGCTGGTTGGACAGGAAGGGGAAGCTCATCACCATGGGCCACTGCACCCGCTTGACGTACTTCGAGCCGGACGACTGGATAAAGCTGAAGGAAGCCATCGGTGACCTCCCGGTGTCTTTCGTAGGCTTGCCAACAAGTGACCTGTTCATGATGAGGACCGCGGAGAACGTGCGAGGTACGCTCAACGTGCCGAAGATGATTCAGGAACATGGCATTCAAGCAGCTATCGCTGTCAACAATGTCGGAAACGCTTTCACGCCCCAAGGAAACTGTGATCCGCTCGCGGTCGCCAGTCTCGGTGTCGGCGTCTATCAGGCTGCGACGAAGAAGGACACGGAAATTCTCTATGTAAGCTTCTGTCGAAAGAGCTTTTCATAATCATTCCGGTCTGCTGACTCTCTTTAGGAATGTGTGTCGAATAGAGCGAAATCGGCTATCGGATTGGAGGCCCCGACATTCCACTTGAAGCCGGGTGACCCTGCCGACTTTGTCATATTTGATGGTGCTGGCGTTGGATGGAGGAGCAGAAAGAGTGTGGTGGAAGTGATATATGACCCAGGTAACATGAGAACCACGATGAAGGGCGGACGCATAACGACCAATTGAAGAGAAGAGAACGAAATGCATTTGACGCTCGTAGTGAGTCCAGATTTTCGCCTGCTGTGCACTTGTTTACGTTTGTGTCTCCCTCATCTGTGCCTGGCGCGACGCTCCCAGAAAAAGCACCATCACGACATGTCGAACATTCACACATTGCCGTTCCGCATGGATGACAACAGTGCTGCTGCGTAAACAACACCATGCGCCCTGTAAACACACCCTCCCTCCCATCTTCCACCAACCACCGTCACAATCCTGCCGCACAGCAAATTGCTGAGCCCGTCGGTCGACGCTCTAGTCGCCACTCCGACCCAGCACACCCGCCAACCCACGCCTAAAGGCAACGCTAGCGACAGCGACAGCACTCACACCAACACAGCTGCCCCAGTCGCCGATGACGTCGAGATCCCACTCTGGCAGCAGCTCGTCGAGGCGGACGATGGCAAGAACTACGTCTGCACTCCTTGCGGCAAGGCGTTCAGCAAGTTGAAGCAGCTCACAAGACACTGCAAGGGTAAGACGCACAGTGTCAAGGTGGCGGCTTGGACGAGACTGCGGACTCCGGAGGAGAAGGTTGTTCAAGTGTCATCTGCTTCTTTTGCTTCTTGCGTTGGAGACTAACCGATCTACTAAGCGGGACATATTGGTGGCAGGGCACTGAATGCGGCATCACACTCCGTTCCTGCGACTACTGCCGGTGCCCTGTGCCTAACTGCGACCCATTCTGATACGGACAAAGCAATGGACAGGGAGAACAAGGCTGAGGGGCTAATGATGGAACTGCTTTTCGCCTTCTTTTTTTTCTTTACTCTTCTTTCTCTTTTAACGTAACATCGAGGGGGGAGAAGGGCGTGGGCAAGCAAGGGAACGGGCTGTATAGCGGGTGAGCAGGAGACTAGCCCACGGATCGGCAGGCACGGAGGGAGGTCACCCGGAACCAGGATTCGAGGCAACGAGCGCAAATCAAACACGGCTTCTCACAGATCATCATTGGCAATGACGATCGGCTCTGGACGCGCAACGGCACACAGCAGCCGGCGTCCTTGAATCTCCGTCCGGCAGCGCAAAGATGCGGCGCGCAGGCCAGCGATTGGCGCCGATAAGACTTCCAAAAATGGCGGCTCATGAAGCTCACCCGCAGCTTCCGGATCCGCGCATAGCCGCCGGATCGGTTCCTCAAGCCACACGCAGCCCGTTGCGGCAAGTCCCCTGCGCGAGTGACGTGCAATGGGAAGCGTCGAAGCTTGACGAAAAGCTAGTGTTGACCGCACCGCCCGCCGCGCGCATCATCGTGGGCGAAGGGCGCGCCGGCTGGGCTTCACGGGCGGCCAGAGAGCCGGCGCCGCTCACGCGCAGCAGGTCATGCGGACGACGCAGCGCGCAGCGCTCGCTGGCTGGCCGGCGACGCGCCAAGCAGCGGCCAAGCTCAGCGGCGGAGGGCGGGAGGGCGGTTGCGGATGCGGTTGGCACGGCGAGCTCGACGATCCACCGCCGCGGCGCATTGGCGCATTGACGCGGCCAGCGGCAACGGTGGAGCCAGAAGCGTCACCAGCGCCTGCTTCCGGCGGGGCGCGCGGACAGCAGGCTTCGGGCGCCGCGCGCATGCCGCAAGAGCTGCAATGTGTGCGCGGCCAAGCACGGCGCGGGCGCAGCTGGGCCGGTGCAGCAGCGACGCGTGCTGCTGGGCGCTGGGCGCGACGCGCGGACAGGCAGCGTGCGGAGAAATTGAGTGCGGCGGGCGTGTTAACAGCTGCTGACGTGACCGCGCTGGACCCTGCCACCTGCAAAGTACCGCAGCCCTCAGCGGTGCCTTGTGCCTTGCAGGGCCCGCCCTCGATCTGCGCTGCTGCTTTTTGAAACACCGCCAGCCCTGGGGATACCATGTGCCCGCCAGGCTTCCAGTTCCAGACCTGGTCTCGCTGCCCGCCGCCCGCCGTCGAGCCCTGCGAAGCTTAAGCTGCTCGCGTGCGTCTGCAAGCTCCCCGTGCATACGAGCCCGCCCAGCAGCACACCTCACTCCCATTCCGTGCGCCGTCAGCGTCAGCCACGCCTCGCCCGCGCCAGCAGCAGCCTCCCGCGCCCGCGCCCGCGCCCGCTCGAGTCAGCCGGCACTGGCACGTCGGCGCCAGCCGCACCGTAGCAGCACCGCTCAGGAAGCGGCGGCGGAGCACCAGGTAAGAGCTGCACGCGGACAGCTCCCGACTCGCCCCTCACGGCTGCTGCTCGCCCCAGACCACCGCGCCCCGGCTCTCAGCATCGCTAACTCGCGCCCCAGACCCGTTAGTGCTACGCATATTCTTCATCCCTTGCCGCCTCGCCCCTCCATGACTCCAGATGCCGTCCTTCGGCAGCAAACAGCATAACCGATCCATCAGCCACCCGTTCCCCTCCCTCTTCGGTGGCGCCAAGAAGTCGAGGCCCGGCGGCGACTCCAATGGCGACCTTTCCTCCACCGACGACGACCGCTACATGCAGTACGCCGCCTTTGGCGACACGGGCGCCGCGAGGGGCTTCGCCGGCCGTCGCGAGGAGGAGACTGGCAACTGCATGACCTGCGACTCCAAGGTCCGCTATCCCCGCGGCCTCAGGACCTTCCGCTGCTCGGCATGTCTGATGATCAACGATCTGGTCCCTGTGCGCCAGGAGCGCGCCGACAGCCACCCCAACACATATCCAGGCGGCGCACAGTCGAGGAGGCCGATGCCGCTGACGGTGGACCGGGCAAGACACATTATCGAACGATGTCTCGAGGCATACTTGCAGGCTACCGTCGAGAGACAGAGCAGGAACAGCCAGGAAAGTGTTGAGCGCCCAGGACCAGGCCAGGACTGTGCTAGACCACCCAGGCGAAGTCAGGACAGCGCCAGGCCAAGAGAGAGTGGAGAGAGGGATCGATCCCAAGAAGGCCGTCTTGCGCCTATGCCCATCCGCCAGAGAGCACACAGCGCCAGCCGCCCAATGATCTCGGTATCTCCTCCCTCGGTGGCAGAGAAAGCAAATGGTTTCGATCCGCTTAAGGGGGGAAGAACTCCTCCGATGGGCCCTCGCGGCCCTCCTACTCCCGATGATATTCTTGCTCCTCCGCCAACTCTGAGGCATCCGCCTCGACCTGGGGCCGCCCCGAGCCCGCCCAACCGAAGACCACCTCCACCACCAGTACATGCTCCTCCGCCCCCGCCTGGCCACACGGGCCCCCCTGCAGGTCGTGGCTCACCAAGGGAAATACCCCCTCACGCCGGCCTTCCTCCTCCGTACGTAGTCCCGCAGTTGTCTCCAGCGGAGCTTGCCGAAAGGCGCCGCTATGAGCACGTCAAGACGATTTTCAGGCCACTAGAAGACTACTTGATCGCAAGCTATGGCAACTTCGAGAACCTGAACACTGCTTTCATGCTCGGAAGGCCTCGCCATACGGCAAGAACGCGCAGCGAAGGAGCCATGACCAAGGAACCATCCATTCCCCAGCCTCGACCCCCAACGCCAACCGCGGACGCAGACCTTTTGATCGAGTCTGATCCAAGAATGTTGATGCTTGGCGATCTTGGTGAGAACGCTTCGTGGTGGCCTGGCCGTCCGGAAAAGGAATCACCGAAGCAGACTTCAACCCCTGCCGGAAGGTCGGGCGCAGACGCGCGGATAATAGTGAATCATAAATCACCCCTAATCAACTGGACTGAGCTGCAACATTGGTACGACATTGTCAATGGCGCGGGTGCGAAGTGGAAAGAGAAGCTAAAAGAGATGCCGAACCTGGAGTTCCCTGACTCGATGATGCAAGAGACGGATGAAGATATCCGCGACGCACGAATACACGTGCAACGCACATTGCTCAAGATCACCGAAAACCTCTTGAAGCGTCCCGGCCATCCTTTGGAAGATCCGGAGGACCTTCGCTTCCTTTTAATCATTCTTTTCAACCCTCTTCTTCATGGCCCGAGCGCGAGAACGAGGTCGCCATCGCTTCGGCCACCGCCGCAAAATCGCCCCAGACAAGGATCTAATCCAAATCCACCTCCCAGTCTCGGAGCACCTCCGCCGCTTGGAAGGCCTCCTGGTAACAGTCCCTCTCCGAGACCATCCCGATCTGTCAGCTCTGCAAGCCGTGACCCTGGCCAACATTCCGGAATTATCAAGAGGGTTCTGGGTCTACTCTCCAATCTAGATAATGAATGTCATCGGTACCTCACGACATGGTTTTCCAGGTTCTCCGAAGATCTTTTTCGGCGCATGGTGGATATGGTGGGCAAGTTCGTCACGTACCGTCTTACCAGGCAACAGGGTCGAAAGCGAAGCAATAGTGGAAACCCAACAGCAGGGCTCATCCCCGAATTCGATGCGCATGGAGCCACGTCGGCACAGCTTCATGCTGCGTTGGGCCTCTCCGGTTCTGGCCCCAAGACGGATGATCGTACAGGGGAGACCCTGTACAGCGACGACTGGCAAATCAAAGCTGCAGCCAAAGTCATGGCTCTCCTCTTTGCTGCTAACAACACTTACCATAACCGGAAATCGGATCCTGTCAATCATCCACCATCCATGGCTGGCCACAATAGTGCTGGTCTAGCAGCACGTGAACGAGCCAGAGCACACGGTCAACTGCTCCCAACCTCTGATTTCTATAACTCTCTTCTTGACTTCTCCGACCTCATTGCGGATTTCGAAGCATGGGAAAAGCGGACCGCGAAGTTTTCGTTCTGTCAATACCCGTTCTTCCTCTCCATAGGCGCCAAGATCCGGATTATGGAGCATGACGCCCGTCGACAGATGGAGAATAAGGCTAGAGAGGCCTTCTTTGACAGCATCCTCAGCAACAAAAACCTAGAGCAGTACTTTAATCTTCGAGTCCGGAGGGAGTGTCTTGTAGAAGACAGTCTGCGCAGGATCAGTGAGGTTGTGGGTGGCGGGTCTGAAGATATCAAGAAAGGTCTAAAAGTCCAGTTTGTGGGCGAAGAAGGCATTGATGCTGGCGGTTTGCGTAAGGAATGGTTCCTGATGCTGGTCAGAGAGCTCTTCGACCCCAATCATGGTATGTTCGGTCTATGTTTTGGCTTCTGCCCATGCTCGATGCGCGTGGGCTCTCATGGGACTGCTGTTAACCGATGCAGGAATGTTCGTTTACGACGATGACTCGCACTTCTGCTACTTCAACCACAACACCTTTGAGCAATCTGACCAGTTCTTCCTCGTCGGCGCTGTACTCGGCCTCGCACTCTACAACTCGACGATTCTAGACGTCGCCCTTCCTCCCTTCGCCTTCAAGAAGCTCCTGGCCTCGGCACCTACCAAGACCGGCGTGGCACCAGCGTCGCGCAACCGGATTGACTACACACTGGAGGACCTTGCGGAGTTCAGACCTGGACTCGCTAAAGGCCTACGTCAGCTACTCGAATTCGAAGGCGACGTCGAAGCGACCTTCTGTCGAGACTTCGTGGTCGAGATTGAGCGCTACGGCGCAGTGCAGGAAGTACCTCTCTGCAAGGACGGCGCCAATCGACCCGTCACCAACGCCAACCGCAAGGAGTTCGTCGACCTGTACGTGCGCTACTTGCTCGACACGGCCGTGTCGCGCCAGTTCGACCCTTTCCGGCGCGGCTTCTTCACCGTCTGCGGCGGCAACGCGCTCAGCCTCTTCCGCTCCGAGGAGATCGAGCTGCTCGTCCGCGGCTCCGACGAGCCGCTCGACGTCGCGTCGGTGCGCGCCGTGGCCGTGTACGAAGGGTGGAGCGACCCCGCGCACGGCGGCCGTAAGGTCGATCGCCCCGGCGAGCAGATCCTCGTGCTCCGCTGGTTCTGGGAATTCTTCGAAAACGCCAGCCCGACCGACCAGCGGAAGATTCTGTCGTTCATCACCGGGTCGGATCGCATTCCTGCGGTCGGTGCGACGAATCTGGTCATCAAGATCGGGTGCTTGGGGGATGATTGTGAGAGATTCCCGGTCGCGCGGACGTGCTTTAATATGCTGCAGTTGTACAAGTACAAGAGCAAGCAGAAGCTCGTGGATAAGCTGTGGCGTGCTGTGGTGGAGAGCGAGGGCTTCGGGTTGAAGTGATGGAGCTGACCAGTTTGCGGGATGGATTTCTCGCTCGTCTCGTCTCGCCTCGTGTCGTCTTCTCTCCTTGTCTCTCACTCTCTTTCTCTCGCGCGCGCGGGATGGAATTAGTAGGGTTCCCATTCTCAATGTATCCGTTATCCCTACCGTTCACCCCCTTTTTTCTTTTTCCATCCTCCGGTTGGACACAGGCATAATCGTTATGTTGAGGTGGTGTCGGTACGGAAGGGGGTGTTTATTCATTGGGTTGGCGTTCCCTCTTTCTCGGTGCCTTTTTCTCTTTTCTTCTCTTACCGTGGATACTTGATAGAGACACCCCTTTTTTTTTCTACCCTGTCGTTGTGTGCACAGCATACGTGGCATACGCGGGATTCAGATCTGCATTAGTAGGTATCAGCAGCAGCAGTGGTGGTGTGCCTGCTCTCAATCGAAGGAAAGACTGAAGAGAACTGGATTGAGTGAGTGGGCTAGTGGGTGGTGTGTGTGACTATAGGCATGGTAGGCTAGGGTGCCTGAAGGTGTTAGGTAGACGAATCAAGGGGCTTTCTACCGGAGTCAGGCTATATCTACTGTCCTTTCTCTATTACATGTGTGGCGAAGTGAACTTCGGGGGCAAGCTTGCAAACTTCTTCAAAGCGCCGGTCATCCTTCAGTGACACAAAAAAAAAGCAGCCTTGCGAACGGTCGTTCAGGGTCCGTTCGCTAAAGGAAAGGCCTGCCTGCGTGCCTGTCCAAAGAGACCTCAGGTCCACCCGTGGTTCACGTAGGTACTGTATGTACTCAGCACCAAACTTCCAAACACTCTGTCTGTCTGCCTGCCCTCCAGCCGCCCCCATGTTCATTCACCTCGCCAATTCTTATAACAAAAAAAGAACAAAAAAACGCACATCACCACTCTAATTCCCATTTCAAAAGAACACCACCCCCCTCGGCGAACTGTTGTCGAATAAATATGTGAATCTTTTGCTGCTGCGAACTCGATTCCGAGTTTTTCGGACGTTCAAAAGGTGGTTCGCGCAAGCACAGTCCACCCTCCCCGCGCCTTGCCTTTTCGAGCGACGTGCAGCTGCCACTGTCGTATCTCGGGAGAGACGAGAGGGGGAGGAAAAGAAGTGAGGAGGGAGGAGTGAGCTCTTGTTTCGAGCGGGCGTCGCTGCTTTTAATTCGAATGAAGGAATGGCGGAGAGAGGGGAGGAGGAACGCTTCGCCGCCCTTCCGCTTCCTGCTTGTTGCTGCTGCTGCTTCCCAAATGTCGCGGCGGCTTGTGGGGGGTGGAGGGGTGGGTGGTGTCTTGATCGTCATGTCATCGGATAGGGAGGGGAGGGGAGGGGTTGGAGTCGTTCCGGGGTGTTGTGTGTCATATATGTACAACCACTGCACAACATCGCGATCCTTCACGTCAGCGATCAGCGATCCCGTCATCATTATCGCCACTCTGGCGGCTTGGACATCGGTGATCTTTTTTGGAAAAGAATGCGCGGTGCGCTCTCCCCCATCTCTTTTGGTGGCGCGTGTGGGGTTGATTGGCGATCAGGCGTTTTCTTGCTTGTGGGATGATGCGGATTACCACCTGGGAGGTACGCAGGTCTTGGTGCTTCTTGGCACAGAGTGGCTCGGCGGGTAGGCGCTGGGTGGTCCTTGCAGCGCTCGGAGAGTGGTTGTAGGCTTTGTTTCTGCGTCGATGGCGATGTCCTCGTCCTCGTCTTCACCGTATCTACGCGTTTGTGCATTGTTCTTCATAGACGGGGCTAGATCTGACGAATAATCAATCTTTAGAGTCCAAGATGCGAAGTATAGAGATAAGCTCAACTCTTCGCATTGACGAATAGGTAACAAGCGTACAAAGCTGGCGGTTGGAGAGACATATTAGTTCCAGAGTTTGCTTTGTTTATTGCACATTGTCCTTTGGCGTAGGTAGAAATGAAGATGCAGATGCCCTCTTCACGCGCCGCCATCGTTGCATAGGTACTGTTACTGAGAGCTTCACTGATACGCACTTAAAGAGACTTGCGAGAAGCGGTTGAAAATTTGATGAAAGTTACAACTGCGCATTTCGATAACATGATGGTTTGCGAAAGTAACAGTAAAGACATTCGATTGTACGCATACCTGACGTGCTATCAGGTTGTCTAAGCCGAGTCTCAAGAGCCAGCAAAGTGAGGAAGAAGGCCGGAACCTCCCACCTCAGACTACCTTGTTCGATCGATCTGTGGCCTTTGTCTACGAGCACGTAATTCGAGAAATTGCTATTTTTTCTCGGAGAAGGAGAACTGGAGCATTCTCCGAGTTGAAGGATGGGCTGATCAGTCTTCACTTCGGGCCGCTCCTGCTGCGTGCGTCTATGTTTTTTTCTTTTTCAATGGGTGCATGTGGCACGGGTTCGGCGTGATGCGCTGGTCAAGAACTCCAAGCATTATTGGCACTGCAGCCGGCCAATCCCGGATGGAAGGCCTCGCAGTGGGAGGGTTGACAAGCGAATCGAGAAAATTGTGCCGCACGATTTTTACCATTACCGTTTTTCGATCTGCTTCGAACGGTTATGGAGATGCAAATCTGTGATCGATGGTTGGCTCCTTGCTCGACAGGGGTGCAGGGGTCTAATGATCTTGTCTAATCACTGAAACTCGGTGAAGCGGTGAGGGCTTGCTATCTGCAGAAGGTGAATGACCATGCTGGGTACGTTCTCTTAGGATCTTCTTTTAATGACTGTTTAGTTAGTTGGCTTCGGCTTGGCAGTAAGCGTGCGGAGGCGGAAGATGCGGAGGCGGAAGAAGCTCCGAATCTTTCCACGTTCGCATTAGTGGTGGTTGGAGTTTCCTCACTGGGTAGATCATCTTGCTGTCTGGGGAAGAAACCAAAGCCGATCTTCTCATGTCATTCAAGTGCCTGACGAACTGAAGCTCGGCCTGATGGGAATGTGGGCGGAAACATCGGATTCCGTGGGAACGGCTGTTGCTTGTGTCCAATTATGCACCGTAGAGCCGGAAAGTCGTTCCTGCAAGCGCGGGAAGCTTCTGCTTGGCCGGGTCAGGGTCTGGGACGGCGGTGGTTGACGAACGACCCACCAGCGCCTTTGGACGCGTGGATCATGCACCCTGGTACCGTTCGTATCCTGTGACTTGAGTTCTTCTCTCACAAAAAGCAACTTCTTCAGTCTCTTCGGTACAGTCTGGTGATCAGGAGTTTGACATCCTGAGACAGGGAGGGGCGAGGGCCTGGTGGTGGCGGATGTAACTCCAGAACACGCGCCCCTGGATAGCGCTTCCTGCGCTTGACGGATAGGGCACTCTCAGCTGCGGACCTTTCACATCGTACGAGACGCTGATCCATTAGCTTGCCGGTTTGCCTTTTTCCGCTGTCCCAGGCTTTGCGGAACGTGAAATTTGGGCCGTGTGCGGCTAAAAACTGAGCCGGGAAGGCGATGAGAGCGCTGGCCGCGACTCACTCCCAATCACTGTTAGCCTGCGGAAGCCTTCCGCAGGAGGCTCCTGCGCGGATCAGCGTTCAACGGTTTGAGACCCCGCACGCTGGTACCGCCTCTCGTGAGGCATCACCGCCGAGCTGGGTGGCGTAACGGAACACCGGCTCCTGCTTGTTACAGCTGCAAGAGGAGAGCTTGCCGGGTCTTTGGCAGGCTGTGTGATAGGTCGAGGACGGGAATATGATCGCTTTGGGCCCAGCGCGTCAGGAGTTGATCAAGGGCGGACCGCACGACGCTCGCTCCTTGGGCAGAATCCAGGCTTGAGCTAACCGTTAGAGGCGTGGGAGCGGAGATTCAATGCAGGACGCATGGTTTCAACAAGGGCTGTGTGACCGTTGGCGCTACTGAACGGTGGAGTGCGGCTCACGTGTGCTGTGAGAGGCGCGGAGGGCCGGCAGGAATGCGGCTGGGCCGCAGAGCTGGATAAAACATGCACGCGCGGATGGTCCGTTGCCCGTCGTGCAGTAGGGTCCTGGGGTAGTGCAGCAGGCCAAAGGAATTTTCTTGATCCGCCGCCTAAGCCGCCGACTTCACCTCAAAGGTTCGCTCCCTGACCATAGACCTCATAAACAGCACAATAGCGCCGGGAGAAGCCGCCACGCGACGGCGGAGACAAGGAGCGCGTGCTTACACCGCTTCGAGGCGAGACGGAAGGGCAAGGGCCGGTGCTGAGCTGCCCTCGCGGATTGATAGCGGAAAAAGAAGCGGCCGGGGGTCCAACATGCACTAGACATGGCCTGCGGTTGCCACACGGCGTCCAGGAAGGGAGCCCTGGCGCTGGTGCTGCGTCTGCAGCCGGGCAGGGCTCCGGGGCTGGCCGTGGGGGGCAGTCGAGGGAGGCCGTCCAACCAGAGATGCAGGCGGTCCCGCCGCGGGTGGAGCGCGCCGTTGAAGATGCGGGAGAGCGGCGGGCGCGGGCACAGCATGAGGGGGCGGAGCATGGCTCAGAGCTGGGCAGCAGACGCAGGGCGCGGGCGCGGAAGCGGGACGGCGCTCGCCTTGTGGGTCAGGAGTCGTGTCGAGGCGTCTATCCAAGGCAGTTAGCACCAGTGCGTACATGCTCTGGGGCGATGGGCAGGCATTCTTACCGCAAAGAGGCGCGACCAGGCGCGACGACGGCGTGTCTCACGGACCAGACCAGGCGGGCTCGTCGCCATGCATGCTGCTGTGCGCCGGGCACCGGGGAAGCGCTCTTGGTAGCCCTTCTGCGGATGTACGCCGACAATCCGCGGCGATTGTTGCCGGCGCGGAGCTCGCGAGACCCCGGATGACGCTGCGGGCGGCGCGAAAATTGGAAAACCAAGGGGTCCGGCGTTCTCAGGCGGCCGCATTGACTGTTTTGCGCAGGCTGGCGAGCGGCGACGGGCGCGTAATGGCCTGAGGGGGTTCGCGATGGACGTATGGGAGGTCTCTGATCTCGAGGTCCTGAGCGAGGGTGCTGGAGATCGGGATTTCTGAGGCTTAAGAAGAAATATTTGAAGCGACCGGGGTGCGGCGCGACCCATGGCCATCGCGGCGCATCGCCGGGGGGCGCGTGGGCATCGGCCAATGGGCGGCGGGCGCGCGCAGGCCGGGTGATGCGAGCCAGCATCGGCGCGGCGGGCGCCCAAAATGACGCAGCAGCAGCTGAAGATCAGGTACGTGAGCGCCGGGCGTCACACTGGCCGCGCGGACGGGGCCGCGGCCACTCCAGCTGAGCGCAGCAGCACCACCACGCGGCGGCGGCGGCGGCGGCGCACGTGTCGGGCAGGCTGGCGATCGGCATGGCATGGGCTCGCTTCACCGGCGCGCCGCGACACCTCTTCAGCTGCATGCATGTCGCGCAGCTCAGGCCAGCGGCGACGTACCGTCCCGACTGCTGCGCGCCCACGACCGCCCCTCGCGCTGCCCGCCGGGGGGGAGGCGGTTGCGCAGGGCCCCGGCCTGCGGAAACCGCTGCTTGGCCGTGCCGGTGCCTGTGTCGCGGCGCCGCTCCCGATGACGCTCCTCTGCGCCTTCCCCGCTGAAATATCGCCCGCCGCCGCCGTCGCCGCTGCTGCTCAAGCCTCGAGTGCCGTTGCCCACCCGCCCGCTGCTAGCCCGCCGCTAGTCTGCCCGCCGCGACGCCCATATCTGCCCTGATCCGCGCTGCCTGCCGCCCTCCGCCAGCGCTCGCCCTGCTCCCGTCCCGCCAGCCCTCCCCCATTGGCCTCCCCACGCCTCGCCAGCCCGCCGCACCGCCTGTCGCCGCGCCGCCTCTGCTATATCTCCGCCTCCTGCCCGGCCCTGCGCGCCAGCTTCGCCCCGCGCCTCTGCTGCTCTGCTTGCCGATCACGCGAGCCTCGGTCAGACTCCGAATCACCCAGACCTCTCCAGGTCCATTGGCTGCTATTAGGCATTGCCGCTTTGATTCGGAGGGAGTGACCGTCTTCACCAGCTTCCCAAGCCCGCCCTGCCGCTGCCGCCAATCACATCCCGTCAATCCCAACCATCGCCACTCCCTCCGCCGACCATGGAGACCACCTTCATCACCATTCACGGTTCGTGCCCCGCGCAGCACGCACGTTGGACACCATGCTGACCCGCCGCCGAGCAGACCTCACCCGCGAAGCCCGCGTCCTCTACTCGTCCGACTCGATCGTCGACATCCTCGGACACACTCCCGACGAGGTCGTCGGCAAGTCGTGCTGGGACTTCTTCCACCCCGAGGAGATCCCCTTCGCCAAGGACTTCCACAGCCGCGGCGTCAAGCTTGACAAAGCTGCTGTCCTGGCCTACTGCCAGATCCGGAACCGCGACGGCAACTGGGTTGGCTGCGAGTGCTGCTTCTCCGTCGTCTACGATGTCATGGTCTGCTGTACCAGCATCTACCGTCGCGGCATGACGAGCCAGAGTGCGTCCCTTCCGCCTGATGCCACAGAGCCTCTGCTGACAAGCTGCTGAAGAGCGCGCCGTCGAAGCCCCCATCGTTCGCAAACTGTTCTCGTCTTCGCCCAAGGACCCGAGGTACCACATGTTGTCTCATCTGTCCGCCAAGTTCAACCTTGGCCCGAAGCAGCAGACGCATGAGCCGCGCGCCGCTCTTTTCCTCAACCGCTTCACTCGCACTCTGACCATCATGTACGCCACGAGCGGCATTGAGCAGGTCATCGGCATCCCCGCCGAAGAGATGAGGGGCAAGAGCTTCTACTACTGCATTCAGGAGAACTGCTTGGAGGATGCCGTGAGAGTGCTGGAAACAGCCAAAGGCAACGACTCCATTGCCTACCTCCGCTTCTACTTCCGAGATCCCCGTGCGCGTGCGAACCAGGATGCCCCAACCGCGTCTGAGGATGAGGGCACCGATGAGACAATGACCGACGTCACCGAGGACGAAGACGACGGCAGGGACGACGTTGCAGGAGGTGATGCCAGCACCCCCCCTGCCCTTGTCGCTCAGACCTCCTCCAGCACTTCGGGCATGGACACCGACAACCCGAGTACGTCCACTGACGAGGCACGCACTTCCTCCAATGAGAGAGGTGCGCGCAGTGCCGACGGCCCGGCCGTCCGTCACTCCTCTGCCTCGTCGCAGATGCCGACCTCGCCGTCGTCCAACGGCCATCACGAAGACATGATAGAACTTGAGGCTGTTGTGTCCTGCACTTCTGACGGACTGGTCGTCTGTCTTCGCCGTGCGCGCCCGCTTATGCCGCCCTCTGCGCGGCCTCAGCGTCCGGACCAGCCTGCGCACGGCATCTTCGCCGCCCCCTGGGCTCCCGAACCCGTTTTTCTGCCTCCACTCCCAAATGCATACGCCAATGCCGCGCGAATGGGTCTCGTGGCTCCACCGCAAGCCGTGCCCGCGCCCGGACTAGGAGATAGATCTCAGTATGGCGGACCAACCGCCCAGCAGTTTATGGAGAGCATCCGCGACGTCGCCGTTTTTGCATGGGCGCTCACCGGCATCAACGGCAGCCTTGCCGAGTACTCTCGCGGAAAGCCCGTGGGTGAATCTCAGCCACCGGATGGCTTCCCTATCTGGGATCCTCTGGTCAGCACCGACGGGACGAGAGCTGGAAGTGGAAGCAGTGGAAGTTCCATGAGCGGCTTTTCCAAAGATCCATTCGGCGATCCAGGCCTTGATGGAAGGCGCTACGGCGCTTGAACTGAGCAGAAAAGCGCTTCGAGTGTTATGGAAGCGCCCGTATAGCAGGCGTTCAACTTGTGGGTATTTGAACAGGGGTAGCTGGAAAGCTAATGAGCTGACGAATATTTCCTCTACGTCCGGTAATGTACCGAAGATTGTGCTGGCTAAGAGAGCTGTATGAATCTTCGATTTCCTTTTTTCCCAGTGTTTTTCCTTGCCACCGTTCCGATATACGACCCGAGTGCTCTTTCTTGCCAGCGTTGAGCGAAGAGAAAAAGCGCGAATATGTTCTAGGTACCTATCTCCTCACCTCTGCCCACTTCTCTTCTGTTACAGCAAGTAAACAGAAAAGCCTAGCTCCTTTGAGGGAGACAAAAATCTCGATCGTTTGCTGTTTTTTGAGTCTTCATCATTCTGTTTCCAACAGGAATGATGCTTGTTGGACCTATTGTTGTTGTCCGAAGTTCAACCTTAGATGAACCGCTGCATCTTGTCTGGAAAACGGCTAGAATCGCGGTCGTATCATGGTAGCTGAGTTCGCATGGGAAACCTAGCATGAACAATGCATTGCATCAACGACAGCTTGTGTCGGATGGCAGAAAGGAAGGCACCAGGGTCTTTGCACCACGATTCATTTTGAATCCGTATCTGTTTGACTTGTAGAAGCATGGTCCAGTCCGAGCCATGGCGTATGTAGTACGTACGTCCACGCGAGGGCACAGAATATCGCAATTCAGCTATTCAGCAGCAGCCACGAAACGGCCAAGTGAGCCGAATCATTTCTTTTACAAATACCGTTCTCCTACGCGTTTCCCTTCAAGCCCCCCAGGCTCTATGAACGAGCAACCTTCATCTCATTTGCAGACTTCTCGTCACATGTGAACCCCCCAAGTTTCTTTTATTTTTTTTTTCCGTTGAGCAATCCGCGTCTAGCGAACGAGCCACACACAGAGAGCCACCGCTCCTCCCTTCCCCTGCTGCTGCTGTTGCCAAAAATGTGACGGTCACTCTGCTCTCTCTATCCCCCCTTCTCTCTCTCTCTCTCTCTCTCTCCGTCACTTGCCACTCTCACCGTCGCACAAGGGCTGCTTGCTGAGAGGCTGAATTTGCTTGGCTTACCTATGGCGTCGGGCCTCGCCTCGACCTCCGCCGCGTGAGCGTTGACCGCCGACCGGGTTCGCGGTCGGGCTCTGTGCGTTTGTGCGTGCGTTGTGAGTTGGCCACCACCACCGCCACCACGATGCTGACGCTGTGCGAGCGGGCAGGGCAGGGGAGGAAGGAGGAATGGAGCAGGGATGTGTGTACATCGACAGGGGTGTGGGGGTTCAGGGGACAGGGTCTGCTGAGTGGCTAGAAAGGGGAAAGTGGTGATTCAGAGAGGTTTGGGAGGAAGATTATGTCAGAGGCGGCAGCCGGGGGGGGGGGGGTTTCTCTCGTCGTTTGGTGTGCTGCTGCTGGTGACACGGCGGGGAGGCGGGTCGTCGTCCTGTCCACCACACGCTTCACGCGCGCGCACATAGCGGCGCACAAAGAGACTCTGGCGCTTGAGCAATAGTATGTACCAGCACCCGGGTTTTTTCCCCACCGCCTTGATGGAGAGCCCTTAGTCGAGACGGAGAAAAGTTGGCGGTCTCACAAGTCGGTGCCCACGCAATACGGATACCCGCATTTCTGCGCTCCTTCGTATGTATGTACATACATGTACATGTACGGAGGTACGTACGTACCGTACATACACACATTCAAACGCGCGCACACAAAGAAAACCCCCGACCAATCCCTCCATTTGCATGCGTACAACACAGCGAGCACAACATGATGCAAATTGCCTGGCCGCATGGACTGCAGACCGCATCGCATCGCATCAAGCAGCAACCCGTCGGGTGTCGCCTACGAGCTGCGTTTGGAATACCGAAAAGCGGAACTGATGCAGCAGCAGCGATGATCCCTAGTAGCTTTTGAATCAAGTCACGAGAACCGAGTTCTCTTTATCTAATCTTTCCCCTCATCCTTTTCTCTCTTTTTATTTTTTTCCAATATCTTATCGCCAGGAAGGAATGTGAACTATTGAGTTCGCCTCATTTTATTCACCAGGCATTTTCTTTTTTTTTTCCCTTCCCTTTCTTGTGCGGGAACGGATGATCAGAATTGCCCGATTGGCTGAAGCATCTTTTGGGGTCCAATTATTGTCCGCTGAACACGCGATCGAGCGAGAAAGGGCTACTTACAGCAGCGCGCTACGCTACAGCTACGTAGGTACATATTTGCAGCCCGATCCGGCATATGCAAAGCGATGCCGCTCCAACCGGGGGCCGTTTTCTCGTCTCGCTCGCTCCGCTGTCGGCTGGTCGATTGGCCCAGCAGGTATGGCGTAGATGGCGGTGGGGTGTATCATTGGTAGCAGGATGGTGTATGTATGTACGTACATCTCCATGATCTGCGGTCAGCGACCGTTCTGGCCGACCGCCACCGACGGCAGCGGACGATGACGATCCGTCTCCCTCTTATTTTTTTTAATTTTTTTTTCTCTCTCGCAGGTGAGATTGAGAGCATTGTCCTACGAAGGTACATACAGTACATGCTTTGAGGTACTTTGCACCAGCCGCTCTGCATGCGTGCGATGCGCCGTTGCGTAGCGTGCGGGAAGCGGGAGAGTTGCGTGCGTGCGATGCCAGCCGCGCCCAACCAACCAACCAATCATCCGCTGAGGAGCGATATTAGACACTTGCGTAGGGCGCACCACTGCCGGCATTTTCCTCATCCGGCATCGATCCCGCGCTGGACCCGGGTTCTCCGACCGTTGGACGCGCGCATACATACATACTGGACGACGTGACTTATTTTTTTTTATTTTTTTTGCTCGAGTGGACGAATGTGTGTGATATTGGGAAGGTCGGGGAGATAAGAGAGGGGGAGGGGCGTGTGTGTCTGGAATGGAACAGGGATTGAACGCAGAGCGGAAAGATCCTTTCCCCGGGGTTCATGGGCGGAAACCGGGGTGTCGGTTGGCCATGTTTTGGGGGCCGGCTGGGCGGACAAAGGTGGTATCGTGCGTTGTACGGCGAGACCGTTGTAACCGTTGCGCACGGCAGCCGAGGAACCGGTTCAGTGGCGCAGGAATAGGGCATGTACTGTCAGCGTCTGGATTCAAGTTTTGTTGTCGGTAAGGAAAAACTAAGTATTGAGATGAAGGGGAGGACGATGGGGACGGAGACGGAAAGGCCGGCAGGAAAGAGGACGGAGGTGGCGGTATGGGAGAGTACGCATGCGCAGCAGAGCCTATTTCGGGAAAGGTGAAGGTCACGGTCAATCGATGAGCTGTCTCACACGCGAGGAAGCGAGAGAGGGAGCAGATCAAACGTGAACGGGCAGTAAGAATCGCGCTGCGCACCTAGACACGAGGACAGAGAGGTAGAGCTGCTCAGCAAGCCACCTGCACGCAAAAAATCTCGAAACGAGGAAAGCTCTCCTTCACTGTTTGCTGCTGTAGAACGGCGTTACTGCACACAGAATGCAACAAATCGACGATCCAACCACGAGTCGCACCGAACGCTCCGCGCAGAGTGGGGAAGGCAAGCCGAGCGCGCCTTCTGTGACCGCGATGCGGCTTGATGGGCATCAACGTGATGATGGACCGGAGTTTATTCCGCACGCAGCACGGCCCGAGTTTTGTTTGGGGTATGATGTCGCGAAAGCGGTTTTGCGGCCGATGAAGAAAAGAATTGGGGCGTCTTTCGTCACCGGTGCTGTTTCCAAGACCAGGCGCGGCGATCAGTGACTGATGGATTGGCAGGTAAGATTGAGGCTCAGCCCCGCAGGACCAATCAGATGCCAAATCCAGAAGCATCCAGAACAAGAGGTCCAGCCGCGGCGAAAGCTCAGGGCGCGAGTGACGAGGAACGAAAAAGTAAAGTGAAAAGAGACAGCTCGTATACGCATGGCGGTGATCGCTGCACCGCTCCGAAAGCGGAAGCGACGCCGACGCTGAAGGCGAGAAGGTGTCAACCCAGCTCGTGGCGAACTTCACGATGCCCCTCGTGCAGCTGCTGCGTCTGCGCCGCTCGTGTTCTTCTGCAAGCCTCATTGCCGCCCGAGCGCCTCGCTGTTCCATCCGAAGCCCTCGTGCGCTTGCCTCACCTGCCGTGCTCCACCTGCTTCATCTGCCGTTCCGTCGTTTTTTCTCCATCCGCCCCGTCGTGCGTGAATCCATGCACCCTGCATTCAAGCAATCCGCTCGCCTTCGAAGACGAGACTCGTGCGCATTCGACCCGGCCTGGCCTCAGTCCCAGCGCCGGAATAGGCACACCATCCCGTGATCCCCCGCCGCAACTGCCCACTCTCCACCTACACTCCATGCGACCCGCCGCGAGCAGAACGCCATCTTTGGGACGATAATGCTCTTGTGCGAAGGAATGAGCGCAAATGGATCCGAGATGCTCCAAGTCTTCCTGTTGCCCTTGCGATCTGGGCCGGTACCAGAAGAATTGTTTGATTGCACTGATGAGCCTGTTGCCGTTGAGATGATGCCGCTTGATGCGTTGGAGGCGATGCTCTCTTCGCGCTGTAGAAGGATACTATGGCCCATACTTAAGCCCAGGCCGTCGCGGTCGGCGCGCTTTCGCTTGTTAGGCACGCGGAACACATTCTCACTGCCTGGCGTCTTGCTGCTGCTGCTGGTTTTATTGCTGCTGTGATCGCCCGTGCCGGCGCTTTCTTCCAGCCGTTGCAAGTCCCACCAAAAGAACTTGCTCTTCTCATTGCCCATCACGAGGATGGGATGCTTGTTGGGCATATGGAAGAGGCCAAAGCGGTTGTAGAAGAGAGGTGTTCCAGGAGTATCAAAAGAGAGCAGTCGTTGAAAGCGCTTCCCAAAAGCCGAAGAGGTGCTACCGTACGCGGCGCTGCTATCTTCTGGGTTGCTGAGGCCGTACGCTTCGTTCTGACCTGCGGTAGATAGAGGAGGAGGCGGGCTGTTGCTGTTGAATCCGTCGATCTTCCAGAGAATGATCTGACTCTCTTTGGCAGATCGCGAAAGGACAAGGTCGCCATAGAAGAGCACGCTAAAACGTATCAGACGAAAAACGAGAAGGTGCATAACAACTGAAGAACAAAGGAAAGAAGAAGGAATATATTACTGACCAGTCTACCATATCCGAATGAACTTCAGTGCTCGAAAAGTGAGGGTAGTGGATGGTGTTGACTTTGTCAGTGCCAGTATGCTGGTCTGGAAGTTCGGGAATGACCCACTATCGAGGATATTAGCGTTTGAACTTTTGGTTGAATTCGAAAGGGACCTACGAGCTTCACAGCCGAGTCCATGCCACCGGACAGCAGATATTTACCGGAAGGGTGGAATGCCTATTATATCAGCAGTCATTCCCTCCAAAGCAGGGCATCGCGCATACAATGGTGAGAACCCTGTCACGGTGGCCTTCTTTACCACTGCAAATGACAGGGCACGGTTGCTTCGAGTATTGGGGATCCAGGTGCCATATCCGGATGGAATGGTCCTCAGAAGCCGATGCCAAAATGGCAGGGGAAAGTGGAGAGACAGTCAGATCGTTGATAGCCTGGATACTGTTAGTGGAGCGGGAGATTGTCTGGGGCCAGAACATACCGCTCCATGTCCGGTCAGACACTGCAAGCCAGTAAGCGTGCATTCTATCTTCACGGCCCGCGGTGGGCAAGACGGATCCAAGAACTTACTCTGACGAGTTTGCCGGTCCGAGGGTTGAGGATCCTGATGATGGATGAAGGACTTCCTGCAACGCAGAGAAGTGGGTCACCGTTCTGAACGTCTTGAGACCAAACGAGACTGTTGAGAAGTAAGGTCTGTGATATCACGTCAGCAGAAGCTCCGGAGGATGATTTCTCACACCAAGCCAAACCTCATCAGAATCTCTAAACTCTCGCAGAACCTCGACAGAATTGTCTTTATCTAAAATTGGGCGGCACACGAAAGTCTGGACTGAGTTAACTAGGAAGCGTAGAGGCGATTGAATGGTTAGGCTCACATGCCGGCCGCCAGTGACGGCGAAAACCGGATCAACACCGGGAGGCGTGTATGGGTAGAACTGGACATCATATAATCGCAGATCAAAGAACTCTGCAAAGATTCAGCTACGAGCCGACGTGCGTTTCCGTCTGGGCTGCTCACCCCGATCGTTGGCAGTTTTGTGCTGAAAAGCACGGTCAGCTGGTGCAAGTGGAGGCATTCAGCCGAATGGGCGGTCAAGACATACGTTTACTCGCAGAGTTGCTTTCAGATAAGGAAGGTCGCTGGCCGACGGCATGCTGGAAAACGGGACGGAGCACGGCGCAGAGAGAGTGACGCGTGGACGGGCTTGGTGGCTAACGGCGGCAGGATCCTCGCTCTTTTGCGACCATGATGTCACACATCCATGGGCGTGGGACAATTGGCTCCGGCTGGGCTGGTGGCCGCTGCGGTCAAACGAGGGCGAACTGCGTGGACGAGGTGTTTGTTAAGTTTGATTGCCGTAAAGTCTAAGCGACGCGCTGTCGCGTGCAGCTGCCCGACGCGCGCAGGGATCGCGCGCCTCCCGCTCCTCCACATCTCCCGCTTCCACCACCTCGCCTCCGCTTCGTGTCCGCCCGCCGCATTCGTATGCGCGGGGGACTTCCCGAGATCAGGCTGTCCTGCATCATCTGTCCTCACGACTCGGCGCAATTGCCATCGACAGGCCTCCTGCGGCAGAAATCCCGGAGTCATTGACACGCGCTCCATTTCCGCCACCTTCCGATGCCAAGATGCTACTGTGTCTTCTGAACGGCGCCGCTCCTCTGTTTCAATCTCAAGCGCTGCTTGTTTGGACTGCTAACCTTCTTTCTCCAGCCCAAGGATGCTAGCATTTTTGGTACCTCCTTGCGTGAGCTCGAGTGACCCCCCTAGATTCCGTGCATATCCCTCACATCATACAAGAACCACCTTTCTGCGCCTTTCCGGGTCTGGTCTCCGCGAGAAGCGTTGCGCAAGGGCTTCGAGCCACCCGGGCGCCCGCTTTTGTGATCGCTGATTTCAAAATTGCGCAGTCTGCTCACACCGCATCTGTATCTCCAGCGAATGTTTCTGCAACGGCTGATTGCACATGTTTCAAGCCCTGGACCCTGATGCTGTCAGCCTTACAAAGGGTAAGAATGAAGGCTTTGTGAAAGAAGGCATTGTGCTGTAGATCTGCAACACTGGCCAGGTCGGCCCATCACTTACATTCCTCCCATTGGGCGGCGCCACACCTGACTGACAAGTTTATCGGCCATTAACGGCCCCACGACTCAACGGAACGCCTATTTCGATGCCGCTGCGGCGATGAAATCGCTGCCCTCCAAGGAGAAGAATGCTTAATCTCTTGGGTGACGCAACGCATGGATACACCCGCTGACTAGCCGTCTCCATATCTACGATGGAAATCCCCCTTCCCCCAGCCTGAAGAAACTTATCCTCTAGCGCTCCCCTGCTTCCAGTCTCCTGCTGTAGCTCCACACTCTTTGGGCCAAGATGGCCTTTCTCGACTCACTCTCCTTCGCTCTCTCTACCCAGGCTTACTCCAGGCTGCCCAGTGGCGATGAGCCCTGCGATCCACCGTCGCCTACCGCGAGACCGGTAGCTCGCCGAACAATTCGCTGCTCCAAACACCGCTTCATTTCCCTTCTCGTCGCAGTTTGTCTTCTGTCCGTTCTATTTTACCCGATTTTCCACTACACTGAACTCCCTGACACGGACGTTGTGGACGAATGGCATAAAGAGCTCGGGGAGAACGCCACGAAGATTGAACCCATCTTTGGCACCGGTGAAGATTCGATCAAGCTCTACTTCCCGCCGATCGGCAACGACTTCCGTCCTCATGTGGCGCCTTACAACTATCCGCCCGAGGAGCGGCCTCGAACACCACTTTTCATCGCGTTCACGCGCAACAATGACATGCTGCGGCAAGCTGTGCTGGGCTACATCGCCGCGGGCTGGCCCCGCGAGGACATCGTCATCGTGGACAACAGTGGGACGATGAACGCCAACAACGTGGGAATGCTGTCACGCGATAATCCGTTTTTCATCGACTACAATCTGTACAGATCCCGCTACGGCGTCTCCATCCTGCAGACCTCAACGCTCCTCAATTTCGCACAGCTCCAAAACTTCTTCCTCCGCCTTGCCCTCGCCGAAGAATGGCCCTACTTTTTCTGGTCACACATGGACGTGGGTGTCATCAGCGACGAAGGCGCCGTCCCATACAAATCCTTCTACTCTCGCGTCCTCGACATCCTAGACACGGCCTTATCCCCGCATCCCAACCCCAACATCACCTGGTCAATCCACAAGTCCGAGATGCGCCCCACGACAGGCAACTGGGCGATCAAATTCTTCGAATTCGACAACCTCGCCCTAGTCAACGTCCAAGCCTGGCGGCACATCGGCGCCTGGGACACCTTCGTCCCCTACTACAACACCGACTGCGACGCCTACGCCCGCATCATCATGCACGGCTACACCAAGGACGAAGTAACCGCCGGCCACATCTTCGACGTAGCCGGGCAAGTCGGCCCCACAATCCCCGACCTCGAAGCGGCCTTCTTCCCAGCCGCGCAGCCACACCTCAACGCCACACAAGCCGCGCAGCAGCTCTCGCGCTACCGCGCCGAGCTCGCCGCCAAAACAAACCCCAACATGACCGCCGAGCACCTCTTCATCTCCGACCCCGACAACCCCCGCGTCACCGACGACCCCGACCAGCGCCCCAATTCCCCCCGCTACCAGCGCCTCTTCCAGGCCTTCCTGCAGCTGCAGCGCACGAAGTATGCGACTGAGCGCAATAGCTGGCAAGATGCGCAGAAGGGCGGGAGGGGCCAGCCGTGGACGTATGACCCCAGGGGCTTTCAGAGGGCGTGGTGGGAGACGGCGGCGTATGGGCGCGATTTGTACACGAAGAAGTGGGGCACGTTGGAGTGTAAGTTGGACTTGGTGGGGATTGGGTTGGAGGTGGCGTGGGCGAGTGAGTATCCGGAGTTGTATCAGCCGCAGGTGGGAGAGATTGTAGAGGTTGTTGGCGGTGGTGGTGGCGAGGACGTGGGTGGTGAGGAGGAGGTGGTGGAGGAGGGGGAGGAGGGGGCGATGCAGTTCCAGGAGAATGAGGGAGAGGTAGAGGAAGGCGGGAATGAGAATGGTGAGGAGAGAGAGATGGACATAGGGATTGAGGAGAAGCAGCGTGTCGAGCAGGAGATGGAGCGCGTCAAGGAGCTGGAGAATGAATTGTATGAGGTTCACAAGCACAACTCGGCATCGCAGGATTTGGCCGATGATGACGACGACGATGATGAGCTCTGGGCTGATGCGAGGAGGAGGAAGACGATGAATAGGAGGAGTGATTCAGGCGGTGAGACTCGGGAGCATGGACAAAGGCAGAAGAGGTGGATCCAGAGGGCAAGCAGTGGAGAGTGGTATCTTGGGTAAGAAGTAAGCGTGCAGCAACCGCGGCGTTTCGCAGAACAGGCGCATCTACATTTCGACATCGGTAGGCTTGGGTCTGGTTTGGATGTGGCGTTTGGATGGGTACCGGTAGCATCGATAGCTATACTATCCTTCTGGTATAGTTTTATCTGATAAACTGAAATTGCTCTGATCAAGCTTGACGTGATCTCCCATCCGTAGCACGTCTTGAAAGCAGCGTTTCCGGTGATCCAAATTCTCTCCACACCATGACGGCGTACATGATACTGTCTCGCATCAATCCTCGTGCGCATCCTCGCTTCAGCCATATCGAGCATCACCATTATACGAACTTCAGTCCCTGTAAGTCTATCGAAACGTCACTCCGTCCAGGTACAAGCTCAGCCCAGCATTCCATGTACCTAATCGAAGAAAAATGATAATCAAACCCTAACAACTAATGAGGAATGAAAAAGAAAGATAAGCGGTAAAAGGCTCACCTTGCTTTTTGTGGCCCCCCAAGATAAGGAGGAGAAGCAAGGACTTGTATAGAGGACGGGGAGAAAAGAAAAAGAAAAGACCACCCATCGATGCAGCGCTACACCTTTAAATCCCAATCCAAACTTGTGTGTGTTGCTGTTTCCCCGAATCATTTCTCCGTTGTCGCCGAACCAACCTACCCGATAACACTACCACCACCCATCATTCGTAATGACGAACCTTTTATTGCTCAGAAAACACATGTCGAGAAGCGAATCTCACGGTGAGGAAAAGTGTATACGTGTCTTCATGTTCCGGGAGAGTCCCGAATTTAGCTGTTGAGATAGTTCCGGATGGCGCCTGTGTGAAGTCCTTCGTCAGCAAAAGCAATTCCGACAACCCTTAAAGCCAATGTGTTCAACTCACCCTGCAACCTTGTCGCGCCCTCGCCCAGCAGGTTCGTCAAGTTGTCCAGATCATCGCCCGCCGTAATGCCAAACTTGCGCACAAAATCCTTGGCCGCGGTCTCGAGGTCACCGTAGTCATCACCGGCCGGGCCGTCATCCTCAGGCCGTCCGAAGTAGGCGTTGCTGCTGATGGAGGTGGCTCCCTCGAAGCCTTGAAGACGCGTCTTGGCCTCGTTCTGTGCTGACGGATCGAAGCTGCCGCGGCCAAAGAATTCGTCGGACGAGATACCCTTTTGCGTGCCGAACTTCTCGCGTGCGTAGCGCTCGGAGTCTGTTGCGGGAAGGATTGGTTAGCAAAGGGCCAATGGCACCCGGGGCAGGGGGGCAAAAATACCATCTTGAGCAGGGCGGCTCGTAGCTCCAAAGCCGCCCATCTTCTTGGGCGCCGCAGCGGGCTTGCTGCCGGCAACCTGACCAAAGCCCAGCCTCGCAACACCCATGCCCAAACGCTCGACATCGCTGCTGTTGCGCTCCTTGCCCGTGGCGCCAAAGCCACCGCGCGGGCTCACGGGCGTGGGGGCAACAATGTTGGCACGGCTCTCGGCCTCCTTTGCCTTTGCGGACTCCTCCGCGGCGAGACGCTCGGCCTCGGCGTCGTAGCCCAGCTTCTCGATGCGCTCGGCCTCCTCCTTGGCCTTGCGCTCGGCCTCCTCGAAGTCCAGCATGTCGCCGCCCGTCGTCACCTTCTTCGCTCCCAGGCCCTTCTTCTTCGCGCCGAGGATGTTGGTCTTGCGCGGGGCGGCGCTGGTGGCGGTCTTGCTGCGCACGGCGGAGGCAGGGACGGCGCGGGGCGCGGCGGGGGTGGGGTCGGAGGAGGCGGAGAGCGGCGACTTGGGGCGGGCGGTGCCGTTGCCGTTGGACGAGACGTTGAGGAAGGGGGAGCCGGTGCGGCTGCCGGCGGCGGGGGTGCCGGTGCGCGAGGGAGGGTTGCTGGGGCGCTTGATGGTGGGCTTGTCCCACGACGAGAAGAAGTCGTCCTCGTCGCCGGCGGGGGTGTTGGAACCGGACGTCTCCTCGTCGGGGACGTCGGTGATGACGACCTCGTTCGGGAACCTGGCGGGTCAGCAGCCATTGCGGCGGCGCGGGGGCAGACAGCGGGGACTCACTGCTTCTTGTCCAGGGCGACGCGCCGGCTCAGCTCCTCCTTGTACTTGGTGGCGGCGTTGGAGCTGTACTTGGCCTTGGGGTCCTTGCTGTTCAGGGCG
Source organism: Neofusicoccum sp. Z2 (assembly GCA_037356115.1). Taxonomy (NCBI): domain Eukaryota; kingdom Fungi; phylum Ascomycota; class Dothideomycetes; order Botryosphaeriales; family Botryosphaeriaceae; genus Neofusicoccum; species Neofusicoccum sp. Z2. The sequence continues at coordinate 408,426 of JBAWJY010000008.1, forward strand.
GCGGTGCCGCCGTGGGTCTGGAAGTACTTGGTGGCCGACTCGTTGCCGCCGACCTTCATGATGCGGAGCTGGTCCCATTGCCAGACTGCGGGAGTGTCAGCGGGGCGCGGCGAGCAGGCTGGGGGGCGGGCGCGTACTGTCGAGATTGGTGGAGCGCACAAAGGAGATGTGGACGCCCATGTTGCGGTGGTTGGCGGAGCAGTCGAGGCACAGGTAGATGCCGAACGGCACCGACGACCACGTCGGGTTCTTAGCGCCGCAGTCGAAGCATATCTGCGACACGGGCGGGAGTCAGCGGGGAGCGCAGCGGGCGGCGGCGGTGGACAGGGGCGGCGCACCTTGTTGGCGGACTTGGTCTTGAGCTTCTCGAAAATCTTCTGCGACTCGGCTTTGGTGGCCGCCATGGTGCTGGGGGCGCGGCGTCGCGGGGGCTCGCGGGAGGGCTGGGGAGGGCGGAGGGGGGCGCGGGGCGGAGGCTGAGGAGGACGCGGAGGATGGCGATTTGGCGATGGTGTTCAGCCCGACGGCTCTCGGGCGGCGCCCTGGGCATACCTGGCTCGAATCGCCGCACTGCACGTGATCGGCCCGCATTGCGTGCTCTGAGGGCTCCTTGCGTCCCGACATCCATCCGCGCATCTCACGTCCGCCGTGTCTGGAACGTCGCTGCAACGTGCATCCACCCCGCCGCCGTCTCCAAGCGGCATGCTGACGGCAGGCTGAGCGGGCTGCCCCGGCGGCGCGCTGCTCGTATTTCACCCGGCGGATCCTTCTCTGCACCCTGCCGTCAGACGGAGCATGACAGCTTCCTCAGTCGGACGCAAGCCGATCCGCGTGGGGACGGGAGGCTATGACACATGTCTTGAGCTGATGCATGCTAGCGGGCCCGACCAGAGTCGCAGGAGTACTGCGTATATCAGCCTGTCAGCCCCGTCTCTCCAACGTGCTTCCGTCTCCATTCCACACTGGCCCCCAAGCCATCCCGTCTCTCGCCATGTCTACTGCCACCTCCGCCGGCATCTTCTCCACCCTGCGGCCGCTGGGCCTTCCTCCCACGCCCATTGTCTCGCTCATCCTGACCTACGGCATCAATACTGTCGCAACTCCTCGCATGTACTATGGCGCCTTGCTGGGCGAAGCCAACCAGGATCCCGCCAGCCTGATCCTCCGCGCCGAGCATGAGAAGGGCTTCGTCAGCCACGAGCAGCGCACCAAGATCATCCGCGCCAAGGCCGCCGCCGCAAATCTCCAGGAAGTCCTGCCGCTGTACCTCGTCGCCAGCCTGGTTGCATGGCTTGGCGGTGTCAAGCCCGAGTATCAGAATGCCTACCATGCCGTGTGGTTCTTGGGCCGTGTGGCCTACAAGTGGGCCTATTTGTCCGGCAAGGGCGATGTCCGAACCCCCCTCTTGTGCGTATCCAGATCTTGGTGTTCTTCGTCCTCCTTTTGAGCGTGACTGACAGTCCGCCAGTTTGTCCACTCTAGCGGCCAGCATCGTCATGCTGATCCATGGTGGAAATCTCCTCGCCGCAAAGACGGCTCTTCTGAATGCTTAAGGACACATGGAAATTCCAGTACCTCTCAACTCTGTCGATAGCTATTCCATCTACTACTTCCTCATATCTACTAATAGCCCGAGAAAGGCTATGGATTCTCGATCAGGCCATCTTCCTTTCAGACAAAGATATTGAAGGTCCCATTGCACACAGAGTGAACACGTGCTAGTGTAGATTCAACATAGCTTAAGGTCCGCTTTTGACCACACCTGAAGCGTTGTCGCTGTTCAATCGCACTCGTGTCTCCAATTTTCTAGTCTGGCAGTCCCACAATGCGACTGACTTATAACAAGATTCATTTCCCTCCGCCTAGCCGGCGGCCTTAACGGCCGACCACAACACGGAGCTCCCAGCCGCCGTCGATCGCTTCGTTATCTCGCGCGGCTGCATAATATAGAATCAGTCTAATGCTCTTGTAATGCAGGCATCGGACTATGGATACCTCTACGGTTTCGTCCCCTTTGATGGGGTCTCCACGATACGTACGCCAGAGCGATGCTTAATAAGGCTGCGGCAAAAGCGGTTGTAATGCCGATGATGTTGATCGCCTTGCTACTCGACAGGGCGGGGACTCGGATGGTGGGTGCTATATGTAAGCGAAGGCGGACGATCGCGAGAACACAGTCGAAGTCCGCGAACACGGAACACAAGCTCAGCGCTTGGAGTGACTAGCACGCGAGAAAGAAAATGAGAATATGACGTCTCAGATGTTTTAGTCAAGAGCACGAAAGAAGCAATAAACCGCGGACCGAAACTGGGGCAGGAAGGGAACAGGGGAAAGAGGATAAATAGCTGGGATGGCGACCTTTGAAATACACGCTTGGAGGGGCAGACGTGTCTTCGGCACTAATTGCAGGGCTGTGGATGGGTAGGCTCACATTGGATCTTGGCGAGATGCTGATGTGAAAGTGATGGCGGGAGAAGCTCGAGAGATTGCGGCTCTGGTGAACAAAACCGTCGAAATCGTCCATACATCAACCAATGAACTTTGACCTTGCCAATGGCGTCTTCACTAACCACTCTATCAGCCACACATATTCACCATCCTCTTCTCACCCACCTCGTCTTCCGTGAACATAGATTGTGCATAGCATTTGACGCCTACTTTCCGCCGCACCTCGCACTCGGGACTAGGAATCCCCTGAAATGCGTGTTAGTACGAGTTGCTAATGTGGCATTGATGCCGCTTCTTGCGCGGGTCGTTCTCGTGCGGCTTGATCTTAGCTCCTCCCTCCAAATCACTCTCCACAACGGCAAATCCACTGCAAGGTGCATTCGAAGCTCTTCCTGGGAACTCGCCTGCAAGTACGGGAGTTTCTGTGCCTCCGAAAAGTTCACAGGGTCCGAAAGTCCCCGGCGGCCGTTTCTTCATCGATTTCGGCCCGTAATCACAAACAACAGAGTCAGTCAAGAGCGTTTGAACTACATGTGCGGCGTATCATCCAGGGGCGAGGTGACCTACTGTACTTATGAAGTAGTGCGATCATCGTGTTCTCGAAGTCACAAGAATGTCGGACAGCCGTCCCAAGAGAATCAGTTTGGAACTAGATACATGGAACACGGAAACTCACCAGGGGGATTAACCACCTCTTTCTGACAACTTGTGACTTTAAAACTAGGTCCTGCATAAAGACCCTTTGCATTGAAGGATTCAACCTCCAAAGACATAAGCCCCGAAGACTGGGTCCGGAGATAGGAAGAGCTACTGGAGAGTCATGGCAAGGCTGAGCCGTCCACCGAGCTTTATCATGAGCGCTGCAAGACAGAGCGGTTGCGGTGGTTTGTCGGCCGCAGGTGATAATTCCTGAACTTTCTGGGCCATCCGCGTCATGTAAATGATAGGAAGGGAAGCATCAGGCTTGTAGGCAGGCTGGTCTCGAGTGACATGCTCGTTATCGGAAGAGACCGTGGTTGGTAAGTACATCAGCCACTTTCGTAGAATTAGTCCTTATTTAAGGTTATACAACAGAGAAGACACGGTGATTTGCTGGACTATGAGGTGGGACCAAGGTCGCAGTCCAGACTTCGAGTTGACGACAGGTTGAGCTGACGTAGAACATGTTTCTGAGGCAGCTTGTTGATTAAGTTGTAGTAAAGAGACAAAAGCCATTAAATACTGGGTATCCCTCCTGAATGTTATAATTATCTCCGTACGGGCAGAAAGAAGAAGATAATCCTAGGTCGAGGCTTTGTGAGGCTATAACAAGGATTCGAAAGGCTCGCAGTAGATAACCCGGTTGCGAGACAACGCCGAATGAATGCACGGTACGCAGAACCCTCCGACGAGTGGACAAGAAAACCAAAAGGCGTCTGCACCGGACTGCAGAAGGAGACTCGACCGGAGAGCGAAGACGGGTAGATATTCATTCGGGCACCGGAGCTCGGCCTTCGGTGAAGAGCTTTGTTCGCTTCCTGGTAGAGTATGAGTTATGAGTTGTCATGGTCGGCCACGAGTAGGTTCAGCCAGCCATTCGACCTGAAGTGGGTACTCGTAATTTGGAAGAGCGGAGCCGCTTGTCCGAAGCGCCGCGGAAGGGCGCCTACGGAAGTCGCAGCCGTTGGAAAGCGTGGTGATTCTGTTTAGCACGTGAGCCAGCTACGGAAAGTGCTAAGAAGATGAATGTCGAGTTGCCGTATGTTTGGTAATGCTTTTGTTTCTGTGATGGATATCACGAAGTAAAGTGAGCCTCGTGCAAGGTTTCAAGACGAGAGCGTGTCTCTTCGGTCTTTTACACAGTAATCAGTCCATGAATAAATGAGATCCAACTGAGGGAATGATCTCCTGCAGTGCTACGATGAGCTCGGCGGAATTCCAGAACAAAACTGTTGAGGTGACGGCGACGCCGGAAGATCGCCCAGTGCAAGGCACATTTAGGGATTGCAATGGCCGGATAGGGCATCTGGAGAAATCTGGGGAGAAAGGGCGCGCGGATGACTGGGGAAACCCCAGCTCAAGGGGCCGATTGCGCCGGGCGCCAGCATCGGACGAGAGGATGCGTGAAAGATTCGCTATCCCTAAAACGAACCCAAGGGTCCAAGCGTAAAACACAGGAAGCTTTAAAACCAGGAGCTCTCAGAAACGAGAGTGCAAGCAAGACCGCGAGTGCTCGAGAGTCACAAGGACCGCCGAGCGCAGGCAGCGGAGGCTTTCTAGGCATTTGAGAGCCCGTCCATGCGAGCCGCCACGGGTTAGCACGAGAAGGCCATGGATGCCTACTTCGGCAAGACTGGAGACAGCAGGGGCGTGAGGGATGGGGACAAGCTTTGACATGTTCCCAGATGGCGCGGGGGGCCATGTGCCAGTCGTCATCGTCGGAGCGCCGAAGCATCGAGACCACGCCGCGCACCGGGAATCGTCGGCGCTGCCTCCATGCTGCTGCGGAGACACGCGGGCTCGGCAGCACTGGCACCATGCTCTCTCAAGCAGCCGATGATGGACCAGAGCTGGCAGCGTGGGATGGAGGGCCCCGGTGTCCAGCAAAGAAGCGCACCCAGCAGCGCACGCCTGCTGGCTGCCGCGGCTCCTGGAGCGAACGGAGGAGGGTTCGACGGTTGGGGGGCGCTTCCCGCAGGGCGCGGGGTTCCTGCATGCTGGTGGTCTGGTTGGCGGTAGCGACTCAGCGCAACGCGGCTCACACCACCCGCCCGGGGGCCGGGGCGTGGCGCGTCCGGTGCATTGCCCTTGGGCCGAACATATCAGAGCGCAGAAAAGCTTGGCGGTGCGGGATGGCGTCGACCAGCGCGTCTCACTCACAGGCGGCCGCGAGCTGCGCTGCTTCGGCGGGCAGGCGGGCGTGTCGCGTGCTGGCGGTGGAGGCGGCGGCGCGGGCCCGGCGCCGCGTGGACGCTGCGAGCTGGGGACGGCAGTTGCGGGCGCGCGTGGGCGGGCGGTGATGATGCAGCGCGCTGGCGTTTGCCTTTTCCCCGCAACCTGCTGAAGGCTTAGCGAGCCAGTCGCCCTCCGCAAACCCGGCCCTCAACCCTGCCTGCTCACCAACCACCGCCCGCCGACTCGCGCACCCTCAGCTCTCTGCCAGCGCCCGCTGTCGACGATCCGCGACCCCGTGTCTTCCGATCCTGCTGCGCCGTCTGTCTTGGGCTAGCCTGGCTTCCCCGCGTGGAAATAAGCCGGCCTTTTGCAGTCTGGGGGAAACTCTGAGGCCTTCGTCGCCAGCCTGCTTCCCTCAAGCCCTCGAGCTTCGTGGGCACTGCGTCATGACTGGGTGCGCGAGCCGCCGGCTGCCTCGGATCGCCGTCATGGAGAGCCTGCGCCAGTCCGGCATTGGCCTGCCCAAGCCCAAAAGCCCAGCGTGATCAGCGTGAGACCAACCGCCTGGGGGCCCACCGGTGTTGAGTCTGGCCTCCACCACGAGCCCTGCGGTGCGGAGCCGTCGCCCGTCCGCCTCTCGCGCGAGCTCGTATATGAGCGAGCCCCCCTCCCGCCCGTCCGCTTTGCCCGTGACAGATCTTGCGTTCCCGGCTTGCTGGGTACTTTAGCTGTTCTCCCATCTCTGCTGCTCCTCTGCTCTTTCTGATATCCACCTCGTGATACCCATATCCAGCATGGCAACCGAACACAACTACCAAGCCCAGCCGGGCCCCAATGGCGATGCCCCCCTGGAGAAGGACTTCAGCAGGGAGAATGGGAATGGCTACCACCAGGAGCACCTTGGCACCCATATCGGATCCGATGAGGCTTTGAGGCGCATCCGGACAGCCGGCAGCATTTCCATCTCCCCCGAGCTCTTCGAGAAGATATACTTGTCGCCTCAGAACCAGGTCAAAGGCGATCTCCGGAAGACTGTGGGCAACCCGACTCCACTGTAAGCCTTTCCAAGTGCCAGCAATGGTGGCTGTGACTGACTTCACGCCAGCGCCCTTTGTGGGTTCCTTCTATCGCTTTCGCCACTCAGCTGCGACCTGATGGGATGGCGAGGAGCAGGTGGTAACGGAGCGGCTGGCACGGCCACTTACTTCTTCTTCGGCGGCATCCTCATGCTCCTGGGCGGCATTGGTGAATGGATCATTGGCAACACATTCCCTTTCGTGGTCTTCTGCTCCTTCGGCGCTTTCTGGCTTGGCTTCGGTGGCACGCTCCAGCCCTTCTTCAATGCCTACGGCGCATACTCGAGCGATCCGAACAACCCGGCCCTCGGACTGCAGACTGTTGGATTCAACTCAAGCTTCGGTATGTCCCTCCGGATTCGTGTCGAGAGCGGTCGCTAATTGGGTCGCGCTGTAGCTTTCTTCCTCTTGGCTATGGGCCTCCTCTGCTTCGTCTACCTTGTCTGTGCCCTCCGGACCAATGTAGTCTTCGTTGGAATCTTCTTCACGCTTGTCATGGCTTTCTGTCTCCTCGCCAGTGCCTATTGGCAGATGTCCAACGGCAATATGAGACTAGCTTCCGACTTGACCGTTGCAGGCGGCGCTTTCACTTTTGTGACTTGTGCCTTCGGTTGGTGGATATTCTTTGCAATCATGCTGGCCGCTCTGGACTTCCCCTTGCAGCTCCCGGGTCAGTAACCGTGCTTCCTTTGATTCTGGCTGATACTAATTCGTTGCAGTCGGTGACCTGTCGACAATGATCAAGGGCGCCAGCGAGAGGAGGGCGAGGGCTGAAAACACCGTGTGAAGTGGCTGCCTATCAGTATGTACGACCGAATGAGCCTTGGATGTAATGACCGGCTGGGTTGCATATCTTCGGAAATAGGAAACAAAAGACCAAAAGGTGTCTTTGATGGCCTCCACGTTGAACTGTAAATACGCACCATGGGTTTTCTGCGCCTTTCTGCGACGTAGTCGTATAATGACACTTCTAGTAGTCTGAAATATCCAAGCTCTTTCATGTGTTCGGTTGATGGCGATTTCGGTTCGCAGAGTCTTCTCTCCAAGAGGATTTCCACGGCTCTTGTCCCACGCTTGCGACAGTGGTCCGAGATGAAAAGAGCAGCTCGCATTCCATATATTAGACATTTAGCCTTGACCAGTCATCAACTTAATGCTGCAATTTCTGCCGAGGTGACACCTTGTGTCGTAAGAGCGGGTGATGAGGGCGTCCATTTGTGGTTGGTGAGATTCCGCGGCACGCCCGGGACAGGCAAACCCGCCCACATCTTTCGCAACGGCGACATCGTCCGGACTGATGAGTACTTGCAAAAGTCTTGAGTGAGGTTGAGGTTGTTCCCCTCAGAAGTGAGTTGATCATCTGGCCGAATCGGTCCACAGAAAAAAGTGGTCCTGTTATACACGTGACTCGAGCTGGGGCGCCTTGTCGACGAAATGAATACACTGCACAGTCTGAGCAGGAGGCTGCGGCAGCTTTTCTTATCCCCAGTCACGAAAGAGTCAACGAAGCTTACAGTAGTCGGTTTCTTCGGCCCTCGGCTTGTTGCGATTACTGATAGAATCACGTGGCAGTCACGGCGCCGTCTCATTCCGGTGCGTCGCCGTGCCTTCCCTCCTCGACACCTGCAGGTCATCCTGAAGAAATCGCCGAAACGTTATCTTTGGCACGAGAGCAAGGACTTTCGTCACCTCCAGCTGCCAGATGCCCTTTCCACCGCGCAGCACACGCGTTTTCGAACCCCCTGAGCTTCGGTCCTGAGGACTGCGAGACCGGCCCAGCGACGCATCTGATAGCGAGAGCACAAAGCATCTTAAAGCCGACCTCCATTGCCGAAAGATGGGCGATGGAGCCACCCACAGACGTCACCAGACTAACGGCATCGTACCAGAAACGGGGGCCCCGGGAGCACTGACGAGCCTCGAGGCACAAAAAACTGGAGTCCTCTTCGGGCCGGTCCCGCGCCGCAACGGCATTCCGAAGGGACAATCCTCTCTCCCAGGCGAGCACTCGTCTCATCCCCGGTGCAATCCCCAGGCTCAGACTAAGGTGGGCTATGCCATGCCACCCCTTTTTGCATGCTGAAATTCAACTTTGGCCGCCCTCTCCCGGTGGGTGATAGGGTGGACCAACCGTCGCATATATTCCAACCCGACGCTTAGCAGATTGCTTAGCACCTCTCAATTGCGGCACAGCAACGATGACGCGCGTATTCCAGATCAGCAGAGCTGAACTGCAATATATGTACTCTGAGTTCCCCACCTTCTCGGGATCTCCTTGAATCATAGGACTTTATGCCCTGGTGGAGCCTCTCTCTGCCGGCTTGGAAGCTTCTCATGCACCGGAGTTTCAAAAGCTGACCGGTACGTCTGCCGTAAGTATGTCCTGATACCGGGAATTGGGGACGAAAGGTGACCGGTGCGTCTGCGATATGTCCTGATACCGGGAATTGGGGACGGAGAAGACGATCGGCTAGGACAGGGCAACCGCAATGAAGCTGCTGTGGATACATCCAGGGAGCTGTGTCCGCTTGCTGTCAGGCGCTATGTATTGCCTCCGCGATAGCAGTTAATACTCTGGCATTTCTTCTTCCCCTCACCCTTCCCTCACTTCTTCTCTGCGTGCCAATTGCTCTCTGTGATATCTCTCTCAGTCATAATGTTCCGCCCGGCTTTCAACCTTGTCAGGCCCATCGCCTCCCGCTGCGTCTCCTCCGCGATTCGCGCAAATGCCCGCCGCGAGGCCGCGCGCGCCTTCTCCACCACCCTCCACCACCAAGCAGGAGGCGGCCGTACGTGCTAAACATGACTATCGAACCTCCCATGCACTACTGACACTGAACTCTCAGAGCTCTATCCTGTAACCCAACCTCCTCACTGGCCTTCCGAGGCATCCAGGAACAACGCGACGGGCACCGACGCCGAGGTGCTCGACCGCTTCAAGATTCGTGAGATCTGCGAGGGGTGGGGCTGCTACCGTGATGCCGCAGAGTGGGAGAACTACCGCTCGATGGTCAGTTGTTGGGACCAAGTTCCTGTCTTACCATGGACTATTACTGAGGCGAGCAAAACTTAGTTCCACGACGACGCGTACATCGCGACGAGCTGGAAGCAAGGCCACATTGATGAGTTCATCAAGGCATCGAAGGACGTACGTATCACCCTGCCTCTCACGAGCCCCGCCTCTCACAACATCCCTACTCCTCACACTACCTAAACAAACACCGCGCTAGCAGTTACTAACAACGATAACAGGGCTTTGCCAAGGGCAAGGAATTTATGTACATCATGCATCGCCTCATCGGCCAGACCGTCGACGTGCAAGGCAACCGCGCCGTCTCGAAGATGAAGGTCACCATCACCTGCCGCTTCACGTTCAACAACATCGAGGTCGACAACGAAGCCGACTGCCGCTTCTTCTTCCTACTCGAGAAGCGCCAGGGCAAGTGGGGCATCTGCTTCTTCACCCTGCTGTTCGACAAGGACAAGATGATCCCGGTCCACCCCGGACGCACCTTTGACATCCCGGAGAAGGAGGTCATGAAGTACCCCAGGTATGCATCACGCTCCCAGTTCCTTTCACCTGGGCTCGCTCTGGAATCCCTTCGACTTTGTCGGAAAGTGCAACTTTGTTGCGGAGTTTCCGCCCCAATCCAGGCTCCGACCCTCCCACATAACACTTCAACCAAACCTCCTTCCTGCTAACACGCCTTTCAACCACAGCGGCTACAGGTATCTCGCCTGGTGCGAAGATATGATCAACACGCCCCCGAAATGCGATCTCAACTCCCACGGCCCCGAGCGTGATATCCTGTACAAGAAGTGCAAGGACTGGCTGGAAGGCAAGGTGGTCAAGCCGAACCTCACGGGCACCGACGTCATTGAGAGCTGGTAAACCGAAAATTATGGAAAAGTAGTTGCTACGGTAAAACGATATCCTAAAGGTTGCTTACGGCAGGCAAAATGCGGAGAGTATTAGGGTTGAAGTGGTGACTAGTTGGAGGCGGAATTGCCGGATTAGGAATAGAAATAATCGACATGCCAAGAGATATATTGCTTTGCCGCGCGCCGCTGAACGGCTGTCTTATCGTGTTTGGCGTGAAGGATGACGCATTCCTCACTCAGCATTCTTCTGCATCCCTTTGGCCGCCTTCTGGTCCGAAATCCAAGCCGCTTGGGTCCGAACGCTCTCTTCTTAGGGTCAGCGCTCGCTCTACTGGCCTTAAGTTTGTGTGTTCTCCTGTAGTTTCATGCGGCTCCAGAAAACTTTCAGGAGGTGCTGGAGTTAATGTAGTGAAGAACGGAGTCTGCAACGCAGAATCCTCGTTTCCGTGATCCAAATTCAGTTAACGGCTCAGCGTTTATATTAAATTTGACCCATGCGCACCGTGAAGAGTTTCCAGGGTTAAAAGCTCTATCCCCACAGCATCACTCAGCATAGCAACTTCTGGTGGAAAGTAATACCTCAAAATAGATCTGCACGAAACCTGCACAAAGGGAATCGTATCTCGCACCACCAACCAAGCCCACTCCACGCTAAAACTCACCTCCCCTTCCCCCTCAACGGACTACTATCCACATCATAATAATCCTCCTCCTCGAACTCATACCCCTCCCCATACTCCACCCCCTCATCCCCACTCCCACCCATCTCACTGACCACATCCCCAACCGCCCCCTCCTCCTCCGGCATCAACAACGGACTCGCCGCAATCTTCGGCCGACTCTTGAACACGCTCTGCTCATCCACATCCGCCTCGAACAGCTTATCCTTCGGCGTCGCCCTGCCACCACCACCAGTCCTCTCCACCTCCTCCTCCTCCGCCGCCTTCGCCGCCCACTCCTCAAACATCGGGCTCACTTTCCTCGTCTCCCAGGGGTTAGGCGGGAATAGGCTTGAGCGCCTGCCGCCGCGCTTGCTATTCGCGCGAGCGCGCCCACCACCAACAGGCTTGGAGGCGGGCGCGGGCGCGGCGGCCATTGCGAGCATGGTTTGGCGGGTTCGTTCGATGAGGGCGGCTGTGGCGTCGTTTTTGGCTTGTTGGTCGGCGGGGACGGAGCGAGGCGGTGGGGCGGAGGTGGTGGGTTTGGCTGGACTGGGGCTGTGGCCTTCCATGGTCAGGCGGGTGCGCTCCATGAGGGAAGGGCGGGCGACGAATGGTTGATCGTGGTGTCTTTTGATGGGGGAGGGGCTGGCGGCGTCAATGCCGGCGAGGATTTGTTCAGCGAGGAGGTCTTCTTGGTTGATGGGGGACGAGGATGGAGGCGATGATGGTGGAGGACGAGTGGGAGAGACTGGGTCTTCGATGCTGGTGGGAGATTGAACTGCGGCGGGCTGGTCTTCTTGTTCTGGATCCGAAAGGTATTGTTCCAGGATGCTGCGGTTATCATCGTGAGACGATGCTGGGGGTGCCGGTGAAGGACTTCTAGCTGGCTCTTTTTCAACATGTCCAGGAAACGTTGCTGACATTTGTGGTTTCCACGGCGGAGAGAACCAGTCTGGAGAAACAGGTCTGCCAAATGATGGCTGAGATGGGTTATCAGGCTCCGGTGATGGCGGTGCTACAGGCTCAGGTTTCGGCCTTAGTTTCGACGAGAAGGCGGTTCTCTGTGTTGTTGGCTTCATTGGAATGCTTGATGCCTTTGGTTTGTGGGACAATCTGGGCGGAGGCCTGCCTGACCTAACTTTGGAGGTCGCCTCCAAATACTCGCGCATATTGGCGAGTATAGTCTCGTAAGTCTGGGATAATTCAGACGGGTTTGGCGCGTATTCGTCCTCTTCCGCTTCGTGCACTCTCGGCCGGCCAAGCCGCAGTTCTTGATGAGCCTCAAATCTGAAGCTCACGGAAGAATTTCTGGATTTCGAAGCCTCTGAAGCTGGCTCCTCAACCCATGACTCCTTCTCCTCGTTGAGCTGCGCGTGGAACGCCTTCCATCGCGACAGCCTTTCCTCCTGACCCTTGACGCGCGCCTCGAGATCCTGCAAAAGGCTCTTCTGTTGGGGTTGCTCTTCGTCGAGTTGCTGCCCAAGCTGCACACGTTGCCATATGTCTTCGAACTGCATCGAGAGCAAGCTGTCTTGGGTTTCGGCCTGGTCACCCTGCACCATGACTTCCAACCACTCCGGGTTTCCGAGCCAGTTGTCGTGCAGTATACGCTTGATGGATGCAGCATCAGGCAGTTCCTTCTGCGATTGCTCAATGGTCGCCAAAACCTCGCCGCACTGCTCGTTACGCTGAACGGCCTCCTGGCTCTTGAGTTCCAGCAGCTCTCCAAAGTCGCTGTACATCTCCCTCATCTCGTCTTTTCTCTTTAGCACATTCGTAAGGGCGGCTTGATGGGCAATGGCGAGCGGGAGAAGGGACGCTTGTTGATCGACGCTGAGGTTGGTGGCCATGGCATATTGACGAGCAATTGGCGCATTCGTGCGCTTCGGTTTGCGATCCGACAACTTCTTCCGCAGGACGGCGGTGGAAAAGACGACCAGAATCTCCATGAACTTGTCGCCCTTGCACTCGTCGAGCATGGTCTTGCGCAAGACCGTCTCCCGACCCAACACGCCATTCTTCTTGAGATCATTGAGACAACGGTAGAGTGCGCCGCGCAGGTTCAGCGATTGGAGAGGCTCGAGCGGAGGGAAAAAGGGCGCAAGTTTCTGGCAAAGTATAAGCGCTGGGAGGACAGCGACATTAGAGGGCATATACTACCTCGCGCGTCTCGTCCAGATCCCACAGCTCGAACAGGCGGAAGAGAGCCCACTCGGTGGATTGGATGCGCTTCTTCTGATTCTGCTGGGCGTCCTTGGTGGCGAAAGTATGGACAGTAATATCGGGCCAGTCGTCGTAGGAGTCGAAGTCGAGCAGGCGCAGGTTTGTGACGAAGAGGGCGGTGCTGGAGAGCTGGTGCGCGCTGCCCTTCAGGGACAGCAGTTTGGCGGCGGATGCAGCGGGCGCGCCGGCAGCCGAGCCGTGGCTTGACAGCGGGCGAGACATGCTTGACGGCGGCAGGCGGGCGGAAGCATCACACGCGCAGGAGATTGAGGGACGCGTCGTTGTTTTGGCTTGCGCATGGGCAAGGGCGTCGGCGGCGGCGTCGGCAGGGCGATGGCCGCAACGGCGCGCGCGGCCAATGACAGGGGGCCCAAGCACGATGACGCCTCAGCACCCATCCCTGCCCGTCCCGCCGCGTGCTGCGCAGAAAGAACACACCGCAATCGCAGCAACAACCTCCGCCCTCGCGCATGCCGCCCCGCCCCTTAAAGCTCGCCAGACTGCTGCTTCGCCCTCGCATCTCTGCTCCTCGCCCCCTCCGCACAGCAGCACGCCTTCTGGGTTCCCCGCCGAGCCCCCGCAACATGGCTCCCCCCGATGCGCCGCAAACGAACGACTCGCCCAGTGAGCCTCCCTCCTGCCGGAAGCCTGCGAGAATGCGCCGCTAAACCTGCCTCCAGAGCCCACGTCGGGCATCATCTCCGAGAAGGACGTCCCGGGAACACCATGGTCCCCAGAAACCGGTATGTTCGGACTGCGGTAGACTCAACCGTGTAGGCAGGCTCTGCTTCATAGACTCCCCTCTGACGCCCACGAGAAACCCGCTGACTTGCAGCCAGTCCTCTCCGAACTTGACCAGCGCCCCGTCACCGACAGCGAGTCCCCGCTCCCCTTTTTCCACATCCTCGAGCGCCTCAAGACCACCAAGCGCGAGGGCTGGCGCCGCTTCGGCATCAACCACGGCGAGTCAATCTCCGACCACATGTACCGCATGTCCATCCTGACCATGATGGCCCCGCCCTCGCTCTCCTCGCGCCTCAACATCCCCCACTGCACCAAGATGGCCCTTATCCACGACATGGCCGAGTCGCTGGTCGGTGACATCACACCCGTCGATCCCATCTCCAAGGAGGAGAAGTCGCGGAGAGAATCGGAGACGATGGACTACCTGTGCAAGAGGCTCCTGGGCAACGTTGGTGGCGGTCTGAATGGCGCCGAGATCCGGAGCGTGTGGCAGGAGTACGAGGACAACGAAACGCTCGAAGCCAAGTACGTGCACGATATCGACAAGATGGAGCTGCTCCTGCAAATGATGGAGTACGAGCGCGGTCAGGATGGCAGGCTGGATGTCGGCGAGTTCACCTGGGTCGCGACCAAGATCGTGCTGCCCGAGATCAAGGACTGGGCCGAGCAGGTCTTTGAGGAGCGGAGGCAGTTCTGGAAGAAGATCGGCAAGGAGCCGTCCTGGGGAGGCGACAGGAAGACGGCGTCGTGAAGAACAGGATTGACGGGAGTAAGCGGGCGTGGGGTCAATACATTGATTTGCTGATTGGGCGAAAGGAGCACACTTGTTTTTGGCATATGGTTTCCTGGACGGTCGGCATAGAAGGAACTGATGACAGCCTTTTTCTTGCATCAGTCCCAGAAAGTATAGACTTTAATTGCCTCTTCGGCAGAGATCTTGTTGTCTTCCCTACTTATCAGCGCACCAGGATATTCCAGACATTGAAGAGCAAGCAAGAGGTTTCTCGACTGCGTGGTGACGAGTGCAAAGAACTACTCTATCTTTTCTAACGTCTTCTCAAGGCGCTCCAAACTGCGGAAGCTACGTGTTCTTGTTGGCAATTCACACTACGCTTGTCACTACTCTCCTTCAACCATGGTTCTGAGATCTGAGCCGCATGAACCTTTCGACTACGACACGTCTTTCTGCCATCGACTTCATCAGCGTGTACCCTCCTCCCACTTGCCTGTGCGCGCCCATGGCATCAGCTCAATTCGCCGATATGGCCTTCACCTACTGGAAGAATGATCACCGGACTCTTCGAGACATCGGCAGACTATTAAGGCACATGCCTAATACCACAACCGTCAGAGTTGCGCCCTCTGATACCGTCGCTGAATTCACGCCTCTTGATACTGAAACATCGAAGCCTCGCTCCAAAGACGCAGGCGCCCTCGCGAAGCAGAAAATGCATCGTTTCTCCGTCAAGAACGCCCGCGCGATCCTCAGTTGGACCCGGAACAAGTCGACGCAGCCATCACGGTTCCTTAGCCTGCCTCGCGAAATCCGTGATATTATCTACCTCCAACTCCTCACGGACACCGAAATTTCCATCCTGGTGGGCGACCCTCCAACAGCATCCAGCGCACGCCAATTCCGCATCCGCCGTAACCGCCTAGGGGTGCCGCTCGCACTACTCCTTACTTGTCACCAAGTGGCCGCTGAAGTGACCTCGGCTGTCTTTCGCAATGTGTGTTTCATTCTCTCCGGCGGATTCAGACAACACTTCCTCGAATATGAACACGCTACTCAATATCTGCCCCTTCTCAAGCAACCGTCCCTCGAGTCAATTCTGCGCCGAGTTCGCTTTCTGGCCCTTCAGTTCGCGGATGACCTTGAGGGAGACTGGGAGGACATAATCCACAAGCATGCATGGGCATTCCGTCTACTCCGCAATTGCCATGCCCTTCGGACCCTCACCATCTTTCTCGATTTGCCACTACGAAAAACAAGCCAGCTCGACCCATCTCACCCTTCCTTCGCCGCCACCAAAACTCGTCTGCTGCGCGAGAATAGCCGTATGGTCTTTTCCAAGGCCTATGAACTTCTGCCAAAAGCATGCTACTCCATCAAGGGTCCGGTTCTCTTCGAAACTATCGATAGATGGGCGCTCACATTCTTGTGGGACGAGGAGGACATCTCGCCGGACTGGCATGTCCCTGGCGACAACGATTACAGCAACATTCTCCTGTTCAAGAGCCAGAAACAGGCGAAGCGAATCAAGAAGCACGATATGAAGAACGGCAAAGTCAGAATCAACCGCCTAGAAAAGCGCCTCTCACAGTCCCCGCTTCCGGATCCAGCGATCATATTGCCACTACCGCCTCTTGGGGAGACGATTCCGGATCAATTTCAAGAGTAAGTTCTCGAACAATCAGCGCATTGCACTTTGATGCTCCTAACCAAATTCAACACTAATAATCCCTTTTATTTATCGCCAAAGGAAGGCCGCTGTGCGTGTTTGCTCCTCACATATTCTGCTCCAAGCCGTGGCCCACTCAAGTGTGAGGCATCCCTTCTGATGCTAACTTCTAAGTTCTTTTGCTGCAGAAAACCCTACGACGACGACGGCTATAAAGGCCCAAAGACGGGTTTCTTCCACGGCATGATTCGAAAGTTGGAGAACAACTATCGACTATGGGAACTTGACCTTTACTACGGGTAGCGAGCCCTTGGTCTTGCAGAGTTCTCGATATTGCTCTGCTGTGGAATTTCTGGAGGTTAGTGAGGAATTGCACCCTAAATTGGAAGGATTCGTGGATCAGTAATCTGTTTAGAGTACATGTGCTTGTCTGAATATTGTTCCTGTTAATTCAGCCAAGGAACGTAAGATGCTGAAGCAAGGACCGAAGAGTGGAGTTGATTGTGTAAGAAGAGGCGCTCATGTATGACTAGTAAGCTGAGCTAAGGCTTTAGGCGCTGCTATCACTTCCAAAACCTACAAGAATGATCACCAAATTATCTACACAATTCCTCTGTGACACGTCGCCGAGAAGATAAAATGCGTATGCTCAGCGCTTATGCGGACGCCGAGTTCCGGGACGAGCTCAGGGTAAACTTTTGCCACGGATACCTTGAGCTCACAGTGACACAGCGTTTAGGGTATAGCCGAGACACAGAGGGAATCAAGCGATGCATATAGCTAAAAGTATCTCCTTCCCCGGGATGTACACCATTTCTGAGCCCATTTCTGGGTTAGGCTTAGGGCGGTAGGGGTCAATCTCGGCAAAACTCGGTTGGGGAAGGAAGAGGCGCGCAGGCCCTCTGCCTCCATTCTGTCGTCTAGCCACCGCATCCTTCTCCCACGTCTCTTCTTGACCTTCACGGAACACGCTTCCGGTCGTCTTGCTGGCCTACTGTGCGGCCCTCACATACAAAGGTAAACTACGGTCGTGTGCTCCCCTGCTCTCTTTCTAGCTCAGCTCTCGCCTGCTTCATCTGCCTCCAGTCATATCACGCTTCGAAGACGTCTCATGTCCGCGTTGCGCTTTCTCTTTTATCGAAGCCTCGCGGTAGGCATACTTTGCCGTACGTTGACTAAAACAGAAGAAATTTCCTTTCTCACTTTTCTTCTTATCTCTCTTTCCTCGTTTCATCCTTCACCGCATCCAGCTGTAAGCCGGCGGCCAATCGTTTGCTCCAACCATCTGGATGCTCTGATCCGTCCCTGCGGCATGCCGCTGCGGGAAGCAATCATCCGAAAAGTCGAACCATCTCACCCGCTCGTCCCCTGCGGACCATGACCAAGGAACCAACTAAGAGCCTGGGAGAAGAGATGCAAATTTCCGGGCCGTCGAAGGCCGTGGGCTTGCTTTCCTGGGCGGCGCCTAGCCCAGTCTTTGACCGGGTGCACCCACACGGCTCGGCCCTTCAGGATCACCGCGCGGACAACCCCGTGATGATCGGACCGAAAACGTGGATGGATGACCTGCAGGCCAACGTGCTTTTCGCATGTCGAGTCATGGCAAATGCGTCAAGATCTCTTCTGTGGTTCTACAATAGGAACCGGTGGAGCCTGTGGATTTACCGGTGAAAAATCCCCGGTCCTCCATTCCCCAGACGCCCTTGCAGGATACTTTAATTGGCCACTCGCTCTTCGAATCATCAGAGAAACAAGGCAGCAGACTTGATCCGCCTCGTGACTCTAGTTAGAGTCCCGCCGGTATGTTGGACATCTCATACACACCAAGGTAGGCTTGTTGCACCGACTCTGAGATCGGATCAATGACGTTAAAGGAATGCTGCCGTCGAGCCGCCACTGCGCCTAACACCTTCGTGACCATGAAAAGAGTGGCCGTCCTTGGAGACACAACAGGCCCAGGCGCCCACCAATCGCGCCTACCTTTCTGGTCCGCATACGCTGCGAAGATCTTATTTGCCTGCCTCACGAAATTTGCTTCATCGCCGGTCATTACAGGCAGCAGCTTATCCTAGGGACAGTCGCTCGCTATCTTATGCACTCCTAGCAAATGGGGCGAGCTTGCCGTTTGCTGAAGATGACAACACACCACATCGTATCCACTCACATGCAGAGACATCTGGCCCTCATCAACTGACACAGTCATTTACTGCATGGCACCACAGATGCTTTGTGTTGTCCGCGCACAATGACTCCCAACAAGACCGACTCCCCGAAGCTCCGGGGCACGTCCATGTGGTTGCCCCGTCTTTTTTCCCAGGCTCCCGGCGCGCAGATAGTTACGACTGCTTCCCCGTGGTCCGTATGTGTATGCGTAATCTGCAAGAGCGGGAGTCTGTGGGCTGACTCTGCGATGCTTCCGAGACAACCCGCGGCGTAGAACACAAGCTCCTTGACCTTTCCACACGACGGCTGGCACGGATCGAGGCTTCTGCAGAGCCTTGTACCATCGTAGCTAAGACATCAGGATACAGGATATCCACCGAAGCCGCTTCATCAGCTTGGAAAGTAAGGCGGGCTGCAGGCATTCGCCGTGCCGCTCACCGCTTGTTGGCCGGCTGCATGTTCCAGGTTTGGGGGTGGATGCACGGACGATCCCACAAGAAAAGAGGCTTTCTATCCGGATCCCCGTTCTTAGCGTCATTGCAAGACCCGGAGTCTGTCGAGCTTCCCCATATTCCTGGGCGATCCGGGCCATAAAATTTCACTCACTGCTCTGCCAGCACACTCTAGCCCGTCCCGCCGTACATGGACTCAAGCATTCGGAGCGTCACCACAGGACCTCTACTATGGGTTCATCCTGCATCTCTCAAGCGCGTGGCTATCTATTTTCTACTTCGTGCCGTTGCCTCGTGTTGATGCACGAATCGCTGGTCCTATGTTATTTGCTGTAGTACCAAAAGCAGGCGGCTTGCAGACTCACGCCTCGTATGTCGTCCTCCATAGGGCGTGGGGGTCTGCCTCAGACTTCCGCCTCGCATACCAGGGATAGTTTGCCTTCTCGTGGTAAGCACGACTTCTTACATGAGGCTGAAGGTCTGCTATATTAAGCCAGTCTTTGTTCTCTAACCGAGCACATTCACCTCGTTGAACCCCTCTCTTCATACCTGAGAATTTAGTCCATCCATGGACGAGCTCGACGATATTGTCATCATTGATTCAACCTCAATACTCAGTCCGTCTATTGGCTCGACTTCTAGTTGTCCAGGCTCCCCCAAGATGGCTCTGCCAACTCGCGAAAAGCTTTCTGAGCTGCCAGGGTCGGACGAGAAGCCATCACCGCCTGTCTGGACTCCTCCAAAAGGAGGAGAATCACTCACATTGCCAGAAGAAAAGGCGCTTTGTGATCAGTCATTCGAGGCTTCCGAAGATGACAAGTCAATTGACGAGGATGAGGGTCCGCTATCAGACGAAGAGAAGGAGGAAGGTCTAAAGTCCCCTGAGCCATCTACTCAACCTGTTTCCGGGAGACCTAATCAAATCGACGATGACAAGCCCTTTGAGGTCGACGGCAGGCCCGTATCCCCACCAATGTCTCCAGACTCGCCACAACCTCCACGCCGCCGAGTAGGGCCTTGGGCGGCTCCTCCGCCACCTCCTCCACCGCCTCTGATATTCCAGAATCCGCCACCACCTCAACCGCCATTCACGCGTGGTTCTATGCCACCACCAATGCCTGGAGCATGCCCACCACCACCACCTCCTCCTCCTCCGCCTCCTCTGCCAATGTCCTACCACGACACGCTCTCGCCCCCTTGCGTACCACCGCCTCCGCCGCCTCCACCTATTAATGTGGTCGGGCCATTAACGCGCAAGCGCCGCGGCGGCATCAATGACACGGAAGCAGTAGAGTCAGCAGCGGACCTCAGACCACGCAACAGCTTCTCGACCCCAATGGAACGCGTTGTGCGCCTCCCAGCGGCAGGCAGCTCCATCCGCCGAGCCGCCCTGACACACCACTCAGCTGCGCCCTTCGACCTGCACAACTACCTCTGGCTGCTCCGATACGGCGAGCCAGACCGCTGGTACACGCGGCCTTCCGAGGCGGAACTGAAGCGGTTCGGTCGCTTCGAAGAGGGCGGTCTGGCCGAGGAGATACAAGGGCTACTCGCCGCCTGCGGTGGCAGCGGCAACGCCAGTGGCGGCGGTAGCAACGGCAGCGGCAGGACGCGCGCCCGCCCCGCACCCAGCGACTTGGTGCGCGTCTGGGTTGGCGAAGTGATGGGCGTGCCGCAGCCGTCCGACCAGCCCGGCAGTCACGGCAGCAACATCAACACCGGTGGAAGCGGGCCTCCGCTTTCGTGCTGGTGCTTCCCAGCCGGCGAGGGCCCGGCCGACGACCGCTGCCCTTTCGGCGAGGCCACCTGCGAAACTCGGAACAGGAAGGCAATTGACGACGCTTTTCTCATCTACTACTCCGTCGTCGAGGCGCCGCGCGCGAAGACGCCGGACGTCGAGTCCCGTGGTCCTTCTGATGCGCTCCATGCCTTCCCGCCACCGCCTCCGGGCCCGCCCTCGCGTGGTGGCGCGGCGGCGAACAGGGGCGAGGAGAAGGTTTACAAGATCGAGAGGACGAGCAGCCTCGCCACGTGCATGACCAGGGCTTACCACAATGCGGTGCTGAATGGCTGGAGCACGGTTTTCAGCTGTGTTATTGCAGGAGATGTGGACCTGGCGGATGCACCGGCGGGGCTGAAGGGGTTCGAGAGGGTCAGGGGGCTGGGGGAGCTAGTGCTGGGCAGTGAGGCGCGTGGTGAGAAGGTGAAGGTGTTTTATTGATTGTTTTCTTGAAAGGATGCGTTGCTCTGGGCGTCCAGTAGGAGGGAGGAGGCAAAGACGGCAAGGGGGCTCACCCGAGCTGAGTCTTATGGCGTATGGTGAGTTGGTCCTGATCACTTCTCGCTATTGGGTTCCCTGCCCACACTTTGCCACTGAAAGAGCAGCATTGCCTCCCGCTTGACTGGATTGGAGCTGGAGGCGCTCGTATTGGTGTTGATGGCGCATCTGGACTGGCCACTGGTGAGGAATGCCGAAGTGTGGGTAAGCTTCTTCCTTTCAGTCGCGTGAGAAGTCTACTCATCTACGCGTCCATTCGTTTCTTGGATTAAAAAAAAGGAGGAGGGGAAGTCTTAGTTGAACACATGGGCTCTCTCTATTGGATATACATAAAAGGAGCCGATTGGAACTCAGCGAGGGGGTTATTTTTTTCATTCCTCCCCCCTCTGCTTATCCGCCGCTCGCTTTTTCGGTCTCTATTTTCCCCTCACCATCTTAGAAATCCATGATTACTTTTCCTATTTATACCTCAGCTCTTGCTTCCAGACACGCGTGAGCACTTCCCGCCCCTGCTGCCGAGCCAACTCATCAAACGCACCCTGGACGCGCTTGTCCAAAGAAAATACCGAGCTCCCGCATCCTTCGTCGGCCTCGGCCCCCACGATGGTCCATGGAATCAACGTCGGTCTCTCAACTCGGTGTTGCCGGTAGCTGACACTTCCTCCGTATCATTGGTGTTATACGAGCAAATGGACGGATTGAACGAAGATCACGTTCGGCGCTTGTGGTTGCACAGCATATAATGCCCCCTGCATTGTGTTGATACGGAGGTACTGCCAATGGCATCTGGCTCAGCTCGTGATCGGCAGTATTCGATTCGACGCCTCAATCCCGTGGCCCTGTAATTGGTTTCTCCCTAACCGCAAGCCCTGCCACCGCGGATCGGCCTTCATTTTTCGAGAATCAGGAACCCAAGACACCAGGTGAGGCGGCCGGGCCTCGTGATGGGGGGAATTGAGCCATTACCGCGGCACCGCAGCAGCAAAAAGCAAAAAAGCAAATTGCAGCATGCAAGTTTGTCCACGAGCTCTCTCACTCGGCCTTGGGATGATGACGGATATCGGCTCCACAGCAGCAGGACCGGCATACAGGAGCGAAAAAAAGTATATTTGTCGGGCGGTAGCAAGTTGGCCAGCCGGGCTGCACGTCAGTACAGGTGCATAATTACGGACGCCTGCAGCTTGCTCGCCCTGTCTTTCAACGCGTTTACGCGCCTGGTCGTCTGCGGGCCAGCCCGCATCTGCAGCTTAGCGATGGTCGCACCACATACATGTACATGTACAGTCTACCTCTCCTCCACGTTAATACTCCGTAGCCGGTGTTCCGTGTGGTCGTTGCAAGCCCGTCCGCCGTCCGTACGCATGAAACCGCACTCCCTCTGCGCCCCAGCTTCCAAAGACCCGCCTCCCACCTCTCAATCCCCCATAGAGGCACACTCGCCTAGCTGCATGGCCATCCATCCACTCTCCCCCCCTCACAACCGGGACCACACCCCCCCCTCTCACAACGCGCAGAGTCACGGGTCTCGCGGGGCGCCAAAGGTGGTACATACACCCCATCCGCGTACAGTACCCACACATGTACCCGCAACTTCCCTCTGCAACCAAGCGCCCCCCAACCCCCTACTGCTGCCCTTACCCGAGATGATAGCCTATTACAACCACACCCGGTGCGGAGGACATTTGCGAGGCGCGTTTCCGTCCACTGGTGCTCCTTCCCACCGGCTGCTGCTGGTTCGCTGCAGATGCAATGCCGCCCCGTTTGTGTGTGTGTATGCCGTTGGTGTGGTGGTGGTGGTGCTGCTGCTGCTGCATCGGAGACGCCCGACGGTTTTGCTGCGCGGCAAGGATGGTGGGGGTGGTTGCGGTGGTGGGCACGCGCGCGTTGGACGTGCGTGCGTGCGTGCGTGCTTTCCCCACGCTGTGGAATGTGATCTAGAAGCTTCGGTCGGCTGCTCGTGACGATTTGGGTTGGAGATCTGGGGCTTTGTGTGCCGGTGGTATGGTGTGTTGCCATTCGGTGCTCTGGTATGGAGCTGGTTTCGACTCTGGGGGGCGTTGTGATACCACGTCTGTCTTGACTGCCCAATTGATCTTCTGCTCTACTCCGCTCTCTGGTTACGACATCAATGAACAAGAGATTTGGTTTGAAGGCTCTTGGGTAGACCTTATCTCCTCGTGTTGCAATTTCGTTCATACCTCATTGCAGTTTGAGACCTACTCCGGATCCTTCTCAGCACCTTTTCCCGCTGTGCAAGCGGACACTGAATGTAACGTCAAACGATGATTTTCCCATAGCCATGGTCGAGTGCCAGAACCATTAGCGCAGGCGCGAAGTTCCCACGCTTCCACGAAGCTTACAGCCCAGTCCGAGGACGGTAGAGTACGGGGTGAGAGCATGACTCCTGAAGAGACTGTTTCCTCTAATGCAACACAGTCGGCTACGGCCAGTGCGATTGTCCAAAGGACAGTGCCAATGCTACCCAGAGCGCGGTTGGAGGTCATAAGCCGGACTGGTTGATGGTCAGGTCCCTGCCGGCGATGGCGACTATATCGGACGGATCCGGAACCCATCTCCGCAGAAAACGCAGTATCCTGGATACGAAAGAGCAATCGTCAAATTTGTGAAGGCCACTGCTGATTTGGTCCTTCCTTCTTTGACTCGGTTTCCCCCTCTCGAAGAAAGCATGAATTTACCCATATGCGGTAATATGTATCGGGCAGACGTGTCGTTATCCTCCGCTCTAGTTAGCCACGGCCTCTTAGAAGTGCGTAGAGTTTCTGTTCTACGGGCGTAGCGTGGGTGATTCGATAGTGCAGATAGCACTTTTGAGGAGGAGGTAAGTTTCTGCAGAACCAAGCGCTTCGATGATGGCGAACCTGAAGTGCCCTCTAGGTGCTCCGAGACCGTGTTTGTCTTTATACTTATTACCCGAGGTGTTAATTCTTAGAATGAAAAGGGGAAGGCTAATGGCGAACTAGAATGAGAAAGTGAGGAGTGAGCTTTCGTACTGAATCTTCTGGTATGTCTCCAGCGTTTTCTGCGTTTTCTGCATACTGGCCAGCTCTGGGCTCACTTCAAGTAACAAGTCAAGTTAACAGCAGTGGTCTTTGCGATGATGAACGCCGTCAATACTAAGACATGATGACTATCAAGAAGTACCTACACAAACAAGCGCACTCCTTACCCTCAATCCGCAAACCGAATTATTTAATTCGAGGATGTTTACTTCAGTCTTCATCCATATATCCAAGCATACCTTCCACACCCCAAAAGCGCACGCTTTTCAACACTAAAGTTTCAATAAGCTGGTTATATCAATACACACACGCAGTGAAGCCATTTTTTTGCTGCACAAATATAACAAATAAGACCAGTGACCATATTCTCAGGAGAAAAGAAAAGGATCCCCGCCTTTGACCGCCAGAAAAGGTTGCCCCCCCCACCCCTAGTTAAAAAATCGCCAGCACGATTTTGCCTCCCCTGCCTAAAAATCGAAGAGAAAAGCCCGATAGAACAGAAAAGTTGGAATCTCCCTCTAGCCCGAACCAATTTCACCCCGATCACGCCGTCCGGAAGCAGCAGCAGCAGCTTAGGAGCTGTTCCCGTACGCCTTCTCGACCTCCTTCTTGTACTTCTCCAATATGCCTCTGCGGTTAAGCTTCTGAGCAGCGGTGGTCAGGCCCTGGGCATGACGTCAGCAATCGGTCCTATTTACCCCGCCACAGGGATGGGAGCTATGTAACTCACGTTCTGGGGGTTCCACTCCTCGTCCGCGAGGACGACGCCGTCGATGATCTCGAAGGAGGCGAGGCCGCCCTTGCGGCCGGCGGCTTGCAGCTGCTGGAGAACGGCGTCGTTGATCTTGGGCTCGTGGATGAGCTCCTCGAGGTGCTCACCCTGAAGACCGAGGTCGGCGGCGAGTTTCTTAAGCGCGGGCTCGGCGGGGACGATGATGGCGATGGGCTTGTGCTTGTCCTGTGCGGCGTACACACAGATGTTTGCGACGACGGTGACGGAGCGGTAAATGGATTCAAGCTGCAAGGAATTATTAGCAATGCACCGAGAAAAAGTTGGAAATCTTGAGGTATGAACGAACCTTCTCAAGCGCAATGTACTCGCCCGCAAGCGTCTTGACAAGGTTCTTCTTGCGGTCGATGATGCGGAGCTGTCCCTTGGAGTCGAACTCGCCAATGTCACCGGTCTTGAACCAGCCGTCAGAGGTGAAGGACTCCTTCGTCTCCTGCTCCAGGTCAAGGTAACCCTCCGTAACACCACCTCCGCGGATCCAGATCTCTCCCTGCGGCGGGTCGTTCTTGG
This sequence comes from Neofusicoccum sp. Z2, assembly GCA_037356115.1. Classification (NCBI taxonomy): domain Eukaryota; kingdom Fungi; phylum Ascomycota; class Dothideomycetes; order Botryosphaeriales; family Botryosphaeriaceae; genus Neofusicoccum; species Neofusicoccum sp. Z2. The sequence goes on from JBAWJY010000008.1 coordinate 433,950, forward strand.
CAAAGTAGCCGGCATCCGCAAAGTCGACCAACTTGACTTCAATGGAGCCGGGAATCTCGCCAAGAGCTTGGTCTGTGTATGCCAAGGGGTCCATGAGAGCGCCCATTCTGTTTTCTGTTAGTTGTGATTTTTCATTTTGAAGAAAACCTAACAGAGAGGAAAACTTACGCAGCAGTCTCGGTCAAGCCGTACCCGCTGATCATGGGCGTGATGGCCATCGAGATGAAGTTCTGCGTATCCTTGGCAATAGGACCACCACCATTCATGGTAATTCTCAACTTGCCACCAGTAGCGTCTCTGATCTTGTTGAAGACGACAGAGTCCAGGACACCAGCACCAGGGAGGCCGTAGTGCATCATGAAGTTCTTCGCGGCCATGGCACCCCAGAACAGGTTCTTGACCAGGAAGCCACTCGCGTTGACCTTGGCGACAATGCCCTTCTTTACGGTTTCCCACACCGCAGGCACACCGACGAGAATCGTGGGCCTGAACTCGCGAATGTCACCCTTGCAGTTGCGCACCGACTGGTCCGAGAGAGTACGCGGGTTACCGTAACCCATGGTACCGCCCCAGTACAGGACCGCGTTCTCGAAGACAAATTCCAGGATGTGTGCGAGCGGAAGGTACGTGAGCAGACCATCGCCGGGGCCGATGTACGGACCAACAATGACGTCGACACCGGTGACTATGGATTATCAGCAACCGGCTCTTAGTGAAAATAAGTAGGGCCATTAATTCTTACTCGCGGCAACCACGTTCTTGTGCTTCAGCAAGACACCCTTGGGAGTGCCGGTGGAACCCGAAGTGTACATGATGCAGCACAGATCCTCAGCCTGAGGGGGCGTAGGGTTCACCGGGTTCTCCTCTCCCAACTTCCTCAGCTCCTCGAAGCTCCTGATGGTCAGGTGCGGGTGCTCGCTCTTCAGCTTGTCAATGTCCGCCTGCTTAACCTCGGCATTGCTATTATAAATGACATGCTGGATGCCCTTTGCAACCTTGAGAGGGTTGATGAGCTTGGTGAGGAGCTGGGGGTCGAGGAAGATGGCCTTTGCGTGGGTCTGCTGGAGGGAGTGGCTCAGACCCTCCTCGCCGAGCGTATCGTACGCGGTGACGATGGGCATCGACTGGGACAGAGCACCTAAAAACTATCAGCGCGCTCCAAAAACCGATTCTGAAGCACATGCGACTTACCGTGGGCTGTGGCAAGCCATTGGGGGCTTTCGCGGGGTTAGCAGCGAGATGGGCGTAAAAGGAGACGGAGCTCACCTGGTGGCAGCGAAGATGTGCACGCGATCGGGAGACTCCAGACCAATCTTGCGGAAACCGGCTCCGAGCTGGTGGACGAGCTTTTCGAACTCAACGAAGCTTATGAAATCATAGGGGCCGAGCTCGAAAAAGGTCCACTTCTTGTCCACCTCCTGCTCCTTGCCGTCAACAATCTTCTTGATCTTCTTGGTCTCGTTGTGCGTCTTGATGAGCTTGCGCGAGCCCAGCGCCTTCGCGTTCCCGAACTTGGCCGAGGCGTACTTGAGGATGTCGTAGACGGTGGCGATGTCATCATGGGGGCGCATCTTGAGGGCATCCTTGGTGCGGTAGTTGCGGCGCGGAATGGTCTCGCCCTCGACCTTCTCGTAGCCGGGGGCCTCGACGGTGTAGGGCGGCTGCTTGTAGGGCCGCGGTTGCGGCACCATCGTCTTGTAGTTCACCATGGCGGGCGGGAGTGCAGAGCTGTGTCGCGCTCAGAAGGCCGTGACGTAGGGCGAGCGGGCGAATAGGGGGCACGGTGTGGGCGCGCGCGGCGGAGGGGGCGAGATGCGCGAGAGTCGCCGCGGGGATGCGGGCGATGGAGAGGGCGTGAGCGTGCAGCGAGAGAGCTCGCGGGCAGTGTGGTGGTGAAGAGGTCGGGTCGTGGCAGCCAGCAGGGTCCCGGTGACGTTTAGCGGCCGTCGCGGGCAGGGCCAGCTCGCTGGGCTGCCTCAACAAAATCCCAAAACCGCAGCCCGCCGACTCGCTGCCACCTCTGCCCTCGCTCTCCGCGCGCCCGCCTGACCAGCCGCCTCCTCCGCGGCCGTCCGCCCGCATCGCAGCACCGCCTCGGCCAAGGCAGCCGCCAGCGCCCACGTGCCGGGCCAATCTCTGGGCGTGCCGCCTTCTTCCTGGGGCTCCGCCGCACGCACCCATGGACGCGCTGGACGCGCTACTGCGCGCGCTGCACGACGAGGTGGCCGATCCGGAAGAAGGTGATTCGCGCACGCCGCGCTCCACGCCGAAGGAGCTGCTCCGCTAAATCCTCGACTCGGCAGACGCGTTCCTTGTCTTTTCGCAGCCGGCGCCCTCGCACAGCCTTGGCATCGTCGACAGCAAGGCTGCGTCGCTCGAGGTCACCGTTGCCGGCAGAGACCTGACCATCAGCCAGTCTCCAGGCCTGCTCGCCTCCAACCGCGCCCTGGGCAGCACGGGCGCTGTGTTGTGGAAAGTCACGCCCTTCTTCGCCAACTGGATTGCGTCAGAGGACAACGTTCTCTTCCGGAGTCATGCTCTCACCCCGCACTCTACCGTCCTCGAGCTTGGAAGTGGCGTGGCTGGCGTGGTCCCCCTGGCGCTTGCGCCACGAATAGGCAGATATGTCGCAACGGATCAGGACTACGTGTTACGACTGCTGAAACAGAACGTCGCCCAGAACACCAGCTCAGCACCCGCACGGCGCAACAAGGCTCAGAAATTACGCACGAAGGCTGAAGATGCCTCGGCTGGCAACATAGAGACGCTGACGTTGGATTGGGAGCGTGATTCAATTGCGTTCCTTCCCCAACGACTTGACCAGCACGCTGACGGATCAGATGATGTCGGCGTCGACGCCATCGTAGCCTGCGACTGCATCTACAACGAGGCGCTGATAGAGCCCTTCAACAGCACCTGCGCCGAGATTTGCGCACTGCGTCCGAAGGACGGACGGCCAACTTTCTGCATCATAGCCCAGCAGAGAAGAACCTATGAGGTCTTTGAATCATGGCTGGCATCTTTCCACAAGCGCTTCAGGGTCTGGAAAATGCCAGACGAGCATTTACCCAAAGAGCTGAGGGAAGATTCTGGATTCATGGTGCATATTGGCGTTTTGCGGCAGTAGCCTCACGAACGTATTGCGAGCTTTCGCTGTCTATTCCAGCCGTGACTACAGTTTTCTGCGGCCACTTGTCAGAGCCAGCAAGTTCCAAACTTTGGCAACCATCTTGATGCAGCCTTGTCCAATCCTGAACGGCATTTCACATGATTGCGAGTATACATCCGCGGAGGGAGAGGGGAATTCAAAGCCGGAGGTGAAAGAAAAATCTCTTTCTCACCAAAAAAAGTCAAGACCATTAGGCGAAGATCATCAGGAACCGATGTGGATCCTCGATCGCTAAGCGTGCATGCGAGCCGCGATGAGGGAATTGAAGACCATGCGAACGGGTAGCTTGGCCGTGCTTGTCTATATCAAGTTGCACTATGGGTGTGGGTTCACTGCACCAAAGAGCTAAAAGTCCGTTCGGATGCATGCATCCTATCCTCAAGAGGACTACCGACAACGTTAGCGACATGAAATCTCGCTTTTTGCTGCGTCTCGGCACGAGCAGCATAGGCGAGGTAAATTGAGATTGAGAGAGGAGGCCGCACAGCCGAGGGTGTGCTGGGAGTAGTCAGACAATCTCGTGATTACGCGCCGTTGGGGTTCGCTCGATGAATGCTGAATCCGAGATGTTATCAGTAATCCCAGGCATGGTGTCGAAACAGTCAAAAATTCGTTGCCATAATGGGTGCCAGATCATTCAGTAATCGTGTGGGGAAGAGACCTCGGCCCCGGAGTCAGCTCCAAGCTTTCCCCGCCGGATGCTGCACATCATTGCAATGACAATTGATCCAACACCATGCCTCTGCCTCTGCCAAAGATCGAACATCTCTGCCTTCACCCACCTGTGACCTGATTCCATTCTTCTTAGAGCTTGCACCAAATCGACATCCACAATGGCGCCCCCGACCTTTAGCATCCAACCACCAGCGACGCAATACTGCATCCTCTCCTACCCAGCTCCCTACGTTCTCCTTGTGACGCTCAACCGGCCAAAGGAGCTCAATTGCATCAACATGGCCGGCCACGCCGAGCTCCACCAAGTCTTCGCCTGGCTAGACCAAGAGCCCTCCCTCCGCGTCGGCATCATCACCGGCAACGGGCGGGCATTCTGCGCCGGCGCCGACCTCAAAGGCACTCCCTCCCCCCAGACCATCACCTCACGTACCCCATCTCCAAACTAACCCTTGGGCTCGCACAGAATGGAACTCCAACAACTCCTCCAACACCCCCCGCCCCGTAGCCGGCGCCGCCGGCTTCGGCGCCCTCTCCCGCCGCTCCGGCCTCAAGCCCGTCATCGCCGCCGTCAACGGCCTCGCCTACGGCGGCGGCTGCGAGATGGTCGTCAACGCGGACATGGTGGTCGCGGCGCCGACGGCCGCCTTCGCTCTCCCCGAAGTCAAGCGCGGCGTCGTCGCGCTGGCGGGCGCGCTGCCGCGGCTCGTGCGCACGGTCGGCCGGCAGCGGGCTATGGAGATGGCGCTGACGGGGCGGACGGTGCCGGCGCGCGAGGCGCGCGAGTGGGGGCTGGTGAACACGGTGTGTGGGGAGGGGGAGGGGGAGGTGGTGAGGGAGGCGTTGAGGCTGGCGAATATGGTGGTGGAGAATAGCCCCGATGCGGTGATTGTGACGCGTGAGGGCGTGAAGATGGGGTGGGATGCGCTGGGCGCGGAGGAGGCGACGAGGGTTTGGGGTGAGAGTTGGTATCCCAGGTTGTTGGCTGGGGAGAACTTGAAGGAGGGGGTGAGGGCGTTCGTGGAGAAGAGGAAGCCGGAGTGGAAGGCGCCGAAGTTGTAGTGGAGGGGGGAAACGGTGCGTATTCGTGGAACGCAGGGAGGCTGGCAGCGACCGTTTCCAGTAACTTGAATGCGAACCAGCGCTCATTTGTCTACCAGAGACCCTTGAAGGACCGTTAGTTTGCTGTATGCAATTTTGTCACGTTTGCATAGTGCCATGACGTCAGGAGATAGTCAATCGTGTAGCGCCTTTAACGCGCCGCAGGTCTGCATGCACTCGGTCAAACTTCCGAACAGTCTCGACCAGCAGGATTAGTATTTGCGACGAAGCCACCGGCGCTCAGAATTTCTCAACGGAGAAAAAGCCTTGACTAAAAAGAATGGAGTCCGCAAAACTGAGCCTCGAGCGTGAGCTGTCCCAAAGAGGTAATCCGACGGCATTTCCTCTTTCGAGAGCTCCAGCTGCTCTCCCCTCCTCCAAGACAACCCGCAATCCCGTCGGGCGATCAACCCCGCATATAAGCTGGCGCCCCTCAGTCGCACGTAACGGAGGCGATTGAAAGAGGAGCTCGCAAATTGTGTTTTCCCTCGCATTTAAGCTCTTGATTCTCGCTCTCTTTTCTCACTCGCCTTTCTCACATCCCAAGTCCAACATACCCAAACCTTTTGGCGGTCTCGACTGTCACGCACTTGAAATATGGCTGTCGTTGTCGAGCAAACAATTCCCTGGTCGCCTTCCACGCTCGACCTCTCCAATCCCGCACGCTGGACAACTCTCTTCCCTCTGCTGCGGCCGTCTGTTGTTCCTGTCACCACGAGCAAAGGCCAGACCATCCTGCTCAACAGCGCGCTGAAAAACAGCCCACACATTCAAATTGCAGCCATCGGTCGCGACGGGAATTTCTCCAGCAAATTCCTGTCGGACTCGCACATCGCGGCTATCGTCACTGAAACCTCTGGTGCGGGAATTTCGACGGCCCAAGATGTCCGGCACACGCTCGAGAAGAACGGGATCCAGGTCAGCCAGGGACTTGTAGTACTGCGCGCCGGAAAGGAAAGGAGAGTCAGTGGACCGGACGCTGAGGGTGTAATCGAAGTGGACACGGACGGTGAGCTGGAGTTCGACCATGTGTTGAGCTTGCTGGAGCATGCGACGGAGACCGCAAGGTGGGCTCTCATTTCCCTGACGTTCAGTCACACGTCTGCGATACAATTTTCGAAACTTACACTGCTTATAGGACATCCAGCCACCAGACTGTCGAGCTTCTGAAGCTGTTCATGAAGACGGCAGTAACCACAAAGTCAGAGTTTCACCCCGCAAAGAAGGGCGAGAATGCCTCCGTGGTGCACGTAGATGGGCACTCAGAATTCGAGACGGCTACGAAGGCGCTCGAAAGAGACCTGACGCACGTGCTACGATCCCAGTCTTCGCAAACAGCTCCCATGACGTACTCGGTTCACTATTCGGACATCAATGGTCTATCTCAGCTCGAGAACTACATCCTCGCGTACGAGATCTCGAACTACCTTGGTAAGTTCCAACCACCAGACCTTCAACATCAGCTGCAGAACACTTACCAAGCTTTCAGACGCCCAAAATATCTCCTACCGCCTCTCCTCCTCGCCAATTGTCGGCGACGATCCCCTCTCCGCCCGCGGCTGGGCCATTTCCGTCTGCGCTCTTCCCAACCACCTCCTCACCCCTCAAGCCAAGCCCTCCAACACCCACTCCAAACCCACCAGCTCCTCCTCCGCCCCTGCCGCCAAGCCCGAACCCACCACTAGCATCACCTCCTCCATCCCCTTCGACGACACCCTCGTCCGCGACCGCATCACGCGCGGCTGCAACGCCCTCATCGCCGCCGAGCCCACCATCACGCACTACGACACCATCGTCGGCGACGGCGACTGCGGGCTGACGCTCCGCGACGGCGCGCAGAAGGTCCTGTCGTTCATCGGCGCCGCGGATCTGCGGAACCTGCCGGGCGTTCTGGCCGCGCTCGTCGACGACCTGGAGGTCACGATGGGTGGCACGTCCGGGGCGCTGTACTGCATCTTCTTGTCGGCGTTCAGTACGGCGCTGCAGAGTACGGAGGGCGTGCCGGCGGCGTTGAAGGTCGCGTTGGGGCAGTTGTTGCAGTATACGCGTGCGAGGAAGGGGGATCGGACGTGCTTGGATGCGCTGATTCCGTTCGTCGACGTGTTGGCTGCTGGTGGTGCGGTGGGGGAGGCGCTGGAGAAGGCGAAGGAGGGGGTTGAGGGGACGAAGTTGATGGAGGCGAAGTTGGGGAGGAGTACTTATCTCGATGAGAGTGCGACGAGGGGCGTGCCGGATCCGGGTGCGTATGGATTGTACGTGTTGCTGGAGGGGCTCAGTGGGGTTGAAGGAAAATAAGTGTGGCCGGTGCGGGACGAGGGGTTGTAACTTAATAGGAAGATCATGACAATCTACTTTTCATTTTCATTTGGACGCAAGGTCTGTATAATATTCACGAGCCGCAGGAATGGGGCGAAATATCTCCAAGTATCATCTGGGTCTATCTTTCGAAAGAGAGATTTGTCAGCAACTGTGACACCACACCAGTGGTCAAACTCTCGGTAACCAATGGCTTCTGAGGCTTTGGCTCAATCGAAGTTGTGCTCCATACACTAAGCGGATAGCTGTTCATTAGTAGGCTCAGAAGGACGCAAGCCTACACCGATGGTACATGTGGTTTTCAAATCAACGGGACTGTAGCGCACACGCCCACTGAAGACGAAGGTATCTCCAGGCCCGACATAATGGCGATCGATTGTCCCTGATTGGAATGATGATCTTGAGTGACCAAGTCCGGCAGTAGTGGAGTAGTTGGTAACTCTAACTTCATAGGCTGATCCTCCTGGAAGGTGTGCGACATCTCGGACCGCTCGAGTGCGCAGGTGACCCGCCGTCACATCCTCCATAAGGTCAGTACCTCCGGCCATTCCCTAATGACATCCGTAGAACATCTAGTGCGTCCTGGCAGTGGAGGCTCCGATTCATCATCAATATTCCCGAGTTTTATACTGTCCAGCGAAACGTGACTGATCCGGAGTAAGGTCGCCTGGCCGAGCAGCAGTGGAGCGAAGGAGTACGACTGCGAGAAACTGAGAAAGACACGGTCCGCATTCCCAGAGGACTTGGATGCAAGCGAAGGGCCATCCGGAGTTGACGATGGGTATCATCAGATTCGTACCAAGGTACTGTTGTCCCTCCGCACGAACTCGGTCAAGTCTTCTCTCTTCGATGCTCGTTGAGAAGTGTTCGCTTATGACAGAGAAGTAGAACGGTGTTTTCATGTGCAGGAGGCGCGGGGAGAGGGAGAAGCTAGAGACGCAGGCGGGCCGAAGATTAGCCGAGCGGAAGTGTTTATCGAGCGGCGGCGTGTTTACCTCCAAACCGCATCTGACGCGAATGCGCGAGCGCCGACCGACCACGACGACGACGCAGCGCCGCAGCCATGAGGATCGTGGAGGTAGTCATAGACGTACGTGCGCCTACGCTCCGCGCGCGCAGTCCTCGCTGACACCGCACAGGGCTTCAAGTCGTACGCCGTCCGCACCGTCATCTCCGGATGGTAAGTTGAGCCTCTACACCCTCCAGCCGAGCCCCCAAGAGCTGATAGCCGTCGCAGGGATGAGAGCTTCAATTCAATCACCGGTCTGAACGGCTCCGGCAAGTCCAACATCCTCGACTCAATATGCTTCGTCCTCGGCATCACCAACATGACCACCGTCCGCGCGCAGAACCTGCAGGTACGGCCTGGCCCTACTCCATACCATCACGCGCTTGAGGCTGATCGGGAGGTTATTCTAGGACCTGATTTACAAGCGTGGCCAAGCGGGTGTCACCAAGGCCAGTGTAACCATCGTCTTCGATAACTCGGACAAGAGCAAGTCGCCCATCGGCTTCGAAGAATACGCCCAAATCTCCGTAACGCGTCAGATCGTCCTCGGCGGCACCAGCAAATACCTCATCAACGGCCACCGTGCGCAGCAGCAGACCGTCCAGAACCTCTTCCAGTCCGTCCAACTCAACATCAACAACCCGAACTTCCTGATTATGCAGGGTCGCATCACAAAGGTCCTGAACATGAAGGCTGTCGAAATTCTCGCCATGATTGAGGAAGCTGCCGGTACGCGCATGTTCGAGGATAGGAGGGACAAGGCGTTCAAGACTATGGCGAAGAAGGATATGAAGCTGCAGGAAATCCAGGAGTTGTTGAAGGATGAAATCGACCCCAAACTGGAGAAGCTTAGGGCGGAGAAGCGAGCGTTCCTCGACTTCCAGCAGACCCAAAATGATGTCGAGCGATTGACTCGGCTGGTCGTGGCGCACGACTACCTCAGATACACGGAAAAGCTGAAGAAATCCGTTGAGGATTTGGAGAAGAAGAAGCAGCGGGAAAAAGACCTGGAGGAGTCCGTTGAGCGGATGAAGAATGAGATCGAGCTGCTCAAGGAGGACATCAAAAAGGTCAAGGGTGCCAGGGAAAAGGAACTGCGCAAGGGCGGCAAATTTCAAGGCTTGGAAGAAGAGGTCAAGAAACACTCGCACGAGATGGTCCGATTGACAACAGTCATCGACCTGAAGAAGTCCAGCTTGGCCGAGGAAACCGACAAGCGCAAGAAACTCCAGAAGACCGTCAAGGAACTCGAATCCCAGCTCAAGGAGCGGAGCAAGATTTACGAGCAATTTCAACAGAAATACAACGCTGCGCACACAGAATTGACCAAGCAAACCGAGGAGGTCGAGAAGAAGGAGGAACTGATTCAGACTCTCCAGACCGGCGTTGCATCCAAGGAAGGGCAGGAGAGTGGTTACCAGGGCCAGTTACAGGACGCAAGAAATCGTGCCAGTACTGCTGCAACCGAACAGGAGCAGGCGAAGCTCAAAATTTCCCATTTGGAGAAGCAGATCAAAGAGGCGGAGCCGCGGGCAAAGAAGGCCAAGGAGCAGAATTCGGGTCTCCTGAAGGAGCTGGAGGGCCTGCGAAAGCAGGCTCAAAAGCTCGAGGGTGACCTCTCCAAGCTTGGCTTTGAGCCAGGCAAGGAGGAGGACATGTACAAGGAAGAGACTCAGAGACACCAACGTATCCGCGAGCTCAGAGAACAGTCCGACTCTCTAAAGAGGAAGGTTGCCAACATCGACTTCAGCTACAGCGATCCCTCTCCGAAATTCGACCGGTCGAGAGTCAAGGGTCTGGTTGCTCAGCTGTTCGCTCTTGAGAAGGAGCACACCCGGGCTGGAACTGCGCTTGAGATTTGCGCGGGTGGTCGCCTGTACAACGTGGTCGTCGACACAGCCGAGACAGGTACGCAGCTTCTGCAGAACGGCAAGCTGAAGAAACGTGTAACTATTATTCCCTTGAACAAGATCTCTGCATTCAGAGCTTCTGCAGAGGTAAGAAGACCAGTGGACGTTTACTTGAATCTGCGCTGACTCTTTTTCAGAAAATCGGCGCAGCACAAAGGATCGCACCAGGCAAAGTCGATCTCGCGTTATCTCTCATTGGCTACGATGATGAGGTGACTGCAGCGATGGAGTACGTCTTTGGTTCGACTTTGATCTGCGATGATGCCGAAACAGCCAAGCGCGTCACTTTCGACCCTGCAGTACGGATGAAGAGCGTTACTCTCGAGGGTGATGTTTACGACCCTTCGGGTACTCTCTCTGGTGGCAGCTCTCCTCAATCAAGTGGTGTGCTTGTGACGCTACAGAAGCTGAATGAGCTCACCAAAGAGCTGAAGGCCCAGGAGCAAGCTCTGGGCATGCTCCAGTCGACGATAGCACGTGAGAAGAAGAAGCTTGATGCTGCTAAGAAGATCAAACAGGAGTTGGATCTCAAGGCCCATGAGATCAAGCTCGCAGAGGAGCAGATCAATAGCAACTCCTCATCTTCGGTACGTTATGTAATGGGGAATATTTGTACGGCCTGGCTAATATTTCATAGATCATCCAAGCTGTCGAGGAGATGAAGTCCACAATCACCCAACTGAAGACGAATATCACCGACGCAAAAACACGACAGGACGAAGCATCCAAGGAAGTCAAGCGCATCGAGCGCGACATGAATGAATTCAGTAAGAACAAGGACAGCAAGCTTGCCGAACTGCAGAAATCCCTCGATCAGCTGAAGAAGGCTTTGGCCAAGAACAACGCGTCCATCAAGCCGCTACAACAAGAAATGCGAGAAGCCATGCTTGAGTCGGAACAGTGTGGTAGTGACCTGGCCGCTGCACAAGAGCAACTTCAAGACGCCGATACAACACTAGCCGCACAACAGGAGGAAATTGACACCTTGACCCGGGAGCAGGCACAAGCAAAGGATGCCCACGACATGGCAGCGGCACATCTAGAAGATGAGCAGGCCAAGCTCACAGGCTTCGATGACGAGCTGCGCGCACTTGATGACGCCGTGAGCACCAAGTCTAAGCAAATTACGGAGGAGAACTTGGAGCTGCAGAAGCTTGGCCACCAAATTGAAAAGTTTGACAAGGAGCTACAAGGCGCACGGCAAGCCGTGTCTGCGCTAGAGCAAGAGCACGACTGGATCGTCGATGAACAAGAACACTTCGGCCGCCCGGGCACACCCTATGACTTCTCAGGCCAAAACATGTCCGAATGCAAAGCCACGCTCAAGAACCTGACGGAGCGCTTCCAGGGCATGAAGAAGAAGATCAACCCCAAGGTCATGAACATGATCGACAGCGTCGAGAAGAAGGAAGTCTCGCTCAAGAACATGATGCGCACGGTCATCCGCGACAAGCGCAAAATCGAGGAGACGATTACTTCCCTCGACGCTTACAAGCGAGATGCGCTCCAGAAGACGTGGGAGAAGGTCAACGCAGACTTCGGCAACATCTTCAACGAGCTGCTGCCCGGCTCCTTCGCCAAGCTCGATCCCCCCGAGGGCAAGACCATCGCCGACGGCCTTGAAGTCAAGGTTTCCCTCGGCAAGGTCTGGAAGCAGAGCCTGACGGAACTCAGTGGTGGTCAGAGGTCTCTCGTCGCGCTGTCCCTCATCATGGCGCTCCTGCAGTTCAAGCCGGCGCCGATGTACATCCTGGACGAAGTCGACGCCGCGTTGGATCTGAGCCATACGCAGAATATTGGTCGGTTGATCAAGACAAGATTCAAGGGCAGCCAGTTCATCGTCGTGTCGTTGAAGGACGGCATGTTCCAGAACGCGAACCGCATCTTCAGGACGAGGTTCAGCGATGGTACCAGTGTCGTTCAAGCTTTGACGCCGGCGGATTTGAAGTAGGAGGTGGCTTGGGGGATGTGTCGAATGGGTGGCATTTGTGCGGGTTTTGTCGGAGTTTCTGGAAAATAAGGGCTGCTGGGAATCGGTGATGGAAATTATGGGCAAGGGCGCTGGCGCTGCGTCGACGGGGTCACACTTCTTTGTTTCTCTTTTTCTTCGCACCGGACGGTGGGTGGGCTCAAAGTGGCTTCTGTCGAATGATGTCGATACCAGGCGTTTGTTTGTGAATGTGCGACGGACGAGTTACTTCGCATGCACACATTCGATGAAAGAAACGTCTCCGCGAATTAAGCCTGATGAGATGCTCAGGGGACCGCATAAATGCTCTCAGCTTGCTGTGGAATGGCATTATGAAGAATGCCGGCCATTCATTCCTCGCATTCAGGTAATCTGTTCTATGATTGGGAGACTGAACCAGTAGTAAAGACAACAATAAGAAGCTGAAGCTCTGGATCCAGATCAGCGAAAATGAAACCCAGCAGAAGCCATGTCTGCCACTAACAGTGAGGTATTGATTGCACCCTGTCGAGCATTATGAATCGTTCCTGAGACCCATCATTCCTGAGCGCCGCTGCGAGTTGTGATGGCGCTACCTGCCGCCGCCAAAGGCTCTGATCCTGCAGGGCCAACGAAGAAGGAAGAAAGAAACGGCGACCGCGGCTGGGGCGCACTGCTCTGTCAAGGTCTCCCTAACCGCGTGTCAATCACCTGTCCTTCTTCTTCTTTGAATCCGACGCTTCCGCACCGGTCTTCCGCTTGCTCTCGTCGCCGCGCTTGCTGCTCGCCGCGTCCTTCTTCTTCTCTTTCTTGAGGTCCTCGAGCAGGTCGTCCGAGTCGCCGTCGTTGAAGACGGAGAAGGTTTCCTTGGGCTGGTTGATCTTGTCCTTGGGCATTGCGCTGGCGGAAGACTTGATGACGTGAATCGACGGCATTAAAACGGGGCTGGTGTACGCGCGCGGAGCGAGGTGGGGACGGCGTCAACGGCGACGGTCGACAGCAAAACACACACACACAGCAAGAGTGCGAAGAGGATGCAGGCCGCTGGACAGCCCGCTTTCATCGACACCTTTTATTGCGCGGTGTGCGCTGGCCACCGCCCACACACGCACCCCTGAAGCGGGCGCGGCAGACAATCACGAGATGCGAGAGACGGATGACCTCGTCCTGGTGTCACACGGCAGTTGAAACCTCCGAATATTGGCTGTCCAGGCACACACACATGCGTTGCGGTGGCTGTGGCTTTGGCCACAAGGCTCGCCCGCGCCCTCGCCGTCACAGACACTCATTCGGCGCCTCGAAAAGCAGGGCGGCGGCCGCGGTGGGCTGAGGTGTGGGTGTGCGGTGGGGGTCCGTTGCCCGCGCCTTCGCCGGGTCGCGCGGTCGCGGCCGGCCACGTCTTTGCCCCATTCGCTGCAGCCTTATCGGGTTGCCCCGGCCGCGCTGACCACCCTTAGACAAGCGCATAGCATGTCTCTGCTAAGCCGCTGATCGTCTCCCAGGTACGCGCCGTTCTGTACCCCCGGGTCTCAGCCTGTCTCTCGATTCAGCCCGTGTTCCTGGATCAAATCCACGTTTGTGACACCGCAGGCCTGGGCGATTAAGCCGTGGCAGATTTATCCGGAATGGAACTTGGACTGCTCGCAAAAATGTGGATTGGAATCGAGATCTCTATTTACTTTTTACAAGGCTTGTAGGAGCGGTTTTCGGTCCTGTCTCGGAGTAAGGCGTATTACTATTGCCACATTGATCTGCTGAGGACAGATGGCGGGCATTGGCTGAGAGTGAAGGTGCCATGTTTGCGCCAGCCTTTGTCCAGAGCTGATCGGCTTATTCTGCTGGATCATTGCCATCACGTGTTCCAAGATAAAGTTTGGCCTTCTTCAACGGCGGCAACATTGATGGCGAATAGGCACGAGTCTCGGAAAGCCCTCAACGCCTTAGGACGGCAGGTGAATGGTCCATACTTTCTCATCCGCCGCTGATGCGGTTCTTCGTCTACATTTCCTTGCTTAACTATTGACGAGCTACTGCCACCTACATAAAAGTCTGGAAGGAATTAGTCCACCTCAAAGCTATAGCACAGCACTTCATAAGGCAGAGCTTACTGGTGGGCCAATGTATCAATTTCACTGACTAAGGGGGTTTGTCACCTTTTTCATGACTAACAAGGATGCCAAACCTCCTTCTTTCAGCGTATGGTCTAAAGCTCGTTGACCATTTGAATATATGAAAAAAGGAGGAGGGGAAGTCTTATTTGAACACATGGGCTCTCTATTGGATATATATCGAATTGGCGGGTTAGCGGTTTTCTTGATTCTTTCCCCATCTGCTTATCTGCTGCTCGCTCTTTCAGTTTCTATTTGCCCCTTACCAATTTGAGAATGTCTGATTGCTTTCCCAACTTCACCTTAATTCTTAATTTAATGGATGATAAGGCAAACGATATTTACCGCCAAGCTTCACGCAATTAATGTCTGCCCGATCAGCTGCCTGCACTCTTCTGCATTATGCCTTGGAAGGCCAACATCCTACAGTGGAGCATTTTTGTTTTCAAGAGAGTAGAACTCTTTTGGTATGAAAGTCACAGCTATGTGGCACGCCTATTTTCCCTGTTCATTAATGAACAGTAGACGGATAGGGGAGATGATGAGCAAATGAAAGGATACCAAGTATGAGGTGTTGTATCGTGTAGCTAGGAGCAGGATCCAACCGGACCATAAGCCCTCATCCGCTGCCGACGTCGCTCCTGTTCCACTATTGCCTGGATTACCTACTGATCCACAGGGTCTACGCCAAAATCCTTTAGACCCGTGCCACCTGACCCGTAGTGCTTCTCCTGAAATCACAGCTTGTCTCTGGTCGATCTTGTCCTTGTTCCACTGCTCGAATCACAGTTTCAGAGACATAACTTCCTTGATCATGGCCCTTGTCACCATTTGCTTTGTAACATCTGCAGACTCCACAAGTGGGTCTGATGTTGGTCATGGAAGCCAATACAGCCACGGCAGCTACGAAAGTTATGGAACTGCTTCTATTGCGAGTGATAATATTTGGATGGGTTCCAAAAGTGGGTCCATGTCCGGAAAGTCTCGAAGAAACGGCAAATGGTCGCATCGATTTGCTCCATACAGTAGCAAAAGATGCCGAAGCCGCTCACGGGACCAGGACCTTGTCGAGTACCCCTACAAGCCTTGCCCAGAGTACTTCCGAAAGCGCCATATTGAAGTCTGCCATTTTCCACGGACGTTATGGGTTTGCTCTTCCTGGAAATCCAGTGAGGACACAACAAAGTGCTTGTATTGCGGGTTTGCCACCACTTCCGGAACTAGTGCCCATACCCGCTGCCACGCTTGGTTGCCTAAGCCAGAAGAGGAGAGAACACTTTATTGCAAAGATTTGTTCTCTCTACATGTCATCAAGCGCATCTACGCGAAGGAAGCACCTTCTCCGTCAAAAACTTTGAAAGTTATCTACTCGCGCTGCAGCAGCAATTCAACCTGAAGACTTGCTTGTTCAATATGGATACTGCGGGTATCAATGTCCTGACTGGGACGAGAGATTGGACCGTGTGAAAATTTATCTTGAGTGTGGAGTAGACAAAGATGATTGGTGGCAAGAAAGGCATATGAAACCTGGTCTATTGCCGTATGGAGAGGATATAACTCTAGATTTGTAAGAAAGACCCCGAATTGCGTCTTCAATGATCACTGAAATGTTGCATCAGGTACGAGCCTTGCCAGTGCCGCTCCTGTCACAGGTCTTTTGTCTGTATGCAATCAGCTGTTTAAACCCACAGCACGTGTCGCATTGGTCTTGTAGCTTTTTGTTGGGCCTAGGAGATATCTGGTGATTAGGCTCCATAGAAAGGCAATATTGCATCTACTGTGGAAAATCAGAGCCTGAGTCGGTCTCTGAGAAGGCCGCCGCAGAGGATCATGCTAAGAAACACAAGTACCGAGCTTGCACCCGACACTTTTACGACGCTGAAAATGACTTCAAACAGCACTTAGCATCCTTTCGTGCTGCAAAAGGAATTGTGTTGTTGGAAGACCGGCTGTTCATTTGCTCGGATAACCTCCCATCACTTTTTGAGAGGATTCCTGACCCTGCTCGTATTAGATAGGCACCAAAATAGCTTGGGTAATCTGTGTCAGGATGAAGCCTTAACTCTTCATAAAACTGAAGCTGGTTTGACTGGAACAAAACGGAGGCCGGCCTGCAAGGCGGGAGGTTTGGCCAAAGAACTATGTGGATTTTGTACGGTCGGTCTGGATATCACCTTGATTTCTTCAGTCAACAGCCCCAGATCGGTTGATCAAGTGCCTCGTTCTGATTGGTCTCGCCCGCCAGCTGCTGGGTTTCTTCCCAGATTTCACTCAAAATCCACAGACCCCAAAACGACGTCATGATATGATGCATAGAATGCTTAGTTTTCAAATCCAGAAAGCTTCAATTCTTGTGGTATAGCACGCCCAATATTGGGCTAAGCCACCATGGTGAGGATCCTTAAGCCTTGTCTGTCGCGTAAGCAAGCACTTGCTTATGACAGGGGGCTCATGAGCCACGTGAGAGGCGAGTGTCCTCTTTGAGAGGGTTGTGCAGAACATATTCATTTTCCAAAAGAAAAAGTATAAGAGTTTAGCTTTGACTACGTGGTACCGAGCTCAGCTGCCTTTGTGGGAGAAAGGAAGAGAGTCAAGCTCCTGGTAATATCACGTGCGGCGCCTGTGGCTGAGGCGCTGACGACCTGGGCGCGTCGCAGAAAACGCCTTCGTAGTCAAGGCCCAAGGCTGTCCATATAAGCTGAAATGTGCCGCACGCTAGCTGTTATGCTACATCTGATGTCATCTCCCTCGCGTTTCGAAGATGGAAACCTTACCGTCTTCATCGAAGCAGCCAACCGACAGCCCCCCAGCCACATTTGACTCTATTTTTGATAATGGCCCAAAAATTTCCCAACATACCAGCTTTGACTGTTTCATGGACACTCAGTCGGCCGACGAAAACCCAAGTAATCTACCACAGCTCTTTGCACCTTTTCCAGACTGGCCGGAAATTTCTATGCCTGAACCCCTCGACAGCTACGCAAATGGCGGCCGAGGTTTCTCATTTGCACTCCCGAACAACGATATTTGGACCTGGGAGAACAGTCTGGATTGTTGCAATAAAGATGTGGACAAAACGACTGCCGAAGGAGATTGGTTCGCCCATACATCGCCGCAAAATTCAGGCAAGGCCGAGGCTGGGGATGCTATTGCTCGGACAACTCTGAACACCCAGCCACCTGAAGAACCTTCCAACCAAAGGGTGGACCATGGCAAGAGAAAGGACCCGCGCACCAAGATACCGACAGAAGCACGAGTGGAACTGGACAAGCAGTTTGAGACTAACCCCTATCCTTCGCGGGACGACATGACAGCTTTGAGTAATTCGACTGGCCTACTTTTCAGAGTCATCAAAACTTGGTTTAATAACACAAGAAGGCGCAAATCAGTCAAAGGTGATTATAGGCTACTCAAACTGTAAGAAATCCCATTGATTCTGGACCTTAGAAGTAGAAGACCAGCAAAAGAGGAACGTTACCACCGCAAACCCGGAGAACTCAGACAAGAACCCATTCCGTCGGCATCGAATTTGGCAGTCCAGTCTAGGTGCAGCATCTACCATGTCCGATTCCTCCAGCAACGCATCAATAGACCGGTTCCTACAGGCACCGGAAGAGTCAGCCAAAGAGGATGACATCTGGAGAGCAATCTGCACTCCACCACCGATCAGAGGACCAATCCGACGGCGCACTGGCGACTACTCTGACGGATTAAGTTCAGCCGGTTCCGTGGGCAGCAGCCGCTCGGGATGGAGCGCCGGATCGTCCGGCAGAGCACCACGAAAGGGCCGGCGTAAATACCAATACCAGCCATACGACCGCAACTCCCGAGACGGATCAAAGGCGAAAAAAACCGCGGAGACGGAGAATCGGGGCTTTCCGTGCTCGTTCTGTCCGCGCAGCTTTCGGACGCAGTATGAATGGAAGCGGCACGAAATGGCTGTCCACCTTGGCGAAAACACGTGGATCTGCTCACCGTGGGCCGGAGACAGGTTTCCGGAACGTTGTTTCTACTGCGGCGAGTGGTATCCGGTTGCTGGACTTCACGACTGCCACCCGTGCTTTTCGAAGAACGAGGACGAACGGACGTTTTATCGGCGGGACAATTTCAAACAGCACCTCAGGACTGTCCATGCGGAAATGTACGGACGGGATTCATCTGCTACGCAGCGAGTTGAGGTTGATGAGGTAGTCAAAGCGTGCCATCGTGCGGTCTGTTCCGGTGTCTCTGTTCTTCCATGCGGAGTGTGTCAAATACAGTTTTCCGACTGGCCCGAGAGGTTTGCGCATCTTGGGAAGCATTACAAAAACGGCCAGTATCCCTACCTCGAGCCTGCTGAATGGGAGAAGAATTGCGCGTGGCTGTCGCGGAAAGCGTCAGATACGCTGAATACGATGGCCGAACTCGAATGCGACGCTGTCGACTATCAGTCGTCCGAGTGGCTTTGGGATGAAGCCCACAGGAAGTACTATTATCCAATGGTAGACAAAGAGGGTACGTCTCGGAGTTCTGCCTCCCAGCAATATCCAAGCTAACAGGAAATTAGGTCGCGTTAGATGTATCATTTGGGAGGATCAGCTTAACCTTGCAGAAGCGGACACAGTCATGCAGAACGGGAATTGAATTTATAATACAGGTATTAGAATCGCTATGCTACGCAGCCCAAAAAAGCACCGCGGATCAGCTTCCCCCAGCGCCTCGACAAAAACTCGACGCTTCGCTCATGCGCTTTCATGCCGGTCATTAATTACGTTCCTCCGCGTCATCTTCTCTTCCACAACCTTACTTCCCACACCCCTGAATATTCGCCGCCACAGCCTTGACGTACGACCCATTCCCCTCAACCGCAAAATCCGCCTCCTCCAAAAACACATTAAACATCCTACACGCAATGCTCGGCTGGCCAGCCGGGGCCCCGTAATGGCTTTCGCCCGGGACGTTGTACGCGAGGAAAGCGGCCTTGCAGCCGTCCAGGCCGTTGCACTGCTCGACGCAGTTGGACCACAGCGTCGTCTGGTTGGTGTAGGCGGCGTCGCTGAGCGGGCGGTCCCACGAGTAGATTTGCGCGGTTGCGATGTTGACGGTTGGGCGGTAGGCTTGTTGCGGGGTGGTGGTGAGGGTGGTGCGCGGGTAGGCGAGTTTGCAGGGGGGTTCGACGGGTTTGTAGGCGGGGCCGCCGGCGCGGGGGGAGAGGGAGAGGTCGATGGGGGTGGCGGTTGTGGAGGCGGCCAGGAGGGCGAGGACGGTTGGGATGGAGGAGAGCATTGTTGGTGTTGGTTGGTTGGGTGTGAGGGTTTTTTTTTCTGCGGCGGGAGGGGAGAGGCTGAGCGGTAGTGTCCGAGAAGGTTGGTGGAGGTTGAGTTTGTTTGCTGGTTGGCTGCGACGCAGAGGACGGTGGAGGTGGATGTCTTAAAGCTTTCGGGATGCGAGAGGGACGGAGGACTATGACGTCGTCGAAAGGGTCCAGGGTCGAGCTAGCGAGAGGAATGCGGGACAGGAAACGAGCGGCGGCGCGGAACGTTTTTTGTAGCCGAACCGGGCGTGGCTTGACGAGAGAAGGGAGGAGGTCGGCGAGAAGGTTTCGGAGCTTAATCTGCGCTTGCACGCCTGAACCGTACACCTGCCGGGAATACGACGTCGTAGGCAAAAGGAGGTTGGAAGGCGGAGTGTGTCGTGTCGCAGCAAAATGGGATGGCTTGTGATCAGCTTCCCACACCGCTCACACACCGTGCGGCGGCCCATTCTTCTATTCATAGGGAGCGGAGCATGCAGGGACGGATGGCCCGGACTGGTCGATCTCGTGGATGTGGAGTGTCGCGCCCCATTCCCTCCGCCGCCGGGGACGTCATCGCGGCCCGAAACAGCAGCGCGCCATCAGCTCCTTCAGCTTCGTGTCTGCGGACAAGCATCGCCGAGAGGCCGGGCGCCGAGCGCCACCACAACTACTGCCCCCGCCAGCCCACCGCCCCTCTTCTACTGCATGTTGACTGGTGCGACAGCCCTGCCCGGCCGGCCACTCCATCATCCGCCGTCCAACCTCCGTCTCGCAGGCATCCTCGCCGGGCCGAGCGGCTGATCGCGATTTCCGAGCGGCACGCTGAATGGACCCATCCCTGGCCAGTGATGTAAGCGATGACATCGGCGCTCCTGATGCGCAATGGTTCCTGTTTCCTTGCCCGGCAACGAGTGTTTCGCACCTCCAGGAGGAGAGATGAGCTTGTCGTGCCAGGAACGTGATCGGGTCGATGAGCGGGGATTCCTGTGAGAGGTTACATCGCTGCAAAGCTGCTGCTGCGGCGGCGGCAGGCGGAAGCTGTACGATACCGGGAGCTGCGGGTGGCTGCGTTTTTCCCTAGCGCGTGCTTGGGTCGGGAGCGTGTCGCCACTCGCGCCTGTACGGGTACTGCACGTATGTACCTCGCTCTCCTCGCGCCGTATTCCCTATGGCGAATGCCATGTAGAGGCATCCGTTGGGCTGGAGCATGCTCATCCCCACCCGTCGTCAATATAGGCGCTGCTTTATAGCCTCTTCGAGCACCACACTTTACCCCAAGCAGCCCTCGCTTTCACGCTAAACCGTCCGCATGCTGTGCTAGGATGCACAGCCTCGTGTTCCGACCTGCAGGAGCTGCAGTTGGCAGCGTGGCAGCCTGGGCTCCACACGGCTGAAGAATAGAAACACTGCTCTCGTGATATCGCTGCTATCCCGCCCAACGATGCTACTCTCCCTGCTCATCATTACATTGGAAAAAGTCGATCCACTTTATCGAAGAGAACCGGCAGTACGGAGCGTGTCTTTTCCCTTTGGAAGGAATTTACTTCTCCCGCTAGTCCATGTATTCGAGCCACTCTATGTGCAAAGGTCTTTTTGGTTTTTTGATATTACTAGCGAAGCCCACGCAGAGCGCAGGCCGTTTTCTCCCAATCCCCCACACCACCGAAACCAAGCGCTAACCCACAGCCATCCCCAATTCGAGTGAAGAAGTGGGGAGAAGGAAAAAAAATGAAAACCCAATTGCCGTTGAGGGCAAGCAAGCGCGGGTCGGATATCTCTGGTGAAGAAATACTAAAGTGAAGTACCGGCAGATCTTTGTTTTTCGTTTCGTGTCCCGTTCCATTCTCGTCATATAGTCTCATTATTTCGTCTTGTTTGTTGAAACGACGCCACGCCAATCTTCCCTTTTGATGCAAAACCGTTTTGCGAGCAACATGTTGATGAAATTGCCTCTTTGTTTTGCTCCGATGTTGAAAACCCTGTAATGTTGAAATGCCCGTCCCTTTTTTGTTTTTTGAACCCCTGAGAAAAGGACGTTGAATGGTTCTGAGACTTCTCCGACGCCGCATGTGAAAACTCTTTTTTGTTGAAAACTCCGGAAACGCCGACGCTGTATGCACAAGACTCGACTGCGTGCGTGTACGCAGTCGACAAGTGTGGTTGTGGAAGAATATTTTAGTTCTTCTCGGCGGTGCCATTCTGGATCGCTGTGGTGGACTGGCCGTTGACAATCGTGTCGGGAATCTTGGCGGTACCGTTGGTGTGGGAGGCACCATTGGTATGGGCATCACCGTTGACATCTGCTGCCGCCGTTCCATGGACTTCCTTGTCGAGATCCGGCACCGCGAGACCGTCGAAGAGCGCGAAAATGCCGTTGGAGACGTGGAAATCGTTGTGCACTACGACGGGTTAGAAGTCGCAAAAAGTAGCGATAACAGTTGCACTTACCAATGTTGACCAGGTACCACGTGTCTACGAGATCTTCGATCACATAGCGAGAAGGACTCGCAGCACTGTAGCACTTGGACCAGTCTTCTCCCAAACGGAAGAAC
The DNA here is from genome assembly GCA_037356115.1 of Neofusicoccum sp. Z2. Lineage (NCBI taxonomy): Eukaryota > Fungi > Ascomycota > Dothideomycetes > Botryosphaeriales > Botryosphaeriaceae > Neofusicoccum > Neofusicoccum sp. Z2. The sequence continues at coordinate 456,010 of JBAWJY010000008.1, forward strand.
TCGTCCTTCCAGGCAAGGAAACTGATGGTCTCGACAATAGTGGGCTGGACGATCTCCTTACCGGGGAAGACGCCCCAGGTTACGGCGTTCGGTCCCTCTCCAGTGGTGTTTGTCTTGAGATCACCAGCTCTGTTGACAGCGTAGTACGTCATCTCGGGATCACGCTCAACGCGAGTAATCAGCTCCGAAATCAGCTCGGGGGACACCAAGACCTCGAGGTACGCCTTCTGGTAGACAAATCCGTTGCGAGGTCCCCATCCGTAGACAGAGTGTGATGACTTGGCACCATCGACGGCAGGCTGCGAGTTGATGGTGAGGAGACCGCGCTTGTTGAGTTTGACAAGGTCCTGCTTAAGCACATCGGCCTCGGATGTGATTGGCTGCTCGCTCCAAGGAAGGCTGTCAAGCTTTCCCTCCATGTACCTCACGAAAAGATTTGCGACGTCGCGAACGGTCTTGGGCATGCCCCAAAGCTTAATGTTCTGCTCGTTGGTGCCCTTTAGACCAATCCCGTAGGCATCCAGCTCGCCAAAGGCAGGAGACCTCGAATCACCCCAGCGTCCGTTGGGGAACTCGTCCCAGTCCTGGGTACGCACGACGTAGGACCGGTTGCGGTTCCGCCAGAAGATGGGGCGGACGTTCTCTTCGCGGCGACCGGGGGCAAGGGAGGGGCGCCAGGGAAGAGGCTTCTCGAGCGGGCTGTGGACATCCGGGGTAACACCGAGCTCGTCCAGGACCATGCGCGTCGATTGGGCAAGATTCATGGTGTAGCTGCAGGCGTTAGACAAATCACATCTATCGGAACGTTTTCCACTTACAAGTGCAGGTGGATGATGCCGGCCTCCATCAACCGGCGACACATCTTTGTAACCAGATGCTTGCCAATTTCGCGCACCTCGGCATCGTCGTTCTTGACCGGCTCGAGCGCGTCCAGCCAGTCCTGAGGGACGTGGCACTTGGTCCAGGTGGCGCGCCTCATAAACGCAGCATAGGTGTGGATGGGCATGATTCCGGGGACAATCGGCACGGTGATGCCCTTGGCGCGGACCTTGCCGACCCAGTCAAGGAAGATGTCGACGTCGTAGAACATCTGCGTCACGATGAAGGTGCCGCCAGCGTCGACCTTCTCCTTCAGGTGGTCCAGCAGGAGGTCGGGGTCGTCCTGGTCTTCGCATCCCTCCGAGTATCCGGCAACGCCAATGTCGAAGTGGTCGCCGTACTGGTCCTTGATGTACTTGACCAGGTCCTTTGCGTACCGGAACCCGCCGGCAGTGGCCTCCCACTTCTCCTTCTCTCGCGGCGGGTCGCCCCTCAGAGCCAGGATGTTCTGGCAGCCAGCGTTGTATGCCTCGCGCAGGGCCTCGTCCAGCTTGGACTTTTCCATATCGGTGCAGGTCAGATGCATGCAGGTCTCCAGGCCGTAGACGGACTGTGCGACCTTGACCATCTCGCAGGTGAGTGTCGAGTTGCGGCCGCCGGCACCCCAGGTGATGTCGATGAAGGTCGGCCCCAGGCCGTGCATGCGATCCATACGGTCATAGAGGTTCTGGACGCCCTGGGCGGTTTTCGGCGGGAAGAACTCGAAGGAGAAGGAGGCCTTGCCAGACTTCTGGCCCTCGTACAGCTTCTGCGAGATGTGCATGGTGGGAGTCGTCCAGAAGGCGCAAGGTGCTTGCTGGGCGCTTTGTCAGAGGTCGCGCGCGAAGACAATGGGAAGCGCAAAGCGCGCGGTGATATAGAGGCAGCGAACACGTACTAATAACAGCTGTCAATCAAAAGTCGCCGGTACCGGGGATGCTGCCCTCCTCCGCTAGGCCAATTGCCTGCTATCCAATATAACGAACGCGAGCCCAGCGATCCGCAAGCTCTCGCAGCATGTACCGCGGGAGGTGGTGTCGTGCCTTGGAGAGGATGGAGATGCGCGGCGGAGACGGAGGCGTGCAGCGGAGCGGCGAAGTGACTGGGCTGGCAGGCTGGTCGGCGGCGGCGGCGGGGCCTAGCAAAAATTCCCCGCTACCACCGGGGGCGCATCAGCACTCCAGCTAGGCGGTCCGGCCGCGGAGGCGACTCATGACGCGCGCCGCCGCTCGGCCTCCGACCGCCCTGCCCTCGGGCGCTTTGCGCTGGCTGCTCCGGCGACTTTTGGAGACTTTTATCCAGCGCGCCCCTCTCTCCGCCGCCGCCCACTTCGCCCGCGCCGCCGCCTAGTACCGCGCACACGCCGCTGCCCGGATTACCCAATGCAGCCATTCCAGCGCGCACGCGGGGCCCCTCCCCCCCTCCGCCTACAAGAATGACGCTGTACAGGCTGTTCTGCTGCCATTGACTCGCTCCCAGTTGCCTCTCGTCGCCGTCGCGCTCGTTGACACCCAATCGCTCCACACACAATGGCCGCCTCGCGCCCGCGCCGCATCGTCGGCACCAGCCTCAAGATGTACTTCGACCTGGACCGCACCCTCTCCTACGTCAAAGGCGTCGCCGAATTGTCCGCGCACGCAGAGGCGAACAACGTCGACCTGTTTGTCGTCCCCGACTTCGTCACCATCCTCGAGGCACGCCGGATACTGCAGGATACATCCGTCCTTCTCGGCGCGCAGGATGCGTTTTGGGAATCCAGCGGCCCGTACACCGGCGAAGTCTCTCCTCATGTGCTGCAGCAGGCTGGCGTCAGGTTGATCGAGATGGGTCACGCGGAGCGAAGGAGAATATTCGGCGAGAATGACGAGCAGGTCGCGAAAAAGGTTGCTGCAGCTGCAAAGCACGGACACATACCTCTTGTCTGCATCGGCGAGAAGACGCACGGCACGGTTGCCTCGGCCGCTGTGGGGTTGGCCGTCGAAGAATGCCGGCCCCAGGTCATGTCGGTTCTGGCTGCCGTGCCGGACGACGCTGAGGTGATACTGGCATACGAACCCGTCTGGGCCATCGGCGCTAAGGAGCCTGCCGATGCGGACCATGTGGTGAACGTCACCAGAGAGCTTAGGAAGATGGCGGCCGCGAGGACGGGAACCACGAGGATTTTGTACGGCGGGAGCGCTGGTCCTGGCACATTCGCAAAGCTCGCTGACGGGGTGGACGGCCTCTTCCTGGGACGCTTTGCCCACGATCTGGCAAATCTTCAGCAAGTCATCACCGAGGTTGGGCAAACTTGAACAACAAAGAATCCATAGGCGCCCTGCAATGATCCTCAAAAGCGGCAGAGCTGCAGGCTTCATGTGAGACATGTCAAGTTACATATTGTGAAACGCAGAAAGAGCCTTTTGATGAATGAGGGCGGAAGTGGCCCCTGAGAGCATCCGTCTTTGCATACATATATGACAGGCTCTTCAGCGCGCAACAAAATGCGACAAGCGTTGGTCATCGCGCGGGGAAATGCTCTATGCCGTTTATCAGCAAGGAAACGCCAATGGCGCCGATGGAGACCGGCTACCTCGGCTGAGATTGATGACGCTCTCAGACGCTTCTTTCCACTTCAAAAGCCTTCTAGCTCCCAGCCTATATGTCGCGGAAAGCCTCGGCTCTCGTTCGTGGAAGTTCTGGTCGTCCGTGGTGCAGAGTGATTGCGTCATCAAGGCCCTTCCACACCAGCATCCCCATCACTACTAGTAGCACTCACTCGAGAAACCCCGCAGCCAGCGCCAACAGACTAAGGTATGTGAGTATGCCGTCAACCGCCATCGCAAGGCTCGTCCAGACGTCTTTCCATCTTCGAGGGTGAGCTCTCTGCCGCACGCCGAGCGAGCACATGGACGGTGCTCCTCATCGCGAAATTGTGGAGACGAAAAGAGAGAACTTGACTGATCTCGCTGCGACCAGCTCCATTCCAGCAGTCCGATACAAGAGCAGAATGACTGAGGCAACGACGAACCCGCTTTCTGGCCTGTGGAAGCCTACCCATCTCCAGGCGCTGTGGTATGGCCCCGACTGTGTGAAGAAGCATCTCTTGGAGTCCCTTCCGAAGGAAACTTCCAAGGCTTTCATCCTCACTGGCTCGTCCCTGGCGAACAAGACCCCGCTCATCCGACAGACCGAGGAACTGCTGGGCCAGAAGCATCATGCCGGGACCTTTGCAAACATTAAGCAGCACGCGCCCGTCGCCCAGCTTGACGAGGCGACCGATGAGGTGATCAAAGACCCGAGCATCGACACCATCATTTCCATTGGTGGCGGAAGCCCCATTGATTCCGCCAAAGCAGTCTCGTATCGTCTGAACGAAAGGGCTGGCAGATTTCTTTTCCATATTACTATTCCGACGACCCTTAGTGCGGCCGAGTGCACGATGGGTGCAGGGTACACCGAGAAAGATGGTATCAAGACCGGTGTGGGGCATCCCGAACTGGCGCCTCACGTCATCTTCTACGACTCGTAAGAAAGCCCCGACGCCGGATCGACGAGGGTGGCTAACGAATCGGCAGCAAATTCGCCCTGGAAACACCCCCGAAGCTGTGGATGTCGACGGCTCTCCGAGCCCTAGACCACGCCGTGGAGCTCCTGTACCATCCGACCGCGACCGAGGTACCTGCGAAGCAGATGTGTTTGTCAGCAGCGTCCGGATTGTTCAGCTATCTGCCCAAATATAAAGACGAGCCTAAAAATGAAGACTATATTACGCAACTGCAGCTCGCTTCCTTCGCTTCACTAGGCTTCCTTGGCCTTAACATGAAGGGAGGCTTGGGCCTGAGCCACACCCTCGGCTACGCGTTGGGGTCCCCGTACTCCATACCGCACGGAATCACGTCCTGCCTTACGCTTGGACACGTTGTCAAGCTCAAGGCGCAAGACCCTGAGGCCGCCGCGCAGATCGCCCGGATGGCCCCGTTCATTGGTCTGCCACGGTCTGGAAACGATCAGCAAGACGCCACGAAAGTCGGTGATGCGATCCTCGAGCTGGTCAGGAATCTGGGGTTGGCCACCACACTGAAGGAGCACGGGGTCGGCGAGGACCAGATCCCCATCATCGTCAAGAGGGCTACACGACAAGAGCAGGGAGAGCTGTACGACAAGGTAGCGAGCCTCGTCAAGACGCTGTACTGATAAGGGACTTTTGGCGGCAATCTCGACAGTTTCAACAATTGAAATCTAGCCAATCTGCGGCCATTAACCTTCTTGCTCCCCCCGATGCTTGTAACCCCGCTTTCTCCGTCCTGTTGACGCGGCATCCGGATTGCGACGCATCGGTATTCCCGCTGTCTCAACCGTGTCCCCGGGCCCGCAGTGAGGCTGCGTTCCCAACCTTCCCCGATGGCTTTAGCAGTTCTTGAAGCGCTCCCGCCCGTGCAGAGCTGAAGAAGGGCACCATTTTCATTTGACAGACACTGATGCCGATCCATATTTGTGCGACGTCAAATGCGTCCTGCTGTCCCGCCGGCCACATTAGAGGGAAATAGTCTTCGTCCGCGAGGTCGTCCGAGGAAATGGCTGAGCAGATCATGGGCGGGCGCCAGCATGACGACAGGTTTCAGTGGGCGCCTGCAGCGCCGCCCGTCTCTCGGCAGTGCGATAGGGCTCACCAATCGATCGCGAGCGGCGTGGGAAATTGGCGCCCAGCTCTTCAGCCTTGTACGCCGCTTGGAGGACACGCCGCAGCCGTGTAACCGCTTTCGGACCTCGCGCTCGGCGTTTCTGCCCGTTGTGCCACCCCAGGCGCCTCGCGGCAGGGGTGCGAGGGGGTCAGCACTTGCCGAAACCGGCACGTCCCCGCGGCGTGTCTGATATTGGAGAGGTCGCGGAGAGGGAGCGGTGAGTCTGGACTGCCCTATGTTGCCCACGTCCCAGAATACCCGTCGCGCCCAGGCGTAGGGCGTCGATCATTCGCACCAACCCTGCCGCAACTCAGAGCGCACTGAACTTCGGGAGCTGCAGAGCCTCTTCCGCGAGCTAGTGCGGCCGTGTTGGGCGACGGGCGCCCTGTTTGGTGATGTGCCGCATCGCTTAAGCTTGCTGCATGCATCGACGGCGACGGAGCTCCCACTCGTTTCCGCCACATGACAGCACTGCTCGTCCCTCCCGGGGGTGCCTTTCCGCGCTCACTGCAGCCATGCAAGCGCGCCGCCAATCAGTCGCCCGCGTCCCCCGTCGTCTGGGCTAACCAAGGCAATAGGCACGGTCGAAGCGCATGCCGCGCCTACATCACCCGTCGACGGGTGTGATCAGCCCCGTCCCCTCTCATGGCCAGCCTCGGACCCCCGTCGCCGCGAGCAGTTACGAGGCCCAGTGTGACTGCATGCCCCATCGCGATCAGATGTCAGAAGTGCCTGGATCCTCTTTCCAGCAGTTCCGGAGGCGTTGTCGGCGTTCTTATGTCCGGCTCGGAACTGCCTTGTGCGCGCAGACGACGCAGGAGAATGCCTGCCTTAGGGCTGATCCGCTGGCCATCCGGTTAGCATCTGCGACATGCATTGCGGAGAGCATGAGCGCGCGAGCGGCAGCAGTTCGTATCAAGCCGCTGCGCGCTGCAGCCTGTTCAGCGCTGCTTCGTCCCAGTCAACACCCGCCCTCCCGCGCTTGCGGCGCCGCGAGAGTCCTGCATTGGTGGCACCTCCGGCCCCGAGCGCCAAATCTCACCCTCAGCCCTACCAGATAAAGCTCGTGCCAGCCAGGACGACCTGCAGGCGTGTCTTCCTCCCGGCCGCCCTACGTCAGGCACATGGAACGTTAGTCATGGACGCTGACATTGACTAATGGTCCTCATGCGCTCATGGGCGGAACCCTGGTCGGGGTGCGCGCTCTCAACGGCGCGCCGCTACATCCGGCGAGCTCAGAGCGTGCTGATCCGCTGCAAGGCTGACACCGGAGCCTGGCAAGCATCCACTCGAGCCGACAGCGGCGCCCAGCCCTCAAACCCACCTCTCTGTTCTCGATGAGCGGGCCGCAGCCGTCCTGGGCCACCGGATCCAATCACGACGCCATCTTGGTCATCAGACGCCTTTCCAGTGCAACTTTGCCTGCCCTGCTTCGCCAACTCAGAGCAGCACCGGGCCCCCGGCATGACGCGAGGTTCCCAATTGCCTGGCTTTGGTGCTTATCCCGCCTCCCCTCCTTGAGTTCGGGAGACCCTGTGTAGGAAACCTGCCCATGTCTCTCCGCTCGGCGCGCGGTCCGCAACAAATTGCACAAATAGCACGCGAAGGGGTGCAGCTCAGACGGGCGCCGCCGCCCTACGAAGTGCATACCGCTCGAAAGGACGGTTCCGCACCTGCGTGCACGCCATCAGCGATCTATAAGTCATCTTCCACGCCTCGGCCTCGTCCACACACCTCTTCTCATCGTCGATACACTTGCCATCCCTGGAACGCATACCTGCCGCTCGGTCCCGTCAAGGCTGGCGCCAACTAGTCGCGCAGCCCCCGCATTACCCGCACCTACCCTCAGCCCTACGAGCTTATTTACACCCGAGCCCCAGGGCCTCTGCTGTCGAGCCTGATCACTTCAGCGCTGCAGCCTTCCTTCTCCTCTCCGCTCTCCTCCTCACCCCTCCTCCCCCAGCCTTCCCACGCAATGGAGTCCCAACACTTCGAGTACTGGCAGCCGCAACAAGACCCCTACGCGCGACCGCAAGCCGCTTATTACGAGTACACGCCAGACCTAGGTAGCATACCCAGCCTCAGTGCCTCTCCAGTAAGCTGCCCGCGCGTTCAGTAATCCGCCTCGTATCACCCCGGTCGTCTTCACGGCCCGCCCAGCCCTCATCACATCCGTCCTCGGTGACTTGCATGCATCACTCTACCATGTGGCATGATTGTGGCTTGAGCTCGAGAGCTTTTTGCATCGCTAACACTTTTCGCCAGACCTCGACCGCCACGTTCGATGCAAGCACGCCGACGCCTGCACCGCAGCCAATGCAGCAACGACATCAACCACAGCACATCTACAACCAAACGCAAGCACAGTCGTACAGCACATTCGCCTACCAGCTTCCGGTCACGCCCAGCGACTTCGGCTCCGCTGACGAAGGGGGCGGCGCTGCCGGAGCCTTGCCAAGTCCACCTTACGTCTGCAGCCCGCGACAGTCAAATGCAGATCTGGGATATTCCTTTTCGCCCGAAAATGCGACCTTCCCTTTGCACATTGTCAACGAACAAGGATTCGGCCAAGGCCATGCGCCCGTCAGAAGTGCGAGCAACGGGAGTACCTGGAGTGCTGCAAGCAATGGCAGCCTGCAAACAGAGCGGACGCATGTGACGAGCGGCGTAAGTTTCACTCTCGATCCATCACACGCCAAGTCATTCGCTTGCGACTTCCTTTCCCGTCTATTGTTGTCGCATGGCCTCATCGCCCACCGTTAAGCCCTGCGGAGACTGATTCCGGTTTCCCAACAGCGCCGGCGTGCCCAAAATCGCGCAGCTCAACGCGCGTTCCGCGAGCGCAAAGAGAAGCACGCCAAAGACCTCGAAGCCCAGCTCGCCCTCCTGAGCGAGAAGTACGGCAAGCTCGAAGCATCGCACGCAGAGCTAAATTCCGCCTATGAGAAGCTACGGCGCACGATTGAGCTTCTGACCGCCCCCGGCGACGACGACCCGGACGCAATAGGTGAGGTAGAAGGACTAGAGGACATCATCGACGCAGACATGCTCGCAAGAGGCCTGAGAAAGCGCGACGGCATGGGGAGGGATAAGGAAACCCTGAGAAAGCTTGTTGAGATCCTGCACGGCGAGGTTGGCAGGCGATCGGCAGGCGTGAGGTGTGAGGCTTGAAGTAGACGTTGACATTGACCGGCATTTCTTGGGTAAAGGTGGGAAAATTGCCTGCTTTTGGTTGTTCTTCATCTCTCATCTTTCGCTTCGCCTGAAAGCATTTACTTGGCTTGGACATCATACGTATCGTTGAGCGGGGAGTTTGGAGGCGTTTTACACACAGTCTGTCACTCTTGTTCCTTCTACAACCACTATCACTGTATCTCCCACTCCTCCGATCTCCTTGCGGCGTGTTCAACAGCGGTATACCACTCTTGAACGCGAGAGAAAAGTAATACTATATCGGATACCTTCTTGCTACTGCCCTTTACCTCCCTCGCAATCTTGCTTCTCGCCTAATTTTTCTCTGCCCATGTGGCGAGACTTCAGTCAAGGTGAGTCGCTTTACCCGCAAAGTGCGCACTGCCGTCACACTTCCACAAATTGTAGGCACGCAGAGCGCCCGACCCGGTCCGTGACACTCCTCTTGCCCAGCGCCTATCGTCCTTATATAACCTCGACCTCCTACCCTCAATCTCCTCTTCTTTTCATATTCCGACTGTTTCCCTTCGATCTCCGCCCCACACCACTTTAGGCTTCGGCCACCTTCGACTTCCAACGGCGACTTCGACCTTTCAGAGCTGGACTTGGTGGTGTTCTTGCATTATGGCACGTGTGACACCCAAATGCTGGACCTTTAATAGTGGAAGGATTCCACTTCTGAATATTGTCAATTGGCAATGTTCTTACTAAGAGTTTTTAGATCGCTCGTAGTGCACTGTCTCGAGTTGACCTGACCTCTTTAGATCTCTTTTTTGTTGAGGGGCTGAATGCTTCTACTCGGCCCCTGAAGAAGAAGAAGAAGATTGATACTTGAGGTTTCAATTATGAGAACCTCCAACAAAAAATATTCTACTATAGTTGGCTTTCGGTAGCGGGAAGCTGGACTCCATGCAGATCAGTATAGTCTGCCTTCCTCTTGTTTCTTGGTATCTTCACTCTCTCAGCGCCTTTCCTTGGTGTCCAGGTACTAGGTTTCGTAGGAGCTGTTCTCGGAGCGTGTTGACAAGGCGCATGATTTATTATTAATAAGTGTTTGGGTAAAGTGTAGCATTCATCAGGCTTTCAACTTAGTCTTCTCGCTCAATTTTGTGCAGTGGATGTTCAAGTTCTACATTCAATTCTGTTAGTTAGCATGGTTGCACTCTTAAGTCATGCCGAAAGTTGGTAGTAGCTTTTTCATTCGGTCTCAAATACCACGATTATGGAGAGTCAATTATATCCTGGTGGAACACGTCCCTCTACAGGAGGAACGCGTTGCGGAATAACCGCCCAAACAAAGATTCCCATGACCCCGGAGCACAATCGCTGCGCAAGGTTCCGAAGAAGTCATCCAGATACATGGCCCATCTGATTCACCGGCCATCGAGGCCCGAACGCATGCCTTGACACCGCACGCTTGAAGCACCGTATCCCCCAACCCAGCTCATCCAACTAATCCATCAAGCCACCTTCTTACCCTCCCTCTCGGCCTTCCTCAACGCCCTCTTCCTGATGCCCTCGTGCATATCCTTGTTAATCTTAAGCGTGAAGCTGTTCATCGTGCCCGCGAACGTCGCAATGCCCCAATGCATAAGCCCATGGCTCCAGTACGGCGTGCTCGTATACGCAACCCCCTGCGCACCACCCGACCTACCAATCTTGCCCAACGCAGCCCTGACAAACGCCTTGGGCGTCGGAATCATGGCCGACGCGCGCCTGATCTTGCTCATCGCCGACGTCACCAGATACGACTGCACAAGCTGCACCGTCACGCCCTGCGGCGCCAGCTCGCCCGCCAGCGCCGTCGACCAGTGCTGCAGGAACGCCTTGCTCCCGCTATACGTCGCCAGCAGCGGCGTGGGCATAACACCGCCAAAGCTCGCCATCGTCAACACCAACCCCTTCCTCCGCGCCACCAGCTTCGGCGCCACGATCTGCGTCACCCGCAGCGTGCCCAGGCAGTTGACAGTAATAATATCGCGCATCTCGGCGAAGGGCGTGAGCACGAAGGGCACGGGGATGCTGTGCGAGAGCCCGACGTTGTTGATCAGGATCGCGACGTCCAGGTCGGCGATCAGCTGCGCCAGCGCCGCATAGTCGGCCTCCTTGTTCGCGGCGAAGTCCATGGCCAGCACGCGCGTCTGCGCGCCGGGGTTGGCGGTCGCGATCTCGGTCGCTAGGGCCTCGAGCTTGGAGAGCGTGCGCGAGACGAGCACGATGTTGAAGCCGCGGCGCGCCAGTTGGAGCGCGTATTCCTTGCCGATGCCGTCAGAGGCGCCGGTTACGACGGCCCAGGAGCCTTTGGGGCCGAACTTCGAGAGCTGGATGGGAGAGGTGTGTCAGTTTGTGGGGGGATCGGGGCGAGTGGGTGGAATTGAACGCGTAGGACGCGTGTTGGGATGGCTTACAGAGGTGCCGGGCAGGATGAACAGGCTCAAGAGCACGCGCACGAAGCTGCCCACCTTCGCGGCGGCGTAGGCGGCGCCGACGGCGGCGAGGCCGAGGAGGACGGGCTGCGGGACGTTGGAGAGGGCGTCCATCTTCGCGGGAGGGGTGCGGGGTGAGGTACGGTGGAGGAGGTGGTGGAGAGGAAGAGAGGAGGGACGGCGGGCGTGAAGCTTGCGTTGGGGATTTTTGGAGCGGAGCAGGGACCAGCTTGCCAGAGACCGAGGCAGGCTCAGCTTACCGTCAGCTGAACGCTTCCCGGCGGCGACTTGGGTCCCTTATCAATTCAATTGCCCTCGCTGAAGCTACCGGCATGCGTCCGCGAGCATCTCCGATGCCATGACGCCCGAGTCGGGCAATAATGCCATGCGCGGGCCCGCCGCCTGCTGCTGCCTCTGAACCATGGCGGAGCTTGGACCAAGCTCTCACCACCGAGGAACAGCGCGGCGCCGCGAACTCTGACTTGGACTAGGTACTCACCACCACCGCGTCTCTCGTTTCTCTCCCGTCGCCGCCAAGCCGAATTGCAGAAGCAGCAAGGAGCGACACCTTCGCGCCCCGACCCTCGCCCCCAATGGCTTCTTCTCTCCTGGCCTACCTGCCCCAGCACGAGGGTCTCCTTCCCAAATGGCTCTTCCTGGTCCGCACCTTCCCTCTTCTCCCACCTCCCACCGCCCCCAACACCGCACCCCCAAATCCACAGCTTCGATGCCCGTCTAGCTAGCCAGCTAGCCAGCGAGGCGGCACTCCCCGTTTCCATCTCGCTGCCGGCCCCCGCCCGGAGGAGCACCGCTGCTAACACCACGAAACGACATCCAGATCGGCGTCACCGCCGTCGGCAACATCCTCCAAGCCTACCGCACCCTGCACTTCACGTCGCAGGTCTACCTGTCGCCCAACCCGCGCGTCAAGCCTCCGCCGGGCTACCAGCACCCGAGCGAGACGACCCCGCTGCACAGCCGCACCTTCGGCACCTGGACTATGCTGCAGGGCATCGTGCGCCTGTACGCTGCCTACCATCCCGAAGACGCGTACCTGTACCAGCTGGCTATGTTGACTAATGTGGTCGCCATGTGGCATTTTGGTGCTGAGTGGTTCTTGTTCGGGACGACGCGGTGGAATAAGGGGCTTGCGGGGCCGGTGTTTGTAAGTATTGGGACGACGGTGTGGATGGTGTTGCAGTATGGGTTTTATGTGAGGTGAGGGAGGGCAATACTTCTTGTCATGTAATGGCTATGGCTGGGTGGAGGGAGGACCGGGACGAAAAGAAATGGGGACGAGGTCCGCACATTGATCTTTGGCGGGGGAATATTGGCGTCCAAAATAGACCTCTATTCAAGTGGTTCATTATATCTTGGTCTATATGCTGAAAGAAGTATATACCGTTTCTAACTCTGGAGCTTGTTCCTGTAGAGCTCACCACCGCAGTTGCGTAGACGAGCAGCGGCTTGCTCTGGCGTGATGTCACGCTGCGGTTCGGCCATCATTTCGTAGCTGCAAGCCGCGTCAGTAGAGCGTAACAGGGCTGGATAGAGGATGCACTTACCCAACAAGGAACTTGCGCACCGTCGCGCTCCGCAGAAGAGGCGGATAGAAGTGGAGATGGAAGTGGCTGGCTTCAATCTCCTCCTTTGTGCCATCAAGAGGAGCTTGATGAAGACCCATGCCTACATAGATTTTAGTATCTCCACATTGAGAGAATAAGCATTGCCCAAGAACTTACTGTACGGGAAGTGGCACTCAAACAAGTTGTCGTACCGCCTCGTCACCTCCGCGATCGCCTCCGCCAGATCCTCCCTCTCCTTGTCATTGAAGTCCACCAGCGCTCTCTTGTGCTTCTTGCTCACAATCATGACCTCGAACGGCCAGACCGCCCACCAAGGGCACAGCGCCAAGAAGGTATCGTTCTCAAACACCAAGCGCTCCTTCTTGCTCGCCTCCAGCTCCGCGTAGTCCTCCAGCATATGCTTGCCACCCTGCTCCCGTCGGTACTTCTGCAGCTGTGTGAGCTCCAGAGCCGGCTCCTCGGGCAGACCGGTCGATGTCCAAATCTGGCCGTGCGGGTGCGGGTTCGAGCAGCCCATCGCCGCACCCTTGTTCTCGAAGATCTGCATGTAACGCAGCTGCTGCGTTGGGCGCGCGATGTGGTCCTTCCCGCCGTGGCCGAGAGGCGCGAGCGTCGTCGCGCTGGCAACCTGGGCGAGCGGCGACGTGGGTGCGAGGTGCGCCGTGTAGATCTGAGTCCAGGTCTCGATGACGGGCAGGATCTGCTTGGGCGTCATGTCCGCGAGCGTCTTGTTGTGCGCCGGCGAGAAGGTGATCACGTAGCATTTGCCAGTGACAGGCTCGACTTGCAGCAGTCGGCTCTCGAGGCTGCCGTCCTGGTACGTCGACGTGTACTCGGCTTGGTCCTCCTTGACCGCGCTGTAGTCGTTGACGAAGACGTAGGTGCAGTCATATTTGGGGTTCGCGTCGCCTTGCGCCCGCTTGTTTCCCGGACACAGGTAGCAGGACGGGTCGAATTCGGGGAGTGTGGTCTGCTTTGCGGCTTCCTGCTGACCCTGCCACGGCCGCTTCGTGCGGTGCGGCGAGACGAGGATCCAGCTGCCACGCAGCGGGTTGAACCGCCGGTGCGAGATATCGTTCAGGATCTCCTCAGGCATAGTGGACTCGGATTTCCGGGGAGGTCTATGAAGAGAGGTTAATCAGGAATGCCCCGCGCGGGGAAAGAATTCGAGGGGTTTGTACGGTGGGGTCGGTGAGCAGGAAGCAGGAATTCGGGAAGGAAGGCAGAAAATTTAAAAAGACGCAAGAGGAAGGAGAGCTTGCTTTTATGCCGCCGAGGTTGGACGGGGGCGTAGCGCAGGAGCATCGCTAAGTTGCATTAAAAAGCCGCTTACACCGCGTGATCGGCGAGCCCCGGTGCGCATTGCGGGTGCGCATTGCGGGGTTGGACGAGCGTTCATGCCGCGACAAGATGGGGAAAAGGCAAGTGGGCGGAGAATTACAGCCGGGATTTGTAAAGATCTGAAAGCCACTTACACGGAGCAAATTGGTTGCGTGGCTGGCGGGGTGCGAGAGAGCGGAGCAGATGTTGAGGAAGATGACGTGCGGTTGCATGGAGGGGCTGCCGCCCTGCCGCTGCCAAGCTGGGGAAACCTCGGGCTTCGGCCCTGGTCGCAGCGAGCTCTATGTTCTCGAAACGTAGCTTCAGGTGACGCGTTGCGCTTCCAGCTCCCAAACATCTTTCTTCCACCACAAGACAGAACCCAGCATGGCCGGAATGATGCCCAGCGCCCAGTCGGGCAACCCGTACGAGAGTTACGACAGCGACGCCGTGGAGCGCGACCAGATGATTGACCCCGATGACGGTAGGCAGCCGCAAAACACCAGAATGCTCGAGTCGGCGCGCTGAACAGGAAGACAGCTACGCTCGACGACCTCGATGACCCCCTACAGTCCACCTCCGACCGTGCTCCTCTCACCGGCAACATCCAATCCCAATCCTCCAGCAGCCGCGACACCCAGAACTACCTGACTTCCTCCATCCCCGGCGAGGACCGCCGCGCGCCTACCAACACAATCGACGAGACCGTCTGGCAGACACTGTCGAGAGATCTGCTGGCGATATGGGAGAAGATGAGACAGGTGCTGTGGCCCAAGTATCTGCTGGGCGGCATGCTCCAGAGGGGTGGCGGCATGGGCGCCGAAGAGCGCGGAGAGCCTGGCGCTGTGGGCGGCTTGAGGAACTTGGTCGGCCGCTGGCCAGACGCAGATGCGGTGCTTCAGGGCAGTATGAGCGAGGGCCTGCGCAATTGGGACCTTTGGGGCCCGCTGGTCTTCTGCCTTCTCCTGAGCTTCTTCCTGTCTCGCCCGGCGCGGGATGAGCAGAAGTCGCTGGTCTTCTCCGGCGTCTTCGCCATGGTCTGGATCGGCGAGGCTGCCGTCACGCTGCAGATCAAGCTTCTGGGTGGTAGCATGTAGGTGCTTAATCTTGGAGGCGTTGCGCATTCGCTGACAAAAAACCAGCTCCTTCCTGCAGTCCGTGTGCATCATCGGATACACGCTGTTCCCCCTCGTCATTGCCTCCATCCTCAGTGCCGTTGGCATTCACACCATCGTTCGGATACCCGTCTACATTGTCCTCGTCGCCTGGTCTCTGGCGGCGGGCATCAGCATCCTCGGTGGCTCTGGAGTAGTGCGCAACCGAGTCGGCATCGCGGTATACCCGCTCTTCGTCTTCTACGTCAGCCTGGGCTGCTTGTGTTTTATCAGCTAGAGGGATTCGAGGTGTTTTGCATTTTTATTCAGCGCGGTGTCTTATGAATACCCATTGGCTTCTAGAGCAGGGCTCTGGGTGCTCGCAGGCCTCACTATGTCCGCAGAACGTCCTCGCGTTCCTAGTGGCGCGCCTGGGATGAGCAGCGGCGTTGGTCAAGGTCTCGATTAGTGCTGCAGGCGCATGCGTTGGCGCCATTCAGACGGGCGGGAAAAACGGGCCTTTGCAAAGGGCTGCAGCCAGTAAGCAGATAGGAAATGACAGCTAGCTTGCTTGAGCGCGTGCGCGCCGGGGCATTGTGCAGCGGCACACGGCTGGGAGCTGGGTTGCTTTGCGCTGCGAGACGCGTTTCCGAGGCCACGGCCGATGACGGGTCGAGTACCTGGCTGTGCAGCGACCCCACCGCAACACCACAGTCCGCACCGTCGTTGAAACAACACATTCGACGCCGCCCTGCACCCACGACTTTTGCGCTGGCGTGTCTCACCGGCCGCGCCTGTGTAACCTGATCGCCACGGCTGCCCGTTGAAATTGCATCGCGCACCGCGACCGCCCAGCACAGCGCCGCAGCCAAGGCCTCGCCCTCACCTCCGCGCACCTTTGCCGTGCCCGGCCCCAGCTCGACCGCGCCGCTGCGACCTGCGCTCTGCTCGCTGGACGTCGGTTTTAGACCCTGCGCCGCCTTTAACAACTCGCTTGTCCTCCGGCTTGTCGTGCGGCGGTGCCGTCATCCCCACAGTGCTTGCAGATCTTATCGCTTCCATCGCCGCCGCTCGCCAGGTCAGTCGTCTTCCTCTCACCGGTCACCACCGCGAGCTGACACGAGCTGTGAAGCGCAGCCAGGGCCGCCCGCTGTCTGAGCCTCTCCCGCCGCATCGCCGGGCCCACGGAAGACCCGACCGAACACCTCACCCACGTCCTCGTTGGCGGCACGCGCGCGCGCACGGGCAGACGGTCATTTTGGATAAGACAGCTCAAGACCAACACCTCTCCTTTGACCACACGTCATTCACCACCATACCCAACATCCACAATCACAATGGCGCGCTCCTCGCAATCTCAGGAGCCTCGCTCCGCCCGCCTGGAGGAGCAAGCTCCTGGGATCACCGCCGCTGACCGGGTGGCGTCGTCCGGCTCGCTGCACAGCTTGGGAACCGCCAGCGATACTGAAGGCGCTGAGCGTCCGCTACGCGAGAAGCTGAAGAAAACATCCATTGCCGGCCTACCGAAGGAGGTTCTGTCCGAGTCCGACCAGGAGATGTCCGGCGCCTCGGACAAGGCCGATGCACCTACATCTGTTATTGCGAGCGAGAAGAACGAGAACAGTGAGGAGCCGAGGGGACGTCTCCGAAAGAAGAGGAGCTTCGAGGATATGGGAGGCGAAGAGAGGCGCAGTATCAGAGCGGAGAAGCTGGGCAGGAAGCGGTCCAGGGACGTTACCCTCACCGGTGAGCCGGAAATAACGAAGCGGAAGGCATCCGGCGAGAAGAATGGCACTACTACCGAACGTACTAGCACTCCTTCGAGCTCTGCTGAACGAACGCGGAAGGGCGCAATGCTCAGCCCAAAGGGGAAAAGGAATCGCGAGGAGTTTGAAGATGAAGATGCCAAGGCGTCTGCGGAGGCCAAGGATATCGCTACGACAGATGAGAAAGCTACCGAGAAGGATCAACCTAAGACGAAGCGTCACAGGGAGAGCAACAGCCCTGAATCTGACGAGGGCAAGAAGACCGAAGAAGCAAAGGCCCCGGAAACAAAGGTGAGTTCATAGTATACTCAATCTCGTATAGGCTGAATGCTGACTTGCGTAAGATACCACAGTCCAGCGGCTTCGCCAACACCTCCGCTACCTCCCCGTTCGCCGCGCTAGCCGCCAGCAAGTCGCCTACGCCTCAGCCGCAAACATCCGATAGCGCCTTTATGGCCTCTGGTTTTGGTGCGCTTGCTGGCTCTTCAACGTCAGGGTTCAGTGCTCTCGGTGCTTCCTCCAAACCCGCCTTAAGCGCGTTTGGAGGTGCTACAGCTAGTGCGAAACCTTCGATCACCGGACTCTCAAGTAGCACACCGTCTGCATTCGGCGGCCTGTCTTCCACTGCTGAGAACAAATCTCCTTTCGCTGCCGCTGCGCCTTCTGGTTTCGGCGCTCTTGGCGGAGGGTTCGGCAGCGCGTTTGGTGGAACGGGCGGAAGGCTCACCAGCTTCGGTGGAGGCAGCGGTCCCAAGATCGCTGGTCTGAGCGACAAGCCTGCGAAGCCTTTCGGTGCGCCCAAGGATAACAATGACGAAGATAAGAGCTCCGGTGATGAGGATGAGGATGCGGACAAGGAAAAGGTTTTGAGTCCAACCAATGAGGAGGACAAGAAGGATGAGAGGTTCTTCGAACAGGATGGTATGTCGGCAACATCTCGCTCATGCAACGAACTTATCCGACCTAACGCAGAATTCACAGTCGAAACCGGCGAAGAGAATGAGGAGACCATTTTCGTCTGCCGTGCCAAGCTCTATAACTTCGTCAAGATCTCGGATTCCAAGAAGGAATGGAAGGAGCGTGGTTTGGGCAACCTCAAGCTTAACGTACAGAAGCAGTCACCTGAGGACGCCAAGAAGAAGGCGGCGAAGAAGGCACGCTTCGTTATGCGTGCAGACGGCTCGCACCGCGTTGTTCTGAACTCTCCTATCCAGAGAGAGCTCAAAGTTGGCGATGTCAAGGGCGGCAAGCCTACCAATGGCTATGTCTATTTCTTTGGCACCATGGACGGCCAAGAACTTGAACTGCTACAACTGAAGGTAAGCCGTGCTCGTGGCTGATTGGCAACAAGGTTACTGAAAATTGCATAGATGAAGCAGCCGAACGCAGAGGCGCTCTGGGACAAGGTCACCGAACTGCAGCAGGAGATGTAGGCTCACGACATCAAATCTCATTCCCAATCCACCGTAGCCTGCATTTTTTTTCGATCGGCTCAAGCAACGGAACGGACTGTCTCCAGGCAGACGTAGATACGGCTCAGCTTCTACGTCAACCGGCATCAGCTGGCTTTCCTTTGACTCTCTTATTGTTTGTGCTTTTTGGAGGAGTAATTTTCAGAACTTCGAGCACATATCTGAAGGCATTAATTGGTGCAACCGGAGGGAAATGACAGCGACGAGAAAAAAACATACGGAATTGACGGAATTGGGACATCTCATTATAAGGTAGCATTGCGTGGAACTGGGTGGTAGATATGAAGGGGCTTTTTGAAGGCAGGCCCTTTTGGCGAGCGGAGCTTCGGCACGCGTGAGCTTGTAGAATACGTATGAATCATGGAGAGTATGCGAATGGTGGACGCATCGTCGTAGCTTTGAATGCCGATGTAGCTGTGTAAACTTTTTCTTTTCCCAGTGCAGTTACATGGGGAGGCTCCGCTGCAGACAGTCATCCCACCTTCCGAAAACGCAAAGTCACGTGCATTTCTCGCTCCACCGCCCGTGATTTCGTCCAATGGCCTTTCACATCCAACCACCCGCCCGCACCGCCACCAACACCACCTCCCCACATCGGTCCAGCCGTCAATGAACCGCCTGAAGTCATATCTGCCCCAGGTACCGCAGTTCTTGACCTCACTAGCCTACCGCCAACAGCCAGCCCGCGGCTTCTCAGCAATGCACAAGTCCCCCGCCGCAATGGTGACGCGCCCGCCGCCTGCGGGTGTCTCGGTCAACACGCCAAGGGATCCGAACACGTTGAGCAATTACAACAAGTGAGTGTGCACTGCGTGCTCTCGGTGGGCCGAAGAATCGCTGATCTTGGGGTAGCTTCGTCACGACTCATACGACGGCGAATTTGGAGATCGACTTCGCGAAGAGGAGGCTGTGGGGTAATGTTGTGCTTAATCTGAAGAGCATTACGAATGCTGAGGCCGATGAGGTGGTATTGGATACGAGGTTTGTTGCCTCCTTTTTGCCTGTGCTTTCTTCGTGAGAATTTGCTGTCGGAGTCAAATCGCGCTGACATCTCGCAGCTATCTTGACATCAAGGACATCAAGGTTGATGGCGAGTCTGCAAAATGGGACCTCGCTGCTCGTGTGGAGCCGTACGGCAGCCCTCTCTCAATCAAGCTTGGCAAGGGTATTGAGAAGGACAAGCTGATTGCTGTTGACGTATGCCACTTCAATCTTCTGGTCATGGCCTTGGCTGATTCGTTTCTAGATCTCTTTGAGCACGACGGAACAATGTACTGCTTTGCAATGGCTCACACCCGCGCAAACGTCCAACAAGAAGCACCCTTATATGTGTAAGTATGGTCCGCGTAGAGGACTATCTTGTGCTAAACAGAATAACCAGTCTCTCAATGCCAGGCTATCCACGCCAGATCGGTCTTCCCATGCCAGGACACCCCTGACGTTAAGTCCACGGTCGACTTCAACATCCGCTCCCCCCTCCCCGTTCTGGCCAGTGGTCTCCCCACGGGCGCTAAGGACTTCCAGCCGGCCAAAGGCGATGCTGCGAGCACTCTGCTTTACACTTTCAAGCAGCAGATTCCTATTCCCAGCTACCTCTTCGCTCTTGCATCAGGCGATCTCGCCAGTGCTTCTATTGGTCCTCGTAGTACCATCTGGACCGGCCCGGAGGAGCTTATTGGTTGCAAATGGGAGCTGGAGAACGACATGGAGAAGTTCCTCGAGGCTGCTGAGAAGATCGTCTACGAATATGCCTGGACGACGTACAACGTGTTGGTGCTTCCCAACAGCTTCCCGTACGGAGGCATGGAGAACCCTATTTACACGTTTGCGACTCCGACTATTATCAGCGGTGACAGTACGTATTCCAAACGATATGGAAAGGGTATCTGCTGATTCATGGCAGAACAAAACATCGATGTCATCGCGCACGAGTTGGCTCACAGCTGGAGTGGGAACCTTGTGAGCAACGCCAGTTGGGAGCACTTCTGGTGAGCCTCTTAACGAGAATTTGCAGAGAGATTGTTAACTTTATCAGGCTCAACGAGGGCTGGACGACCTACATCGAGCGTAGAATTCAGGGTGCCATCCATGGAGAGCCCCACCGCGACTTCTCTGCGATCATTGGATGGAAGGCTCTCCAGGACTCTGTTGAAAGATTCGGAACGGATCACGAGTACACCAAGCTTGTTACGGATCTGAAGGGCAAGGATCCCGATGATGCCTTCTCCTCCGTTCCGTACGAGAAGGGCTTCAACTTCCTTTACTACCTTGAGAAGCTTGTGGGTAAGGCGAAGTGGGATAAGTTCATCCCTCACGTAAGTTTTCGCCTTCTGCTCCAAGGAGTAATTACTAATACGATGCAGTACTTCAACAAGTACAAGTTCAAGTCCCTCGATTCGTACGACTTCAAGGCTACGCTTCTGGACTTCTTCGCCTCCGACTCCGACGCTAGTGCCAAGCTCAACTCTGTCGACTGGGACACCTGGTTCTATGCGCCCGGCTACCCGCCCAAGCCTGAATTTGATGACTCTCTCGTCAAGGTGTGCTACGAGCTTGCGGACCGCTGGCAAGCCCTTGCATCAGGCAATGCGTCCTCCTTCCAGCCCAGTCAGAGTGACATTGCTTCCTGGACTGGCAACCAGTGTGTCGTGTTCCTAGAAAAGATCCAGACGTGGGAGAAGCCCCTGCCACCCAATCTCGTCGATCTCATGGGAGAGAAATACAACTTCGCACGCAGCCAGAACGTCGAGCTGGTGTCGCGCTACTTCGTCATTGGCCTGAAGGCTAGGGCCGAGAGCGTCTACCAGCCCACGGCGGAGCTGCTGGGCAGGGTAGGTCGCATGAAGTTCGTGCGCCCACTGTTCAGGGGATTGAAGGAGGCGGATGAGAAGCTGGCCAAGGAGACTTTCGAGAAGAACAAGGACTTCTACCACCCTATCTGCAGGGCTATGGTGGAGAAGGACTTGTATGGGGATAAGTAAGCGCTCATGTCATCCATTGGGCCGTTCGTTTGGATCGCACGTCCTGCGCGCCCGATGTTGGCATCTTCATCCGGATGAAAAGGCTTCCTCCGAGGCGGACCTTGACAGTCCGGACACGTGTTTCAGATCTTGACGGTGTCTACGCTCATAGCGGAGAGGTAAAAATCAAAAAGAGGGCTGGATTGAAGGAACGGGATTGGCAAACTTGGTGAGCGCAATATATGACCTTGAAATCACTAGTCAACATTCTAGGCTTCATAGATACAAAATGTCTTGAAAATCAGGTTGCTACGCTGCTACTTCTCAGCCGCTTGCAGGCCCACCAGATGTGGCTTACCGTTTTGGGCAAGGCCAAGAAAACAATTATCACGTGAGGTCGCATCGCTGGCGCCAAGACAGATTTCCGCTCCAAACGCGTCCCGCACGTCAATACCATCCACCGCATCGCCAACCCCGCGCACACCACCATTCACATCGCAACCACGATTCAGACCGACGCTAGTAGATCATAAACGTCATTGCCGAACCACACACGCGTTACAATTGTGCCCACGATGCCGCCCAAGCGCACGCGCGCTGCGCACACTCGATCTACTCGCGCTGCGCCCATCGCTCCCGCCTCCGACGCGCTGCCCAGCTCAAAAGTCTCGCGCAAGACTTCCACGACACAGGACGATGGCAGCAACGATAGTGACACGCTCCAGATCTCAAGCCGACCCGGCAGAACCACGCGCCGTGGCCAGGCGCGACCGGAGGATCTCACCATGACGGGCGGACTTGGCGACGGCGACGTCAAGGGCGCTCACAGGAAAGTTGCCAGGACAAGGGGACGAATTGTGCCAAAGAAGGTTCAGCGTGCGGATGAGGGGCAGAACAAGGCGTTCGAGGCGCTGAAGAAGAGGAGAGAAGAAGCGCTACGGGCCGAGGGAAACGGCGCGCAGAGCAAGAGCCCATCGCCTGACAGGGCGGAAGAGAACGCAGCGAGCAGTGATGGCCTAGAGGTGCAACAGGGGACACCGGCGCGGGCTGCGAGAGGCAGAGAGCGGACATCTAGGGGAGTGACGTCCACACCGGCCGTGGGTGCTGTTCAGCGCGGTCGACGCGGTTCGTCTCTTCACCGCGCCGTGCCACAGTCGGCTGTTAAGGCGCAAGGAACGCCTTCTGTGGAGACGTCAGTCCTCGCGCTCGCCAAGTTCAAGCGGCGGCCGCGCCAGCCTAGTCTGCTGCGCATGATGCAACAGAGCGATGTCGAGGACAACAACGACAGTGTGGATGACTCAAACCTTACCTTGGACTACAGCCTGGGCGACTTTGACCCTGAACATGAATCGACGCCGCTGAACCTCAATAAAAATGCCACCAGCGCTGTCGCAGCACGCGGCTCGGAGCCCCGCACCTCGAGCTCGAGGAAGCGCAAGCTATCAGACCGCGAGCGTGAGGATGTATCCGAGGTCCAAGTCCCGCGCTCATCACCCCCAGTCATGGAGCAATCTACCTCGTCAGAACACCTATATTCCGAAGCGTCCGATCTTCCACAAGTCATCGCAGACACACAGCCCGAACCACAGGAAGAAGCTGCATCACAGCCCCCCGCTCCCCAGATCCTCAGTGAAACAATGGCACCACCCCGTTCCACCAGCCCACTCTCCTCTATCCACTCCCAGCACGTCGAAGAAGCACCCGCGAAGCGCCAACGCCGTCCCCTCCGCAGCACCACTCGCGCCGCACGAGACATAGACCCTGAAGACCACGCCGCTGATCCTGTCTCCTCCGATTCGGACTCGGACACCGCAACCGATACCCCTATCCGCGACTCCCGCACAAGAAAGAAGCCGGCCGCTCACACCAGGGCGAAGAAATCGAAAGCGCTTTCCCTCTCCACCGCTACGCTACAATCTCTCCTTCCTCGTCGCCGCCGCCAGAAGCCCGCAACACGTGGCGCGAAGGCAGGTAACGCGTTTCAGATCCCTAGCTCTAGCGATACGGAGCGGGATGAAGAAGCCGAGGAGGAAGAAGAAGAAGTAGAAGACCAGAGCAGCGAGGAGGACGAGCTGCAACGCGCGCCTACAGCAAGGAGGGCAGGGAAGAAGGCCAGAAGTGCCGTTGCGAAGGCGTCTGACAGCACGGTGCGTGGGAAGCGCGGCGCCACGGCCTCAGCAGCGGCAGAGAAGCCCGGCAAAAAGACCAGCAGACCGAGCAAGACGTACAGCCGGCAGCGGCTGTCGAGCGATAAGGAGAACCAGGGCGGCGATGCGGATGCGTCGATGTACGTGCAGGGCGGTGAGGAGGAGAGCGCGGATGAGGAAGAAGAGGATGTGGTGGAGACGAGCGAGTTACGGGCGGCGCGGAAGAGTAAGGAGCTCGCGGCTGCTGCGAGGAAGTTTGAGGAGATTGACCAGTGGGAGATGGAGTTTGAGAGTGTGGACATGGGAGGTGCGAGCGCGAGTAGTCCGTGGCGGTAGCTGGGTGCTGGCTGGTTTGTGGGATATGACCGTAGGGGAGGGGATGTTTGTCTTTCCGTTGTGATTTCGGCGGGGGGTTTCTGGCTGGTTTGAGGGGGCGTTGTCGGTCTGTTATCTGAAGGGAGGGGGAGGGAACAAGGGTATAAAAGGTCGACGGCATGGTTACTATGTGCTTTTTTGCGGGCGTTGATATGATGGGCATATATCAAAGCGGTGATGGTTGGTTTTTGCGCTTTAATCTCATACTTTAAGCTCATTATCTGAAAGCGAGTGTGCAATGATGCGGAGGTCTTGATATCAACACAAATCTCCTTACCCAACTGGCCGACCTTCTCGCGGAGACTGGCGTTCTCCTCCATCAGCATCGCCAGCAATTTCTCCAGGTTCTTGTTCATAAGGAGAAGCTTCTTCTTCTCCTCATCTCCCGCCTCTCACTCCTTCTCCCTCTCCTTCCTCTTCTCCTCCATCGCCATCGCCATCTCCCGCATCTTCTTGCCCACCACATCTCCCTCCCCAATCTCCAAAGCCTTGACCAGCCTATCCCCACCAACCCCCGCAGCCCTCTTCATCAGCCTCTTCTTGTCACCCTCTTGCGCCGCCTTGCCGCTATCCGTCGCGTCCCTAGCGTTCAAATTAACAACCTTGACTATCATCGCCTTGACGCACTTGATAACCCTGACCAGCATGATGCGCTGGCCGTTACCCTAGTCCTCCTCCTCCACCTCCACCTCCTCCTTCTCGCTCTTCTCAACACATCCCCGAATGATCGAGTCCACTAGCTCGACCGCCGTGTCCCCCGCTTCTCGGATCCAACGTCTTCAGCCAACTCAAGCCAATGCTGAGAGTGTACCGGGCGGCCGGCGTCGTGGAAGGAGTAGGTCGTCTGGATGAAAGAAAAAGGACGACAGGCCAAGTTCTACGCCGTCATCAAGGAGGTCATCGACCGCGTGCCGGACGGCGAGAAGCTGACGGTTCTTGTCCGGTCTGTGGATAGTCTTGGGACCAACGTCAATGTCTTCGAAGACTTCGTCAAGACCTTCGGCCAGAGGATCGAATTCGAGATCATCTTCCAGGTCACTTACGATTCGGCGGAGAACTACCACCCCCGTCTTTTCCCCTTTAGGGGCATGGGCTCTCTCATATTATTTACTAGGGATGAGCTCCTAGAACACTATAACACGCCGGAGAGAGACCGCAAGAATCCCGGCATTGACAAGCTCTACGAGATCTGGACCGTGGCTAATGAGAAGCGGGCTAGTAGAAGCGAGGGCTTCCAGGACAGGAACGACATTCCTGCTGAGCACCACGTCAGCGGAGCAATTTGGCGGGATTGAATCAGAAGTCGGGGGCCTAGGTGTTGGGGAGCTTCTTCAGGGTCTGGGATGAGGGTGGAGAAGGAGGTATCAGGAAGGTGTTTGTATGTATGTATGTGGGAAGAGTAAGTGGGTTGTAGCGGTGCGCTGGGGTGTTGGGGGACGCAGTGAATGTGTGAGTGCTGGGGTGGGCGCGGGTATCTGGGACTTGGTCTCGCGGGTCTTGCTGGAGCCGGTGGGCATGGTGACGGCGTGAGCGGCTTGCGGGGTCGAGTGGGTGGTTGGTGGAATGAGAGGGGGCGGAGATGGTTGGGGGCTTTGGTGGTGATGATTAGGAGAGTGTATGTGCTGCACTGTGTAGCTGGAGTAGTCGGTCAAGCGCGCGCATGGTTTGACAGTGTATACCGCGTTAATGTCGTGACTTTTCTCTTGTCGGTCAGCTCTCTGTTGGGAACACTCAGTATAATCAGCTGAAAATATTCCTAGCTGGCTAACAATATCGTCACTAAATTAGCGTGCTTCCCCGCGCCTTAAGACTGCGCGTCAGCATCTTCAAGATGGGATAGATATTTCGTGCAGTGTTGTGGCCATCCTCACCGTCATCTCCGTCGCCATCACTGTTAAGGCTCTGCGGGCATGGTCTCCAGCGCATATATCTGCCGAGCTCGCTGTGAGGTCCTGCTATCGTTTTCTGGGAGTCTACGTTTGGCAAACTCTTTTTCTTATTTCTGGAGACTGATTGTAATATCGTCTCCATTATGTGCCGATGTTTAATAGCGAGGCTACTTGGACTGAATAGTGGACTTTTCTTCTTAGAATTCAGGGAGTTACGCGCCGCGGACGGCATAAATCCTTAAAAAATTGATGTTGTTTTTCACCAAAAACGGAGATCGAGGAAGAAACAGAAGATGAAAAGGCAAGTTTATAAGTAGCAGAGCTGTGTCAACAAGGCTGACACAGCAAGACGCAGACAGGCGAGGTCTGTACAAAAGGTAGGCCAATCATGTATCTACACGTCATTTACAGCAGTTCCGCTATTTTGCGTTTCTCTTTTCCAAACAGAAAAAGGCCAGCCCCCGCAACTACTTGCTCATTCACGTTTTTCTCTCGTTAAAGACAGATTTACCAAACTTCCAGGGTCTGAAAGCGTTAACCATGCACCTTGCTTTGCACCTACCCCGGCGATTTCGCCAAAGCTGGAGGAATCGAACGGCTCAAAAGGTAAGCAATTTCAACATATTACCTTTGAAGTTCTTACTTTAACTTCTCAAATGGGGTAGAAGAGTTCCGTCATCCCTCTCTGCGCAACGTGTAGTCAGCTCGACCTATCACCCAATACATCAACCCGAAATCTCTCCAAAGTGGCGGCCGAAACCTTTCAGAATGTTGGAAGAAATGCAACTTGCCCTTTCTGCCGACTAGTCAAATCCTGCGCTATAAAATTAACACCAATCACATGGGACGCGGAGCGCGGATTTAACTTTGGCAGGGACAGCGATAGAATCGTTTTTCTGGACGACCAGGCCACGTTTTCTCCGCACACATCTGGCCGCGTCATCGGCCCTCAGGTCGACTTTGGGCTGCTGAAGAGATGGCTGAGATTATGTGAGGATGTCCACGGATCCGAGTGCGCTCATATCCCCGAGGTGATCAGCACGCCGCAAATGCCACTCGGGCTGAAAGTTTTTAGACTTATCGATGTTGAGAAAATGTGCGTCGTCGATGCATGCCCCGGAGCTCGGTACGTGGCGCTCAGCTACCTGTGGGGCAAAGCGAATAGCCTGCTGCTCAAGAAGGATAATAAAACTAGCCTTATGACGCCTCGTGCGCTGGCGGCTACCGGGGTGGAGCTTCCGAGAACTATTCGTGACGCTATTCACCTGGTGAAGATGCTAGGTGAGAAATTTATTTGGATCGATTGCCTCTGCATCCTGCAGGACGACAAGGAGGACAAGCAAGAGGCCATACCAAAGATGGATTTGGTGTATGAGGGCAGTGTTTTATGCATTGTCGCCACTACTGGATATGACGCGAATGCGGGCCTGCCTGGAGTGAACACTGGATCGAGGTACATTGCACAGCAAGTCGAAGAAGTTGGCCCGGGGGTAAAGATGACGACCGTCGGCAACTTGTACTTCCCTTTAAACTCATCACCGCATGCGACCCGAGGATGGACGTAAGTAACTACATCTAGATTCCCGTCATACACTCTGACAAGATATAGGTATCAAGAACTCATGCTGGCCCCACGGTGCCTTATCTTCCTCGAATCAAGAGTCTTTTACCGTTGCTGCCGCGTCATCTGGTCTGAAGACACCACGTACGACAAATTCCCCTCCGAGGTGCACGGAAACGTAGGGCAGTCACAACAGCTTCCTCTGTGGCGTAAGGCCCCCCGAACCATACACGACACATACATGGAACTTGTCTGGCGCTTTAACACTCGTAACCTCACGGTAGAAAGCGACGCCCTGGATGCCATGGCAGGCATTTTAAGTCGCATCGCTCGCACCTTCAACTCCGACGTCCTGGAAGGGCTCATGATTTCGACATTTGACATATGTATGCTGTTTCGGCACCATTGGTCCCTGCCCAATGAACGCAGGCGCGGATTTCCCAGCTGGTCTTGGGCAGGCTGGAAGGGCAACACGGCGGGATGGACACCCAGCCAAGACAAGCAGGATGCTGACCAGTGGCTGGCGACCAAAACTCACATTTTCTGGCACAAGAGATGCTTGGAGTCTGGCGAGCTGAGCTTCATCTGCGGACCCAACCAGTACGGAGCCAAAAGTGCGCTGCCGGATGTTGGTCAACAAGACCTTTGCACGGAGCCAACGGTGGATATACCCTGGAAGGATATTGCGAACAAGAGGTTTACGGACCCGAATGATCGGAAGTACCCTGCTCTGCAATTCTGGACTTGGGGGATATTGATACCGCGTTTTGAGATGTTGCGGCAGGGGTCAGCCGCCGTCATTGACGCCGAGGGAGCCAAAAGCGGAATTGTTTACTTTGACGACCGCGGTTACGGCTTTGATCAGAACAGATCATACGAGGCCATACTACTCTCAAAAGGCGACTATTTGGAATCCATCGGAGAGGAATCAGCGCCGGCAGACCAGCCATTCTACTGGATCATGTTGATTGAACGGAATGGACTGGAGAAGCCGGACAACATATTCGCTGAGAGGAAAGGGCTGGGCTATATTTATCAATCTCGCGTCGATTGCTTTCTTCCTCCAGGGCGAATTTGGGAAGAAATTGTATTGATCTAAAGCCCTCATCCTCTCTAGTCCGCCGGGACCTCTTTCCGAGAAAGGAGCATATCGTCGGGTAGTACGGCTGCAAGAAGAAAAGGAATCTATGTTGTGATAGGTATGCGAATCATTCGATAAGTTGACCTGCAGATAATGCAAAAATAATATACACAATATCTATTTATCGAAGCATAAGGGGAAATTTTCCCAAAGTATCCTATGTTCTATCGGACAATTGGACGGGACACCGAAGGCCTGCATGAGAAAAAAACGCATCTGTGCTAGATCATATGATACCCGACTACGTTCAGGAGCACTCCGGAGACAAGATTGGCAATGAGTATTAATAAGAAATGAACCGACTCCATTGGTTTCAATGTTCTATCAAATAGGTGTAGAACTAGGCATATCTAAAGCAACAACTAGCTGAATATATTTCCAAACAGAAAGAGAAGATGTCACAAGCGAAACATTTCTCCAATCATCAATCGTCGATCAATTCGGATCAAGAGTGCAGCCCTTTTCAGCCAGGACCCAACCGGTAAGACGGTTGGCAATGTCACTAGCGTAGCAGTGAGTGCAGCAGCCGTCCTGTAGGTTACCGCTGTCGGCGATGGAGCCCGAGTTGTAGTACCTGGAAGCGAGGTAGAAGGCACGGGAGCGGGTGACGTGGTAAGTGTCTTCGGCCACTGCATCTGAAGTCAGCATCCAATAGGGTCCGTGCAGTGGATAAATGCAAGGCTTACGGTTAATGAGCTGAGCAAGACCGGGACCGGCGTTAGTACCGGCAGTTCCCTCACGGACCATGCCGAAGACCTGAGGAGCGGGCTCAGTCAGTACTGGGCCTCCTGCGAGATGGGTTTATCTAGACTTACGGTGGCCGTCGGGCAAGGGTTAACGTTGTAGCAAGATGAATCACCGCTATGGCACTGCATCAGGCCCGGGTTCCAGATGCTGGGGTCAATGTTGCTGGACAATGTCAGTTTAACAGCGTAGTAAAAGTGTCCATGCAAGGCTTACCCGGTCGTGTGGACACGAACACATCCACCAGATTCCTGCAGAATAGTGGCCAGGATGAAGCGGTGATCAACCTTGGTGTCCTGGGCAATCTGTTGGATGGCATCGTAGATGGCGCCGACTTCAGGACCAGAGTCGTTGGCGCCATCGCCGAGCCACTCGCAGGAGTTGAACATGATCTGCTTGTTGTTGTTGAACATGTCCTCGAAGGAGACCCACTGCTCCTTGGTGGGCCAGCCGGCTTCCAGAGAGCCGTCTCCCCAGTACATGGTGTACGAGTCGGTACCAGCGCCGATGCCATCCTGGTTGTTGATGGCGGAAACAGCAGCACCGCCTGTCACGACGCCGCCGGTATCGCGGCGGGTCAGGGTGGCGATGTTCTCGGTCTTGGTTGGCTCTTCAAGAGTAAGGTTGCCGAAGTCAGGCCTGACAGCCGGCTCTGGGGGAGCAATGGCAACTTCAGGAGGATAAGGAATGGCGTTGGAAAGAGATAGGAAGGGGGCCACGGCGGCCAGAGTGCTGAGAGAGAACATTCTGAGTGGGATTGTGATGACAGGACTGGGAGATGCTGGTGAGAGTGGCTGGATGCTGCTTGATGCCCATTTCTGACCGTCCACCTCTTCCCTTTATACTTCTGCCGCGGCGCCTCAAGAACGAGTGAGTGACGAGAAGGCAGAGAGCCGTTCAGCTCCTGCTCCCCATGAGGGGCCCAAGCCACCCTCCAATCCCACGCTGACCGGCAGTGGTGGTGAGACGTTTGCAGACGGCAGTGGTTGGAGGCGCGGTTGTGTGCAGCGCGAGAGCAGCCGCGGTCGAGGCGCCTTCCCCGTTGCGCCCCGCAAGGCCCACACGATGCTCATTTCGGGAGGCCACTTCCTCGGCGACCAGCACGAGACCCACGGGGCGCGTCTCAAGCGAGCTGAAGCCGGCGGCTCGACTCGGCGTGGAGTGAGGGGTGAGCCAACATAAGCATCCGCCCCTCCGACTCTGCCTCAGGTGGCCATATGTGTCAGAGCCATGGAGCAGAGTCGCAGGCATGACCTGATGGAGGCTCTGCGAATCCCTTTTGTATGACTTGCCAACGTCGCCGCTGCGCCAGAAGTGACGGCTTGACGTCATCCTGTTTTGGCCGCCAACTCGACCGTCGTGAGTGCAGCCTCTGCGGCGGACGCGAGCTGTGATGCAGGCCGGCGACAGCAGATCTCTGCAGGCGAAATCTACCCGCCGTCGGCGCGGGTAGATGTGCTGCTTAGCTGCTTGTTTCGCCTGCCAGTGTGAGCAGAGTATAGGCTTGGCGACTTGGCTGCCAGGCCTCAGGCACCGGATGTAACCTCATGACCAGAGCAGGGCTGGACCTTGTACTCACCATGCGAGATTCTGCACGCCAAACCCAGAGCCTCATCTGGAACGAGCGCGTTGGTGGCTGCTGATTGTCGCGCACACCACCGCCGTTTCGGCCATGGCACCGTGCGACCAGGTTCCGTACCACCAATTGATTTACAGGGCTGAGCCGACGTTGAACACATGCTTGTTTCATCAGGCTGGGGTGTGACTGGACCGGCTACCAGGCGCTCTCTGCGAGGCTGCATGTGCTGCGCGTCTTGTGCGGCTTGCTGCAGCCGCACACGCCCCCAGTTGGCGACTGGACTTCTTCAACATCAAGAACGGCAATGCAGCGGGGCGTAGGCCGGGATGAGCGGTCCGGGTGCGGGAGGAACACCTGCGCAGTTCCAGATAAGCACTTGTCAAGCGTGCCACAATAAGCTTACGCATCCTTACAGATGAACGTGGAGAATATTTGGACCTGCATATGACCTACAGGGAGCTTAAATGCAGTGCAGCGCCACGTGCAGATACTCCCAGGCTGGACACGCCTGGATTAGCGTTGACAAAGCAGCCGCCAGGCCGACAGCAAGAAGAAGGTGTATTGCCGGTTATAACTCCTTCCGGACCGGCCCGCAACGCATTCGGCTAGCGGCGAGCAACGTGGGGGTCGTCAGCGGGTGTACCTGGCAGGAGCGCCTCTATTCCCGGAACACACTCCTCCCTTACTCAGCCGCCGCCGCCGTTCGGCAACCCGTGGCCTTGCCGGCTTTGCTTCCTGCCGTGGCTCGGGAAAGGATTCTTTGTTGTCGGTGCTCCTACGAGAGGCCAAGAAGTCACTCCACGCAGTGAAACTCGGCGCAGCAAGCTGTCAAGTCACAGTGATACAGGCAACAAGATTGGAAGGTTGCGTCCGGCTAATACACACTCTTGCTTGAAGTCTCAATAAGCCGTTGTATCCGGCCCGGTTCCGACCGGCCGCGGCTGTCGAGTTGAGTTGGCCCAATCCAGACCGCGGTTTAGTCCTAAAGCAAGAGGACAAGACCTCCTTCCCCTATCACGTAACGTTTTAGTGCGACTCGGTCACTTCCGCCTGCAGCCACAATCAGATGTACACCTACCGTTACACCTCACGCTATGTTGTCTCCAGCGTCTCACTCCTACTGTTGTCACCGTTAGAATCCTTCCCGTCTCTCAGATCCGTGGACATGGATTCCAAAACCGTCCAGCATTCTCCCTACACATTGGCTGATGAGCTGGCCTAAGCTCTTCGGTCAGGCGTATAGTGGTGGTTGGTGGAAATATTATTGAACCGGCTTGTAGGAAAAGCAAATCTCCCAGGATACTATTGAATGGCTTTCTCTGGCAGTGAGCATACGTTTCGGGCCTTATTTCAGCGTTGCATAACCAGGTCAGCATGTAAAATGAGTCCGTAGCGATAGCCATTGCAGATTACTGTGGGGCACAATAGTCGCCCCTTCGTGCGGGTAGAATCCACTGGCAATGGGTGCCGACCTGTCTCTGGCGTTGTATGAGAAAGAGGCCAGACTCCGGCTGTCAGAATCCGTTCTGAGCATCCATCAGATTCGTTCCTTGCCTCTTCAGATGTCTCTTACGCCATTGCCCCAAGTTATCAGCTATCATCACAACCACCCGTGCTTCAGAGTAACTGACCACAAGTCCAACATACTCCCCCTTTCCAGTCCCAAAACGAGGAGCTTCAGACCAGTCCGCGGTTTCCGGGCTTTCTTTGACATTTAGTGGCACACGAGGTATTCAGATTATTCAGAGAGACAATATCATTCCTCTTTGCCATTCAGACTTGTTTGCATTCAAAGTCCATTTTCTGAAGAAACGCTGTTTTACTATACCAACTCAATCTTTCATTATCGATTTTCAGACGTCATTTAAATTATAGAGTCTTCTTCTCTCGTTCTTTGAGTGACTGCAAATAGAGGTATAGCTACAGAGACAGCAAGTCAAAACACATCTTGAAGAGGAATATAGACCTATGATCCTGCTGAAAGCATGGCCAAGGTAAACTATAGTTCATCATGCTTGGCATTTGGATCAGCAGCATTCGAGGATGCCGTCTCAACCTTTGCGAGTGATTAGTGAGCCTTCTCAACTTGCCTCATGTATGCGAGTCGCTTACATTAGTGATCTTGAACCCGCCAGGCACCAGCGTCTGGAAGACACCCTCAGGATCGTACTTGGCAGCAACGGCGCGAATCTTCTCAATATTGAAAACGCCATAGCCTTCAAAAGGCTTCTGACCCCTCTGGGCATACGGCAGGTACACGAAAGGGTGGTCTTTGCCGATGCTCTTTGCAAAGGAGTTGAGTTCGGTGATTAGGCCACCGGCGGCGTTCTCGAAGGCGGCGTCTTTTTCAGCTCCCTTCCAGCCGACGTAGCATAAGAAGACTGTAAATGCGATCAATAGGTGCTTTTTGCAATTGCATGACGGACTTTTACATACGGATATTGTTCTCGGCGGACTGGTCGAGGCCAAGCACGTTGCCTCCACGCTCCTTCGAGTGTTCCGCAAACAGGGAAGGAAGAGGCTGGAACATAGTGAGGGTGAGCCAGTCACTGCCTTCGGGCTTGAGCTTCTCAACCATGTCTTTGAAAAGCTCAACGGCTTTCTGCATGACCCTGACATCATTCTGGAAAGTAATGGTCAGGAAAGTATCCCTGATCGAAGTTAGCCCTGGCCAATCCCAAATTATACTGTTAAATGTATCAGTCTCACCGGTAGCCTCTAGGCTGCTCTAGCTCCTCAACAAGGTCAGAAATGTTGGTTATCCTCATCGTGTCGGAAATGTTGCCGGGGATCGACAAGAACTCCTCGAAGATCGCAGGAGGCGTCTCGATCGGCTTGGTGTATTCGTAAGCATTGGCCACAACAAGTTGATCTACGGTAGATGCGTAATTCATGATGATAATGACCGACGCATACGGATCTTCAGCCACCTTGTTCGTGAACGTCTCCAGGTACTCGATCTGTTGGTTGAAAGTGTCAAGCGGATAAGCAACAACACCACCCCATAGCTTCTCCTCCTTGAATGTCACAAGGTCGAACCTCGTGACAATACCAAAGTTGCTTGACCCGCCCTTCAGAGCCTGGAAAAGATCAGGGTAGCTTTCCTTGTTGACGTATATGATCTCTCCGTTACCGAGGACCAGCTGAAACCGACTCAGTAGGCGCTCAAGGCGGTTTGTGTGCTATGTATGTTACTTGCCTCGTACTGGGCGACATTGTCGCAAGCCATGCCTTTGCGAGCGGAAAAGAAGGAGTTACCACCTCCAAGGAGGAAGCCTCCCACGCCGACAGAGCTGGCACGCCCACCAACAACCATGAGGTTGTCGCCAGCAAGCGCCGCATAAACTGATCCCCATCGAGAGCCCGCACCAACGCCAGCAGTGCCATTGTTAAAGTTGGTAGTCTTGTTGATCAAGCTAAGGTCGATCGTGACTCCGTCTTCAATGTTGTTGAATCCAGCCACGACGGTGTGACCACCACTGCGCACGGCAAACTGGCATGACTGGCTCTTATTGGCCTCCTTGAGTGCGATGACAGCCTTCGAGACCTCTGCTGCGTCATTTGGCTGAACGAAGCACCATGGTCGTAGCTGAGCCGTACCCGAAAAGTACGAGTTTATTATCGTCTCGTAAACCTTATCCCCAGGGTATTGAACGCCCAGACTAGCCGCTTCGAGGGCTTCACACTGATTCATAGTGAGTTTGCCTGAAACCTTACCAAGATATGTCTACGTACGCAGAAAGAGGCTCCGGAAATCGTGGTCGACTCGGCAGCAAACGTGCCCACTACCGTGGAGAAAAGGACTGCCGCAGCGTGAAGGCGCATTTCGGTCGATCCAAGAAGAGATATGACAAACAAAAGTCCTCCCAAGATGCTCGCAAAGAGAGAGGAAGGGAAAGAATCTGGTCAGGACTCGAAATCCTTTTGCAACTACCCCACTCCGCGAATGCGACCGCCAGCAAACATTGGCCCCCGGAGCCCGTTGCAACGGCCCCCGCCAAGGAAATCGGCGATCGGGGTAGCGGGCGTAGCTCCTCAAGTGGGAGCTTCTCCGGCGAGACACCTGTCCGTCTTTGGGCTGGTCGCTTACTCATGTCTCCGGCACAACGATCAGGATGCACGATTCTCACACTTTCGGAATATGGGGCGAGCTACGACCTAGACAGGCGAAGTATGAGTATTCGACGGCCCTCCGTGGAGAAGACTGGAAAGCTGGCGGTGAGAATGGATATTCGCAACGGTTAGAAAACCACTTCACTTCGGCTTTTGCATCTTCGTTAAATGGCCAACCTAGAGCACATCCTCTTCAACACGTAATGCTTAAGACGGTGGAGAAGGCGGCGAAGTGCATCAATTTTCGACTGCCACCGAAAGCGTGAGGAAAAGATGGGGCGAGCTCGGTTCCTGTATCAAAAGCGTAGCTCTTGCTTCGCAAGGAGAAGATCTACAGTGAACGGGCATGAAACGAGTCGTGGACACGGTCAATGGATGGCGTGCACTTGTTAGTCGCATTCCAGCATTGCCGGAGTCTGCAAAACCTGCACCCCAAGTCCCATGACCACCATATCGATATGCCGGCTCAACTCGGACTCCAAGCATTGCTAGAATTAGTGAATAGGTGGTTAAAGATAGACCGCAAGGCTGCTTTGAAAGTTGGTATTGCGAGTCTGTGCATGATTTCTATGCAAAGTAGCCGGGTGACTTTTTCGGCTATGTCATGCCATCTATTCTACCTAAGCAAATCCTGAGGCAGGATTCTGGGTTTTCAGTGCGGGGATGAACTCTCTAGGCAATGTGTGATTAGGTGTCTGATAATAACCTTCTATGCCTC
Source organism: Neofusicoccum sp. Z2 (assembly GCA_037356115.1). NCBI lineage: Eukaryota > Fungi > Ascomycota > Dothideomycetes > Botryosphaeriales > Botryosphaeriaceae > Neofusicoccum > Neofusicoccum sp. Z2. Next base: position 491,615 of record JBAWJY010000008.1, read on the forward strand.
TCACGCTATGCCTCAGGAAAGGCCTATCGTATTCTGCATCGCAGAGCTGATACAACTGCACATCTATAGAGTTTACGTCTAGGCTGAATTGTGCCGTTAGGACAAGAATGACTTAAGTTTAGTTCCTAAGAACGGCTGGATCGGACCGGACCGAAAGAATTCACACAAATCCATCCCTTCCCGCTGCATGGATGGTACGTTGTTGGTAGCAGTTAATATGACCCGGTTTGGAGTCAGGTCTCCAACCGGGTCCTTGCTGCCTCAGCAAACGGCCGCGCGACTTGATCTTAACGGGTTCCGGGAGGAGACGAGAGCAATTTGGCCGCACTGAGGCCGCGAAGCTCACGGCGACTGATAATGAATGCTTCAGCGGATTGCTCTCCAGAACCCAGCCACAACCCCCAGATTGGCAGTGAGACTCTTCAGTAACAGCCAAGAGCGCCCTCTGAGCATACAATGCTAGGTGGTAACAAGGATCGAGTGTAAGGCTTGCTGCGCCTAAGCTTCTTTGTACTAAGCGGATCGCATGACTCTGGTCAGGCTTCTTCGTGCTACCGGCACATCTCAGCCACACCTAATTTAGGCAGTTATGTTTGAGTCTCGTCAGCATGATGTCTTGTTGGTAGCCCCGAAGACCGAAATGCTGTGACAGAATACAGACCAGCGTCCTTAGCTTACGGGCGTTGGAGCAGCCTTGAACGGCGCGGGCTGCACTCGGTCAGGCGGGCTTTGCGGGGCAGATTGGAGGCGCGGGGGGACTGCGGTAGTGGGCGGGCGGTAACGGTGGCGGCGTGCGTGCTGCGCAGGGGAACAATGGCGGCTTCCATGGCGAGGCTGCTAGTAGTTCATCAGGCTTTGTGTCACCGATAGTTAGCGTGGTTAGTAATAGCCATGTGCAGGAGGACATGGGTGCGGGTTATCTGAATGTTGAGTAAAGGGGCGGTACGGCGGCGAGTCCGCTGACCTATACGCCGGAGTGGCATCAGCTTGGGGAGAGTTCTATATTCAACTCGTCGTGGGGTGAAGAGGAATTCTTAGGCGGGGTGCATGGTCAAAGAGATGGTGGGATGTAGGACGATTCACTCATTAGAAATTTGAAGGCGAAGTCATGTGAGCTTGGGTGACGATTTGTGCGGGAACCATTTTCTTTGCAGATAGAACTCTTTCATTGTGCATACATGCATGCAAGGCCTGCTTCGATCTTATGTACCACCTGAGAATATTGTAAGAAAGGAACGAAATGATCCGCCATCGAACTTAAAAAAAGAGCTTATAGAATTGGTGACTCAACCGTGAAAGTCATACCTATCCCAACTCTAAGTTCCTGGAGTTAAAATGGCATATTCAAAAGCGGAGGTGAGACACAAAAGACCGGTAGCTTGCCATCTTCATGGTGCTCATGACCGTCATGTCCGAGTTCTCGACCAATGGTAAGGAAGCACAAAGCAGTCCGCTATCTACTCACCGGCAGGCTCTTTTTTCAAGCGGCTTGATTTTAAGAAGAGGTGCTGCTTAGAGAATAATAGTTAAGGGCTGAGTTTTTTATAAGTGATTGTACTCATGAGGCTAACATTATCGACCTTCATGTTCGCGAAACTAAAATTCACGGAGGTCAGACCTTCAGGTAAATCTCCGGTAAAGCCTGGAGAGCAACATTATTGCGTGTCTAGTGCATGAGAATTAAGATAAATACATTCGTGGGACCCTATTGGGAGATGATGAGGCTGAGTTTTTCTACGGTATATGCAAGGTCATTGGTGGTACTGGAAGGTTTATTGGCTTCTACGGGGATCTCATAGTGTTGTACAGAGCTTTAATTATCCATGGTGTAGAATTTGTAAGATACCGAAAACCTAACGTGCAAAATTCAAGGTAACAGGAAATTACAACGACAGTGCCAAAAACAAAGAGCATTCCGTGAGCTAAAGAGATGACCCAAAAGGAAAATTAAACTCATTAGATGATGGCAGGCACGCTACAAATGAATCAAGGTCAAACTCGTGGAAAGGTATATTGGATAATCCGACAAAGGTTTCCCGGCTATAAGATGGAAGAGACATCGGATCTGGAACAGTGTCACTTCCACCATCTTGGAAGGAAGCATAGTTGGCAGAATGATCCCAGATCTCACTGGGGATACTCGGGCCAACAGTCATATCAATACACTCCGCGAGGCCCAGCTCTCGAGCCTGCGACATCTGTGAAGCGACTTGGACGCTCGAGCGACTGAGTGGTGTTGGGACAAGGCTCTGAGAGACCGGTGCAAATGTAAATGTGGGAATCGTCGGTGTATCGGCGTTTTCGGGGAATGGCGTAGGGGCGCGTTGCGCAAGTGCAGCATGTATTCCATCAGGTTCAGGAATATTGCTTGCCGTTGCTGTAGCTGTTTGGATTAAAGCGAAAGAGGAGGCCTCTTCTGTTGGAATCGTACTTTTCCTCCTCTTACGTGGCGGTGGCGTGTTGTCATGGTATGCATTTTCCAAAACAGACGTTGGCACCTCTTTTGCAGAACCCAAAGCATGTCTCTCCGAGCTTGGTCGCTTTTCGCGAAGTCGCTGAAGATTATCTCTAACTGAGACAGTGACGGTGTCGAGAATCTTTTTAGCGAGCCTATCATCCTGAATTTCGTTGATCTTTGGCCGGAGGTCCTCCATAAGACCTCGTTCGAAATCCTCCCAAAACTTGTCTCGGGACAATTCAGAGAGAGAAACAGAATCACAGTCTGAACAACCTGTCAGCTGTGCAAATTGAAACCACACCGCTTAAAAGAAACCTACATGGTGATGGAATGTCGTTGTCGTCTGGGAAAATGATCCGATAGATATTCGTCCATTTTTCTTCCTCACTTTTACCATCTCTTTTTTTCTTCTTTAGTTCTCTCTTTTGTTCCTCGCTGATCCCAGGATCTAATGGTCTTTCGGAATTGCGCTCGCAAGGGTCAATCTGTTGTAAATGCTCTTCGAGCTCCTTGCTGGTCTTGAAAATCTCATGGCATCTGAAACAGTAAATGCGCATATGACAACGATAAATATGTTCCCTGATGGTTCCAAATTAGCCTTGTCACTTAAAGCGATATCAAAAAAACCCTAACTCACTTAAGACGAGACGTGTCACGGAAACCCGGAAAGAAACAAGCGCGGTTGACCTTTCTTCCAGGAAACTTTTTGGGAAATGGACATGCGAAGTGCGGTCTTGATGATACCCTGCTAACACCCTGGGTCGGCTTGGGTAAACATCGAGGGTCTAGGGACACGACGGATCAGCGGAAGCCGAACAGCTTCCGCTGTCTTTGATGAATCGGGTTTGAAGTAATTCAACGAGCACTTGGGAAGCTCTGGCGCAAGGCAGAGGCCCAGTCGCCAGGCTGATCTTACTAACTGACGTGAAAAATAGAGCAAGGTATAGAATGAAGAGGTTTAAAAGAGACGAAAAGAGCGCAAAGCTCGGGAGCTTGTCTGCTCCGGCCTTGCGAAAAGGCCAAAACAAGTGATATGGCGATAGGATGGCAGTGAAACGGGTTGGGGCGGCACATTATATAACCCCACTTCTTGAGGCCATTTTTTCTTCGCATAGGTAAGCACTACCGAAGCTGTTATTGCGCATGCGCGCGACAGCGCTCGCATGCAAGCATACCTTTCTGGATAGACAGCGTGACATCCGATTCATCTCACTGCAGCTTGAAAAGCCTGAGGAGCACTTACAACCAATCAGCGAAACTGAAATGCAAGGCGATAGTTGGTTGGGCACTTGCAGGACGTAATTGTGTGATGGTGGCTGCTGCCGCAGTCGCATGAGGCTGAGTGACCGGTCAAGACAGCAAGGATTCTGCCACGATACAGGGGGTTGGACCAGAGACCATGGACCTCGATTGGATACATGGACAACGACGCAATAAACACATGTCAAAGAGCGGTTCAACAGAGAGCCCGAAACAAAATTCATGATGAATGGTGGCCGGCTTTTGCAAATGATCTCTGGGTGTTATACCACTGCTTCTTTTATAGACTACCGGGCTTTATTCCCACTTCTCATTGAGAAAAGTATCAGACATTTTGCCTTTTGTCTCTATCGCAAAATCACAAGCTCACGCAAAAAAAATGCGCAGTTTATGTCGAAAGTACTGGTGGAGATTCAAATTCCAAATGAACGACATTGCTAAGGAAAGTATTGAGAAACAATGAGCCATCCGTGAACTCCATATTGAAGTATTGCTGTCAACACCCACTACTTCGCATTGCGATAGAAAGACGCCGGAGGCCGAGATACACGTCAGCTTCAACCGCAAACCAACAGCCACGTGGTCGTATTACGCTGTCGCGCCGACAAATGGAGACACAATATCGGTGAAAAAAAAACCTTTTTACCCTCATCGCAGTTGCGTGTTGGCCTCGTACAGCCTTTCAATCGCTGACCGGTCGCAGCTAGGCTATTCGTTTAGAGTAACCAATGAGGTTCCATGTCGCATCGTGCCAAGTTCGTTCTTGGTAGGACAAATTAATGTGTTGCCTTTCTAAAGTATTACTGCTTACGAGTCTAGGCCGTGAGGCAGCGAGGTTGTTGGAAGAAACGACGCCCGACGATAACGAGCTGCCCCGCTCTTGTACGACGCGACGGGAGAGCTACTTGGAGGGCTCCGCCTATGCAGAGCGTGTAAAAGACATGAAGCTCGCCGGGTGACTGTACTGCAGGCATTTGGGGCTGAAGCTGGCGTTCTTCCTACAAGACGTGTCAAACGTAAACCTACCTGTGGTAATTGTGATCATAGCTGTCGTAGATTATTCTAATTCGTATTAGTCGTACTCAGTTTGAATTCATTTTCATTAAATGCTCTGGGTTCGGAGATCTTCAAACGCGAGCTGTTCACTATTAACAGGGAAGCACTGGATAATTCTATGAGAGAAGGTCATGCATCATTGATCATACTTATAGGATGATCTAGAAGCCATTATATTATTGAGGACTGGAATCCTCCTACGTCCTCTTGGGTAGGTCCTGTCACTGCCATCTACATTTCGCCGTGGCAATGAAAACACCATCTCAAAGCCTCTCTAGAATCTTACAAAGTAGCTTTTCAGTTTTAAAGCCCACTTTAAAGCTGATAAAGAATCTCCCCGCTCCTACTTCATGGTCCGTCTGCGTGCCTTCGCAGCAACCAGCGCGAGCACCGCTAAGACAAACGAAAGTGCCGAAAGCCCACAAACCGCTGTAAACTGAAGCCTGTAAACTTCTGCGTAAGCCTTCCGGACTACGAGAGATTCTTCCTCAGTCAAAGCCTTGATCGCATCAGCTGGAGACTGCAGCAAAGCTACAACCACATCCGCAGGCAAGACGTTCAAGAGTCTCTTTGGCAGCTCCGAGTTCATGATAGCCGAGCAAATGGCCAGTGCAACGCAACCGCCCATGGTCCGCATCATGTTGATTCCGCCCATCATCACCGCTGCCACAACAACTCCGTCAGCATCAAATCCGCCTCTGAGGAACCCACTGGGGAGGGAAGCTCGAAGGAACTTCGACAAAGCGCCGCACTTACCATTGTCGGCGTCTTCCGTTTCAACACGGCTTTGCACCAGGAAGGTTGGGATCATCATGCCAAATGACGCCCCCACTATCACCTCAAACCCATATTGCCGTGCAAGCACAGTTTCGCTGAATGGCAGCGAGGAGAGGAGCCCTGCTCCCAAGACTTGGAGAGCTCCGCCTATGCAGAGCGTGTAAAAGGCATGGCGGATGGTTTTGCTGTATGATATACCTGCGCACGCAGACGCGCAGGAGGAGAGCAGGAGAAGCGGAAGAAGCTGCACGCCGGCCTTTGTGGCAGAAGTGTTGTTGACTATTTCGATGCGCTGTGGAAGGTTGATGATAACGGCGTAGAAGGTGCAGCCAAGGAAGAAAGAGGAGCTGTTGTAGAGCTCGATGTCAGCGGTAAAAATGCGCGGGGAATCCCGGAAGGATTCCCAAGGGAGATGGACCTACAGCAGAATTAAGGAGATGACCGGGTTTCGAAGCAGCCTCAATGGGAAAATAGGCTCCGTTGAGGATCTTCTGCCTAGGTAGAACTCATAGGCAAAGAACGAGATAATAGACACTCCAGAGGCGACAAGTATTCCCACAATGATACCGCTGGACCACGGATGCGTCGTACCCCCAGTCTCAAGTCCGTATATGAGCAATATTGAGGAGGCAATAGACAGAAGCGCCCCGAAATAATCCACGCGGCGGAGAGATTTCATGGTGATTGGCTCATCTCCAGAGGCTGGCAGAGCCAGGAAAACCAGAAATGCTGCTAGCGCGGCGGTAGGCACACTGTGCGATGTGTGAGATGAGGACGAACAACCGCGGAGGCAAATACGTACTTCAGCAAGAATATCCACTTCCAAGCATCATGGTCTGAGAAGACGCCTCCCAGAAGCGGCCCTGCAATATTCGCGACCGCGAAGAAGGAAGTGTTTACCCCCGAGTAGACGCCTAGCCACTTGATCGGGCAAATATGGACTGTTGTCACGAAGGCAAGCGAGAAAATCCCGGATCCGCCTACTCCTTGAAATGCACGGAAGACTATCCTGTGTTTGGTCAGAGCGCTGCGGAAGCTGAATGGAAGTTTGTCGAAACTCACAGCTGTGTCAGGGTCTTTGCGGAGGCGCAGAGGCCCGAGAAGAGTGCGAAGAGGAAGAGAGCAATTAGGAGCATGTTACGATGTCCGAAGATGTCGCTCAGCTTTGAGAAGACCAGGACAAGACCTACGGATAAGTCAGTTGATCAATATCAGCGACTTGATGTTCGTAAATGAAGGGGATGGTACCGCTGTAGGTGAGTAGATACGCCGTTACGACCCATGATATCCTGGTGTTGTCATCGAAATGAGTTGCAATGGCGCGTAGGCTGGTGGCTACGATGGTGGTTTCGAGGGCTGAAAGAAAGAGTCCTAAAAGAAGGCTATGTGGGAATATGTTAGCGGAATCCTCTATATGGGTTGGGGGAGCCTTGGGATGGAGATGGGGCTCAAATACCCGACTATGGCTACGTGCAACTTCCAACCATGGATAGCTTTGGGAGGATCTGGGAGTCGGGTGTAGTCTCTTGCGGTGGATTTCTCATTGCCTCTGGTTGAGCTTCTGGGCTGAGAAGGTTCAGTGTCGTTGTCCATTGTGCAACGGACCTGGTGATAGAAGTCTTAGAGACTCCGCCTTCCATCTGCAGACTGTGTGCGGTACTTAAGTAGAAAGTTGGAAAGAGTTGCCTGAAAGGCCTCAAAAAGGGTGGTGCGACTAGACTGGGGTCTCGGCGGATATCTCATTGGACGTCCGTGTCCCTGCAGGGTCTTGAATCCTTCGTCCTTTGACTATCCTCATTCCAACAACAATGGCAGACGAGGCTGGGAAAAACCGCCGAGGGGCATAAATGGCATCTCAGGCAACGATAATCTTGCACTTAGATTGGGAACGTCTAATTCGAGTGACAGTAGCCTTTCGGGGAATTATCTTCAACAAATGGCGTGCCCAACGATCGACAGGCTTTTCGAAATCTCATCTTCTCTCCAGACTCATGTCTATCTCCTCCACCGAAGAAGTGGTTTTGTTAGCTTTGACACCGTGTCCATCGGAGGAGTACGAGGGGCAACCATGCCGTAGGGGAAGTGTGGCCAAACGATGGCAACAGGGTGGATGGTGGTTATGGCTTCCACAGCGGCGTCGGTGAAGTACTCTGCAATAACAAAGTTTGACCGGGTTGGTGAGCCGGTCATTATGCGCTTCAGGTCTGTGTATGGGTCCGTCCACAAGAAGGTCATCAGATGCTTGGACTTGATGTTGGCGCCTACGCCCTTCACTGAGTTTCAGCCACACATGCGGATGTAGTGCGCTCATTACTCCTCTTTGGCAATGCTCGGTTCGAAGAAATAGATCGTGTGTATGAATGATAGTTCTCTATCCGTTTTCCTTGGTCCGCGTTCATTGCAAATTCGACGGCGTAGCCGCAATCTGCAAGTAATCTTCCGATTTTCGGAACGGGGGCTGCGGTGATAATCAGCAACTGTTCAAGAGATTCAGAAGCTTTCACAGGCTTTCCACCTGCATGCGTAAAGCCTCACACAGTGGAGACGACAGTATCCTGCGCTGGGTGCTTGAACACTTAGAGGCTCTGACTATTCCTTGCAGGGAGCGAGGATCAGCATCAGCGAGATCACTACGTCCCAACGGCTCCACTCCTTCGTTCTCACCCGAACATCCCTTACGCCTCATTGTAATTATAATGCGCTATCAGAGCTATTGTTGTTGCCTGGTCAGTGGATCTGCGTTGCGGCGCGGCAGATTGAAAGCTTCCGGCGGATTTTCTCTGCCACGCGGCGGATTTAACGAGAAGCGCCCCGATTGGCGGCACTTCATCTCTTGCGCCAGCCCTAGACGAGTCCTTTCCCTTTTCAGCCGCAACGATAGTCTGGTCGAATGCGGCGCTGGAGGCGGGATGCGCTGATAGATCTTCAAGAAGGCGCCCAGAATGTCGGACGACCCTGAGCGGCGTGTCCCAGACCAAGTTGGAAGTCAGGCTCCACTCTGGGGCCGAGATGCTTATCGTCTTGATGTTTCCATGAGTTCAAGTCCGGATGAACCATCCAGCAAAAAGAAAACCGGCTCCAGACAAAGACGTGCGCACCCACAACCAGGATCCCAGACCCTCGCCTCCATCCACCACCATCCCCCCCTCTTCTCCTTCCCCCCCGCACCACCAGCTCTTCCACCCCCCTCTCAAATCCCAGCAGCACACCCCTCCCTCACCCCCACCACCCTCCCCCTCAACCCCCCCACCTGCGCCGCCAACTCCTCCATCGCCGTCATCAAAACCCCCCTCACCCCCACATACTTCCCCTTCACATCCTCAGCCGCCCGCTGCAGCCTCGCAAGCTCAAAATCCACAGCCCCCACCAGCACCACGACCGTCAACCACGGCTCCGGTACAAAACCCCCCACACAAACAGGCACCTGCGCCAAAGCGGCCAGAAAAGGGCGATGGTGGTGGTGGTGGTGTTGGTGCTGGTGCCGCGCCTCCTGCACGGCGCCCTCGGCCAGCGCGAGAATCTGGCGATACACGTCCAGCATCAGCATGACGGGTGCCATGACGAGGTAGGTAGTCGTCTCGTCGGCGATGGTGCTGAGGACGCGGGAGCGGGGAGAGCGGGCGTACAGGCGGGCGCCGTGGGCGTGGAGGTGGACGACGTGGGTGGTTATTTGGTGGGTGTCGGCTAGGGCGGCGGAGAGGGGGGTGGAGAGGTCGATTTCGGTTGAGGGAAGGGAGGGGTTGGTGCGGAGGGTGGTGAGGGTGTGGGTGAGTGTGGTGAGGTGGGTGTAGAGGCGGGTTTGGAGGGTGGTGAGGTGGTGAAGGATGGAGTGGATGGCGGGTTCTGGGGTGGATGCGAGGGTGTTGGTGGGCGGGCCTTGTTCGAGGAGTGGGCGGGGGGGAGAGGGGAAGGGGTCTAGGACGGGGTTGAAGGTGGTGAGGTCGATGTCTGGGAGTTCGAAGGAGGCAGGGTCGAAGGCAGCGGCGCCGGGTATATCTGTGGCGGCGTTAGCTCGACAAGTTTGAGAAGAGGCGCGACATCTCGGTGAGGTGGGCGACTGACTCGGCAGGGGGGTTGAGTGGATGCCAATCGTCTCGATATCACCAAACAGGTCCAATGGATCAGCGTCGGGGACGAGTGGTGCGCTGCGTGTGGACAGGGACATCTCGGCGCCAGACGCGCTTGCTGACGGCTGATCCTCCCGGTCTGCATCATCAGCGGATGGGACAGCAGGGTTGTTGGTGGAAGGGTCGCTGCTGCTCTCTCCGCTGCTCAGATGGAGTGTCCTTGACTTGCTGGGGCGGCCAGGCTTGAGGGCCGGGCTGTAGACGCAGTCGGTCGCGTCGCGCAGGCACCGACTGCAGGTGCTGCGGCCTCCCGAGCAGCGCAGCTTCTTGCCATGGCAGCGGTCGCACGCAAGGCGAATGGCTGACGATGCTTGGCGACCTGATGCTGGCATTGCTTGTGAAGAGCGGAGGCCGCAGCGCCCGGCGGCAGTCTCCCGACAGAGCTCGCCAGGAAGAGCTGCCGGTTTTGGCACTGCGAGGTGTCGCGTTTGATCCTTCCAGCCTCCTGCCTGCAATTTCCCGCGAGGTTTTCCCGGCCATTGTAAATGTAGGTAGACGAGTATTACAGTCCGTCCAAGCAGCAAAGTATTGCACATATAGAGTCCAATGAAGCAAAAATCTATTCCCAGAGCTCGAAAACCAAACGACCTCCCAACCCATTGCGCACCGCTCACCTATACATCCTCAGCCTCCAACTTCCCCACATCGTCAAGCACCCAGCCCTTCGCCACGCGCATATCCGCAAACCACTTCCTGACATACGGCAATGACACATGCGGCCCATACGGATCCTCCACCCACTGCGGCTTCGGAGCCCTCATGCCCGTCTCGCCCTCGCACCTCTCTATAATCTCCTCCAAGCACCCACCCCGATTATAGCTCATCTGCGCCCACCCCGCCGGCCGCCTCGCCTTCATCTCCACCCGCAGCGCCTCCGTCGCCTCCACATCAACGCCAAAGTCCTCCTCCCTCACAACGACGCCGTAATTCCTCCTCGCGCCCTCAAACGTCACAAGCCGGCGATGCACCTCCAGCGCGACCGTCTCGGCCGGGCGCGTCAACGGATCGCCCAGGCCACCACCGCCCCACGTCACCCACTCGAGTACGTCGCCAGGCTTGACGCGCAGATGGTCCATCTTGCTGGGGAGGGGCTCGTAGTCCGGCGTGCTGGTGCCGTACGAGTTGTTGCGGAAGATGCCCTTGCGGGAGCGGGTACCGGGCTCGCCGCCGTTGACGCCCCAGGGTTTGGTGAGCCAGCGGTCGTCGTGGATGCTGACTTCGCCTGCGCACAGGAAGCGGTACATGGTGCGCTGCGCGTTGCCGCCGCGGAAGAAGCCGGCGCCGCCGCTGTCGGCGACGGACTCGTTGGCTTCGATGATGAGGGGGAAGTAGAGTTCGATGTTTTCTGTTGGGATGCTCTTGATGGCCGGGAAGAGGCAGTGGCAGTCTGGTCCGTCGCCGATGGGGCGCGCAGGGACGCCGCCGAAGCCGATCTGGTAGAGCAAGAACCAGTCGCCAGATGGCTTGAAGCCCGAGTAGAAGAGATGGGGCGAGTCGGAGAAGCCCGCTGCTGAGCGGTAGGCAGGGTTACGCTGGCCGAAGAGGGCTTGAATGACATCCATGACACGACCAAGTAGATGGGTGCGGCAGGACAGGGCTGCAGGGCGCATAGGCCGTAGGATGGTGCCTTCGGGTATCCGCAATTCGACCAGGTCGTGGAATCCGTCGTTGACGACACAGTGCGGATCGTAGATCGCGAGCAAGAAATATCCAATGAACATCTTGAACATAGGTGTTGACAGGTAGTAGTTCATTGATGTCTCGGCCTGAGGGCTGGTTCCATCCCAGTCAAACACCAAACGGTTGCCATCTTTATGCATCGAGCATGAGATAGCCCAGGGACCAATACCCTGGCCGTTGTCGTCAATAAAGTCAGTGAAGCGGCTGTGCTCGTTTCCGATCTTGGTCTCAATAATCTGGCTGATGGCAGAACGGCAGCGGTCGAGGAGGTTATCGCAGGCGGCTTGATAAACTTCGGTACCGTAGCGTTCGCAGAGCTATAATGCATTAACAGAAGAAGAAATACCTGGAAGCATTGGTTACATACCTCGCAGACACGAGTAGCAGCGGTTCTGCAAGCAGCAACCAACGCAGTAACGTCGCTCTGAAACCATTCAGGGATACGGCTGTTCCGGCAGAAGACTGTCATCAAATCGTGGTTTAAGACACCTTTGGAGTATAGCTTGACTGATGGAATCTGAAGACCGTCTTCGAAAATCGTGGTAGCGTTGATGCTCATGGATCCTGGCACCTTCCCTTGAACATCTCTATCTCTCGTTAGCGTTGCCCATTGGAGCAGTCGTTGATGGAAACTTACGTGAGGTGGCCAAAGTTTGCCGCCCAACCCATGATCTTGCCGTTGTACCATATCGGTAATAGTACGATAACATCGTTCAGATGCGAAACAGCCCCCTCAGTCTCATAGACATCATTCGTTACGAATACATCACCCTCTTCGATTGTGCCCTTCCAATTTTTGAGGAACTGAGTAATGAAGCTGCCGAATTGCCCGACCAGCATCTGACCACGAGTATTGGTGATGACATTGAACTCATCTTGCTGGTCGCGAATAGCCGGGCTCATTGAGCATCTCAACATCAGCGTATCCATCTCACGCCTGATGCTGCCAAGAGCACTGGCAATGAGAGTTGGGATGAGCGGGTTATTCGCAACGACTTCTTTTGCCGACTCGAGGGTATCAACCAGTTCCTCTGCCCAGCTCTGAGCAGATTTATCCGGTCGGATAAGAATGTTGCCCATATTGTCAATTTCACCACTATAGCCGGGAAGAATAAGCGTGTTGGAGTCCATCTCGGTGATGACACAAGGACCAGAAACCTTGTAGCCTTTCTTGGTGATGGCGGCGCGGTCCCAGAAGATTGCCTCAACCTTCTCTCCGTTGCAGGTGATGGGGCTACGGGAAATAATTGCGGACTCGGGCGGTGTGCTGCTGGGTGCGTCTTCGATGGACTGGATAGTGACCTCTGGCGATGCATCAGTGGCCTTGACGCGGAGACGCATAATCTCCAAGTCAATAGTGTCAGGAAGGGAGAAACTGAATTGCTGGTCATGGACAGCTGCAAACTTCTCACGGAGCAGAGCAAGCAGTTCTGAAGTCTCGGACATGAGATCTGCCTCGGTCATATCAACGGTCAGAGTCAGAGCCTGGCCTTTGTAGCGCATGTCTGCTTGGTATGACACGTCGAGAGAAGGTGCGTGATTAGCAAGTGCCTTCTTCATCGTCTCTGTACAGCCGGACTTGAGATCGTCGTAAGCCGATCTGAGCCCCTCGGCAGAGGCGTTGGAGAAAAGCTTGATGTAAGTGCAAGACTGCTCATGGCTCATCTTGGTAGTGGCATCTCCCTGAGCACAAAGAATACCAGGGGCAGGTGGGATGATGACGGGGAAGGCACCGAGAAGCTTTCCTACCGCGTTCGCGTGAAGCGGACCAGCGCCTCCGAAAGCAACTAAAGCGAACTCTCGAGGATCGTATCCTTGCTCGACTGATACCAGACGGAGTGCACCGTACATGGTCTCGTTGACAAGATTGATGATACCTTCAGCACCTTGTGCAATGCCCATGCCCATTTGGTTGGCGATAGACTCCACGGCGGTAGCGGCAGCCTGCACGTCGAGACTGAATTTGCCACCAAGCAGCTTAGAAGGGAGGTATCCCAGCGCGAGATTGGCGTCCGTCACGGTGGCAAGAAGGCCTCCTTTGCCGTAACATGCGGGGCCGGGAGTAGCTCCGGCAGACTCAGGCCCGACACGGAGCGCAGCAGTCAGCGAATTGTAAGTGGCAATAGAGCCACCACCGGCACCGACTGTCCGGACGTCGACAGAGGGGGCTTTAACCGTCAGCGGCCCAACGGCAGTCTCACGCCGTAGGACGGCATTAGTTCCAGGAATCAAGGCGCAGTCGGTTGAGGTTCCGCCCATATCGAGCGTGATCAAATTCTTGAATGGTGTATTTTTCGAGACGACGTGGCCCACGCCAATGACACCTCCTGCCGGACCACTCATTAAAATATTGACAGGCTGCTCTCCAGCGAGATAGACAGATGTAAGATCGCCATCTGACTTTAGGATTCGGATGGTGTCAGTGTCGGGTGCTAGCAGCTTTTTTAAGCCGTTTAAATATCTCTTGACGATGGGCTTCACAACCGCGTTGGTTGTCGTAGTGACTGTCCGTTCGTACTACTACAAGTCAGCTTTTGGATATTGACATTTCAATGGAAGATTGCCTTACCTCCTGGATTTCCGGCAAAATTTCCGTGGAGGTAACGACCTCAACATCAGGGCCGAACTCCTCATTCAGGATCTCCCTGATGGCCTCTTCGTGCACGTTGTTGGCAAAAGAGTTGAGCAAACTGACGGAGATGGCCTCGGGCTTCTGGCGCTTCAAATCCTTCAGACTTGCTCGAAAAGCGTCGCGGTCCAACGGGCGGACAATCTCTCCCTTGATGGAGACACGCTCCGGAGCTTCCACGGTCCTCTCAAGAGGCACAACAGGAGCCGGCTGTTGCCAGTTGATCCAAGCTCCGAGACCACCTGGAATCTGGGATCGCCTCATGCTGAGGACATCCTTGTGGCCGGAGGTGACGATGAGACCAGTCTTCACGCCCTTGCCTTCGAGGATGGCGTTTGTGGCCGTGGTTGTCCCATGGTGGATGTAGTCGAACTTGCCATCCCAGCCATAGGTTTCCTTCAGCAATGTTCTGACTTGATCGACGCCCTCCTTGACGGCAATGCTTTGGTCGGCGACATTGGTGGGGACCTTAGCGCGGACGGTCTTGCCCTCGGGGGTGATGACGCAAATATCCGTGAAGGTGCCCTGGGCGGGACAAAGCTGTCAGAGGAGCTTCCCAGCGGCTCAGGGCGGCACAAAACTTACACCAACGTCCACACCAAGGCGGTATCCTCTTGCGGTCGAAGCCATACTTGCTGCCCTTCAGTCTTCTGTCCCATGTGCGGGGAATTGGCGGGCTGAAGTAGACGGCAGCGATTCAGGCATGCAGCGACGTCTGCAACGCCCCGGGGCCCTCCCTGTGCCGTGGAGGGGTGGCCGCGACCCTGACAGACGTATCTGCATGTTCTCCGAGCGGTGGCAGCGATGGACAGCTCCAATTGCGAGGCGTATGGCTATCGCAACGGGCGCGGCGAAAGCTAGTGCAAGTCGGAGCGATAAAGGCGCGATAGCTAAGCGTGTGTAAGCGGCGCTAGCGGCCCTGGTCCGGCCACCACTTCTCACGCACCATCGCCAGCGTCTCGAATCTGTGCCTCAGCTCCTCCAGTCCGCATCGGCCAATCGCGCGCGTCCCGATCGGAGTCGCCATGGGATCGGTGGCGTCAGGGCACCCGGGATTAGTTGGCGGACGTGACCTCCATCGCGCCCACTGCCGGAGATAAGAGTTCCCCGCCAGCAGCCAGCTCCCCACTCTTCGCGCATATCTACCGCCTGCCGCCGTGTCTTGTCGCGCCGCGGCCAGCATGGCGGAGAAGCCGCTGCGGCCGACGTCGACCGATGCTGATGAAGTAAGAGCGAGGACAGATATGCGCCAGTGAGGGCTCCAAGATTCTCTCCTCCGCAAGCTCCAGCCAACATGTCTGTGGTCTTCCTCAGTTCTGGTCCGCCTACAGGTACGACGGGAACAGCCCCTCACACTTGAACTCTGAGCCGCTGACGCGCTAGCCAGTGGACATCGAGCGCCTGCGTGCGGTGGCGGCCAGGCACAATGTAAAAGTCCCACCTGAAGAGGAGGAGCACTACCGGCATCTTCTAAACGGTCTTGACGCCACCGCTCAACAGATCAAAGACCTGTCTGAATACGAGGACCCGAGGCTCAGAATTGACCCCCAAACGCTTCCAAGGACCTGGCTGAAAGCAGAGACGAACCCGCTGAATGCCTGGAGCCATCGCGTAGGTTCCCGGACGTGTGAGTAAACTCAACGACGCCGGCTGATTCGAGCTCCAGGCCAACTTCAAATCTCCGCACCCGAGAGACTCCCGTCTCGCTGGCCGGACCGTCGCATTCAAGGACAATGTCTCCATCGGCGGAATTCCCATAACTGGCGGCACGTTTCCCGAGCTTCTCACGGGCAAGTCCGAATATCCGATTCCCAAGATAGATGCTGTTGTGGTATCTCGGGTGCTGGAGTCTGGAGGGACGGTGTCTGGGTCTGCAACGTGCGAGCACTTCTCCATGTCTCCGCTGTCTTTCACTTCAGCATCCGGTCCCGTACACAATCCGTGGCTCCCCGGCTTTACTGCCGGAGGATCGAGTAGTGGGTGTGCTGCTCTGGTGGCAATCAACAGCATCAAGGCATGGCGAAAGCGACACGGTCTGGCGCCGATTGACGACCAGCTCGGACAGGGTGTCGACATGGCAATTGGCGGGGATCAGGGTGGTTCGATTCGGATTCCGGCGTGTTACTCCGGCATTTACGGTCTGAAGCCAACGCACGGCTTGGTCCCGTACACGGGCATCATCTCCCTATTCCCAATGGTTGACCACACAGGACCGATGGCGTCGAGCTTGGAGGATTTGGCAACGCTACTGAGCGTCTTGGCTGGGTACGACGGTATTGACCCGCGATGCACTCCGGAAACCCCGCTCCATCAAAACGTAAAGGACTACCTGACAGCGCTGGAATCGTGGAAAACATCCAAGGAGGCGAACGGAGAGTGGACGCCGTCAAAGTCCGGCTCCGGCCTGCGCATCGGAGTTGTGAAGGAGTCCTTTGAGATGATGGGTCTTTCTGACGAAGTCACGAGGGTCGTCAAAGCCGCCATCGGGCAATTCAAATCTGTAGGCGCGACCGTCGAAGAAGTCTCTGTTCCGGAACACCTCGTTGGGCCCTCCGTATGGACCATCGCCACACGCGCAGGCATCGGCTCGTATGGATTACGCAACGCGCCTCCGCCGTTCCTGACGTATCCCTGCCCGGATATCACGCCTCCACCGCTCAGTCAAGCCGCGTTTGAGAAGCTGAACAAGCATAATCCCGCTGTCGCGAATATGTGGTTCAATTCGACGCTAATGCTTGAGCGGTCGGACTGCTACCATCTTGTTGGCAAGGCCATGATGCATGCGCATCAGCTGAGGGCAGCATATGACCGGGCCTTTGATGAAGGCAAGTTTGACGTCTTGGTCACGCCTGTGAACCCCAGGGTCGGCAGCAAGCATCCTGAGTATAGCATGAGCGTGGGGGAGAAGATGGAGCCGGCCATCGGAGCAACACTGAACACATGTCAGTTC
The DNA here is from genome assembly GCA_037356115.1 of Neofusicoccum sp. Z2. Classification (NCBI taxonomy): domain Eukaryota; kingdom Fungi; phylum Ascomycota; class Dothideomycetes; order Botryosphaeriales; family Botryosphaeriaceae; genus Neofusicoccum; species Neofusicoccum sp. Z2. The sequence continues at coordinate 508,552 of JBAWJY010000008.1, forward strand.
AATGTTACAGGACGTAAGTTCCAGGGTTCGATACTGCTGATGCTGCCAAGCTGACTGAACGCGTAGATCCGGCACTAAGCATGCCTGCTGGTTTCGGCGATCTTCCGGATGGTGCGGGAAAGATGCCGGTTGGTATGCAGCTGGTCGGGAGAAGATTCGATGAGGAGAGCATTCTGAAGGCAGCAGCAGCCTGGGAAATTGGAGGACTGGGACTCGACAAGTGGGATGGGAGACTCCCTAACTGATGCGACTGGTCAACGACCCCATCTGACAGATTTAAGACGATAGAAAGGAAACCAAGCCCTTCCAAAGACGCCTCAGTCGGGCACTGCCAGTGCATCGACATGACCAACAGACATAAAATCTCATATAGGATCCGCTAAAACTGATGTCTAGGGAGCAACGTTCGACGGCCGTGATTCGTACAAGATCCCCGTTCCCCAACACCCTCTCCACGACGATGTCACCTCGACAGTGGCAAGAGGCGAGATATCTATGCCTTGGAGAGATGGCTGACGCGTAGGCGGGGGCACGGCTGCTTGAGAAAGACGCAGGGTCAATTCCGCTTTCGATACATTGAAAAGAAATTCTCTCGGCAGCTTTTTGTTTGGTGGATAATCATTCCCGTGCAGAAAAGTGTAAAGACCGGGAGATGGAACGCACACGTGATCAAAGTGTGGCCACGATTTACCTATTTGGTTCCGTTCCCTGACGCCGCTCACAGCTGCTTCCAACCTCCTCCACCCAGCGCGCTGCACCACGAGCCTGAAGCGGGTCCAATCTCCGTCTCTGCGCGCATGTCTCTGCTGTGCACTCATCCATCAACACCCGAACCAAGGCGCCGGCGAAGCGACTCTGGGGTCCGCGTTGTGGAGACATCGGTTGTGCAACAGTTTGGAACACGCCCCGGACGCGAATGACAGCTCGCAATTTCCACGCCCTGCAGCCCCAGCTACCAGGAACATCTCTTGCGAAGCGCGCCGCCACGTCTTTCCTGCATGCGCCGGTTGGTCCTCACCATCTTGACCACTACCAGAGCGGCAGTGAGAGCGAAGCCCACGTGCGGCCACCGGCGCCGCTGTGTAGCCTTGAGCGCCAGCTATATCTCCCATGTGCGACGCGGACATGCGGACTCAGCATAGTTTCCGAGCTCCGATGGGCCTGGCGTCTGCTCCCCGATGCAAGATGCCGCGATTGCATGCTTGCCGTCGCCGCCACCGCTGCGGAAAGGCCCTGTACATATTGCCAAGAAGGGTGCCGGAGTGCCGTCTCGGCCGTGTGTTTTCTTTTGCTGGCCACGCACGCCCATGCCAGCCGCCTTCACATAGCGCCCGATGACAGCCGGTAATGAACAGTCGATGTCGGGGTTGCACATTTCCTCTGCATCCTGAGACCCAGCGCTGTCGGGTTGGCGCGCTGATGGCTGCCTGCCATTGCTTCTTTCGTCCCTGCGTTTTCTCCTCTACTGGCTTCATCCTCTCACCGCACCGACCTAAATGCATGCTCTTTCCTCGCATCTTTGCTGCTGCCGGCATATCGCGTCTTTCCCTACATCTTCGTCTTGAGCACAGCTTCTGCCGTTGCTCCATTCCGCGCGGACCAGCAGCTGCCAGTCCTTCGGCTGCTCCGTCCTCGCGCTGAGGAGCGGTGCTGCTGCCGCCACCCTCTGCAAGCGCGTCATGGCGTCGTCTGCCTCCGCGGAGGATAGAAGATGGGTGGTCCTCACCATGGTGTGTCTGGTGCTGGCACTGGGTCTGCCAGCATTTGCCGTCCGCGGATACGTCAAGCTTGCGGTGCAGAAAGTAGTCTCTGCCGACGACTGGGTTATGGTGTTAGGAGGCGTAAGTGCTTTTCCTCGATCTTGCATGTGTCGGTTCCAAGATTTCTGCGAGATCTTACATCACGGCAAAAGCTCGAGCCTCGAGCTGTTTCTGGCGTGTCTATGCTTTGCAGCTAGCGCGCATCACGACGCGTAGTCCATATTAGTGCAGCCCGCAAGGGTAGGGTGCCATGGTTGAAGGCTTCGCTGAGCGCGCGCGCTGATCCTTGCAGGTCCTTTGGATAGGATATATCACTTGCCAGGTTGCTGCCTGTGCAAATGGCTTCGGAGCGCACACCGCAGACTTGCCCGAAGAGGTCTACTATGCCCTCGTAGGAACGTCGCATAACGGGGATGTTGTGGAAGCATTGCGCGTACGGTCTCTTTTTCCTCCACTTACCGCATCCCTGCTCTGCTAATCTGGCTGCAGTTTTGGTACATCTGCATGCTTTTCCATGTGTTTACGACCTGCGTCATACGCATCAGCATCGGGATTTCCCTTGCGCAATATACGGCATCTGAAATTCGGCGCTGGATCGTCGGCATCGACCTGTTAGTTGCTACAGTGGCAAGCATAGCATTCTTCTTCGTGCTGCTTTTCCAATGCAGTTCCATCGCAAAATTCTGGTCCCGAGTCCGCGTCGACGCCGAGGAATCCTGCTTCCCTGATCTCACAACCAACGCTTGGTACGCCTTCGCCAGCATCAGCACAGCCGCCAACGCCATCCTAGCCACCTTCGCCATCGCCCCCCTAGCCTCGACGCCCACCACCTGGAAGAAGCGCACCGCCCTCGCAATCCCCAACATCTTCACCATAGCGTCAGTCCCCTTCCCCCTCGCCTTCCACTCTCCTCTCTTTCTCTCCAAACCCCTAACAAACAACCCCCCTCACCAGCACCCTCCTCACCTCCGCCCTCCAAACCTACCAAATCCCAACCCTAGCCAACTTCTCCGACCTCACCTGTACGTCTCCCCTCCTCCCCTCCCCTCCCCTCCCCCCTGGCCCTCAGCCCACCCAACCCACTCACCCCCAAAACAACAGTCTCAGCCACAAACTTCGCCATCTTCGCCCTCCTCACTCCCTCCCTCGCCCTCGTCGCCGCGAACCTCGCAACCCTGGGCCCGTGGTTGAAGGAGCTGGGCTGGGATACAAGCGCGAGCGCGAGCACGAACGCGCGTTCTACTGGCAATGAGAGGCGCGGAGGCCGGGAGGAGCAGGTCAGGCCGGTGAATGTGGGGAGGGTGAGGGGAGGGGATGTGGAGGCGGCGTTGGAGGTGGCGGTGAGGGAGGGGATTGCGAGGTTGGAAGGTGCGGATCGGGGATTGGGGGGTGTGGGGAGGGGGGGAGGTGGGCGGTGATGGATACCCTGGTGTTGTTGCTTTGCTTGGTATGGGATTTTTAATGGTTGTTCTTGCAGATGTCCATGAATTGGCAGGCGGGCCGGCCCTGTCCGACACCTGGAAATGGAATGCGCTGAAAGTTTATCTTGCTCGCAAACGCCAAGTTGTAGCACGAACGTTCCTGGCCTATAGCAGTACTAGGTCGAGCCTTATTTAGAAGGTTGGAAAGTGCTTAGCACATAGATCCTGGCAAAGCGAGTTCGACCGAATTTAACGATTTGTGGCCACAGATCCATGCTCGCAGTTGCCGCTATCGATAGTATTGATTCAGATAACATCAGACGTCCTTCCGTCCTTGCGTCGTTGCCCGCTCCGTATCTCGGAGTACTTTCCGACACTGTTGGCCTGCGTTCCGAGTTCTCCCGCGCCTCACACAAATCGCCCTTCGGACAAAACCGCAACCCACTTTTTCATCATGGTCGGATTCCGCCATGATCAAATGCAAATCATTGCTTTGAAGGCATGACTCTACTGTGAAAATGTTGCGGAAGGTGCTCCAAGGCGCGCAAGTGTTCCAAGCGATACCCTGTACCGCTTCGAAGTCTGACCACGAAATCGTGGTCAGAACGGACAAGGGATGCCGAAGTTCATGCCTTATGCCGATGCTTTGACAGGAGAGTCTCCGGGGCTTTCCTTCTTGGTTCGTTCTTTTTTTTTTTTTTGTTCCTGTCGTCGAATAATCCATAAAACCGCTGATGCGAAGCTTCGGAGCTCTAAGATAGACGTGCCGGGCAAGCATGTGGCTAGCGGAATCTTCTACGAGAACACTCAAAGCTGGCTTAGAAAGCGGGACTTGGACACCAGCGGCTCTGACGGTCGCGTCAGAGCCAAGCCGTCTCCTTGACTTGGGCTGCCATGGATGTCCAGTTTTGATGGCAACAGCTTTCCGAGCCCTACATCCTGAAACACGAAACGCCACCTCCTTCTTCAGCGCCCCTCTTCATCTGTAACGCTGTTTACCGATCACGCTCCGACACCGCTTGCAATAAATACATTGCCTTTCTATGTTCCACGTGGGCAACCATTTGGATCCTTGATCGACGCCGGTGCGGAGAAGACCTTTGCGGCGGACCGTCGGGTAAGCACTGCCCCTGAAGTGTTTCCATGTTTCTCCGTGCCAGCTATCGTGCGCGGGCAGAGTCTCGAGCAAGCCAGCGCGAATTTGCCGACGTCGGCGTCAAGGGCGATAATGTCGGAGACGTTTCTTTCTGCCTTTTAAACTAAGGCCACGTGATCCGCAGCTATGCTATACTATGCCCTTCTATTATTTACTAGTGCAATAGAGCAGATTACCGCAGAGCCGTGCTGTGCGAAGGGCGACCGGCTACGTAGTACAAAGCCCATCCCCGCCTATCCGAGTCCGACTGACTCGGCCGGATCGTCGGCTAGAGATCATCGCCGTTCTCGCTCATGTAATCCTGGGCTTTCGGGCCGGCGGGTTCGGGATACGTCCGGAGCCGTTCTCAGCATTTCTTGGGTTGTCCGGCCAGACGGCTATTACGAAACATTCGAAATATGTCGTTCAAACACGTATCCCATCGGATGCCCGATTACGTGACCAAGACACTCAAGTCTTGTCGAGAGCTAACTCCCGAGACCTTCGTACTCATCGTCAAAACAAGCGTCTGACTGTGCAGGTATGCTTAAACATACAAGCACTCCACGCTCTCCCTCGGGTGCCCACTATATTGAACCTGTCCGGCGGAACAAGATCCTGGCTTACGTGATCCCCACCCAGCCTTACAACAAGTTCCAGATCGACACTGTCATTTATTTTATAGGCGAGTACGGAGCTTCGTTTCAATTTTTGCCGGCGCGGACCTATCACACAGAGGCTCGAAGATTGAAACACCAGCCAAGCCGTTGCCAAGATGTTGCCAAGTCGACGTTCCTGTCGGGGCGGCGGTTTTGAGCGCCCCACGATTCAGATTCTAGAACCGGCGGTACCTTCCGCTTTGACTGGGCTCCTTATTGCATTAGAAAAGATTAGATGGAGCAGGTTTTGACGGCGATCTTTCGATCTCCTCCCTAATCCGCCGCTATCGCTGTGTACTCCTCCCCGATCCAGCAAAGCGGTACCGGTGTTTAATATCGTTGACATCAGCCATGCCACGCTCAAGTCCGTTATCAGCTAGCCGACTTCGTGTACACTAATTTCTGGAAGGCACATGGCATCAGCACCAGACATGTAAGGCTGCAGAGGCCAAGTGACTGGACTTGGCTGTCCAGTCTTCTGGCGTACGATATCAGTAGGCTTCTTCCCGCTCTGTTTCTCTATTCTATCACCTCACGCTCTCTCTCCCCCTCTCTCACTGCTTGTCGCTCTTTGAAGGCTGGGCCTTCCGCTAGTCACGATGCTCCTCCACAGCCTTTCCATTGCTCTCCTCCTCCAGTCCGCCTTCGCGGCCCGTCCCTACCTCAATGAGCCCGACACCGGGATCGAGGAGGTCCTTTCAGACCTCCAAGCCGGCCAGATCCCTAACATCACTTCCATCGTCGGCCTGCCGGACTTCGACTACGTCGCCCGCAACTCCATGAACCTGTCCAGCTACACCTACTACCGCAACGGCGCCGCGGGCGAATGGTCGTACCGCAACAACCTGGAAGCCTTCCAGCGCGTCCGCTTCCGGCCCCGCGTCATGGTCGACATCACCAAGATCGAGTCAACCCTGCCGACCACGATCCTGGGCCACAACGTCTCTGCGCCCTTCTTCATCAGCCCCTGCGCGCGCGCCGGCTACGCCCACGCCGACGGCGAGCTCAACTTCGTCAAGGCCGCCGCCGCCGAGAACATCTTGTACATGGTCTCCGACTTCGCGAGCAAGTCGAAAGCCGAGATCCAGGCGGCCAAGAAGGCCGGCCAGCTGCTGTTCCAGCAGACGTACGTCCAGGAGAGCCTGGCTGACGTGCAGACGCAGTTCAAGGCCGCGGAGGACGCGGGCTTCGCTGCCATTGTCCTCACCGTCGACTCGCCCGCCGATGGCAACAGGCACCGCGCTTCGCGCTTCGGCGTCGGGTCCGCGGACTCCAGCTACACGTTCTTCACCTGGGAGTACTACCAGCAGCTGCGCAACATGACGAGGCTGCCTGTCATCCCCAAGGGTATCATGAGCGTCGAGGATGCGCAGAAGGCTGTCTCGCTGGGTGCGCCGGCGATCTTCCTTTCGAACCACGGTGGCAGGCAGCTGGATGGCGTTCCTTCGCCTCTGGAGATTGCGCTGGAGATTAACGAGAGAGCGCCTGAGGTGTTCAAGAAGACGGAGGTCTTTGCGGACGGTGGTGTCAGGTACGGCGCTGATGCTCTGAAGCTGCTTGCTCTCGGTGTCAAGGCTGTTGGCGTGGGCAGGCCGTTCATGTACTCGAATGTGTATGGTGAGGAGGGTGTTTTGAAGGCGATCAGCATCCTGAAGCGCGAGCTTGCTATTGATGCTGCTAACCTTGGTGTTCCTGACTTGAAGAAGATTGACGACCGCTTCGTAAGTTCCTTCCTCAGTTCCGCTCCTGCGAAGCAGCTGTCGCTAACTTGTTCACAGGTCAACTACCAGTTCAACGACTGGTACAGCTAAGCTATTGCGCCTTTGCCTTTTTCAGCTATAGACTGTATTACTTAAATATAGAATATATTCAACGAATATTGAAATGAACTGCTTTCAGCGATTGCGACGGGCAAAGAGATCTCCTTTCAGCCTGGTATTCCAGGCAGCAGAACGTTTGTCTCTCCATTCTGGGTCGTATGGAGAGCACGAAAAGCCAGCTCGCTGCAGGAAGGACCAGCAGCCAAGGCTTGCAGCGGCGTGCTTCGTCATCGTGGCATTCGAGGAGACGCGTCATTTGGATGTGGCGATGCTGGAAGCGGGCTTGGCAAAAGGGCGATGCTCACTTCACCCCAACCGGAGCAACCCGGCTGTGGGGTGTCCGGAGTTAAGAAATTTTCTGAATTCAGAAGTCCAGGCGATCCTCCGTGACAAGAAATGTTGACCCACTTATCGAACGATGCCTGGAAGCTCGGATACAGCCATGCTTCTTGGCAAAGGGGCTATGCAGGCTGCGGCTTTCGCTACCTTATTCTTAACAGCAATGGTGTCACTGTCCATTGATGCTCAAATTTGCAGAGCGTCGCTGGTACTGGAACCCCCCGTGTGATAACTGAAAGAGCTGATCCGGGTTATCCGACGGATTCGGCTGCAGTAGCACTGCCAAAGAGCATCGTTTCAATTTTACAAGAGACTTTTCTGGTGAGAGGAGTGAGCTATCCATAGTATCAAGAGGAGTAACAATAGTATTGGACCGATGCATGAGGTCTTAGATGTTACGGGCACCACTCAAATTCCTCTGCCAGAGGTGATTATCGCCGGGTTACGTTACCACCCGGCGCTAACCTAACTAGCCGGCCAAACATTTAAGTAGAACCAATTAACTGTTAGTACCTGAGTGTTAGGTATGAATCTCCAGCGTTACTTCTGCCGTGCTCGCCGTGCTTCATCACGGGGGTACCACGTGGCCGTCCTGGCGGGGTCGACCCGTCATCCGCGGCTGTGCCGCAGCGCTCCCTGGGGAATTACACCAGTAATTCCTATCATCACCCATCATCGCCCTCTTCTGCCGTGTGCGCTGTAACAAATGCTAGTCGATTGCAAGTGTCACGGCAGCAAAGCGAGGCCAAAGCACGAGAAACAAGAGTTCTCGATTGAGGTGACTATCGTACAAAACGTAGCACGAAGAGAAGAAGAAAAAGAGGGAAATGAAGAAGCAATGCTAGAGAGTTTCTACCCAACGCCGAGGTGTTAACAGTCGATCAGCTCTGCTTAAGTGTTTGGCCAATCCTCTTGGGCCAGCACCGGGTGATAACCCGGCGATAATCACCTATGGCAGAGGAATTTGAGTGGTGCCCGGGACAGCAGAAGCACTAAACTCGAAAGGGATCGCTTTGCTACTGGAAGAGCGCTGGAACTCTTGTGCTAAGTAAGCGCCGGTTACAGAAGTTGGGGGCCGTAGAGATAATTGGATATCCTACGGAGTAGTATATCAGCACAGGCAATAGACGTATGATCGGCTTGCCCTAACAACCAATCGCGCAACTAACGGTATTGCGCAGTTGCGCGCGCGCTTCCTCGAACAATGCTGGAATCTTTATTTGGTCGATGCCCACGCCGCTCACTCCAATGTTTTCGCTGGTTTGCATCATTCACGTCTCAAGACATCGCTGTAATTTTGGTAAGTTCATCCACAAGCCAAACGATCAACACGAAATGATATTGGTTAACACGGAGTTGTGTCGCGCATTCAGTTCATTGTGTTCGCGAGAGACTGTCTAGGGCTCTTTGGACTGGCGAGGATATTTATCTCCTTATTGCTTCGGCCTTATTTCGTACGAGAAGCCACAAACCCAGCCAACACAACTCAGTGGTGATCCTTTCCATCACCATGCCGAAGCAAGCCAAAGCAACAACTCACCCTCACCGGGTTGCGCCAGTCAACCTACCGACACAGGCGTCCTCTAGCATAGATACGCGAGGCGTGGCGCAATGGCTGCCTTCGGATGACGAGATTCTGATGGAAGCACGGAAATCAGGCCTCAACTGGCAGCCGATTGCGTCCAGATATTTCCCCAACAAGACGTCGAACGCGTGCCGCAAGCGCCATGAGCGCCTGATGGAACAGCAAAATGCCCAGGATCTGGACGGCGTCAAGCTGGAAGTGCTTGCCCGCGAATATATGAATGTGCGAAAGGAGATGTGGAGCATACTTGCACAGCGCGTGGGCGAGAAGTGGGCAGCGGTGGAATCCAGGGTGAGAAATACCCCTCGCGCTTCTGGCGAAAATCTGTGCACGAAACGTGGTCATTCTGAAAACCTTTTCGTAGTGTATGGCGCGCGGACTTAAGAACCTTCAAGCAGCCTATCGCGCTGGACAAAGGAAAGCGAGGGACAAAAGTGACGATTACGACGTTGGTGATTTCCAGGGTGATAGCGGCATTGGTTGCGAGGACGACTACTCATCACGGCGCGATGTTATTCTAAGCGACCACGACGATGACGACCAACGAAACCAAACGGAGCGTGGCGGCGGCTTCACTCAAACGCGTGGGCTTTCACCAAGAATCTTCCCCTTACCACCAAGGGGGTGGCAAATTCATCCATCGACTGCGTCTTTTAGAGCATCTCCGGATCGGCGTGAAACCGTTACCCAAACCAAACTCGAGGAAAGCTATGCGCTTCCTGCATTGCAAGCTCCTGCTAAAGGAATGTTGGAGAGAGCCAGGATCAATGGCCTAAAGCAAAATCTTGATGACAACCATGAGCGTGTACTGGAGCTCCAGTCTAGGATCAGAGGAGCCTCGTCCAGAAAAATCTCGCACATAATCACTACCTGCGACAAATTGGAGCCCAGAAGCTCAGGTCAACTCGCAGGAAGAAACATCGCGAAACTCATTTGCACACATGGCGATGAGATCATCTCACTGGTTATGGCATCTTTCACCGAGCTGATGGGATACGGGTCCCCGTTCCACGGGAGCAATGCTGGGGACTATTCTGTCTCCGAGTATTCGTACATCGACAACGATTCTGATGATGATGAGATGCCAAGAGGGGCTGACTCTGCTGGTGATCCTATTCCGACGGAGGGATCCGATGCTACGACGGGGGACCAAGGAGAATCCTCCCAAACGGGAAGTGCTGGTTCGAGCCGATCAAGCCGACTTTCTCAGGCTAAAGCCGCCCCGCGAGGTTCTAAACGTGCACGAGGGCCATCGAAGTCTTGCACAGATGAACATGAAGAAAATTCCAAAAGACGCAAGGGCAGTTCCCCACAAGATCTCCCCGTTAGCGTGGAAAGGAAAAAGTTCGCTTGTCCCTACGTTAAGAGATATCCGACAATGACGCCACCTTTCCAATCCTGTGTTTTTCCAGGATTTCCTTCAGCGCACAGAGTAAAGTAAGTGCAACTTGCCGATAAAATAAATTGAATAAAAAGAAGCTAAGCAACGCAGGGAGCACCTTTTTCGAAACCATGCACTTCCACTCCAATGTCATGTGTGCTATGATGCATTCGAGAGCGATATGCATCTGACCCAACACCTCACACAGCCAGGTCAATGCCCGGGACCCCGTCAGCAAAAACGAATTGGTTTCAATCAAGCCCAAGGCAACGAGCTGAGAAAGAAACAGCGAGGAACGAGCGAGGAGCAGAAATGGCGAACAGCATATCGAATACTGTTCCCCGATGAGGAAGAAATTCCATCTCCTTGTATGTCATACATTCATAATGGCCAAGTTCACAACGCACTCTCAATTCTATTTACTAACTTACAGTTCAGACTGGGAGAATCAAGCATGCCACAGCTGTCATCGACATTCCCTAGAGTCCACCGAAGCCATGCGAATGCAGGAACAGCTTCCTGGATTAGTTGAACAGATAGTCCGACAACGCGTGTATGTGCAACAAGTGGCTACGGTAGAGATTTTGATGAACCAGTTGCCAGATATCATACGTGTAGCCCAGGGACGACTCTCCAACTCTGGCCACTGTGAGGGAAACGTAAGCCCAGATCTGTCGGCAGCCAATAGCTCGAGTGAACAAGAACTGGTCAGAGCATGTGGACATCACAATGGGTCAGCGTTACGGCCAGCTCAGCCACAGGAGCTGAGAGATACTCTTAGGCCTCTGGAAGAGCCCGCAGATGAAACCACGATGGAGAAGTCAGACGCAGAACGAGGCCGGAGGTACCTCAGCAACTCAAGCCATACTTCCGACTCCGCTTGCTTCCCGGGAGAATTCAATGAGATACTACCAGGAAATGCCTTGGGCGGCTCAACAGAGACATGGGCTTATGGGAATGGTCCATCCAATGTCACCGAATCCCCTAACAATCGCACTTTCGCAACCCAGCAACCTGAAAATATGGGGTCAGTGTTTGCGCCAAATTTTCCACTTACGGAAAGCTTACAACTCACTCCGTCGATTGGGTTGCTAAGTTCGGAGCTCTCTGGCCAACCATCAAACCAACAGCCACATGAGCTTTCATTGGGCAGTGGCTGGAATATGGACTGGACGGATGGATGGAGAGTCGGACTTCAATCCTTCTATGACCTGTCGGCCCTTCCGAGCACCAATTTGGAAATACCAGGATGGTTGGATATGCACGAGGATTCCCGATTCCGCGGATTATCTGAGCAGCTCTCTGCAGAGGGTTCCACGCAACCTGATTCTACTGTCGATCAGGAGAGTATTCAATTGCCATCGGATTATGGATTCGGGCTCTCTCGCCAAAGCCAAGAGACGCCGAAATGTCGTGACAAGGTCCATGAAGCCAACAAATGCAGCTAAGGAGAGTCCGTACTAAGTATCCTTTCATTCTATACTGGATGTGGCCAGCTCATGTCGTGGAAACTTGCACGCAACAACATTGACGTCTGCGTGATCAGAAAGCAGAAAAGACGATCCACACACTCTGAGAAATAGCGTCAGTCGCCATGTTCCCCCCTTTTTTCCATCCTTCCTAATCCTCGTCGTAGCTACTTTCCGATTGTGATCCGGGAACTGGAGAAGGCTGAACTATTGGAAAACTTCACCAGGGTCGGCCACCTCAACATGCTAAAGGGTTATTGGAAATTCAGCATGGGGATGAGTTGCGCGTTCCCTACTGGCTGCATAGACAATGCCAACATTCCGCAGGAAGCCGCCTGTGCTCGGGAACGTATTCTGGGTCACGACATATGCTCGTTGCGTTCTTTCGCCTGCTTTACCTCTTTGACTTTGACGGAGATGTAATCCATCACATTATGGATTGTCATATTTACCTTACGGCGCATGAGAATTCACCTCTCAACATCAAGATAGTTTCGACGAGTTTCAAGCATTTGGTCCTGATTGTGGCAGGATGTAAAACCGCTGTTACAGCTGTAGAGTCAATTAGGGAGGTGAAACAAAGTCGAATTTCGCCGTATGCAATGTCCAATTCCTGTTGAATGTGATGGAAGAAGTGGTAGGACCAGACTAGAACAATGAGAGAATCAGGGAAACACGTGGAAGGGATTGTGCCGCTGCTGAGTATTCACCAATTATCGTTATGGTTTTTGCTTCAGCTCTCGGTCTGTTAAAGTCCATGATGAGCTTACTAAATTTGGTAGGGCGAGGTATTTAAAGACTTGGATCATCCCAAGAAGCACGAGCCATAGAGTTGCTCCACCACCACATCATCGCAGACGCAATCGTGGCGATGCAATGCTCGCCCCACAAATTCTATGGAGGATCACCACAGCAATCAAACCAAGTTTGCGATCAACTGAGGGTTCGTTGATGCACTCGTGGAGTCAAGCCTCTATTGTAGTCTTGGTTTTGAATAGGGAGAAGAATTCAAGGGATTCGGAAATAATAGAGTTCGATGATTCGTGGTGTTTGAAGCCTCGTTAGTATGGGATGGCGTGGCACGGCGGAATGTCGCGGCCTCGCTGCGCCGGCGCCCCACAGTCCGGCGGCGGTGTGGCGCGGCCAACATATGATCAGTTCTGAAATAAACTTATTGATAAGCCCAGGCCACGTCAATTCTGAATACTAAACCGACCAAGCCGCGAGATTCCGCTGGCGGCTGCAATCCCACTGCACACCTTCTCGTTGTTATGGTTCGAAAACGGCAAGCGGCTCCTACCATTGATTGGATAATCTCAGCCTCCGAGCATCCGGCCCATCCTCTCTCTGAGTCGTTCACGAAACAGGCTTAAAATGAAGTTCTCTTCGAGACCTCTCATCTTCGTTACCGCTGCTATCTCCGGCGTCGCCCTGGCCGCCCCTAATGCCGACTTTGCAGCACGCAATGCAGCAGGCACATCATTCGACGAGAACTTGATGCGCCGCCAGTGCCAAATCGGCCAAGACGACTGCACCTTCTCCGACACTGCGACCATCACCGCCACCGACGCCACCAGCGCCACTCACCTCTCGTCGGCCACATCCAGCTCCGTCTACAGTGCATCTACAACTACGTCTGGCACTTCAATCGTTGCGACCCCGGCTGTAATCACTTCTACGGTCTCTGCTGCGGGCTCTACTGTGATTATGACTGCTACCGCGGACGGTACTTCTGCCGCGCAGACCGGTTCTGGATCGACTGGTGAGGGACAGGTCTTGCGGCCGGGGGCGGGTTGGATGCTTTCCTCGCTTCTGCTCGTTCTTGGAGTTTTCTGGTCGGCTTAATGGAGGAGATTTTGGTACACACCAATAAGTAGAACTAATCATGAGGAATTTGAAGAGGGAGACAATTTGATGCACCAAAATGGCGCGCTTGAAGCCTTATTAGCCTTCTGTTTTCTCTGGCTCACCACGAAAAGTGGCTGAATTTCTTTTATTGTCGCGGATTCGTAAGCTATATTGTATAATTTATAGTAACTTCTAATGTAAGGAGGCATACAGGAAATAATCCCCCTACACATCCCGGAAAAGCCCAAACCTTCCACAGCAACTCTCACCGCACTATGTCGATCCCTCTCCCCTCATTACGACACCTTTAAGCATGCCTCTAGCCTTCCTTCCGAAAGCGCCGAGAAATAGATCATCTAATGACGAAACAGGAGAGACCCGTATTTCTTGACGCCCCTGTGCGTTCTTTCCAGACTCCACGGAGTTCCCCACCGACCGGCCAACATCCCCGAGCCACCCCTTACTCTCCCTTAGCTCCGACCGGAGGCGCGCATTTCGCTGCCGCAGATCTTCTTGGCCCCTTCTTATCCTCCTCCCCCTCCCCCTCCACCGCAACCCGCAAGATCTGAACCACGCAATCTCCCCCCGAGAGAAGTAAGAGTTACCTACTAGCAGAGCGAACCGTCAACCGGGGGAAACAACCACCAGCCTAAAACCAAAAGAAAAAAACCCCCACAGCCGCGCAGCCTTTGACCGGGGACCTTGGGGGGGGGGCATCCAGCGAGAAGCGTGTCGCAGCCATGTTGACACGCTACAGCCTTCGCGGCAGAGATGCTTGCTGGACCAACCACAACCAAACCCACCGGTGCTTTCGGTCCCCAGCACTCACTCTCCCCCCTCTCTCTCTCACGCCGCCGCGCCTGCTCCCGCTTGCGTTGGAATCACGTAGCGAGGCGCAGCTACGGCGGCCGCCTTCGCGCGCTAGCTTCGCTGAGTTGAGCAGATGGTTCGTCCCTTCCCTAGTAGACGTCAGTGCGGCTGGCCATTTTCCTGGATTGGCTTCCTTACGGCGGAGCTGCTCGGGGAGCCAGCGTGGGTGTTGCGGGTGAGATTGTCGAGGTGGTACACAGTTTTATGGCCAAGTCAGGATGGTGGCGGTGGCTGCAGGAGGAGGGAAGTGGCGGAAGGGGAAGGCGCGCCGGTTGTTATACGTCCGCCGCTGGGCGAGGTGGGGGGAAGGCTGAGCAGGTATCCCTAGGTACGTGTGACTGCGAGCATGAGTGCAAGACCTTTGCCTGAGATTCACTCACCTGTGGTTCCTCGCTGAGCTAGAGAAGATGAATGCCTCGATGATATGCGCCGCGCTCGTACGCCAACGGTCAAGTTTTTGTGCTTTCCGATTGTACACAACTTTGTAGTGCATAAGAGTTAGTAGTTCTGGTAGGATTAGGAAGGAGAGCAGAATGAAAGGCGGGCCAGACAGAGGCCTGACGACCCAAGGTGCTAAGAGTGAAATTTTGCCTGTAATGCAGTATTTGGTATCTTGAGGGCGCGTAACGCGCCACGTGACAAGACTGGTTCATAAAGTGAATAGCAAAGGAGAGCTTTCCATACATAGGTTTATGGCTAGATCGCCAACACCTGCTGTGCCATTGGCTCGTCTGGACCGACCATACCTGGAGAGGCCACTTGCTTCACCTGGACTTAGGGTTCGCCGCCGTAAGCAAGTCATGGACTTTGCTTACTCGTATTCTCCCCGACAGCACAACCGCGGGAAAGGCCCACAAATCCGGGCAACAAGCTGCCGATTACGTCAGTCTACGTCGCATTAAGTCGATTAGGTTTACACGCAGTCGGTCCGGTCCGGGCAAACCGAGGCGGGCGTACAGCCTCCGTTCTCTCTGGGGGAAACTCGGTGCGGCCGAGGCTATACCTTCCAGGTCCGGCTTCATGCAGCCGAGAACGGCGCCAAGGTATTGTTACGTTTGAGCCGCAAGTAAATATGATGTGATGCGTATATTAAATTTGATTGGGTCGACACTGCGGCTCTCGTTCTCGTCTTTGGGCATGATTCTTCTTCCAGCGAGTTTAGGCCGGAAACCTCGGAATAAAAGACCGTCCAAAATCTCGTTGACGGTAGTCATCGCAATTGAGGCGGCGGTCCGAGTACCGGGACAAGCTACCACGCTAAGCTTCAGTTACTCGCATGTTGGACGATTTTCGGCTTGGACTGCCCCCAACCTACCGACTCAATCTGGGCGTATAAGAAGACCTACCTATAAGGCTTCCAAAAGGGTTCGGAGAGTTGTCATTTTAACTTCTCCGGAATTACTACGGAGGTCTTAGAAGAGTTTGAGCGCGGTGGCCAAAAGAAACGAGGGTAAGAAAGTAAAGGTTTGGTAATACGAAGATAACTAGCGAGATGCTACCGATCTTCAATTTTCGGTGTCATAAAGCTCATGAGAACCGGGAAACCCCTCGCTTACAGACAGTTTGTTGGAAAGCCCCGCGCTCTTCTTTGCTGGTCGAGTAACCAGCTGGTATCAAAGTCATGCCTACATCAGAGGCCACCCAACCGTAAACCAGATCGAAGTATATCTCTCATCATGCGTTATGGATCCTTTTGTTTTTACTGCCCATCTATACCCCACGATTGGGCATCAAACCGCTTCCAAGCCCGATAAGCTTCCCGTATTATTTCCCGGTCGCCACTTCCTCATCACGTGTACCGGTGAGCTCAGTCTGCTGCTCATTTTCCTGGTCTTTTGGAGGTTCCTCGCCATGTGCGTCTTCGTGTCCGCCCAGGCGGCCCGACACTGGCTCCACGACGTAGCGACGTAGATCATGCCGTTCCAGAAGCCCTGCATGGGTATGACGGCGGCGACGGAGACGGCGATGGCATAGTTCGATTTACCATCGTTGAAAGCGGAGTAGACGCGGTTGATGGTGGCGGGGATCTACGAGAAGCGCGCGCGCGTGTCAGTGACAACACAGATTTGTTGGAGAAGTATTGCTCCAAGAGTGGTATAGTAGCGAAGAAGCGAATGAACAAAAGAGGATGGTTCCTTACCCACACGATGAACAGCGCCACGAACATCAAGAACGCCACTTTCGCATAGCCCCACGCCGCATCATTCGCCTGCCCATACCTCGTATGCATTTTCTCGTGATCCTCGTGATTCCTCCTTGCTGACCCACCTGACTCGACCCGCTCCAGCTGCGCTAGATGCAGCTCCTTTGCATCGGAAGTGATGGACGTAGTCGCGTAGAACTTATTTACATCCTGCACCGTCTGCTTCATCGACGAGAACGGCCATATGGCCGAATTGCAACAATCGCTGCATGAATTCTGCTGGCCTGTGTATAAGCAGTGCGGATTATCGTAGTGCTGGTGCACCTGCGCTACTGCCTGCGGCGGGCTCAGCTGGCGCGTGCTGGAGAAGGAGCTGCGGGGCTGGGTGTCGGATTTGCACTGCTCGATGATCATGCTGTCGTGGTCTCTGCCGGTGGCGGCGTCTTCGGTGATGACTTCGATCTCGGTGACGCGCTGGATGCGGTTTTGGAGGTTGGCGGTGAAGGGGTTGCCGGTTTCGAGAAGGGGGATGGGCGGTTCGGAAGAGTAGCTGCGGGAGTTGTTGTTGGTGGCGCGGAGGGAGGCGCGCTGCTGGAAGATTTCGCGGCCGGTGGTGAGGTAGATGCCGATGATTACCATGATGACCACCCTGCGTAGATTGCCGTCAGTTCTAGATATCAGGACAGTCGATCTAGGATGGCGGATGCTCACCAAACGGGGATGTAGAAGAATGCGAAGCGCACCCACTCCCAGTCAGACGAGACCCAGCACCAGAGCTACAAGCGTAAGAAAGGTATTCCCAGGAGGTTCTGTGCCCGTAGACTCACTCCGGCGTCTCCATACAGAGATGTATGCAGAGGGGACATGTCCAGTATCAGGTAGGTGACGGCTGGGAGAAACCAAACGCCGTAGTTCACGGCGAGGTAGCGCGTCTCTAGGTTTTGCAGGTCTTTCGCATCGTATTTGCTTGTGTCGTCAGTCAAAGCATACTTCTTCGCAGTGAAGAGAGACTTACCGAAAGAAGGTCAGGTAGACGTTCAGGGCCATAGAAAAGGTCCACATGGCGTCTGCGGGCATGAACCTTTGCAGGAAATGTTAGAACGGCATCTTCCAAGACCACGGCCGAACAGGGGCGCATACATCTGCATGAAGAAGCCTTGGAAGCGGCATAGCTCCTCACTTCCTCCGTGCTGCGGGATGCCGGCTATGGAGATCAGGGTTCCGACGTTGCAGAAGATGTTGCCGATGGAGGCGTATATGATCAGCCGGTTTATGGGTTTCCTGAAATAGGGAAAGGCGGCAAAGGTGAGGAAGATGAAGACGGTGCACGCTATGGAGAGAAGTGATGTCGCCCTCGAGACTCGTTCGTAGGAGCGGGCTTCATCACTCATGTCGACGCTCGGGATTACTGTGGCCGGCAGGAGGAGCGAAGGGGCAGGAGGAGCAGAGATATAGCCGGGACGAATGAAGGGTCGTCGGTGGGCGCTCGGGAGGCTGTGGGGTAGCAGGAGTGTGTAGGTACATCGTCGGCGCGGCTGCCGGAGCAGGCGAGGAAGAGCCTGGTAGCTGGGCTGCATGCCGTCGTCGCCAGCAGGTACCGGCCCGCGGACTCGCCTCGGAGAAGGCGTCGAGAAGCAGTGCTCGACGCATGGTGTCCGCCTCGGGCGCCTGCAGGAGCACGGCGGGCGCCCCCGGCACGTGGCAGAGCGCCCAATTGCAGCGGGCGCGCAGAGCAGCCGCCCCGGATGGGCGCTCGGTGCTGTGATTCGCGGATCAGCGGGATCCGTAGGCTGGGAGGGCTGACGGCCACGCGGCAGCGGCGAGCTTGAGCGACTCACGAGCACCGAGAGAAGGGCCGAGCCCGCGCAGAGGGAGGCCTGGGAGAGCTGGAGGGTGTGGCGTCGCGCTGGACGTGGCAATAAGCTCGCCAAAGGCCCGAAAGCGGCGCGTCGAACGGCGCACCAAACCCCGCCAGCCGCCTTGCCGCATGCGGCAGTGGGCCAACAGTCGGGGCGTCGCCAGGCTCGCGGCCTCGCGGCGTCGCCCGCCGCGCAGCACGCGTCGATGCGCGACCTGCCAGCTCGCCGCCCGCCAATGCCACCCACTATTGATCGCCGCACCACCCGCGCGGCCACACCGCCGCGAGCGGGCGTCATGCTACAGCCACACCGACTCTATGGACCCTGCTGCACTCGCTCCCGCCAAGCTGCAGTCAGCGCGTCTTTTTCCTCCGATGCTGCGTGTCCAACCGAGCAGATAGCTTTTCCCCTCTGCGTCCCCCATGCCGACTGTGCCTCCAGACGTCAAGGCCACATGGCCGCCGCCCAATTACGAGAACCCCGTCACCTGCATCGCCCTGCTCGTCGGCGTTGAGGCTCCAATGGCCGCCCTCATGACTCTCGCCGTGGCCGCCCGCTTCTACAGCCGCGGCGTCCTCAGACGCATCCTGGGCTGGGATGACTGGGTCATGCTGCTGGCCTGGGTAGGTGGCTGCTGCTCCCGCTGCCGCAAGTCCCATGCTGACCCGCGCTCCCAGGCCTGCATCCTCACCAACAGCGTCATCACCTTCGTCGGCACCCGCTACGGCATGGCCCGCCACCTCTGGGACGTCAGGCCCGAGTGGATCGCCATCACGCTGCGCATGAACCTCGCCCTCGAGGGCCTCTTCTCGCTCGGCGCCGCCCTGACCAAGATCTCGATCTGCCTGACATATCTGCGTCTCTTCCCCGCACGGACGTCCAACGAGTACTTCTGCTGGGCCGCCATCACCTACTGCGCCTGCTGGTGCGTTAGCACCTTCTTCGCCCAGGTCATCCAGTGCCGCCCCGTCGCCGACTATTGGCACGTCAGCAAGCCCGACAGACAATGCATCTCCGAGCAGGCGCTATTGATTGCGGAAGCGGCGCTTAACAGCCTCAGCGACCTGGCCGTCTTCCTCTGGCCCGCCCGGTTCCTCTGGGGCATGACGCTGCCGCCGGAGCAGCGCCTGGGTTTGATTGGACTGTTCTGCATCGGCTGCATGTAAGAGCCATCCTCCCCCACGCGCACGGAATCCAGCACGCACTAACACGATCTAGAATCTGCGTCGCCGGCATCACCAGGATGTGGTACTTCACCATCTACTTCGCCTCGTGGGACATCTACTGGCTCGGCGCCAAAAACTACATCATCCTCGCCATCGAATCCAACCTCGGCGTCGTGTGCGGCTGCCTCCCCTGCTGCAAGCCCGTCATGGTCAAGCTCTTCCCGTGTCTCTTCCACCGAAAGCCCCACCAGCCCCAGCTGGCCGAGGTGCGAGTCGTGAAGAGCGCCCCCGTCACTTGGCGACCAGACCTGCACGGCTGGTCCTCCGAGGGCACGACCGTGTCCAACTTCACCAACATGCTGAACTTCGCCCGCTTCGACACGGCGCTGGACCAGCCCCCGAGGATTCGCGGAAAGCCCAACGTCGATCCCGCGATCAACGTCAACGAGCTCCTCGTCAGAGCGGACAGCGTGTCGTTCGCGAACACGCTGCAGCTGCACGACGAGGAATCGCGCCCGGGCTGAAAGACGCGCGTTATGTGTACGAAGTGGAATCATTTTAATTTTTTCTTTTCCAAACAAAAGGCCTGCTTCATCTGTGCGTCTGGAAGGCGTGCATCTGCAGTCGTTCGTTTCCCGCATCACCCCCATACCGACGAACAAACGTCTCGGGCAACCGTCCGACGAAGACCGGGCCGTGAACGGAACAGCAGTTCAGACGCGACGTTGCCCGCACACCTCCCTCTCTCTCTCTCTCTCTCTTCAACACCACGTCCAACATCTCGGAGCGAAGCGAGACGCAAGAACCCTGTTCCCTGGGAACACCGCCCGAAGAAGCAGGAGGAAAGAAAAAGATGAGACGACTCGGCATCAAGCCCGCGCTGCTGCAGCAGCGGCAAGCCCTTGCAAGGCCCTTCGCCATGGCCCTCCGCTCTAGAACGCGAACCCCCAGCCGGGGAAGCGTGAAACGGGCGCTGAACCCTAAATTCTTTTTTGGCTCGTCAAGCTAGTCCCCGATGGTCTTTCGATCGCCGGCGGGAATCCCTGCTCCCCACGAGGGAAGAAGAAGCCGACCCAAGGCGTCGGGACGAAGAGGGAAGAACCAGGGGATGCGCTGGGGGGATCCGGGAGGGGGGGTTCTTTGTAGGTGGTGATCCTTGAGTCGGAACGGGTCCGTGGGTGTGAGTTTGAGCTTATGTCGGAAATTCGCTCAGGTGGGCCGTTTAAGTCATGGACGCAGCGAGACACGTGGTGCGGCCTAAATTAGGAATGGCCAATAGGATGGCTTGGCTGGATAGAAGTCGGGTACTCGCGTACCCGATGTAATGTACAGAGGTACAAAGAGAGTACATGAGCGCTAAATTGAGTTCGAGATAATGAAGAAAAAAGGGCGTGCCTCCGCCACAACGAAGCAAAGCGACCACAATTTGTCGTTGGATAAAACCATTCCTGGAGGCTGAACCCGTCGGAGCAACTTCTCCCTTCGTGAGGGATCGTCGTCGATGCAGGAAACATGACTGGTCGAAAAAAGCAACAGGAGATGCGCCTCTGCGCTGGTTTACAAAGCGAGGGAATCTCCTTCCCTCCAGCACATCATCCACGAACAGGAACAGATTAGATGAGCGGCTGGATCTGCGAGCGAGACCGCGAAGATCCATGCTGATACCCCTGGCTTGTCAATACTCCCCAATTGAAGCGCACAAAGCATGCCGGAGCCGGTGATTGGGACGGTCGGTGGAAACTCGACAAACATCTGAGCTTGGCGGTAGGTAGTCGGAGGTCGACGGGTCCCGGTCGAGATGCGTCGAATTTTCGTCGAAGCACAGAACAGATCCCTCTAAAAATCCAACAAACTCTCCCCCAACGTCTCCCCACTCCTCTCCCTCTTCAACTTCAACGCCCTCCCCTCACTCCTCACACTCAACGACCCCATCCCCCCTCCCTTCACCTTCACCACCCCCGGCTGCACCTCCAACACCCTCCTCAACCCCTCCAACGCCTCCACCCTCCTCCGATACAACCCCTCATCCTCCACCACCAACGGCGACGGCTGCTGCCCCTCCATCAACCGCCGCAACCCCTCCATCGCCTCCACCTTCCGTCGATACAAATCCGCATCCTCTGCCCTCCCCTCCCTCTTCCCCTTCCTCCTCTTCTCCTCCTCCCCCCGTTCCTCCTCCCCCTCCCCTCCAAAACGCCCCTCGAGTACCGCACGCTCGATAGCACCGGTCATTGCTTTTTGCGCGGAGACGGCGTCGTGGAGGGTGGTGGCAGTGGTTGTGAGGGTGGAGTGGAGGGCGAGGAGGGCGTGGGTGGAGGCGGTGAGGGCGGCGGTGTGGGATTTTTGGGTGGTGGTGAGGGTGTGGAGGGTGTAGGCGATGTAGGCGAGGAGGGGGGGGAGGAGGAGGGTGAGGAGGAGGGTTGTTGTTTGTGTTGTTGTTGGGTGTGGTGGTGATGGGGAGGCCATGGTGGCTGGGATTGGGGTGGGCGTGGGTTGTGGTTGTCGGTAGGTGGGTGGGTGGGTGGTGAGGACCCCGCAGTTGTTTGTTTGTCTGTCTGGTTGGCTGGCTGGCTGGCTGGCTGTCTGGCTCACGCGACGCGGAGTGCGGTGCTGTCGCTGTCGCTGTCGCTGCGGGATGGACGGTGGGAGGGCGGCGGCGGCGGCGACGGCTGCGGGCGGCGCCGGGATGGTGGAGGGGAGGGACTGGTGGTGAGCAACATGGCGTGCGTGCGAGCGGGCGGGCGGGAGGAAAGGGAGGGAGGAGCCGGAGCCGGAGCCGGATTACGCACGAGAAGGGCTGCTGGGGGCATGCGGGAGAAAACAGTTGGCCCTTTGCCGAGGCTGATCGCCGGCGCTGGTGGGGCCCCGGCCTTGGCGCACATGCCGTTGACAGCCGCGCGTGCATAGGGCTGATGATGCTTGTCCTACCGTGCGCGCGTCGTGCTGCAGGCGCTGCTGCATGGGCGTTGGTTTGCCGATCTGCCGCTGTCGGGCTGGGGATGATTTTTTTGGCGCAAGGGCTCTCGCCCCGGCCATGGATGGCGTTGTCGCTTCCTGCCCGCTAACGGCTGCCCGCTTTTCTCCACTATCCCCTCAGCTTGATTAGGACCTGTGTGGCTTTAGCATTGATGCGAGGTGGTTGTATTTTCGCTGGAAATGATGAGAGACTATTCGACCATCCGACCCGCACTTAGCTTTGTAGCAATTTTCAATGTGTTTAGGGAAAAGAATCCCACCTATCTATGCTTCTCTGATGATGTAAGAAGGCCGCTATCTACCCAGCAACGCCGTATGACTGCCATGAAACCATGTGGGAGTGGTACTGCAATTTCGTGTGGAAGTACCACCATCTCCAGAAAAACAAGCCTCAGTACACCATGCCTCCATGCCAGAGCCCAGTCTGAAAATGCCTGCCTTATGCCTCAACCTGGATGTGTGAAACGCCAGTACATGCCGAAGAAAACACAGAAGAAACAGCTCAACCCATTATCAGACCATTAAGCCACCGAATTAGTACGAACGTCTAGGAGTAGGAAGAGGATCATGAGCCGATGTCCGAAATTTGATGCAAAAGCGCATAGCCATGGGCGCGCTGTCGTAAAATGCCGAGATGAAGTTGTTCTGGAGACAAAGAACCCTGTCTTTGTCACAGTCAGAACCAGAATGCTGCACCAGAAAAAAGAAACTCCTCAAGTCGAAGAAGCCAAAGGTTGTTGTTCGTCAATCGTTCCGGCCAAACGGCCCTGCAGTGCATGAATCGCCGTCATCACTCGCGCAACCCCTGGCAGAGAAGCCGTTCAGATCTTCTGTCTCTTGGCTGCGCCGCCCAGAGACGTGTTCTTGCGCTTGGTGCCCGCAGGCCTCTTCTCCTTGTCCTCGGAAGGTCCAGGCGTAGCCTGCTTGCTGGCGCGGGATTTCCTCTTGGGCGACTTGGAGGAAGAGAACTGCGGCAACATCTCGAACAGCGGGAGGCGCTTGCAACGGTCATTCTTGACCATGTCGATGCAGTTGCTGACGAGCCGCTCACAGTCTTCAGAAGACATCGTGTCATCCTGGGCACGGGAGCGCTGCTCGACAAAGCGCTTGATGTCGCGAAGGACCGAAAGCGGAGCGTGTTCGGGCTTCTCGTCGTCGATCGCGTTGACCTCTGGGAGATTGGGATCGAAGAGGCGGTTGTTGTTGAGCAGCTTGCCGTTATAGTCCTGCAGGCGCTTCTCCTCGCTGGACTTCAGGGTGACTTTGTAGCGGAGTCCCGGCTCCTGGTTGCTGATCTTGTGGAGCTGCTGGATCACGACCGTGCCCTTGTAGTGTCGCCAGGAGTCCTGGTACGACTTGCGTTGGTAGTGCTTGCGGCAGGCGCGGATCCAGCGAGGCTCGTCGACGATGCCGGTCAGGCGCTTGTTGCGGCCGAAGTAGTCCGAGACCATCTTGCGAGAGAGCGCCACCGTGTACTGACCGGTGCGGCACCTCTGTCCAGCGAC
Organism: Neofusicoccum sp. Z2; assembly: GCA_037356115.1. Lineage (NCBI taxonomy): Eukaryota > Fungi > Ascomycota > Dothideomycetes > Botryosphaeriales > Botryosphaeriaceae > Neofusicoccum > Neofusicoccum sp. Z2. The sequence goes on from JBAWJY010000008.1 coordinate 532,488, forward strand.
CCAGCAGTCGAACTCGCGGTTGTTCGGGTCACCTCCAGCTTCTGCGATATGATCATCAGCAAGCATTTTTGTTGTCGCTTTGAGAGAAACTTACCGTGATCGCCGTCATCGATGAAGTCGGCGTCGTCCTCAGCGGGCTCGATGTATGAGCCAGCTTCGGGTTCAATTGTGGAGGGGGAGAAGCTGGATGAGTGATCCGGGGGCTCCTCCTTCAAAACAACACCGAGCTCCGTGGGGTCCAAGGCATGCGCATGCTGAGTAGGCTGGTAGTGCGTGTCATCATCATAGAGACTGTCCTTCTTAGAAGCGGTCTTCGCGACCTGATGCGCAGTCGTAGAGGGCTCGACGGGCGAGATAACTGTCAGGGTCAGAATGTGCTGCATTATATGGAGGGGAGTCCAGTAACTTACTGGATTGGGGCGTACGGAGGCGAAGGAGAGCAGCTGCAGCAATCCTCCGCTCAGCGGTCGAGATGTCTGATGGGTTGTTGACTACAGTTGTAGCCATAGGCGGCAGACGGTTGAAGTCACGACTGTAGGGCGATGCCGCGGAGGAAGGGTCGAAGAGGATGTTATCGAAGCTCATGATAGACCTGATGGCAGCGGGGCTCCGAAGCGCTGGCGGCGCTGACTCATGCCTGGTGGCTCGGTTAATTGGAGTGCAAGCCATCGGGTCAGTTTGTAGTGTAGTCAGTAGGAAGGGAGGTGTCGGCAGGCCGTTTGGATGGGACGGTGTAGCAGGCAGTGGAGGAAGTTGTCTTGGCCGTGAGACAGTGAAGGTGGATGGTGGAGCACAGCTTTCGAGGTCGAAAACGCTGGACGTTGATGGGAGGTGGAGGACGAGTCGAGGACGAGGTTGAGCTTAAAAAGGACGTGAAGGTGTTGCGTCAGGCGAGTTGGCTTAGTCTCGGATGACCTTTGTGATGTAGCCTGCGTCGGGTGAATGAGCCTCACGGTCGACCACCTGGACTCCCTGTACAGCTGGCAGATTTTCTTCGGCACAGGATATCCCAAGACCCCCTCGTGCCTAATCGAAAGACCAATCACAAGGCAGCAGGCGGAAAAGGAGTCCGGCTTCGGTGCGCAGACCGTAGTAAACCGAAGTCGCCTAGACAAATGACAGCGTTGAGCAGAAGGTCGGCGGCATAAAAAGAGGCGCAAGCAACTCACGCGGCCCGTCTCGTCATCGGACTTCCAAGCACCCGACAACGTGGCGGATCGTCGGTTGATGCCGTACAAAACCATGCGCTCGTCCTGCTCAGCGTTTTGTGTGATCCATTGTGTGACCTTTTGTAAGAGCGCGCACCTATTCGTCAGTCAAAAGTCTGATAGGCTAAAAGCCGCCCCAAACACCTTGAGATGGCCCATCTGAAATAGCGCCAAACCTGTGGTAATCAACAGAGCGGAAAGATGAACACGTAGGCGATACGGAGAGCTCGAGCAGGGAAACGGAGGGTTTGCTGTGGTGAAGGAATGGGCCACAGCACGATGCTCTAGATGACGTGGCAGAGACAGATGCCTCATCCCCCGCATCCAATGTAGCATAGGGATGCTAAGTGAGATATCAAAGGTCAATATGAAAGGTAGAGAACCGTTTGTATGTTCGTCGACAAAGAAACGAGAAGTTAAACTTACGATTTCTGCCAGTGAAGACGCGTCAAGTGGACTCCTCATTGTGGAAAATGGAGATCGCTTTAAGATTCCCGGCAGTTTTATAGAGATATATGAAAATAGACTGAGAACAGAGCATGCGGTGGTGAGAAGTTGCGCAACCTCTCCTCGCTGGTGCTCCATCCTCGTGACGTTTCGGGGGGCGCAAGCAAGTTGGCCCCCCTCCGCATGTTCATAGCAACAGTGCGAGCGCAGAAAGCGAATATTCGCTAGATGTTGCTCGCGTCCGTACAGCGTGCGCGCTCACGGATGGAGGAGAGCATTTTGCGTTGATCGACAGCAGCCTCTGGGCTTCGTTTGTGCGCAGCCAACGAAAGGAACCACGACCCTCGCCAAACAGATCAGTCATCGCTTCTGTTCACCCTACCTCACCTCTTCTTCCGTTTGACTACCTCACTCCCACGATGGACGAAGACCAGTTGTCCAAGTGACTCCATCGCGACCGGAATCGGATATGACGCGACGATCTCCATTGTTCCGGCTGACAGTTGCCAGGAGACCCTTCTGCACCGTCGATGATACTGCCAGCTTTCCACTCCACCTGGCATCGGAAGCTCTCGCCATAGCTCTCATACTGTCCAACACCAGGCAGTGGAGCCGCGACATTCATCCGGAGTCACGATCCATCACGAAATTGTCGCAGAACAATGACAATGAAGCGCACGCGCGCTTGTGGCCAAAGAAGTTGGAGGACATCTTGGGTCGGGACCATGTGCGTTACGACAGCATTGCCGATCTCTACAGAGCCATTCAAAGCCGGCGACCAGCGTTTCCAGCAGCCCCTATCGACCCTCTACCTCCTCGCGCTCCTCCTCCTCCAGCTCATCCTCATGCACCATAGAGCTCAACCCCTCCGTCTCGGCCCCAATCAACGGCGCCCGCTCTCCTTCTTTCCGCGCAAAATGGCTAGCGACGCTGATGGCCAGCGTGCTCAGCCCGTGCACCATCGTCGACCCCAGAACCATGAAGCACACAACCGGCCAAATAACGTCCACGCCGGCCTGCAGCCGCGGAGGCAGATCATTCGGGGGAAACGGCAACGGCTCGGACGTGCCTGTCTCGAGCTGCGCGCGGGCTTCGATGGCGAGGAAGAGCGCGCCGACGCCCATGGGGCCAAAATGGCCGGTGAACAGCGCTTCACGGGAGGTGAGGAGATCGGGAACAAAGGACTGGACGAGGAAGACGATGGGGATGCGGCGGAGGAGCAGGATGCAGACGAGCAGGGCGAAGAGGAGACCGGGGTTGAGGGACACGTTTGGCGTTGTGAGGGAGAACTCGGCCCAGGGGATGTTGGCGCCGAAGTAGACGAACATGGTGCTGTTGAGGAGCAGGTCGATGATGTGCGGAAGCCGCGTCTGCGCTATCTCGCGCCGGAACCAGCCGTCGTGGTTGAAGCCTACGCCCGCGCCGAAGGCGACCAGGAAGTCGTCGGTGCCCAGGGTGCTGGCGACGCCGGTGCAGAAGACGGCCATCAGGAGGTAGAAGACGAGGTACGAGGCGCGCCCGATGAACTCCCTATCATGGACGAAACGCAGGACGCGGTGCGCCCCAACGCCGAGAAAGAGGCCCAGGACCAGGCCGAAGACACACTGCCAGAGGAGCGAGACGAGGAACCATTTCCTGAGCGCGCCAGCAGTCGAGCCGCTGGTGAGGATGGCAATGCCGGCATAAAGAAAGGGGAACGACACGCCATCATTGCACCCGCTCTCCGCCGACAGCAGATACCGCACCCGCCTGGGCACGCGCGTCGAGAACTGCGAGCTCGACAGCACGCTCGCCGCCAGCACGGGATCCGTCGGCGTCAAGCACGCCGCGACCACCAACGCGACCACGAACTCCACCCCGAGCAGCGCCCTGATCAGCCCCGCGCACACCAGCCACCCGACCGCCATGACCGGCCCCAGCATCACCGCCACGCTCTGCCAGTGCTCGCCCACGTAGTGCGCCGGCAGCTCGATGCCCACGGCGAACACCTGGATGCCGAGGATCAGGCGCGTGAACTCCTGCATGAAGACGTCGTCCAGGCCCCAGCGCGCGGGGCGCAGGATGCCGGCGCCGCGCGGCCCGAAGGCGATGCCGAAGAGCGTGGCGAGCGGCGGCTCGGAGAGGTGCAGGCGGTTGCGGATGAAGAGGGAGAAGAGGGCGTAGAGGATGAGGAAGGAGGAGAGGGTTAGGTAGGTGAGGTGCGGGGCGTTGGGTTCCAGCTGGGACCAGGCCATGGCCGTGGCGGGCGGGGGTGCTGCTGCTGCTGCTGCTGCTGCGGCTGCTGCGGGGCCTGGAGAGCGAGCGGAGAGGATGCGGGTTCCTGGCGAGGATCGTCGCTCGCGCGGACGGTGGCGTGGCGGCGCGTTGCGAGGCGCGGGCTGTGCCGTCGGGGACGCGTGGGAGTGCTGCAGGTACTCGTCGTAGCTGTGCTTGGGCTGTGCAGATCGATGAGAAGCATCGGCTCAGAGGGCTGCGAGCACAATTGACGTTGATCGCGGAGTTGCGGCGACATCAACATGATGACGCACACGACGGCGTTTCCCTGGCGCTAAGTAGCTCCTGGCTGCCGGCCGCTTGATCCCATCGCCCTCATCGTCTCCATCTCCGTCGCTGCTCGTCTTCCTGACTCGGCACTCGGCATCGTTGCGGCTTTCTGCGGGGACGATCTTGCCTTGGTGGCTGAAGCGATGGTTTGTGCTGTCGTTCGGATGTTCGCGTTCCCGGAAGCCAAATCGTCGAGCGGGTCGGCGATCGGCGGCGGGGGATGCGGTGCTGCATCGGGAAGGTTTGCCGTCAGTCGAGAGTTTCTTTGTCCTCGGGCTTCTTTATCCATAATGGAAGCGTGTGCAGGATCGCGGGTACGGTAATGATGCACATGCTGGTAATCTCTGCGCTCATAGAGCACTTTGCTTTGTTTCAGCGTGTATTGTTAGCACTTGTGAGCCGGTGAACGCTCAAGTCAATCCAGGCTGAGTCCGCGTTTTGGTCAGCTACAAGTCACAGTTTCCAAGGACTCAAGTACTTTGTTGGCGTAGTAATACGTCTCAAATTACGATGACTATCCTCTCCAGAATCCACGGGGTATGGTATTATGTACAGTAAACTCAGCATTCAGCAGCCAGCTCCAACACCACGCTGCACCAACTTCCTCGATCTTGAACATGCAGCCGTGCTTAGTTGCTGATCTCAACAATAGCCGGGCCAGCCGCAACAGTGTCATCATTGACGGCATCCTTGCAGCCGGTGAGCACAACGTAGCTCTGGCCATTCACACCCTCCGGCACAACGACAGTGAACCCGCCATCGACCTTCTTCGCCTCCACCGCAATAGGGCCCGTCACGGTGATGAACGCACCGTACACCGGCGCATCGCCCATCGTCTGGAGCTCGTAGCCAGGCGTGCTCAGCATAACGGTGCTGCCGCTCTTGATCATCGCATCGTCGCTGCTCGCCATCAGCGTCGGGAACGCCTTGACGGGCAGCTGCGCGTTGTCGCTCGGGCACGACGTGATGAACTGCGCCGCCAGCGTGTACACCTCGTTCAGCGACAGCGGGTCGTCGAAGGGCTGCGGGAAGGGCGCCTCCTTCACGCCCGCGCGGATGTACGACGCGTGACGCGCCTCGACGGTCAGGATCGAGCCAGCGGCCGTGAGGTAGGTCTTGGACATGATGTCCGCGGCGGCACCGAGGTAGGCGGAAACGCCAACACCTGGGGTGGTGAGGTGTTAGCGAGGTGGTTTGGGTGGGGGGGGGGATGGGGTATGAGCATGTGGATGCATATGCGTACCCTCAAGCACAGCGGCGGTGGCCAGGAAGCTCTTGACGTCCGTGGCGCCGAAGGCGTACGTGCAAGCCTTGACGGGGGTAGCACCGGCAGCGGTGAGACCCTTAGTCAAGAAGTCGACATGGCTGGACTCGTCCGAGCTGACCATCTTGATGTTGTTGTAGAAGGTCGAATCGTAGCCGGCGGCCGCGAAGTCGGCTTCGGTGTAGTTGGCAAGGCCCTGCTTGTAGAAGGTGTCCTCAAGATGCTCCAGAGTCAGAGCGTACTGGAGGATGTCGGCGTCCGTGGGACCGGACTGGCGCTTCTGGGTGGGCGCAGCCGCGGAGAGGCCGGCAAGGGCAGCGACGGCGGTGGAGTACTTCATTTTGATAAGGGAGGAGAAGTTGCTTGTCGTTGAGACGAGGGTATTAGCAATTAAGAGGTAGAGAGGCAGCGGCCGGGCTTGTGAGCAACAATTGACAGATGAGTGGGTGGCTGCTGGTGACGATAGGGTGGGAGCAGATGTTTCTTTATACCCAGAAGATCATGACCCCCAGGCTGAACAGGCCGATGATGGCTACGTATAGCTGATCAGCACGGACGGGTTTGCTTCCGGGCAGTGGCCTCAATTTCGACTGGCACACTTAATCCCGAGGTGGAACTGACGCAGGGCCGTTGTTCTCTCTCTTGGCGCTCAAGTGGAGAAGCGCTCTTCCGCATGCCACAAAGGGAACCACGCGGAGTTCAGCCGCGGTCCAGAGGGGTCTGAAAGCTGAATGGCAATTTCCCCAAGTGTGGAGCTACATCAGGCTGAAAGCCAGTGTTGCTGTTGGTAAGCAAAACACCGCAGAACGCTTTGCAGATTTGGGGGATGATGTGAAATGCCACTTTCGCCACACAGTCATGGCGCACTCAACTCCGCGGAGTAGCAGAAAGCCCAGCTCCAAATCAGGAAATTCTCGGACGCATGGGAAGCAACGTTCCCGTGTCCATGGCTCGGTAGCCGCGCAGAACAAGAAGCCGGCGCGTCAGCGGCGTGTAGGGCGTTGCCTGATCGATCGAAGACAATAAGCTTAAGCAACAAGCTACAGTCTAGGTCTTCCTTTTTGGTGTTTTCGTCTGAAGGTGGCGCATCCGCTAATCCCGATGCGGCTTGAACGCTTTCAAACGGAACGTCGACATTCCGGGTCAGCTAAGAATCCCAACAAATGACAATCCACCGCTGCAGCAGAGATTTTGCCAACATGACATGTACCCGCTTTACCCCTGGAGCGAAGGATCTGCAAGGATTTCAAAGAGAGGCTGCGGGGTTTTGTGCGCGATGGAAGCCTCACTAGCACGGCAAGGGCTGTTCCCGCTCGGAAGACATGTTTCCGTGGAGTACGCTATTGCCACTCAGAGGTCCTTGTTTGGGGGTGTGATGTTTTGTCTGAGCCGTGGCTTTTGCCGTGCGAGATGGCACCGAGGTCCTTGACGGTGTGATGAGCGCCTTTGGCTTTGGCTGTCATAAAGGTCAAGGTGTTCCTTTCGCAGCGTACCTTGGAGTTCGTCCACTCTTTCGATCTTCCGTTACATTGTCCAGCACCAGAAAACTCCTCATCGATCACAGTAATTCGTAATTTCGACGACATACTTCCTCCACCATGAAGTTCACTCTTGCTGTTGCAGCTGCTGCTGTTCTCGCCGCCCCGGCGCTTGCTGCGTAAGTTCGCATCGGGCACATTTGAGAGCATATCTGTACTGACCATGTCTATAGTGAGAGCGTGAGCACTACCGTCACTGCTCCTCCGTGCCCATCGAGCACGTCCTCCATGGCAGACATAGTCACCCGTTCGCCCGTGCCGATGGCATCGCAGAGCACTCCCTGCCCGACTTTGTACACAGTCAAGACGAACGGCACGGCGGTCACCATGTCCTACCCTGGCGCTGGATCTCCCGGCTCGAGCGCCACTTCGATTCCCTCTGCAACGCCCTCCTCTTTCACCGGCGCTGCGGCTAACAACAAGGCTGCTTTTGGTTGTGCCGTCGCGGCTGGTCTCGGCTTTGCGGCTTTCGTCTTGTAAATGAAGCTCTTGTGGCTAGAGTAGGAAAGTGATCAATAAGGGGGAGTGTTTTATTTGAGATACCAAGGGTGGCCGGATGCTATAATTTGTTGCCGTATAATCATGTAAATACTGATATGGATCTTCTTTTGTGCAAATCAAAGCCAAGAAACTGAACACAAGTCAGGGAGAGCATGACGTACCGGACTGATACTGTAGTGGCTACACAGCTGGTCGGGCGCTTGGCGATCTCCAGCATCGATGGGGAAGTAGCTGCACTTGGGTCCGTGACTGCGAACTGCATGAACAAGGTCTGCAGAGAAAGCCAGGGCGGACCAATAGCGCAGTTTGAACAGAAAATACCAGTTGTTCAACAGCTAATTCCGGGCAAGCCGATTGGGTGCTGAATACCCCTTGTTTCCCAGTCTTACAGGGAGTGTCTTGAGCAGAAAGTGATAGACTCTCGTCAGCCAGGGCATATAGAGCAGCTAGTGTATGCTGTGTTCAGTTTGGTGCCGGCGAGTTCGACTTAGGGCGAAGGCCGAGGCGTTGAGGTTCACCCTGCACCTCGCCATTCCCCCAACAATCTGCTCTGTGATCCTGTTCTTGGTGTTCGCAGTAGGGAAATCAATGATCGATTCATGACGAGGTTCCGATCAGGATCTTGGGTACAACAATGCACGCCCAGAAGCATCACGCCGTGTCGCATACAGCCCGGATCGAGGTGTCCATCCGCACTCAAGAGCGCAACAAGACACCCGACGTTTTAAAGCAGACGAGCGAAGGGGTTCGCGTACGGACGTTTGTTGTTGTTCGGGTAGCCCCGCTGGAGGTAACCATGGTAAACCTTCGGATGGTCGAAGAGCTCCGAGACTCTAGTCGGTCGACTTGAGAGAGCTGAGACAGCCATACCTCATAACAAGCGTCGCAGTCCATCGTCCGAGGACCTAGTTGAGACAATTGGTCCGTCTACGCGAAGACGATGAAGATCCAAGTGGCCAGTTTGGCGGCAATGCTGGCTGCTCGTGGGGCCGTCGGCATGGGGCATGAGCAGAGTAAGTGAAGCAACTCCTTTGAGCTCGATTGAGCATTGTTGGATGGGTTGCAAAGTCAAGAGGAGAAGACGAAGAGTGGCGGGGAGATGGCCGGGGCGCGGGACACGAGACGCGTCGCGCATGACTCGCGCGGCAGCCAAGCGGCTATCACGCGCAGGCATCCGTGGCTTCTTATCGCCGAACGCGGGGGATTCCCGCCATCAAGGTGTGGCAGCTGCTCTGTCCAGGCGCCCGCCTCCGCCATCTCACTCCTCTCCTTTTCCCTCTCCCCGATCCTCATCCTTCCTACTCTCCCTTCGCTGTCATCTCCGCCCTCATTCTCGTCTTTTTGCGCAGCATTAGTCTACCATGGGGAGCACTCAGTCCAAGCACATGCCCGAAGCCGGCGCGCAGGAGAAGCTGGCAGAGGCTCTCCGCGCCATGGAGCTCAAGAACGAGCGAGACCTCGTTGAGAGGGACTATGTCTATGTCCATGGAGACGCGCGTACGCTTTTGCATCGCACCATGAACTAATCAACGCTGATGACCTTTCCGGGCAGCCCCAGGTTACGAGCCGTATGAACACCAGCCATCCATCGCCGCCCCCACGATAGACGCATGGGAGAAGGAGCTCCTGGAAGACCCAAAGAACAAGCTCGCTCTCAACGCCCTGCAGACAAACAACATGAACGCCATTCTCCAGAACACCACCGCCGTCGTTAGCGATACCCAGGTCTTCAACCTCAAGATTGGTACCGAAGGTGCTCCGGTGACAGACCAGCGCTCCTCGGGACGCTGCTGGCTGTTCGCATCGACAAATGTGTTCCGTGTTGCCATCATGAAGAAGTACAAGCTGGACAAGTTTGAGCTTAGCCAGCAATATCTCTTTTACTGGGACAAGATCGAGAAGGCGAACTATTTCTTGGAGAATATCTTGGAGACTGTGGATGAGCCTTTGCATGGAAGACTTTTGCAGGCGCTGATGGCCAGTCCGGTTGGTGACGGAGGGCAGTGGGACATGGTCGCAAATCTGGTGCAGAAATATGGCCTGGTAAGAGACTTGGGGTGAATCAAAGTATGGGCGAGTCTAATGTGACCGTTTCATAGGTCCCGCAAACGCTATACCCAGATACGTTCAACGCAATGAACTCTTCGCTGATGGACCGTCTGATCACGACGAAGCTGAGGGAGCACGCGCTCAAGCTTCGCACGCTGGCATCGTCTAAGAACCCGTCTGTCCGAGCTTCTATTGCCGGTGCGAAGGAGAAAATGATGCGCGAGATCCACCTGATTCTGACTCTGATGTTGGGCCCGCCGCCGTCTCCCAACAAAGCCTTCACGTGGGAGTTCTACGACAAGGACAAAAACTTCACCTCGATTACCACTCGGCCCACTGCGTTTGCCAAGGAGCTTGCAGATTCTCGGACTGTGAAGTCTTGTGGTGGAACTGATGTCCACCGCCTGTTCAGTCTTGTGAACGACCCCCGCAATCCGTACAACACGCTCCTGACAGTGAACCGCCTCGGCAACGTTTGGGGCGGCAGGCCGATTACCTACGTCAACGTTGACATGACTACAATAAAGAAGGCCGTCATCGAGATGCTGAAGAGGGGCTTCCCTGTCTTCTTCGGCAGTGATGTTGGCAAGTACTCCGACTCCAAGAAGGGTATCATGGACACGGCTTTGTACGACTACGAGCTCGGATTCAACACCCGCCTCGGCATGAGCAAGGCCGAACGCCTGATGACTGGTGAATCCGCCATGACGCACGCGATGGTTCTGACCGCCGTGCACATTGACGAGAAGACAGGCAAGCCGGTGCGTTGGCGTGTGGAGAACTCGTGGTCGGAGACTGCGGGCACAAAGGGCTACTTTGTCATGAGCGATGCCTGGATGGATGAGTTCGTGTACCAGGCGGTTGTGGATCCGAGCGTGGTGAGCAAAGAGATCAGGGATATTCTCAAGCAACAACCCCAGGTTCTCGAGCTTTGGGATCCTATGGGGTAAGTTCTCTTGGTTCACGCTCCCACTACAGGTATACTAACGTCTCCTAGTGCCCTGGCTTGAATACCTCACTCACGACTAGGACGACGGCAACACGGAAAACTTGCGCAACGCAATGAGCGCTGATTTTGGATAGATACATCGTTACCATCTACAGAAGATAAGAGAAGAGATAGCATGAATCCAAATTGCTTGTCCATATACCACGAGCATCTTGTGGCACGGCGTTATTGAATCGGGGACTTGTAGCGGCACTGCACGACCCATTCCTCCCGGGCCTTGCTAAGCGATTGTTGCCGGGGGCCGCATTGAGGGACCGGAGCAGGAGTCGAGGCGTTGGAAAGTATAATATGGAGAACGGAGTCCTTCCCGACGTCGCATGTTATCCTTAAAGGCGTAGAAGCGGATCGTCTTACAATTACTCAGAGTCTAGAGCTGACGGTGACGCAATCGCGAAGGTGGAGCCTGCCGCGCCGTGCCGCTGACTAACAAAGTTAGCGTCGCCAAGGGCTGGATTTTATGAGCAATCCTCCGCCCCGCAACCTCTTGACCAACCCCGTCTGACCTGCCGGGCTTTACTAAGAATGCCGTTGTCTGGAATGACCTGACTCTACATATGAGCTCGCGGAATCGCCAATTGCGAACTAAATCGGCATCAGCTACTCTCAATCTTCACAGTTGCCAATACAACGGCTTAAGACACCCATCGTCCTTTTTCCCCATCTTCCTCAGCAACCGCCCTTCGCAACTTCAAAATGGCCAAAGACCAGGCCCTCGCGGCGGACCCATCCGTGCTTCCGATCCTGGTCTCCATTCTGCTTGTGATTCTCCCCGCCGCCTATCTTCTGCTCGGCTACCTCAGCGGCAAAGTCGGCGAGAAGTCCCTCAAGCTTTCGCCGCCATGTCCGCCCGCCGATGAGATTATCGGCCTTCGCATCTACCCGATCAAGTCATGTCGCGGCATCGAGGTCAAGTCCACTCGCCTCCTCCGCACCGGCCTGGACCTCGACCGCAACTGGATGTTCATCTCGCTGCCGAAGCGTGAATTCATCACCATCCGCACCAATTCCAAGATGACGCTGATCGACACCTCCATCGACACGGAAGACGACGAACTGCACATCTCCATCAAGGGCCACGACCACAAGATCGCGATCCCAGCCCACCCGTCACGTGATTGGCTGGAGGCGAACACGCACCTCAACAAAGCGACCATCTGGAGCCAGGACACCGACGGCTGGGAGTATCCGGAGGCCATGACCAAGCCTTTCTCCGACTTCTTCGGCATGGATGTGCGCCTAGTCTACAAGGGCCCGACACCCCGCACCTTGCGCGGCTCCGGCGACCCGAAGGTCCTGGGCCGCGCCGAGGCTACCATGTTCGCCGACATGATGCCCGTCCAGGTCAGCTCGATGGCCAGCATCGCGGAGCTGAACGAGCGGCTGCGCAAGCAAGGCGAAGACGAAATCACCATCGAGCGCTTCCGCCCGAACATCGTGGTGCGCGGCCACGAGCCCTGGAATGAGGATAACTGGAAGGCTGTCCGGATCAATCATGGGGGCAAGGGAGGCGCTTTGACTATGGACGTGGTGTGCCGCTGCTTGAGATGCCAGGTCCCGAACGTCGACCCGGATACGGCGGAGAAGCATCCGAGGCAGCCTTGGAACGAGCTTATGAAGTATCGCCGTATCGATAAGGGCTTGAAGTTCAAGCCGGGCTTTGGCATGCTTTGCGCGCCGAGGGAGGAGGGCGTGATAGAGGTCGGTATGAAGTTGGAAGTCACTAAGACGACGAACGACCACTTCTTCGTCAGCCCGATGAAATGAGCATGTGGCGGGTTTGGTCTGAGGAGTTTGATTGGTAAATCGAAATAATAGGCTTGAACATAGGCAGGCGTGGCACAAATGTACAATTTTCGTTTGTTGCTTCGTAAGTATGGAATAGATTTTGGCTATAGGAGATGACTCATCGCTTGGGTTTGTACTTGCAGATCAGATATCAATTTCATGTTCAATGTGGCGTTTTGTATTGCTCATCCGGTATGGCTGCCTAATGGTTCAGCGTTCGCGGCGGCCCGACAGGGGCACGATTTAAATCGATGTTAGATATTGACACAAGTGCGGATTCTCCGAACAGTTCTTCAGCGTTCTAAGTGTTTCCTTAGCAAGAGAGGGGATAGTTGGATCTATGTTTGATTATCATTACGTTGTATCAAATGAAAAGGTAAATTCGCGCAATACCAAGGGCAGGAGTAAGCTGTGTTTTCAACATCTCTCGGACTATTTCCCCATTCATATGGTCTCGAAAACTATCGAAGCCAGAATAATCGGCGTAGAACTACTGTCCAAAGTCAGGAAAGTCTTTCTTGGACCGAATGCGAATTGATACCAATCTTTCTCACAGATAAGTTGAAACTGATATCAGTGTTCCTTTACCTCGTCGATATTTTGGGCAGGAAGGAAGAGTTAGGAGTAGCCTTAACGGACAGTTCTATCAATAGGACTATGGAATCGTGCAACTACACTACGCCTTATGGTAGCACGCTTTTTACACGGATATTTCGTTATGCACCAGGTTCGTAGGCAGGCGTTACGGCAATCAACATAGCTGTAATAATCGTTCGGAGACTATACTGCATGGATCAAGTCCATAGATGTCTCGTTGTCACTTCATCTGCTCATGGGTACGTGAATACAACTGAGGTCAGTCCATGGGAGAATGGAACAATGCCTGATATTCCATATGAGGTCATGGAGTGTGAGATCTACTGGTGTGCCAGTGTCCATTGTCATCTCCGTTCGAGCGACAGAGTGACCAGGGCTTGAAGGATGGAATACAGACAGCACGATATCAACACTGTGGTACAAATGAATCAGTTGGCAGGTAACATCAGAGTCCAGCTTAAGGAAGATGACGGGCATACTTTGAGGTTCTTAAAGGACTGAACCCCTCATAGAGTTTCATGATAGCTTTCATCAATAGTTTGTGGCCTCAACAGAGGAAAAAGATTCTTCTCATACAGCTACAGCACGAGGTCAAGTTCTTGTCGCGGTACCCAATTCCCATGCAATCCCGCTCTAAGCTTCTGAGGCAATTTCACAATAGCCAGGGGCTTTGCAAAGTCCTTCGTGTCGACCAGATGCAACTCACTCGTCATTTCCCCGTAGTTGCTCACGAGGAACAAAAGGTACCCGTCGCCTTCGTCGGCTGCTTCGGATTTCGGAATATAGACAGGCTCTTGGACAGAATGTTTTGGCCCAGGAAAATATACTCTAGTGTCATTCGTCTTTGTGTTAACGTGCCCCATTGCATTGTACACAGGTGCTCCACCGCCCATGACTGGAGCTATGGCAGGAAAATCCGTGCCGAGTTGTAACTCAAGGACAGGCATGAAAGAATGTTGATAGTCCTTCATCGACCAGCGATCGTCGATACGAGGAAACTCGCAGTCGAACTTCGCCAACCTCTCCAGCTTTGGTAGGTCAAGGTTTTCGGCGTGGGGATCAAAGGTGAAACGCGTCAGACATGAAGCGATGTCTTGGGGATTGGGTGCGGTTCCGTCTTCTTCCGGCCACCAGAAGAACACGTTCTTGTCGCAGAGAGGGATGTCGAACACAATACTCCCGGACTCGTCTTCGTATGCGTTAGACGTATGTCCAGGGAAAGCATTTGGTGCGCGGAACCACTAGAAGCAAACTGTCAGTTCCAAGTCGGCAGTTCAGATAGAGCGGACAAACTTTCACATCGGAGCCCTTGGCTCCGCGGCGAGGCAGTACGCCGAGATAAAACGAAATGTCAGACCTCCAAGCCCAATGCTCGCCACCTTCCTTCATTCTTTCAATATCGCAGACTAACGGGATCATGGGGAACAGGACCTGCGTAGAATAGTCAGTATCCGAGATCTTATGTTCTTTGCCAGACAACTTACCCATTCGTCTGTTAGTGCGAAATCATGAATCATACCAACCACAGGCGCTACAACCACACCTTTTCGATGAAGTTTCCGTCTGGCGCAACGGAGAAGTAGCACACATCTGGCGTGCCACCATCTTTGGCCTCATATCCGAAACAAGTCATCTCGCCCGTGACTGGATCAATTTTTGGGTGCGCTGTGAACGTAAGGCTTGGAAGCTGTCCTTCAAAGTCATACAGACCAATGGTCTCTAGGGTCCTGGGATTCAGCAGGTATGGAGGGGAGTCTTCTTTACATGCCAGCAATTTCCCGTAGAAGTAGAATATATTGGTATTTGCTGTCGAGCGAACCGTGAATTCTACCGCGTCGGTATACTTGTTTCGGTATTTACCTATCAATGGTTTTGTCAGAAGCGTAGTTGCGGTGGTATATCTTGAAGCCAATTACAATATGCACACACATCCACTATACTTTTACCTTTTGCAACCTCTATATCACAAAACAGCCCTCTAGGGGTCTTTAGGTAGGGCTTCCATGTGTACTAAACCGCGATATTCCGAAAGACCTGGTCAAAAGTAAGGTATAGGCTAAGGCATAATTTAGGCACGAATAGTAGATATCCGATATTAAGGAGAGATAATAACGGCATGCGATTCGCATAATACGAAGGCCTTTTTATATATCTACTCGAAGAAGATTTTGCCTAAGGCATATAAAAGATCTAAGGCTGGCTAACGTATAGTGCGGGCTATAACGTATTAAGAAGAGCTAGTAAGGAAGCCCTGCTCAAAAACCCCTAGAGGGTTGTTATGTGATATGGAGGTTGTAAAAGGTAAAAGTATAATGAATGTGGTTGCATATTGTAATTGGCTCTATATCTTGTAGTGCATACCAATCAACGCGCGGCCCGCTTGTCTCTCGCGCATAAATTTCTCTGTCCTCACATAACGCTGCTTGAAGTGGACCCGTCCACCTTGGATCCTGAATGTGCTGATGTTTCCATCTCCGTTGAACCACTTCGGCGCCATTAGCAGGGTCACAACGCTAATAATGTGGGGGACTGACGGTTTCATCCTCGATGAACGGCGGAAACTGCGGGCCTGGCATGACCCGGTAGAACGTGCCGTCTATTGTCTTCGGGATCTCTCCAAATACTTCAAGGTTTTGAATCTCTCCTTCGACAAGGTTTCATGAAGCCCTGGAACTGTGGCTGGTCATTGAAGGCGTTCACACCTCGTGGTACCTGCCGAAGGTAGTGTCCCGCCATTTTTTCAAAGTGTCAAGGTCACCAAAGTATTCAAATTGGTGATGGAATTAAATGACTTGCGAAGAGGACCCGATTCATCCTCGCTGCTTACCGTGGCGGAGAGGGGGCCTTTGGCGGAGCTTACCGGTTCCGGGCAAGGCCGCGCGGCCAGGCGGGGAGAGGACGGATAAATCTCCGACTGCCCTGAGGTCACAACCGGAAGAAGCCCATGTACAGGATGAAGATGGTCTGACCATATACTTAATTTGATATCCACTAGCCGATGCCCTTGCAGTATCCTTGGTAACCAAGTTGTCTAGAATAGTAATCGAACTCATTCCCTCCTATGTGCCAACCAGTCGAGAAACAAGCAGGAATATCTGTTTGACCATCAAAGTCCCGAGTGTCCACTTGTCCTCTACAGCCGCCAGATAACGATCGACAGTTGCTTAGACTGGGACTCGATAACAACGTCCACCCGAGTGACGCCAGCTTACGTCTAGAAGAACAAGGCCTCCTTATGCTGATTCTCTCCTTGGCTTTTGCGGGGAAAGGCGCTATCCATGAAATCATAGCGCTTTTCTTCCGGTTATGTCAAGCTTACGAAATACATCAGCCATGGGACTGACTTCACATGAATTTGGTCCATAAATCAAACTACAGTAACACGTCCCTCGTCTCTGATCACCATACTTCGAGTATCTACAACATCAACGCCACGACCGGTGACATTGTCTGGACCTGATCTGTTGGGAGATCTTACACGTCAACTTTTCCTTCCAGCACAACGCACGTTCCATCTCCGAAAACACAACACACACCGCAATCTCCCTGTTCGACGTTGAATCTGACGGCAGCAACTCAACTTCATCCGAGTCTGCCGGCATGATCATCTCTCCTGACCAAACGACTAAAGAAGCTACGCCGGTGAAGAATTTTACCGCCCCACGGTCTTCCGCAGCAACTACGATGAGCCTGCTCTGTCTTTTCTGCGCAGCTACTCCTGCTTTCTCACAGGGCTCTGTTACGCCAGTAGACAGTCTATCGACCAGTCCTTGATCAGCGCTCGCCTGCCGCTGTCGAACCAAAAGAGTCTTACCCGGCGAATATTCGGATCACGTCCACGTCAATGGTGTTTCAAAAGGAGACTCGGTTGGCCGTAGCCCTTCGGGCCGACGACAAAGAGACAAAATCCCCATAATGCGGCGTGTCGGTCCGAACATATCGGAAGCAGCGTTCCGAGGTAGGAATCGTATCCGGTACGGCGGCAAGCTGGTTCTCCCGGTTGTGAGGCGAGGAGCAGCCGCGTGTAGTCTCTCTTGGCAAGACGTCTCAAGGGCTTTACATGTCTCGGTCGTTGCTTGTAGGCCGGGGGGTCCCTAAGGCATCGCAACAGCCTAGACAGCAACGAAGCACCCTTGCCAAACCTTTCTGATTGAGGGATGGAGAGGAAGCCGATGCACTTGATTACTCCAAACAGTGCTCTTACGAGACATAGTCATTGGATGAAGAAATTTCTTAGTGTAGCTATTCTGAAACCTGTATAAGGCGTGCCGGCCCGTGCAGCTGCCACTCCAACAGTGTGACCACGATCTCCTGCCCGACGGCGCCTCTAATATAAACGTTCCAAAGCCCAGGCGGCGGAGTTGCTTCATAGGGAATTGAGGTCCATGCACGTGAAGCAACATCTGGTTCATGGCTTTGGTGCGGCTCCTTGTGCGGCTGCGGTGGCGTTCTGGTGACGCGTCGCTGGAACACCGCCAAGCCCCCGCAAGGCTCAGTTAAGGTAGTTCCCGCGCTGGGCCAGGCGTGCGTGCACGATTGCGACACGAGACAGTCGTGATAGCACTCGGATGATTCCTTTTTCTGGTAGAAAGGCGACCAACTGGTCCATGGCACCGGTTCTGATTGACACTTCTTAGCTCGTGCAAATCTCGCCTATGTGAGCCTCGCTTTGAGTTTCTACCGCTAAAACAAGGCGCAAAACAGCGGTTCCCAGCTTCCTACAAGTTTTTTCTGGTCTGGTTTCAACTGATCGGGAACATCGCCGGGTCTTATCTCTTGGCTCGCTTCTGGCGATGCGCGTTCTAGTCCGCCTTGAAACCTCGTGCTTGAGCGGACTGGCTGGAGCTCTCCTTGGCTGAAGCACCAAAAGTGTAGTCTTCAGCTGCCTCAAAGCACACTTCTGCTTCATTTGGGCTGTTCACGTGGGGCAGTGCCATTGAAGCCCAAACAAACAGTTTCTAGAATGTTTGACGGCGCAACGAAACGATCTGGAGAGAGCCGGTTTGAGGCTTTGTTCAAACGCTGTCGGTACATGCACAGATTCGAAACAAGCCACTCCACGAATGCAAACACGTCTCAGCTAGGAATATACCCATGCAAATTGGACAAGTGGCCCCGGGGAAACCGCTAAAAAGGATTGAACATTGGTCGAAGCGTTCGGACGTACCTTTCTGCCCAATGGTATCCCGACAAATCCGGACGAAACACTTCAGACCAGTACAAGGAGCCAAGATCTCCTATTGCTGACCTCTCGTGTGTCGAAACGCATCTTGCCAAGGGCATGGATCATTGCGATCCGGGGTCATGATGGCCCACGCCCCACTACAAGCCGCAGATCTCTGCTCGCATTGATTAAGGTATGGCGCCGGCCACAGAGAAAAGCTGTATAAATATCCTCCCAGACATAGTTTGCCATAGCTACGCATCTACGGTTCTGGTTGCAGGGTCAACCTTCGTCCTTTCATTCACTTTATTTCTCTTTCCTTTTTAGTGTTTTTAATCAGACCCGACTGGAGCGGGGAAAATGAAGGCTGGCTACTCGGACGAGAAAACCCCGCTGGCGGAAGAGGAGACCTTTTCGAGGGTGTCAATGAGCGATGTCTCTGAGGATGAGGAATACACCGTGGGGCTCGATGATTTGCCGGAAGAGCAGATATTCTCCATGCCCAATCTTACGTCATTCAAGATGCTCGTATTGACATTCCCCAACTTTGGGTCAGTATCGCCAATTCCAAGTCAGTTCAATGTGTACTAATAACTCCTGCAGCATGCAACTAGTCTGGACAATCCTTCAGATCTACGGCACTGTAAGAATATACTCTCCCCGGAGCGTCCTGGTCGAGTCCAAGGCTAATAAATGTCTCAGCCATATCTCAAGACCCTTGGCTTCACCGAATCCGAAACAGCAATGGTCTGGCTGGCTGGCCCACTATCAGGCATGTTTGCCCAGCCCGTGTTCGGCGTGCTCAGCGACCAATGCCGGAGTTCGTGGGGCAAGCGCAAACCATTCATTGTCGGCGGCTCGGTCGTCACACTGGTCTGCATGCCGGTCCTGGCGTGGGCGACCGAGCTTTCGCGCTACCGCGTTGCCGCTCCTCGTCCCTTTGGCCACATCCACCCTCGTTCGCACGAGACACACGATGCCGACTACCAAGATGGCGTCGACGCTATCCTGGCTAAGGTCATTGCCGCGATTTCCATTTACATTCTCTTCATTGCGATGCAGGCTGTGCAGGTCGGCGTCCGCTCCCTGCCTGTTGACCAGGCACCTCCGCACCAGCAAGCTCAAGCCAGTCTGTGGGGCAGCCGCATGTGCGCTTGCGGTGCCGTCACTGCCGGGCTGCTGGGGTTTATAGGAGGATCCACATCCTTCAAGTTTCTAGCCATCGTTTCCTGCACTCTCCTCATCATCGGCATCATAATCAGCATCCGAGTCCGCGAGGACCGGCCACCGATCCCACCAACATCTACCTCAGAAAAAGCCGAACCATCCACCTCCCCCGACCCTCACCACCCCTCCTCCTCCCTCTCCCCCCTCTCCCTCTTCCACTTCATCAAAACAACCCTCCTCACCCTCCCCCCCATCACCCGCCGCGTCTGCCAAACCCAACTCTTCAGCTGGTTCGCCTGGTTCATCATCCTCCAATACACCAGCACCTACATCACCACGCTCACCACCATCGCCAACCCCCACCTCCCCGCCTCCTCTGCCAACCTCGCCGGCACCCTCGCCGGCCTAACCTTCAACTCCGTCTCCCTAGCCATCAACCTCATCCTCCCCACCCTCATCTCGCTCATCCCCTGGAAAACGCCGACGGCCGGCCCCCCCGCCACCGCCCTCTCTCGCCTCTGGCAAGCCTGCCACCTCCTCCTCGCCCTCTGCCTCTTCAGCACCATCTTCGCGCGCCACAGCCCCAGCGCCACAACCGCCATCTTCGGGATCACGGGCGTCACGTGGGCGATTTCCCAGTGGGTGCCGTTCGCGCTGATCACGAAGGAGCTGGCGCTTCGGGAGGAGGATCGGGTCGGGACGGTGTTGGGGGTGCATATCATTGCGAGTACTTTTCCGCAGGTTGTGGCGGCGTTTGTGGCGACGGGGTTGTTTAGGGTGGCGGAGGGGGTGGGGTTGGGGGAGGGGGAGGGGGTGGAGGCGGCTTTTTTGGTGGCGGGGGTGGGGGCGGTGGGGGCGGCGGTGTTTGGGAGGTGGAGGGGGAGGGCGTGTGAGAGGGCGGGGTTTTGAGGGGGTGGGGGGACGGTGTTGGTGGTTTCTTCTTTGGGAGATGGGGGTCTGGAAGGGTTGGTGTTGAGGCTTCTTGTATGTACACAATAGAGTATGTTGCATTGTAGTGGAGAATGCCAGCAGAGCATGGCTTCAGTCTTTCTTCCGGCCGCATTGGCTTTTCGCGCCTCTGGTATAGCTTGTGGTTTCTGAGTTGCGGCATGTCAATCCGCACTGTGGCGATTCTGGCAAATATCGTCTCGATGCGGCTGTATTGTCGGAAAGCTTACCCGGGCGCCACGCAAAGCTTGGCTGCCACTGCACGAGCAAATCGTACCTGGCAAGTGGTCATTTCGTTCTACAAATCTCAAAAGCGCCAACGAAGCGTAGTCAAACATGTTGAGAGGATTCTGGGGGTAACAGGCAAAGGAATTGCCGTTGAGACAGCATCGTAGACTTCGAACCAGCGGCTGCAGTCAGTCGAATGAGCAGCAGTTTATCTGGTTCAGTGAAGAACAGACGCGGAGCACGAAACCTTGGCTTATGGAGATTACGCAAGTGCGCATGGGTCAGTCTGTCGCCTGATACAAATCAGCGCTTGCATTTGGGGATCGTGTTGCATGGGCGGAAACGCCAGATCTGGAAATACCGGGCATGAAATGATCCCATGAGACACCTCCGGTCAGCTGGGCATGGCGGGTAATACAGCAGGCAACACGCACATCCTCCACCAATCCCACTCTAAGCCAAATAAGAAATCCTATGCGCTTGGTTCGCGCGAACAATTGCCGGGAAAGGACGCTCGGGCGTGGTACTACCGAGGCGGTTGGCTGGTTGGACGCTGATCCGCCCTCGATCCCAACCGTGAAACCCACCCCACACCTTGCCAGGCCTAGACAACCCCGCTCCCTCCCCCAGTGGCATACGTACGCGCCCCACAAAAGGGAACGCTCACCCCAGCTTTCGGCCCAGGACTTCAAGGCCGAAGAGTCTCCTTTCTTTGCAAGACTTCCACGTATATATCGCGCAGCTGGACGCCGTGAGGGAAATCTGGCAAGCGTTCTGCTCTCGCAATGTTCAACTTCTTGAAGCAGACGAAGTTGGTTCGTCCGCCGCCGGGCGTGGACCCTTCGCAGCCACGCCCAGGCAACAGATGGTACGTCTATCGTCTTGCGGCGTTTGTCTCCATTGGAGCGCTGCTTTTTGGGTACGATCAAGGCGTCATGGGCGTTATCGTGGCAGATTCGCGTTTCAAGAACTTGATGCATCCAAAGAACTCTTGTACGACCATCTTCCGGTATCGGCGAGCTGCAATGCTGACTTGAAGCAGGGGTCACGGGTGCTATTGTATCCATGTACGATATCGGCTGTTTCATTGGCGCGCTATCCACTGGTACTCTCTCCGACCTCTATGGGCGTGAAAGGATGCTGGTGATTGCAAGCATAGTCTTCATTCTGGGTGCTGTGTTGCAGGCTGCTTCATATTCTGTAGTCCAAATTGTAAGTTGTGTTCACATACACTTCGGGCGACGGCTGACTGGAACAGACCATTGGCCGTGTCGTTCTTGGCTATGGCGTTGGTGGCTGCGCAGCCGGAGTACCGCTGTATCAGTCAGAGATCGCGCCTCCCTCAATCAGAGGCCGGCTCATAGGAATCGAGCAGATGGTCCTTTGTGGCGGAGAGATGATTGCATTCTGGCTGAATTACGGCTTCAACTTCCTCGAGACCAACGACTGGTGGAGAATCCCGTTGGCAATCCAGATTCTTCCTGCTATGATACTGGCCGTCGGGTGCTGGATCTACATTCTCCCCAGCCCCCGTTGGCTGGTTGCGCAAGACCGACAAGAATGCGCGTTGGAGGTGCTGACAAGGCTGCATGGATCCGAGGCCGCGGCCGTAGAGTTGGACTTCATCTACCAGACTATCCAGATGGAAAAGCACAGTAGCTCATCCTGGGCGCAGATGTTTCGGATACCCTTCCTCCGCATTACTATGCTCGGTATGGGAATCCAATGCTTCCAGCAAATCACCGGCACAAACTCCATTCTCTATTACACGGTAACATCACCTATTACACTTGACACGGTCCATCTGATAACGAGATTTGCAGCCTGGACTTTTCGAGAAGGGGGGCATCGCAGATCCTCGGACTGCAAACCTCGCAACAGGCGGCGTCGGTATTGTCCTCTTCTTCAGCTCCTGGATTCCGATCTACTGGTTTGACAGCCTCGGGCGCAAGACTTGGCTACAAATTGGCACGGTCGGCATGGCTTTGGCAATGATGGGCATAACTGTCCTTCAATGGCACGCTGAGAATTACCCGGAGTCCAACGGCAACTACGCCATCATCGCGTTTCCATACCTGTTTTACATTTTCTTCAACATCAGCTGGGGAGTGGCAGCCTGGACGATTCCTTCGGAGATCTTTCCTCTATCAATGCGCGCGAAAGGGAATGCTCTTGCTACTTCTTCGAACTGGATCAGTTGTTACATCGTCGCACAAGTATCACCAGTTATTGCTGATGCCATCGGATGGGGGCTCTATATCATATACGCGGGTATATGTGTTTTTGCCTTCGTCTTTGTTCGCTATGCGTTAGGTACGTTCTCCCATGCATGCCTACAACCTCTGAAATGAGCGAGTCATTGATAGCCAAGGAACAGTCGAGACTAGAGGACACTCACTAGAAGAGATGAACGCTCTCTTTGGCGTTGCTGATTACTTTGCCGATCGAGAGCAGGCCGCAGTCACGGATATCAGCGTTACTCCAAAAGGGGAGGCACTTCATCAAAAGAAAATATAATCCAGGTCGAAGGAAGGCTGTGTCCAGGACTCTAGAAGATTTCAGGTATATGGAGACCCATCAATAGCTCACCTGAACCTTCTACTCTCCGATAGCATTGATGCTACTTCCAGAGTGCGAGACACATAACAGGAGAGACCAAAGCTCTTGGTTCGGTCTACGTTGACTGCTTTA
Source organism: Neofusicoccum sp. Z2 (assembly GCA_037356115.1). Taxonomy (NCBI): domain Eukaryota; kingdom Fungi; phylum Ascomycota; class Dothideomycetes; order Botryosphaeriales; family Botryosphaeriaceae; genus Neofusicoccum; species Neofusicoccum sp. Z2. Next base: position 555,628 of record JBAWJY010000008.1, read on the forward strand.
ACTCCATTGAAACCTTTCCACCAGTCTTTTTTAGTATTTGGTCCATCCTTCAGCATTAATAGCGTGTTATTCCAGCCAATTCCACCTCGAGGGTTTTGGATAAGCTTCAACCACTTGGACCGGCAATGCATTTTCAAAGCAGCTTACGGCGCCATCATTCGGCCCAGGAGGCTCAAATTGTGTCTCCTTGCGTGATCAGATCCGGTCAGCCACAATGTGCTTAGCGTCTCGCTCTTGAATCATTTTCTTGAGATCTGCATTGTCGTTCTCGAGACGCTCGATTTCCTTCTGCAGCCTCTCATTTTCCTTCATGAGCTTCTGTGCTTCTTGCTGAAGTCGAGAGATGACTGTCATCTTCTTCATCGTAAGACATTCCTGGCATGCGCAGCTCAAGCATGTCGTGGCAGGAATCTCGGGTTCCGTCTTGATATTCTCCTAGACGCTGGTTCAGTTTCGACGTTATGCAATTTAAACAATCAACCTACCTTGCTGTCACTGCCACAGTCCTGGTTGGCTAAGGAAAGGGTATGTACGGGGGCCATGGAGTTTGACCGGTGAGTGCGTTTTCTGCCAACTGACGGTGGCTGTATGAGTGAGGTGGATGTGTGCGGTTGGCGGTGACTCCGTTATAGTTGTGGCGTCAAGCTGGGAGAAGATGTTTGGAGCTTGGGCCTGCTTGTCTGAGGAGGACGTTATGTCGAGGGTGTGTGTGTGTCTGCACAAGGTTTATGTTTGAGGGCGCCGCGGCTCTTGCTTTGTCAACTGACGTCACTGGTCTACACGCAGTCGCGCCTGCCGCCTTCAGCAGCGGCATTTTTGCTGAGAGTCAAGGGCCCCAACCACGCCTGCCTAGGTGGGCTTCACACTTGAGTCCCGCGCGCTTGAGCTCCCTTGTCCGCCGAGAGTTCCTCACCACCGCCCCGAGGCCTCTCTCACCCAAAGCCGCCTCACCACTTCATAAACTAGTAGGGCCGCGCTTCTACTGCGAGTAAAACCCGCGCCACAGCATAGCACACAGCTAACAAAGCACAGAAGCACACACCTTCTCAGCTCCCCCGCAAGCCATGGCTACGCAACAAGACCTACTCCGCAGCGGCTCACACCCATCCGATAACCTCAGTGCGGCATCCACCGCCAACCCCGGCCCTCAAACCTCCAACCAGCGCCGTGTCGAAGCAATCAACACCATGCAGACCAGCGGCACCGGTCTCGAACTCACCATCCTCCACCGCACCGCGCTCGAGCACGAAGAAGCCCGTTCAGCCGCCGAGGCCATCGCCGAAGACGTCGAACACGACAATTCCCGCCTATCGCGTGCCATCGCACGTCTGCGCAACGAGCTTGAAGACGAGCGTGCCATGCTGCGCGCCAAGGAACGGGAAGTCGAAGTGAAGGAGAGCCAGCTGAGGCGCACGAAGGCCAGGATGGAGCTCATGGAAGACGCGCTGGACGATGCGGATCGGGATCTGATGGATTCGCAGGAGGATTTGCGGGCGTCGCTGGAGAGGGAGGTTGAGGTGTGCGATAGGGTGGTGGCGGATGTTGACCGCGCGATTCGGCTTATGCGGGCCAACCATTGGCACAGGATCAATAGGCATCGTCTGAAAGAGGATATGAGTGAGATGGAAGGGAAGGTGGCGGAGCTGAGGGAGGAGAATGAGGGACTGCGGGCGAAGGTTTCGAACCTGGAGGCTGTGCTTTGTCTTACGAATGAGGCTTTTCAGCACCTCATGAAGAATCACAAAGAACTCTACAGCAGGCATGTAGAGCTCTTGGCAAGACACCGCTCGCTTCTTGAAGAGAAGTAAGGGGGGAAAATAGAGTATCTGCGACCTCTGAAAAGAACCTTTGGCACTGGAGATTGATCTCTCGATATACTGAACATGTTTGGCTTTAGCTATCTGGTTAATCAGGACTTATTTGAGTACTTCTGATGGTAGGTAGCAAGCCTGGAAGTTACACGCTTACTGGGACATTAGGCATCGTGGCAGGAACAGGATGTGACAAAGATTAAACAACATTGGAGGAACGAGAAAACGGCGTTTCCTTTCGTAAGTGAGAAAAACAAAAAATTCATAATACCGAAATTGTGCGGCCGTGTCATATCCTTAAGCTCCGACAACGTTCAACTATTCCAAGCTCTCAGTGCGCATCAATTTCACCGCCTCGCTTCAGCGCCACCATCCGAACCAAATTAGAGCACCGACTGCAGTCCTTCCATCCACTCCCACCAATCAAATGGGCCCCAACGTCATCGCAGAGCTCATCGCTCTTGATCTGAAAGCTCAATGGTCCGTTGTGGTTCGGCTCCGACATTTCAGATGGCGCACTCGAATGCTCTTTTTTCTCCTCTTGCTCGGCCCACTCAACAATACCACAGTCTTCCATTTTGGCTTCCTCCGGGGGTGCATCTTCACTGGGATCTTGAGATATCTCCGCCATCCCATTCAACCAGTCTGGGGCACACCTTTCACAATCGCAAGGAGGGGCTTCTTCGGCTGCTTGGTTGTATTCTGCTTTGGGCTCCATTGCTGGAGCTGCCTCTGGGGCTGGTATGTCACATTTGTTCTCGCTGGGCTGCTCAGGTGCAGGAAAAAGAGGTTCGTCTGCAGGACAGGGAGGTTCGTCTGCAGGCGCATCCGCGGGGACATCTTCGGCTGGTGGTTCTTCGGGGGGAGCATATTCAGCTGCGAAGCCTATAGCAGGAATATCTTCTACTGGAGGTTCTGGCGCCGGAGGTGGAGGTGGAGTCTCTTCCGCAGCTTCGTCATACTGCGCGGCCACAGCTCTGGGAGGGGTTTCCTCCCTCCAGGATTCTTCTGCCCTTTCACTCTCGTCTTCAGGGTGTGGGGAGGGAGGCTCTGGGTCTTTGTATTCTTCAGAACGCTGGTCAAACGGTGAAGATTCATATTCAGAATCTTCATGTGGAATATACGGCCCAGGAGTATCGTTGGGATCATCGGATTGAGGCTCCTGGGCATTTTCCTCGTACGGTTCCTCACAGGACGCCGGATCCATTGCTGGTTGGGTAAGCTCTTCGTAAGCCGGGCATTCGTGTCCTATATCCTCGCCCAGCGGCTGTTCCGAAGGTTCTTCCTTGGTCTCATGGATCTCTTCAGGGGACATTCCTCTCTCCGACTTAACGCTAACGGAGTCGTACCCTGGATCCGGAGGTGCTTTCTCGTTGGATTGCTGCTGCAGTGGATTCTCAGCGTGAGATGGATTAGATTGCAGTATTCTTCCGAGTATTCGTGCGACGGTCTTCAGAACTGCTTGGTCGAAGCCCGGCACGCCATCGACACGTCCGAGAAAATCGTCCGTCATGAACAATGCGTTATCAGTACGGAAAGCTTCCTCAAGCTTTCTATCAAGATGCTCTGCCAGCCACTGGTCACCGGCAGGGGCAGTCGCGAATGCCGTCTTGATGCTGTCCAAGGCTGTGAGCACCGGGACGTCACCGCGGAGGCTCTCGATCCTCTCCTTCGCAAGTGTTTCAAGTCCGTCAAGTTCGTAGCACCGCGCAGCACAGTAGGCCTGGAGACCTCTCTTGTACTCCGTGGCGTTCCGATCGGCCATCGAAGCGTCATCCGTTTTCAGAGTCTGGTACGTTCCCATGTAGAGATAGTGGACCAGCGTGTGAGCCACATCCGTATCTACGTTGGGCAGATCGATGGTCGACCCGAAGTATGTGTAGCGATCGCGGAAGATTGCAGGATGTTTGACTAAAAAGCCGGTGGGTATTGCATGTCTCGCTCGATCTGCGCCAATGGCGAGAACAACCGCGTCGCTGGTGTAAGGGCTACGGCAATGTTCGCATTAGCAATTGGAAGCCGTGGGATTCAATACAATGGTAGTAGGCTCACGATGTCTCAGGCCTGTCATCTTCCAGCAGGAGCCCTTTGGGGCGAAAGCTCGCGACTCTACCAAGCCCTTCGCGCGAGGTGCCTTTGTACATGCCGGTTTTCTTCTTTTTGCCCATTTTGGTGGCAGCAGCAACGCCGAAGTCTTGGTCGGAGCAAGAGGAATTGCGCAGAATGCCAGGCGTAGTGTTCCAGATATTATCAGTGCTGAGAACCACTCGAGGTGAAGAGCCAGCTCGCGTGCGGCGTAGTCCAATGGCCGGCTGGCACGACAGCACAGTCCAACTGTGCATCAAGCCTGCATGCATCCGACCTGCCAGCGACTTTGCAACGAGCGGGGTCGACGCAATTATCTTCGACGTACGCCTATCAGTTGTTCACCCGGCATAGCTTGATCCGCCTCAACTCTGACGGAAGAGCGCTGGATCGTCGAGGTGTGGCTTGCTGAGTTTATATGCGCAATCTCGGAGACGGCAGCCCATTGCCTGACGTGCCATATAACGAGGTAACCGTCATTCGCCAGAGGAGTGCGCTGCTTACGGCACCCTCTCCAGTCCACTCAGTATCACAGCCGTTGACATTTCGAGTGCGGCCTGTACTTCAGTTTAGACGAATGATGCATTCCCAGACCCATGATCGTGACTCGCCTTAGACCATGCAATCACTGCCAAATGTCCGATTCCACAAGCGGGTTTTGGTCCGCACTGGACAGTGGTGGTGAATCGTCTTACGCGCATGTTGCATAGGAACCCTTGATCACGTGACCGACTCACGTTGCGCAAACCGCACTCTGCCGGAAAGTCAAAGTGCTTGGGGATCGTGTTTTTACTCTGGGCTCACGACGTAAAAGTAGCTTCACTGCGTTTAATAGAGCAGTCCGACGCCACACCTTAGCCCTCCCTTGCGCTGAGCGGCCGGGCCGAGCTTCACGAGCCGTGATTATTAAACAGCAGCCGACGCTTCCACGCTTCGTCCCACGTCGCCGCCATCGTTTTCCTGCCGACCACCTCCGACTACTCGACGGCACCCACGCGCCAGCCTGCGTCTTGTACCCGTTGATGACAAACAATACTTTCCGTCTTCGATACACCTCTACATCAGCCATATCCCGTCCTGTCAACTTCGCGAACGTCCTTGTCTGCGTCAGCATCTACTGTTCTGCTGTTCTACTGCTTCAAGGCACTTCTGCTGCAAGTGTTTTTCATAGACGGCCGGATAACGATCTGCCCAAATCATAGATGCCATTGTCGACGTGAACCGCAGTTTCCGTACGCACTATTCAGCGCTGCTGAGACGACGAGTGACACGCCCTACGGACAACAAGGGTTGACTTCAACATCCAAACATACGCGCAGGAATCTGACACCGGCGCTCATTTCGCATTTGTAAGCGGGTCCGAAGTCCGACGCACGTCATCCGGGGTGTAGAAGAGCAGGAGAAGCCCCTTCCCAGCGGCCGACCGATCACAAATTCGTCTGACCCCCCACTTCGATACCAAGTCGGGTTGCCATAGTGCGCCGCAACAGCAATCGTCGCGCATTTCGATACCGGCGACGCTCCCAGCATGGAACAGGCCAGAAAGATTGGGCCGGCCGCCGGCCAACCTGCTGCCAGAGTCAAGCGGCCAAGGGGCAGACCGCAGGTGAATTCCGAAGACAAAACAGTGGCCGATGTAAGTAATCAAGGTTCCCTCGCCGCGGGTGGCTTCATTGGCTGTGTCGATCTCACTGTGTATGGCGGGTGCCGCCGGCAACCCGGTGCACTTCTTCTCGCTGTGGCTGATGTTCCCCCCAGTGCGACTGTCTCGTTGATTCCCCTTTCACTCTGCCCTTTCCATCTCGCTCTTGTCCCGCAACGGAGGCTCAGAAGGCTCTGCGATGGAGACACCGTATGTGCTTCGTTTACTGACCCCTACACAGCGTCGTCGCACGCAAATCCGTCTGGCCCAGCGCGCGTATCGAGCGCGGAGGGAAATCACCATCTCCTCCCTGCAGAAGCAGGTAGACCAGCTCAAGACTGTGATCGATGACATGAACCACTCGTTCTTGCGCTTCAGTGACCGCGCCATGGAGTCGAATATCTTTTCCCTGAAGCCACAGCTGGCATCAGAGTTGAAGGAAACAACAGAGAGGTTCATCGCTTTATCTCAAACCGCCACCCGGGACAACTCGGACGAAGATCATCCAGATTTGCCAACCCTTCAGCCCGCTCGCACCGACGCCGCCGTTCCAGCCGTTATATCCAGTCGAACCTTCCAGGACACTTCAGCCGATCAACACTCAGCCAGACCATCGCGGAAAGCCATTCCTCCTCGAGACCTTGCATTTGGATATCAAGTGGTGATGGAGGAGGCTAATGTAGAAGAGTTGGCATCGGAGCAGGCGAACGACCATCTTTCCGAAACAAGCTCGTCCAACAACGACACCACCGCCGGCGAACCTGCTCCAAGCATCCCATCCACAGCCCTCACAACCCTCGCCTCCTCCCCCACCCCCCGCACCCTCCAACCCCCCTACACCTACTCCCACCACGAACCCAACTTCGCCAACCGCCTCGAGCGCGCCTGCCTCGAACGCGGCGTCCACATCCTCTCGACCATCCACCTCCAACCCGCAGAATACCACCGCGCCTTCCGCATCTGCCGCCACTACACCACCCGCGCCACCCTCCTCGCCCATCTCCAAAAGACCCTCCGCCGCCCCGCCGTCGACCCCAAACAAAACTTCCGCAACTCCCCCTTCGCCCAGCTCGGCGGCGCTGGGGCACACTTCTTCTTCTCCGCCTCACCGCCACGCACCACCAGCGTCCAAAAATCCCTCAGCGGCGGTGAAGAAGCAGCGCTTTTCGTCCCCAGCGCCGTGAGTCTGGACGTCGACGCAGCAAGAGCCCGGGCGCGCGCCGCTTGCGTGCCTTGGACGCGGCAGTTGGAAGCGGACTTGCGTTTTTATGACGGCGAGTGGTTTGACAGTTTGGACGTCGAGCGGTACCTCATGGCGCTGGGGTGCGAAGTCGATGCCCGGGCGTCGCTGGCGGCGATTGAGGCGGGGACGTTGAGGAGGTTGGAGAGGTGGCGTGGGGAGGGGGTGGTGGGGGGAGGAAGAGGGGGGGATGTGTTGTTGCTGCCGGGCGATGGTTTTACGAATGCTGCGTCTGGGACGCTGGCGGTGGGGGGGAGTGGTGGTGGTGGTGGTGGTGGTGGTGGTGGTGGGCGGATGGAGCGGATGGGCGAGGCGGTTGGGGGACGGTCTGCTTCTTCTTCACTGAGGGCACATGGACCTTATAGGAATGGGGGGTTGGGATGGGCCATCGAGACGGATACGAATATGCCGATTGACGATCCGTTGAGCGACGAGGAGTGGAACCGGTTCTGCGACTTTACCATGCCGTGGCTGAGCGACAACGATTCCAGAGGGGTTTTTGAGAATGGGCTCGAAGCGACTGAGAATGGCTCGGAAGATAAGGGGGGGGAGAAGGTGGCGATCGATGTGCAGAGACTGGTCAATGGTAGGTATCCTGTGCGCCCGGTCCTAACACAGAGGAAAAAGAACAATGCGCTGAACATGTACAAATTGCTGACGATGTTTCACGTAAGGTCTCATCAGACGCGCGGTCTGTGTCGGCCGCGGCCCTGGCTTCCGGCGCGAAGACGTGCACGATGCGCTGCGCACAGCTGCCATTGAAGCTTTTTGAGGTCGCTGCCTGAGAGACACTGGTAGAACTTGCCAAGCAGGACGTGCTTAGAACTCATCCAAGACGCTACGGGGAGTACGGCTTTTGTTTCCTATTCTGCGTCGCCTGAGGATAACAGGTATGCTGGGTTTGAAGAGTGAAACGAAGGTCTTTGAAAGTCACCGACAGCAAATGCTTGAGAATTTACAGCACAAGGTGTTTTCTTTTCCCTTTTTTTTTCCCAGTTCTTAGGAGGGAACATTGATCCGAATGTAATCTCTACTCAACTTTGGGACACTTTCGTGGTCGACAGGTTTCCCCAACGGAATTAAACGAGGACGTCCAAAACGCCCATGTAGATATTGCGGTCGTGAAGAAGATTTTGAAGATTGCCTCCAGCGATGGCACTGGTTATGAGTTGGCTGCTAAAGGACAAGAAAAAAAGCAAGGTGAGGTTAAGAAAAAAAAATGTGAGCATGCCATCGTACTTTCTCCAGCTTGGCCAACTGCAGGTTCCCACACTACAGAAGGCGCCGAGCGCGCCTCATTGACAGTGTACCCAACACCAATAGTGGCGAAAACTGATGATGCGTCTTAGGGAGATCTCAGCTGTCCGGCTCAGCTCACGATACGGAATCCGTACACATCGTCGCCATGCGCGCCTCGGAGGTCAAGCTTCGTAGTGCTTCCGATCGTGGACGTTGCCTTCATCAGCTATGATAGAATACTTTTATAATGTCAGATGCAGGAGTACTGCCAAAATGGTCTCTAGGAGCTTTCATAAGAAAAGCAAGCTCCGGCTACGTTTCAATCCGTATATAGCGCCTTCATTTCCAACATCTCAGTACTCAATCCTGAAGGTATGGCACCCCCCAGCGACGCCACCAAGCCTCAAAAACCCATCCCTCACAACCCCACCTCCAACCCTCACCCCATCCATCCACACCCTCGCCCCACTCCCACCCTCCCCCCCAAACAACGGCAAATAAACCGCCCCCAGCAACCCCACCGGCGTCTCCAACCTCGCCCCCGACATCTCCCTAATCCCCCACCACTCCGCCCCAAACCACCCCACCCTCGTCCCAAACCCCCCATAACCTTCGACCAAAAAACCCACTCCCCATCCATCCCCCACCCCTCCCCTCACCCCCACCACCTTCACCATCAACTCACACACCAGCCCCGTCCGTCCCAAACCCATGCGCCCGACTCACAAACGCCGCCCCTCCCCCACCATAAAACCCATACCCCGTCCCCCCATCCCCCCCCATACCCCTCCACGCACGTCTCGTTGCTAAAACCCCTAAGCATATAGGTACCCCCACATCATCCGCAGCAGCCGCAGCGCCCCCCGGCGTCGCGGCAAAGTGTGCGCGCATGCAGCTCGTGGCTCGATGCGAAGGGGGGGATGGCGTTTGGGAGTTCGGGGCCGTGGGGGGGGGTGGTGGTGGTTAGGCGGGCGGAGAAGGGCGTGGGCGATGGTGGGGTAGGAGGTGGTGGGGGTTTTTGTGGGAGGGAGAAGGTGAGGGCGAGGGGTTTGTGGGGGGGTTGTGGGGTTGTTGTGGTAGAGATGGGTGGTGAGGGAGGTGCGGATGGTGGAGGCGAGGGTGAGCCAGTGGGTGGTTGTTGTTGTGGTGGTGTTGGGGGAGAGGAGGGTGGAGAGGGTGAAGGCGCGGTGGAGGGCGTGGTAGTAGAGGGTGTTGAGGGCGGCGCTGGGGCCGCCTTGGCCGGAGCGGCCACAGTCGGAGGTGGGTGGTTGGGTCGATGTATTGGTAGGTGGCCTCGAGGGCGCGGACGATCTGGGACCAGTGCTGGTGGGCGAAGTCGATGTCGTCGGTGATCTGGAGGTAGTCGGCGAAGTTGATGATTGTCCAGAGGTTGTAGGTGTCGGAGCTCCAGGCGCCGAAGCCGGCTGCTTGTAGTCAGGAGGGGAGCTTTCACGAAGCAGAGAGCGAGACCTACCAAGTTCGCCATACTCGGCAAAGAAGTCGCCGAAAGGGGAGCCAGCGTACGGGAAGTACCCGGATACCGGATCCTGCAAGATCAGCACAGCAATGGGCAGGTTCCGGAATGCTCTTAAGTTGTCGTAGTTCTGAGACACCAAGGCGCTTCTTAAGGAGATGTACATATCTGCTAGCCACGGGTTCCTATCTCTTTTAGCTCCTTCGCCCATCATAACATCCAAAGAATCGACACCACGTACCACGGCGTCCTCTGCCCAGCCTCCACCGGTGACGGTATAGTTGTGATTAACCAATAAGTCGGCGCGGATCTAGCATAGTTGGAGAGTGTAAACTTTAGCATAGTTGGAGAGTGTAAACTCTAGCATAGTTGGAGAGTGTAAACTCTAGAATGCCAGATCCTGTTTACCAAATCGTCCGAGCTTTCGAAATGCCCCGGGTGTTTTCCAAGTTAGCTGTCATCCTTAATGTTCGGCTGTGGCGTAAAGTAAAGGTGCGAAAACTGAAATTCGACACTGGTGGACGTCGACGTGCTCGGGCCGAGAGACAGGGTAAGGTACCGGAAGCCTCTACGACCCCATTTGCGAGGGAAGGAGAAGTTTCCTGGTAGCATTGGAATGTACACGGTTCCGTCAGGGACGGTAAAGTACGTCGACCAGTCTGATTCCTGGCCGACGAAGAGCGTTGATTCACTGTACGCAACACCCAGCCCTTGGCAGGAAGAGTTGCAGAACAGAGCAGGCAGATTGTATGACTCACATGATCCACCGTTGAAAATTGAGCGGCGAAAGAAAAGGTGAGGAATGCCAGCTGTAATTCGTCCGAAGTCCAGCGTGACTGAGGCATTTGGGCCGGTCAGGGAGAATGAGTCAGTCGGGCTGTATTTCTGGCCCGGAATGGCGCCACTCGCATCGCCCGTGACCAGAAGCCGGCTGGATGATTTGCGAAGTTGGGGACAAGATGTACTGTTGCCCGGGCGTCGTCGTGGCTGAAGCGGCCAAGCGCAAGGCGGAAAGGATAATCGCATACCATATCATGCTGGTAGTTTTTGGGAACCAGAAGAGCAGAGTGATGGCAATGCAGTATATGAGCCGACAGACATCCAGATTTTCATCTGCTGGAGGTCGGAGAACCGATGATCTCATTGTGCTTCTCTCCAACTTGGCGGTAGAGGCCCGGGGTTGAGGTGCGGGGTTTGCGCTAAACCGGGAGCGGAATGCGAAGCGGATGAGTTAGCCGCATTTGGTATTTTCGAGCGTCGCGGGCCATCATAGCAGCACAGCGCTCGATATGGTGGTAGACTGACGAGGACGGAGGCGGTTTGGATGAATTCGCGAAGAGACTTGCTAGAATGGAAGGAGGTGGGGTTCGGTCAGTTGGTGAAGCAGTAGGGAGGGAGCGTGGCTCGCCAGATGCGGTTGGCTTGGCTGGAGGAGTGGCCGTCGGCGACTTGGGGGTTGCCGAGGAAGAAATGCGGTGAATCGGGAGTATTGGAAGACGTCGAAGACGTGGAGGAGGTGGTTGCTCGTGCGGAAGGAGATTCACTGACGCTACGCGGAGAGGACAGCCCAGATGGTTCTCTTGCTTGCCGAAGAGTTCGCCGAATATGGCTCCAAGACTTTGTAGACAAAGGCTACAGAAGTACAGTGCTTTGGGCTTTGGCACGCATTATATATATCCAAGTTTTTCGACGACGACAAATCTCATTAGTATTAGTGCTATAGAGGAGCATTCAGTCGGATGCTCAGGACTACCTACCTCCGAACATTTACCGACAGTCCAAACCAATGGCGTCTGACGCAGGAAGGCCGAACAGAACTCAAACCCTCTGACTCACCATTCAACGCCATCAGCGGCAGACATTTCACACCCATAATAGCAGAATTACATGACAGAGCCTCTATTCTATTCTAGCCCGTTTTTGAGCCTCACCCCCGAGGCCTTTTTTTTTTTCGAAGAGAGAAACGAAAAAAAAAACCAGCCGCCGAGGGGTACGAGACGCCGTACACACAGCAACCGACATACAGCTAAAAGAAAATCTTGCCCGCATTTATCTACAATACGCGCTAGAGACTCCTTACCTGCACGTCTTACCTGATGATCATGCTCTCACGACCGGGGCCGGTGCCGATGTACTTAATCGGGAGACCGACGAAGTCCTCGATGAAGGCGACATACTTGCGGGCGTTCTCGGGCAGGTCGTCGAAGGTCTTGGCGCCCATGGTGCTCTGCTTCCAGCCGGGGAGCTCCTTGTACTTGACGTCGACCTGGGCGAGGATGTCCAGGTTGGCGGGGAAGCCCTGAAGCTCCTGGCCGTTGTGGTAGTAGGCGGTGGCAATCTTGATGGTGTCGAAGTCGTCGAGGATGTCGAGCTTGGTCAGGTTGAGGCACGTGTAATCGTTGACGTCGTGCGAGTAGCGGACGACGACCAGGTCAAGCCAGCCGCAGCGGCGCTTGCGGCCGGTCGTGACGCCGTACTCGCGGCCGACGATCTGCAGCTTCTCGCCCTGCTCGTTGAGCTGCTCGGTCGGGAAGGGGCCGCTGCCCACGCGCGTCGTGTAGGCCTTGACGACGCCGATGACTTCGCGTATCGAGCGCCAGCCCAGCGAGAGACCGGTGAGGACACCGCCTGTGGGATTGTGATTAGTGGACATCGGCTGCTGCGCTTCTGCCCCTTGCTCCGCGATCAAAATGCTCATTGTGTGGAGGGTGGCTTACCCAGACCGGTGTTGGACGAGGTGACGAAGGGGTAGCTGCCGGCGTCGATGTCCAGCATCAGGGCGTTGGCGCCCTCGACGAGGATGTTGGCGTTCTGCTGCTTGGCAGACTTGAGGAGCGGAACCTGGTCGATAACGTAGGGCTTGAGCTTCTCGCTGTACTCCTGCGCGGCGTTAGCAGCATGCAATGCGTCGGCCAGCGTCGCGACACACCTTGTAACGCGCAATTTCGTCCTCGACATCGTACTGCAGCAGGTCGCCGAACCTCTTCTTGTAGCCGTCGGCCAAGCGACGCAGCTTCTCGGCCAGCTGGGCGTTGTCGAACAGGTCGCATATCCGCACGCCACTGCGGGTCATCTTGGTGCTGTAGGTTGGGCCGATGCCCTTCCTGGTGGTGCCGATGAGGCCAGAGCCCAGCTCGACCTCCTCCAGGCCATCGACCAGCTGGTGCAGGTCGAAGACGACGTGGGCGCGGTCGCTGATGAAGATGCGCTCGGAGGTGTCGAGGCCGTGCTTCTCAAGCGCCTCGAGCTCCTTGAAGAACGAGGGGACGTGGACGACGCAGCCGGAGCCGACGAGGTTGACGCAGGCGGGGTTGACGAGGCCGGAGGGCAGGATGTGGAAGTCGTAGGTGACGCCGTTGGCGACGATGGTGTGGCCGGCGTTGTTGCCGCCCTGGGCGCGGCAGCACAGCTGGGCCTTGGAGCACAGGATGTCGACGAGCTTGCCCTTGCCCTCGTCGCCCCATTGCGCGCCACAGACGACGGTGGTGGCCATGGCGGGCGGAGCGGGAGGAGCGTGCGAGGGACGGCAAGGAGCGGCGGCGGGGACGGGGGGCTGGACGGAGGGGGTGAGGGCGACGCGTGCTGAAAAGCAGCGTAGGAGTCAAACCACCGGCGGGCGCGCGCGGTAGAGATTTTGAGGTGGGGGATCCGCCGCTCCGAGTCGGCGCGCCTCGCCGAATTCGGCTGCCCGCGCCGCGCCTGGGGCTCGTGGGCTCCTGCCTGCCGCCGCCCGCGTGCCTGCCGCCGACCGCCGAGTCCGCCACTCACAGCCCGCGCAATTGGGCCGAGCGACGTCATCGCAGAGCCGCGCCGCCCGGGACATGCTTCGATGCGCGATGCAGGCCACGAATGCCGCTAACACACTCTATTGCTCGCGCCCTACATATCGCTGCTATCGCCCCCAATCGCGCCGTCACAGCTTCGCGTTCACCCGCAGCCTCTCCGTCTCTGGCAGGCACCAATTCATGTACTTGTACGCCTCGCTGCGCGTCACTCTCGTCCGGCCGTCCATCTCCTCCCTGCCCTTGTTGAACCATTTCCGCAACTCGTCTTCCGCGTGCTGCTCCGCATCGTACGCGTACGTCTCCCACACCGTCACCGGGTCCGCGTACAGGTTGGGGCTGCGGATCAGCTGCTCGCCGTTCAACTCGGGCGCCATGGCTCGGTCGCGCGCCTCCTGCGCCGGTCCGTCCGGCAGGTGCCACAGCGCCCCGTTGAGGAACGACACCTGCTGCTTCTTGTGGCCCAGCGGCATGCGGCCGTGCTCGTAGACAGCGAGGGCGTCGGCGACGGAGAGACGCCCGCCCACGACTTCTCGCAAACAGCGCCCCAGAAACGCCCCGTCCTCCATGGCTGTCGCCGCTCCCTGCGCCATGTGGTTCACCATGCTGTGCGCGGCATCGCCGATCAGGACCACGTTCTTCTGCGCGCTCGTCCAGCTGTCCAATGGCCCGGTGACGAGCAGTGGCCAGCGCTGTACCGACTGCACCATGTCGACCACGCGCTTGATGCGCGGGTCCCAGTCCTTGTAGTATTCGCGTACTTCGCGCATATCGACGTCTTCAACTTCCGTGACAGCGTGGTCTGCCTCATGGTTCAGAACCATGTTGAAGTCTTTGCCGTTGCTGATTGGGTAAGTGATGATATATCTGTGGTCAAGTGTCAGCTAAATACCGCGTGGATGTCCCTGGCTGCTACACTTACGCATTATGTGTCATCCAAACCTCCATCGACCTTTTTCCCACGAGCTCTTTTGCAAGAGGATCTGCTCGGACTCTGTCGGAGGGTACGATGGCTCTGTATGCAGCATCGTTCGATGGAGGCGTAGGCTTTACGTCCGGGAATAGCGTCCGACGTACTATTGACCCAATGCCATCGGAACCGACGAGGAGGTCAAAGGTATACTGTCCGCCTTTCGCGGTTTTGACAATGACTCCTCTCCCTGAATGGTCGATGGAGGTCACTCGCGAACAGATGTGGATGTCGCATCCAAGTCGGCGAGCTACCTCGACGAGGCCTTGGTGGAGATGGTGTCTGCAAGAGCATGAGTAGTCCACGAACACACAGGGTCCACTTCACACAAACCGGTGCACCAACCACCACGGCTGCCCAACCGCTCCCTCGACTCTACTCATGGGCGCCCATCCAATCTTGGTACCATCTTTCCGCCGCAGATTCAGCTCCTCGTACCGCACCAGATTGTCTCCGATGACCTTATCGACTTCCCATCTGCGGAGAAGCCGTGCTACATTTGGCGTCATCTGTATCCCAGCGCCAATCTACCCTTCCATCAGTCTGAACTGCCATAAAGCTGCAACAAGGGGGAAGTGCGTACCTCACCAAGCTCCGCCGCAGCTTCAAGCACCGTGACCTTCGCCCCAGCATTGACAATAGCAATAGCAGCCGCGAGGCCACCGATGCCTGCTCCACAAAGACCGACGTGCAGCGTCATTCCGCGCAACGAAAGTGTCCGAACGAAATCTTCAGGAAAGTAGGAGACGTATGCACGAACCTCTTGCCCAGTCTCTCGCTCCAAGGCCTCGAAAATAAGCGCACCAGCACAAGAAGTCCCCCGACCTCATCCCGCAATTTAAATCTCCGCCTCAGTGCTTATCTCCACACCGCGCAAACCCGCCACGAAACCCTTATTCCCATCTTATTCCCGGCGCAGCAATTGGAGCGAACAGGAAAAGACACGTACGCCGATCCTCCAAAAAGTCTATCTGGCTGCCCGCAGCATCGCTGCTCGCGAGTCGTGCTGCGCGACGTCATTGACTCCCGGGGTCTCCGAGACGGGTTACCTCCGAACCCATGCACCCACCCACCCACCCACACACACACCCTCGGGGTAAATCAATATACGTATCTATGTACACTACATGCACGGTACTAGTTAGCCACCCACCCACTCGCGTTCCCGCACTACCTGCCGCGTGTGGCGTCACACCACCTAGCGCAAGCCTCCTCGTGGCGTGGCGTCGCGTCGTGCGTGGGCCGTTGCCAGCCGTCCCGCAGCCGTGCCGCTAAAAGAATAGTACGTAGGTAGTTCGCAGCGGGGTTGGAGGGGAGCGGGGGGGCACGGACTTGCGCGCGTTATAGAATATTTGCAAAACGGGGATAAGGGTGGGAGGTTGCTGTTTAGGCTGGCTGGCTGGCTGGCTGAGACGGCTGCGCGCGGGGGTCGGTGTGTACTGTACTGTGCGTTTTGTACATATGCATGTATGTATGTACATGCAGGGCATTGTTGCTGGGAGGCATTTTTTTTCTCTCTTTCTATCTCTCTTCTTTCTCTCCAATTTGGGGGTTGGGGGCGGGGTGGAGAGGTGGTACAGGTGGTGGTACAAGTAGTGATGTCGTTCATCTGTGGCAGGGGAGGAGTAGGTACTCGGGCGGGGATTGGACCGGGCGGAGATTGGAGAGGGGGAGGGGCGAGGGGAGGGGAAGGGATGATCGTAGGACAGGCGGGGTGCGTCGTCGTTGGCTGGTTGGGTGGTGGTTGCGGCCGAGGTGAAGCGAGTTGGGGTTGGCGCGCGCGACGGAGCGGCCGATCGTCCTGCCCGTTCTAGCTTTGCCAAGCAAGGATTCCGGGTCGACTTGTGCAAGGTTTTTGTGCGAGTGCTGCGTTACGTACTGCGTTGAAGGCGGGGATGTTTTTCATGGCTTCTTCGATATCATGCGTTTTTTTTTTTTGAACAACGTTGCCTGTTGCAGGTTGGAGGTTAGACAAAGGCGATCATTGCGAAACCGAATCTCGTACTTACCTTGCTTTCCATATCTTCTTACTTCCGCTCTAATAGGCCTAGCATGCTATTCTAATCTTCAGGCAAAAGTCCTAGCAGTATCGGAACACTTTGGTCATGACACACATTCCCAAAGGGACGAAGACATGGGTAGACGTAAACCGCATATCAAGACATAGCATTATCCCGGTCAGAAAGCAATCCTACCGAACACCTTCCCAATACCCATCAACCCATCTCACCATATACATAACGCCCAAAATCAATACCTTAATCTACCAACCACACCCCTCCCCCCCATCGTCCAAACACACTCACCACCTACTCAAACCCCTCACCCCCCAACACCCCCAACACGCTCCTTCCCCTCCCCTTAACCACCTTCCTCCTCAACCCCTCCTCCCTCCTCTGCTCCGCCATATCCACCACCCTCCTCCTCTCCGCCTCGCGCGCCTGGTAATGGATATTACTCTTCTTGCTCCCACCCCTGCGCACCGCCGCACCATTCCCATTCGCCCCCGTCGTCGTCTCTGCGGCCGACGCGTACGTCCCGCCGCCGCTGCTCGACGACGAAGACGCCGTCGTGGCGCGGCGAAGCAGCGCGGGGACGCGGAAGCCGTGGCCCGCGGGTTTGCTGGCGCTGGCGGAGGCGAAGGCGAGGGGTTTGCCGGGTGCCGCAGCGATGGTGGTGTCGTTGGAGCCGGGGGCGCTGGCGGAGCGAGCGAGGGTGAGGCGGTCGACGACTGTGGTCGTGGTTGTGGTGCGGCGTTCGGTGAAGGAGGCACGGGCGATGGTTGCGGTCGCGACTTCGTCTTCGTCCTCGTCTTCGGAGGCGGAGAGCTGGGTCTCTTTGACGAGGGGCTCGTCGATGAGGAAGGAGACTGATTCGCGGATTTCGGCGAGGGTGGTGGGTTTGCGAGTTGGTGCTGCGGCTGTGCGGCGTTGGCGGGCCGGAGGACGGTTCTCGTCGTTAGATTCGGGGAAGGGAGCTTTGCGTTTGAGGGAGATGGCTGCCGGACCATCTTGAACGGATTGGTCGCTTGTCGTAGGCTGTTGCTCCTGAGAATCCGGGATGGATTGTGATTGCGACTCTGCGGGGTCGGCTGATTCGTTGTACTCTAAGAAATCGAACTCGTCCTCATCATCGTGATCTTCGATGGCGCGCAGGAAGGCAAGTTTCTTAGGATTCTCGGCTGTAAGAAGACTGTGTTAGAGACTGGACTCAATGGAATAAGCAGGGGACAATACCGATCTTCCCAATTTTCTCGTCTTCTAGCAGCGCCTTGCGCATGCGTGCAAACTCGCGCTGCTTCCTACGCCTTCGCTCCGCACCATCATCATCAGAGTCGGAGAGTTCAAACTCGCCACCACGCTTGCGGCGCAAGGCACCGTTTGTGATATCCTTGTACAGCTTGTCGATGCGCTTCTCATCTTCCGCACGTTCCTTGTCACTATCCCCGAGTCAGCTCACCGTCCGCAACTATGGGATGATGTAAGAGAACTGCTTACGCATAGAACGCCGCGATCTCCCGCTCATTGATCTTGACGTTCGACTCGTCAATCATCTCCTTCAAATCTTCGTCCATCTCTCCACCGCTTTCATCATCACTGGCACCACCGAGACCTGCATACTCGTCCTCGGATTCCTCGGCCTGCTCCTCGACCATCTCCTTTGCAGCGCTCTTCTTCTTATCGAAAGTCTCGATCTTCTTCGCCTTCTTTGCGCCCTTCCGCATAACATCAAATGCATTCGCCGAGATCTCAAAGTCCTCATCTGATTCCGAGGCTCCGGAGGTAGCATCATGTTCAGAAGCGTTGCCTTCGTCAACCTCAGAGAGCTCAGCAGTAGCAGCTTGCCAACGGCGCTGCAAACGGCCCTTTTTCCGCTGAACGATTGGTGATTCTGGGACTTCAGCTTCGAGAATGAGAGTTTCGACGGTGCGTTGCGTGGACGAAGGTGTAGATGTCTTGTTGAAGCGACCCGGCGTGCGGGAAATAGCAAAGCCGCCGTCTTGCGTGGGATCAGGGATGTCGGACATCTGAGTGTCCGAGAAATCAGGTTGAGAGGGGAACTGTGAAATGCCGATGTTGATGTGCTCCTGGGCACCGTCGGCCTGCGACACTGGAGGCAGGCTGTCGCGGATGATAGAGGCTTGAGTGGCGTCCGGGATGGTGGCTTCGAATTCAGGAATTGTGGAGATGGGGATGTTGCGAAGGAAGTCGAGGGAGTCTTGCTGGGAGTCGAGACCGGCTGGGATGTCGTCGGCTTGTGAGCCCAGCTCAGCCATCGTGCCGGCGAACATTTGACTGAGGCCTACAGGTGCCGCGTTGTTGACGAAGCCGAACGCCGCCATAGTCTCATCCTGGGACGGCTGCGCCGGCTCCGACTGTTGCTCGGCTTGTTTAGGCTCGGAGTCATCCTCGTCATCATCGTCAACAACCCGTTTGCGATTACGCAGGGCTGCGGAGCGTCGTGTGGTTGCTGGGGCTTCGTCATGTTCGGACTCCGCTTCATCGATCGCGGCGTCAACCTGTGGTTGATGCTCCGCTTCAATATCATCGGCCATCTCCTCGTCCTCATCTTCATCAGCCTCGTCAAGCAGTCCGTCAGCATCATCACCATCTTCCTCCTCATCTTCACTGCCTGAGAGTTCAAGCTCTTCCTGCTCGTCCGCCCCTTCCTCATCCCCATCGTCGACGTAGCTTTCGTCATCCTCGCTGTCGAGCAGATTATCGCCATTATCTTCCTTGCCATCCTTTTTCGCCTCACTCTTCTCCTTTTTTGCGAGCTCTTGAGCTTCTTTTCTCGCCTTCTCTAGCAAGTTCTCAAGCTCAAGCTGATCCCTTTCGCGTTCTTCTTCAGTCTGGATGATGATGCCCTTGGCACGCAGTTCGGCAATCTTCTCCTCCTTCTCCGCCTTGGCCTGCTCGCGGGCTCGCCGTTGAAGAGTGGCCTGCAGCTCGGCAGGGTTCATGGAGTTTCGGCCGGTCTGACGGCTCTTGCTTGGTGAAGTAAGATGTGCAAGATGGCGGAGGGTAAGAAGATGCTTCGGTTCCTGGGCTTTGCGGGCGGGGAGGTTGTCGAAAAAGGGGAAACGGGTATCACGGACGATTTCGAGGTCGTCATCAGAATCAGACGTATTTCCAGCTGGTCTCTCCGGGAGAACAACACGGAACGCACGCGTCTTCTTTTCGGGCGCGGCTGCGGGGGCGGTGGCTTTCGAGGTCGTTTGAAGTGCGGGCTGAGGAGCCGTCTTTGCGGATGGCGACACAGCACGGCCTTTGCCCTTGTCAATATTCTTCCTCGGCTGTGAAAGGATTTCATGCAGATCGGGCAGCTCTTCTTGGCCAATATCGACAACCGTATCTTCAGGGAAGCCATTGGGATCCAAGCCTTCGACTTCAACGTTCTTCTTGGAGGCCTCATCCATGCTTGGAGGACTCGTGGGCGGGGTCTCTCTCTCACGGTGTTCAACATCCGAGGAGGCAGGAGCCGAGCTGGCTGCTGCGGGGTTTTCCTGCGAGGCCTCATTCGTAATATTTTCGGGCTGACCAAAGTTGAATCGCTTGAAGAGGTCCTGTGTCGTGTACTTCTTCTTGGTCTTCGCCTGGTGTGTCAGCTGCATGTTTCTGGCTAGACGCTGCGTCTCTCGGTTCATCTCCTCGAGTGCCTTCTTTCCAGCTTTGCGAGTCGGCCGAGACTGCTGTGTGAGTCTCTCGGCGACACCTTCGTCGTCGGCACTGTCAGTCTCGGAACCGTTGAGCTCGCGCTCGATCTCTCGTGACTTCTTCGCCGCAGCCTTGGACTTGCGGCGCGCCTCCTCCCGTTCCTTCTTCTCTGTTTCTTCTCGGGCCCTTCGTTCTGCCCTCTTTTTCGCCACGAGCTCTTCCAGGCGCGACTTTGGCTTGAAGTTGGGAATGTCCGAGTCCGAATTGGACTCTTCCTCACGTGCTGATCTCGATTTTGCAGGAGAAGACTTTGCCGGTGACATGAAAAGGCCAGGCGAAGACGCTCTCGAGGCAGGTGTGGCGGTTTGGGGGGTATCAGTTGGTTTCGGCGCGGTTCTTTTGGCATTTGTTGGCCTGAAGGGCATTTCCTCGCCAGAGCTAGAGTCAGCCTCGACCACAGGGCTTGATGCCCGTGCAGACTCCCTCTGCTTGTCCTTAGCGGACATCAACATCTTCTTGACCCTTCGATACGCGTTGCCGTCCTCCTCATCACTACTCTGGTCTTGAGCGCCCTGAGCTTGTGCGAGCATGCGAGCAGCCATCCGTCCGGCGGGTCTTCTGACAGGCACGTCATCGTCGTCTTCTGAATCTGTGGAGGCGTTGTCCACCGCGGGCTTCTGCGCAGCTACAGCGGGCCTTGATGCGGGTTCTGCAGGTTTTGAAGAAAGCTTCGAGGGGTTCGTGGCGAGTTCATCTTCGGAATCGTCGCTCATTCCGGCAGCAGCAAGCATGGCCTTGACTTTGCTCCGCGGCGTGAGCTCTATCGGGGATTTGGACGCGCGCATGGCGGGAGACGACGCGGTGGAGGACGCGCGACTGGAGCGCGCAGGGGTGGAGGGCGAAGAAGACATGGTGACGGTATTTTGGGGATATCAAGAGTCCGTCGGGTTGAAGAAATAGCGGTATAGGAATTAGGCGGCCATCGAGGGTGTGGAGTCGGAGTTGGGGTGGTGTTGGGATGCGCAGCTGCTGAACGCGAAAGGCGCGACAGCGCGTCGCGTCGCGTCAATCCCCGCTTAAGTCCGAGCGCAGGCGCGACACTTGCCGACGTTTACCCACGCGGCAGGAAAAAACATCACCAGAAGCCTCAGACAGCAGCACACTTCACGTTCCGCTAAATATTATTTGCATATGCTGTGATTTTAATCATGTCGGGTGGTATCTATCCTTCATACCACGATTAAGTTCTCAATTCTACATTCCGCGAAAAGGCGGCATCCATCCAGACGACTGGACCACTTCATGAACAGCGCACTTGCGTCCGGACGAATGCTTCAACTCCCCATGCAGAGTAGACCCTGAGCCCCGGATACAAATGACCTTTATGACGCCTAACCCCCAATCTTATAACTCAATCCAGCAAGTCTCCACCATCAGTAAGAACTAATGGCAGAAGCAGCACAGATCCGCCAAAACACAACACCAAAAGCGTCTATCACGAGTTTCCTAACTCGGCATCTCAATCCCCTATCATCCCCTCCCCCAAAACCCCCCCAACCCAGACAAAAACTCAATCCCTATACAAGTAAATCCCCCTAAACCCCTCCCACCGCGCCTCACCCCACCGCTCCCCCGACGTATACTTGTTGTACTCGGAGAAGAACGACCAGTCCAGCCACTTGGGCGCCATCGCCCTCCCACTGGTCACCTGCTTCTCCTTCTCCTTCTTCTTGCTCTTCTTCTTCGACGGCGCGGCCGTCTTCTTGGCCCGCTTGGGCGCGGGCGCGGAGTGGGTGGTGGTGGCGGTGGTGATGGCGGCGTCCGGCTCATCAGGCGCCGCGCGCTTGCGGCTACGCGTGCCCGCAGCAGGGCCAGCAGCAGCAACGGACGGCGCTGGCGTGGGCGCAGGCAGCGGAGCGACGGACGGAGTGACGGGGGCGGCAGGCGGGGCGGCGGGGGCAGGGACAGCGCCGAGGATGGACGCGGCAGAGATGCCGTTGTCACGGGCGGCGGCGAGGGCGTCGCGGCGGAGGGGGCCGTCTGGATGGATGGGTAGGTTTGTCAGTGAGGTTGCAAGGGCGAAGTGAGGGGGCGGATGAGAGCGTACCGGCGTGGAGGCTGCGGCAGTACCGCACCTGGACGCTGCCTTTGCTGCGGTCGGGGAAGTGCGTGGCGATTTGGGTCCAGGTGAGGGAGGTGTGCTCTTTGAGAGCGATGATGCGGGCGTCGGCGATGGTGGTGGCCGGGTAGGTGAGGGTGAGGTTGAGCTTGGGCTTGGGCTTGGGCTTGAGGGAGGCGTCGGTGGTGTTGGCGGCGCTGGTGGTCGTGCGGGCGGCGGGGGTGGTGAGGTTGAACTTGAGGGAGACCATGTTGGAGACAATACGAGCTGCGATGATTTGATGGAGGGTGGTTATCGCGGTTTATGGACGCTGGAAAGCTGGGAGAAGCACTGGAAAGGCGGTTCGTCGTCGTATCGTCGAGGATGGAATGAAGTGTCTAGAGTTCGAGGTCGGGGTGGCAGCGCCATTCTTAAGTATACGCTCGCGGATAGAACAATTGCTATTATCTTCATTGGTACAATAGTATTGGCGTACGGTGGTGAAGAGTGAAAGTGATGGTGAAGCTGAATAAAAATAGATACGGTAAAGAACGACAGACGTCAAAAGCTATCAGTACTGCGGGATTTAGGAAACGGGGCTACTTCTCTCTGCATCTTTCATCGTATATATATCTGGATTCTAACGCTTTTATGAAGAAGTGTACTAATTTTAGTGATATCTTGTTTTTCAGCAAAGCGAGAGTTACTGTTCTTTTCCACGCTAGTCTGTAATACTCAGAGACATGTGATGCGCAATAAACCTCGACTTGAACATTGCATATCGATTGTTGCTGTAATCCTGGAGTGAACAAGCATGTTTAATGTTGGTGTCCGATACAGTGCCGTGCTCATAGTATTCGAGGTGGCAACGATCTCGATGCAGTTGACTATCTTATCCGCCGTCAGCGGAATACAATCGGGTATTACTTATTCTGACAAAAGGCGCCAGACACTAAATGACTTTGTTTCTAAAATACAAGCACTCTGACCCTGAGCACTGCGGATGGAGAGGAGTGAGACGCCGCCAAACGCTTTTCCGTCGTCTTCCCGTCTGTAGCCGGCACAATGCCACAGCTAAATCATACAATAATTATACAAGTTTTAGAATTCTATTTTCGTGACCCGTCTAACCCATCACACTCTTTCTGAAATCCAGATCGCGGTCCTGCAACCTCCCCGGATGATATTGGTCAGCACCTCGTACGGGCGAGCATCCTTGGCATCATTCGCGACGGCATGGTCGAGATGTTCCAGTTCCTCGTCGCGAATCCTCCGTAGGTCCTGGAGCAGGACTTGCAGATCCGGGCTCAGCTGCTCACCCTTGGCCTTCAATTGTTTCTCCCATTCCAGCAGTCGAGCAACCTGCTCATTGTAGTGGGAGCCGATCTCCGTCTCGACAGCCTCGGTGCAAGCCATTGCAGCCTCGCGACCCATGACACCTGTGCCCCAGCCCAAGACTGTCGCGGCAGCCTTCCATACCGGGTACATTGCGGTGGGGCGGATGCGGTGTTTGGCGATCAGGTGGTTGAATTTGTGGAAGTGGCCTTCTTCTTGCTCGAGCATGTGCTTCATCAGCGGGCGCAGCTTAGGATGGGCCTTGATGATTGGTGGGGTCTGGGAGAGGTAGATGAGGACTGCGGCAAGCTCGCCGGCTTGGTTGACGCGCAGCTGGAGCACCGGTCAGCTCATGTGCGGGTGTTTCGAAACGACGGCGCGGCATGACGTACCGCGCTGTCGAGGAACTGTTTCTGCTCCTCGTTCAGCGGAGTGCGCGGCTCGCCGGTGGCCTGGGAGGTCGAGAGCAAAGCGTCATGCCCGGCGGGCGCGGCTGTGGCAGCGGCGGAGGAGACGCATCTTCTGTCTGGCCCAGATCGTATGACACGCGGCGCAAGAAATCTGGAGGCGGAAAATAATTGAGGGCGAAGAGCGCGAGCCACAGCCCGGGGCGGGAGGGCGACAGCCATAGTGGAACTACTGTACACGGGCGGGCGGGAGAAAGGAAATGCGGAAGGAAAGAGCGCGGGCGCGGCGCGGGCGAGGCAGCGGGCGCATCGACGACGCCATCGACTTGAATCCAACGACCGACATCGCCGGCGATCGGCAGCGGCGCGGCGGCGACGGCGCGTGGGTGGCCGAGCTTTCTCCGGCGGCTCGAGAGGTTTGGCGGCAGGCGGTGCAGCGCGACCTCGACTGAGCAGCCCTCGCCCTCAACCCCCCCAAGCGTGCCTCCCGCGCCGCCACCCGCCTGTCGTCCTCTTCTCCATCGTCCTCTCCATCGCCGCTGTCTTCTCGACGTCCTCCTCGCCTCCCCGCCCCCCCTCTGCCCCGCCCGTCGCGCGCGCCGCCAGCGCCAGGTCGCCCGCTGAACGTCTCCTGAGCTGTGAAAGAAGCTCTCCTCCCGCCGCCGACCTCTTCGCGCGCCCTCCATCGCGGAACCGCGCGTCCATCATCGTTTCGACCGCCCGAGACCTCGCCGCATCCCTCTCACCGACGCCATGTCTGACGACGGACTCGACCTCGACGCCGAGCTGCTCGCCCTCGCCGGCGACGAGGTCGGCAGCGACCAGGAGCACGATGACGCGAGACAGAGTCCGAGGGTGAGCCGCTCGCCCTCGCCGCGCTCATCGCCCCAGCCCTCCGACCGCCACAGCTCCCCCGAGCACTCTCCCCCGCGCCGCAAGGTGAAGTCGCGCAAGGCTGGCGGTCGTCGCAGGAAGGATGACTCCGAGGAGGAGGGTGAAGCGTAAGTTGTGGCCGTCTCCACGCGCTTGCACGCAGTGAGCTCGCTGACCCCGTGCAGCTCTTCTGCCCCCGCCTCGCCCGACTCGCTGGGCTCTGGCGCCATGGAAGAGTCTGATTCCGATGCTGCCATGGACGACATCAACGAGGACAGCAACCCATATCCGGTCGAGGGCAAGTTCATCTCGTGGGACGACAAGGCCCGGATCATGGGCCTGTCGGAAGTCGAGCGCGAGTCCATTCTCGCGGAGCGCGCCCAAGAGATTGAGCGGCGGAACCAGGACCTCAATCTCAAGCGGCTGCTGCAGAACCGCCAAGCCAAGGAAGAGAGGAAGCGCAAGGCTGGCGCTGCAGATCTGGAGGACGGTGTGCGTAAGAGCAGTCGCCCGAAGACGACCGGGAACAACGAGAAACTCGAAGCCTACATACGCCAGAGGGAACAGACGCGCGACCAGCGCAACCGTCGGAACCGCGACCGCCAATCTCCGTCTGCTTCTAGCGACAGGCACAGGTCAGACATCGACGCGGAAGGCGAGAGCGACGTTGAGTGGGACTCGCACAAGAGATCTCCGACGAAGGAGGAGCCTCCGGCCGAGCTCAAGGATTTCGAGCGTGTGAGAGTTGGACGGAGCAACTTTGCCAAGGTCTGCTTCTATCCAGGCTTCGAGTCTTTCCTCCATGGCTGCTTTGCGCGCGTCAGCATCGGTCAGGACAAGAACACCGGCATGCCCGTCTACCGCATGTGTCAAATTAAGGGCTTTACCGAGGGTTCTCCTTACACCATGCAAGGCTCCAGCGGCAAGCCCGTCAAGACGGATCTGTACGTCGTCGTGGCCCACGGCAAGGCCGAAAAGGAGTGGCCTTTCATCATGTGCTCCGACTCCAAATTCACAGAGGTAAGCCTCACATTTCACCCCTAGCTCTGCAAAGTCTGACGAAATATGCAGTCGGAGTTCAGCAGATGGAAGGCAGTATGCGAGGGCGAAGGAGTCAAGACTCCATCCAGGGGCAAACTCAACAGGAATCTCGAGAACATCCACGCTCTTCTCGACCGCCGTTGGACCGAGGAAGAAATTGCCGAGAAACTCAAGCGCCAAAACAAATACGCTGCGGAAAGATCGGCAGCCGTGAAGCCCATCTCCAACGGCCCGGGCCGCCACGACAAGCTCACCGCCCTCAACCGCAACATCCGCAAGTCCAACGCCGAAGAAGTCCGCCAGGCCCTCATCAACGAGCGCAAAGCTCAGGCCGCCGCTCGTGCCGCTGCCCAGGAGAAACAACGCCTGCGCAAGGCCGAGGAGGAAGCAAAGAGGAAGGCCGCCACGGCAAACGGCGACGGCGTCGACGCCCTGTTCGACGGCAGCGATATCAGCAGGACTGCCACGCCGTCGAGCCAACCCAAGAAACCCAAGGCCGAGCGGAAGGGCATTCCTACTTTCACGAAGAAGGCCATGGATGATGAGCTCATCGGCTCAATGGATCTGGGCATCGATATCGAGATTTGAGAAACAACCCAACCCCCTCTTTCCCCTTTTTCGATTGTTATCTTTTTTTTCCCTTTCAGTTCTCCTTTTGGGATCGGCATGGGTCAGCGATGGGACTTTGGTGGCTTTTAGTGGCGTTCTTGGCGCGTATGGGAAAAAGTGTGGGTTTGGCCACAATGCAAGAATGGTTGACGTGCTTGTCAACAACGGCACCTGGATGTTTTTTTTTCCCTCGACGGGGGTTTTTGAGAAAGAGGATGAAGAGATGAGGGGAAGTTGTTTCGGTCCGGAAGGAAGGAAGGAAGCTGCAGATGGCGATGACGACGATGGTTCCTGCTGCTGCTGCTGCTTGTTTTCAATTGATTCCTCAAAGAGGCTTGCTTTGAAGCTGCTTGGCCGTCGAAAAAAGTTTCATATTGCACAGTGGCTCAGATGCAGCTGGGTTCTCTCCTGCATGCAATTTTTGGAATCTTCTTTTCTTCAAATAGATAGGCCGGCTGGGACGCGTGAGGGTCGCTTGCTGCGCTGGTCCTGCAGGGCGTTGTAGAGCGTGGATATGAAAATGATGAATTGGAGACATGCTGTCATTTCCCCCGGTGACAAACGTTTATTTCTTGCGATGACTGCTGCTTCTCGTGAAGTTGGAAAAGACAATCTTGAGGAGCGAGAGAAATAATAAGACGACAATGAATCTCTCATGCAAGAAACTCTGAGCAAAGTTAATGAAGTGATTAAAGAGGACTGCATATAATGATTGCTAAATGTTTGATCAACATTGTTTTGTTATGATTTTATCCCGTGTTTGGTTGTTCCCTTTTTTTGTCTGACTTGTTTGATGTAGGCATTAGAACATCCGCGCAGCCAAGAGGACATCTCTAACGTACAGTCACATCATAAGACAAGAAGATGAACAAAGCGAGAAATCCCGTGCATGCATTTGCAAGAGCTACTCTCTATCCCATCATATCCGCTTTCACTCGCCCATTCACAACACCAATGATGACAGAACAGGATGCAGAAGAAATGCCTGGAAGAAAAAGAATTTGCTGCTGTCATGCTTGTGGTATATTACAAATGCACTTTCTCAAGCAGATGAAGCAGGGTGTGAACTTTAAAGCAAAGCAAGGCAAAGCAAAGCAATTCCCGACTGATCAGCATTCCACAATCCGAAACCCCTCCTTTATGCCCCGAATGTCTCTTGTTCCTCATATGCGCAGTATCACTGATACGCGCCTCTTTTCTCGTGTAGAAGAAAAGGAAAAGGAGAAAGAAAAGTAGAATGAAGAACCCAGGCTTCCCCACCATGATGCATGCATGCAGAAAAAAAGAAAGAGAGGCCACCACCCCATACACGTTGAAGAATCAAGCAACTCCGTATTCGCCCCAGTCGCGATGATTGAAGAAGCAAAAGAGCCGATATCTCCATTCCCCTTCCGTCCCTTTCCCGTTCCATCTAGCAAGGATTTGGTATTCCCCATGCCTTTTTTTCCGTCGTCGCACAGAATGCTGAAAAAGTCGTGATGATAAAAGAGAGTAAAAGTGAAACTGCTGAAAAGGTGTAGAGGAGCATAGAAAACCCCGGCCATCCAGCCAGCCAGCCAGCTAGTCGATGATTGGAGAAAAAAGCAAAATAGAAAACTCGCTTCAGTCGAAAGGGCAGCAGGTGTTGTTGTACAAGATGCGGGGTTTCCCCGTCCGCGGTTGTGGGGTGTTTTGGTTGGTGGATTTGGTTTCCGGTCAACGACGTCCAGCTTTAGCGGGGGTGGTTGGCGAGGAAGCGGGTAGATAAAGCGTCATCGTCGCCGTTGCCGTGTTCAGGGAAGAGACCGAGAGAAGAAGAGGTCCAAGAGAAGAGAGAGAAGAGCCATGGAATAGTATAATCCCTCTCAAGCGTCGACGCCCCCTTCTTCTACGACTTCTTGTTTCTCTTTTTCTTCTTCCTATGCGGCAGCGATGTAACGGGCGAAGATGTAGTGGGTGTATGAGAAGAAGAGTGAACAGGACCTGTAGAAGAAAATCCTCGTGTTAAAGTACCCATCTTCCAAGAAAATGAGAAAGAAATGGAGATGAACAAAAAAAGCCTCTTCTAATGCAATCCTCGCAAAAAGGGGAGGGAACATCATTCATGCAGAAACGTACACTTATCTCCCTTCATGCATTTCCCCTCTTTCCAGAACTTGCACGGCACGACGAACTGCGGTGGCTGGTAGTCCGGATTTTGGTTGTTCTTGTTCTTCCATTTGCGGCGCTTATTGTTCCAACCGCCGCCGCCGCCCCCGCTGCCTCCATGCTCGTTGTCACCGCGCTGTCGCTTGCTGCGCTCCTCTTGGAACAATTCCTGCTGGGAAGGTAGCGGTTGGTGGTTGGCCTGCTGCTGCGGTTGTTGCTGTTGTTGAGGAAGCGGCATGCCGAACTGGGGGACCGCTGGGGGAACTCCCAAGTTCTGCATTATCGTCATGAGGTCCGCACCGCCACCAACACTGGGAGTCATGTTCATGTTCATGTTGAGGAACGGAGCCGCAGGCTGCTGTGGCGGCTGCAGCGGCGGCGGCTGGCTTTGAGCTTGAGTCTGCCCGGTCAGGTTGCCGAGGTTGGCGAGGATGGCTTGGATGTCGATGGCTGAAGTGGAAGTTGGCGGGGCAGGAGCGGGGGCCTGTGTCTGTGGTGGCGGTTGCGCGAACATGGAGAAGGTCTTCTCGAGGTCATTCTGCGGGGCCGGCGGGTGTGCCGGCTGCGGCGGTTGCTGCTGCTGCGACTGGCTCTGATTGAGGATCGAGAAGATTCGGGAGAGATCGGGAATGGGTGTGTCTGCAGGAGCCGCTAGTTGCGGCAGAGGTGTGAAATGCGCAGAACGTTTCGTGTAAAGAGAATCCTCGGGGGGTTGACCAAATTCGAAGGCGGGCTTCGCATTGGGATCCGGCTGTTGTTCTTCCTCTGGAGGCTCGCGCGGGCACGGCGGGATGTCCGCAGGCGCAGTGTAGAATACCAGAAGAGTACTGGCCTCATGCTGCTCCTGGACCGCCTTTTCTGGGGATTCGACTTGCTTGGCACCTCCACCGTATGGCTCGTAATTCCTATCACGTTCGTCCTTGGGGACGTCGCTGAAGTCAACCATGGAAGTAGTGCGCCACTGACGGAGGTCTTCCTCGCTCGGTCGGTCGTCATCGTCGTCAAGGTCCATCATGTCCTTGTGTTGCTTGAACATGCGACCCTCGCCACCAACATCAGCGACATCACGAACCATACTCGCATCGTGACCAATTTCTTCTTCGGGATCGTGAGTGAACAGGCGCACAGACTCGAGCAAGTCCTTGTTCCCGGTGTCGTTGTCAGCCCATTTGACCTTCAACTTGCGCCGTTCTTCCTTGCGAAGCCGCTTGGCCCTCTCTTCCTCCGTCTCCGGAGGGCGGTCCTCCGCCGGCTTAGCGGCAGGCTGTTGCTCTTTCGGTTTGGTAAGGTTGGCCATGGTTTCTGCAAAGGAAAACCTCGGGGCAGCTGGCGCGGGAGCAGCCGGTTTCTTGACGGTGGTTGTGGCTCCGACCGCTGGCTTCTGAGCGGTGGCACTGGACCTCTTCGAGGCGGACTGAAGTCCAGCGAAAATGTTGGGCTTGCCGACCATCTTGGGTTTGCTGGCAGCAGATGCAGCGCCGTTGGTGAACGCCGTGGTTCCCGCAATGCCGGGCTTCTTCAAGCCCGATGCGGCGGTCTTGGTAGTAGCGGTGGGGGTGGTCGATGGGGCTGCGGATGAGGTAGTCTTCTTGACAGGCTGTTGGGCAGCATTGTCTCCCGGACGAGGCCGCTTGACACCTGCAACAGCGGGTGGCTGAGGCCGGGCACCGGCTTCCGTCTTGACTTCCTTGGACAGCTCCGACTCTTTCTTTGCATCAGTCTTCTTCTCCGCCGCGCCGTTTGCGCCAGCAGCATCTGCCTTCTTTGAGTTCGCTTCGGCGCGATCGAAGATCTGCTTGGCCAGCGGCTTGGTCCGGTCGTCTCCCCTGGTGAGGTACCGCTTCAGGGCCGTGTTGAGCTTGGTGCGCTCCACGTTCTCGGTCGTGATGTTCTCGCTGCGAGACAGCAACTAGGTGCGAAGTCAATTAAGAGTACTCGATGATTGAATTCGAGTTTAATTACCTCGATTATGCTTTTGGAGAAGGAGTCGTTGTATTCATTCTCTCTAATACGGTCTGCCAAGAACTGGTATGCGAGGAACAAGAAGGGAGCGTTGCCTCCGAGTCTGCGACGGAAGGATTAGTTTCCGCAATTACGGCACGGCGGCTCATGTTGCCCGTGTGGGAACGGTATTGATGTGTGCAGCAGCTTGAATAGGTAGCCAAGACCCTGTCGGGGGCGTATGCATTCGTCACGGCACGCACGAGGCACGTGACCTGGCCAAGGAACGGCCGATCACGGACAAGGATGTCATCACATCAACGCCGGGGCGGCCATTCGCCGCGCCTTGACCATTCTCCACCACCAGTACCGTGTGGCGCACAGAGCTCACGATCGGAAAACCGCCGATCCTGCCGTCGTGGCCGAGGGACACAGTTGGTTGCTCGCAGCCAGGAGGATGACCCGAGCGTTGCAGCTCAGATCACTCCCGCGGGCTGGGGGTACGGGATGCTTTTCATGCGGGGAATCAGCGGGGATAAACTTACACTCTGATCACGTCTGGATGGCCATGCTCAAGCGCACACTTCATGGCCATCTCCATCAGGGCACGCTGGTCCTTGACCCTGCCTTTCAGCAGTTCTATGTCTCGCGAGTTCTTCTCTTGCGCCTGCTTCAGCGCATTCTGATCTTCCTTCCACCTGTTGCGGACCGCCTGGAGGATATCCCAATAGTCCTTCAATGCTGTTCGAATCTCGTCAGCAGTAACTGGCAGGTTACGCGGCCGCCAGGTGGCCTTGATGGTATCGTATCTCATAGCAGGAAGAGCTTCAATAGGGCGAGAAGCGGGAAGAGGAGAAGGCTCCGGCGTCTCATCATCAGAGGAGTCATAGTCAGAGTCATCTTCTGAGGTTTCAGTCTCAGAGGAGGAGTCGGAGACCTCGTCTTTGATACTGGACGGGGATCCAACATAGGTTGGCTTCATGCGCGCAACCTTCGTAGTGGGCGACTTTGCCTTCTTCGAGGCTTTTGCGATTTTTGCTACAGCATTGTCAGCCGGAGTCGCAGCTTGGGCAGGAGAGATGAATATACATCGCAATCTTTCGTCTGTCGCTGCAAGCTTCCTGAGCTCATTGCGAGACTTCCTAGCCTGATATTGAGGAAGGGAAGCTGGACGCTGTCAGCGGCATCTACACAGCAAGGATATGGCAATTTCTTACATTTCATTATCGGCATCTCGATAGCATCGTTGCCGATGTTGATGAACTCGTGCAGGCGGGACGAGTTGGTAGCTTGCGCAAGCTCACTGAAGTCAACAACGAAGAACTTGCCCGCCTGCTTCCCAGCGGGAGCCGCCGGATACTTCGCGGGAGGCGCAGGCACGTAGGTGGGCGTAGCAGCAGCCGGCGGTGTGCTGGCAAAACCCTGCTGCTGACTTGCGCTGTTCTGCCTTTGAGCCTAAGAAGTGAACTGGTCAGTACACGCGCTCGGCGGAATCATGGGAACAGTGAATGTACCTGGAAGTCGGAGACGGGGGGCGTGGCGGCGCCATAGGGCGACTGGTGCGACTGCAGGGCCTGCGGGGCGATGGTGCTGGCCTGGGCGGCGGAGGTGGTGAACATGCGCATGTTGGAGTTGAAGTTGGAATGATCGGCGGCGGAGGTCGACATCAGGGCGGGATCGAGGTTCTGCTGCGGGAACTGCGGCGGCACGGCGCCACGGTGGGCAAAGGGCTGGCTGCCGCCGTAGGGAGCCGGGCTGTTGGAGAAGTCGCGGCCATAGAAGGCGCTGTTGGAGTCGAAGGCGGCAGGCATGGCGGACTGGTGGGCCTGCTGCCACTGCTGCGGCGCGGGCTGCTGGTCGCCGGCGAAGGTCCAGGCGCCGTCAAAGGCCTGGTCTTGCGGGGCATTGGGAAACAAGTTATTAAACCCGTTAAGGTCGGGGCTGGCGAACATGTTGCTCTGCTGGCCCGGGTGGTGGTCATCGATGTGCACGTGATTGGAGGCCATGGCGGGCGGCGCGGACGCAGGCGCAGACGCAGCCTGGAGAGTCAGAGGCGCAAAAGCCCGCTAATTAGCCGGATGCAGCTAGCGGGCGGCGCGGCAGGGGCGCCTGATTCGCGCGCACGGCAGGCACTAGGCGCAACGCGGCGAATTTGCTGTCTTTCTGGCCTTTGTGCGAGCTGAGCCGGCGGCGGAGAGGCCAGCCCCGTCGGTGCGCGTGTGCGATGGGTGGTCCCCCTGGTTGAAGGGCGCGCTGCTGGACGGCCTGCAGCGCGCGTTTGCCTTGGGCGGAGTGGTGATCAGAAAACGCGTGCCGGCGACCAAATCCCGGCCCCAGCCCCAGCGCGGTCGCAGCTGCGTCGACAGCGACGCAGCGCCTGTTCCTGCCGGTTGTGCCGACGCGAGAGGGGAGTGGCACAGGAAAAGCTTGCAGGCGGCGCCCTTACGAGCCGCTCCAATCTGCGCAGTATGAAGATACCCGGTGAGATTGGCGTCACGGCGTTGCGAGTTGCTTTGCCTGATGAGCGAGCGTCACTTCCAGCCAGCTGTCACCCCCGACCGCGAAAAAGCCTTCTCAACCCTCCTCCAGAGCCAGTTATCTGGCGGCGCATGCAGCAATTACGCCAGCAGTCGGAAAGTTCACTATGAAGGGGTGCTTTGAAGGGAGCGGATGGAAAGTGGGCGCATGGCCTTGGGCGAGATGGGGTGGTTGTTGTGTGATGAAAGGAAGGAGGAGGCAGCGCGACCGGCGAAGGCGAAATAGCCGTCCGCACGTGCTTCCCGCGCTAGCCTGCTTTGGGCCGTGGTAGCCCGCCTGGGGACGCAGCCCGCGCAGCCGCGCCGTGGCCTCTCCAGCTACGTATGCCAGTCAAGCTATCTGCCGCCCGCGCGCCGCGACTGTGTTCCTGCGCCCTCTCTCCCGCCGCCGCCGCTGCTTGCGCATGAGGTAGCTCTGCACACCGGCTGGCGCGCCGCGCACCGACTCCACCCACCACCATGGCCACCATCGCCTACCAGAGCTTGAGGGACAGGCAAGTCGGTAAGCTCTGGCCGCGCCCGCATGCGCGCAGCTGTGCTGGCGGCTGATTGCGTGCGACAGCATCTATCGAAAAGATCCTCAACCTGAACCAGACCTCCGAGCAGCACGCCGACGACCACCATGATCCCAACGCGAACGGCCTGCTTCCCAAGTCCACCCCGATTCTCGACGCCAACGGCCAGCCGATATGGAAGGTGCTCGTGTTCGACACCCTGGGCAGGGACGTCATCAGCAGCGTCCTCCGCGTGAACGACCTGCGGGGTTGGGGCGTGACGATACACCTGTAAGTGCCCGGGCGCGCACCGCTGCAGGCCGGCCATCTTTCTGCGCTCTGGCTGATACTTGGCTGCAGCAACATCAACACGACCCGGCACTCCATCCCCGATGTACCTGTCATATACCTAGTCGAGCCAACCGCCCAGAATCTCGAGATCATCACCTCCAACCTTGCGCGGGGCCTCTATTCACCCGCATACGTCAACTTCCTCTCCTCAATACCCCGGCCCCTGCTGGAAGATTTTGCGGCAAAGACAGCTGAACATGGCACTGCGGAGCATCTTGCGCAAATATACGACCAGTACCTCAACTTCATCGTCAGCGAGCCGGACCTCTTTAGCTTGGGCATGGGCAAGGAGACATACTGGACGCTGAACAGCGCGCAGGTCGCAGATGAGGTGTTGGATGCTGCGGTTGACAGGATAGTGAGCGGCCTCTTCAGCGTCGTAGTCACAATGGGTTCGTGCCTCGTCTCACACGCATTAGCGCTGCATGGCTGACATGAGCAGGCACCATACCCATCATTCGCTGCCCGAAAGGAGGCGCCGCGGAGATGATCTCCGCAAAATTAGACCGCAAGCTCCGGGATCACATCCTCAACTCCAAGGATAACCTGTTCTCCAGCGCGAACCAGAAGGCCTCGACCACGGGAGCCGCCCCGTCCTCGCGACCCGTTCTCGTCATCGTCGACAGAAACGTTGATCTGATTCCAATGCTTTCCCACTCCTGGACCTACCAATCTCTCGTTAATGATGTGCTGAAAATGCACTTGAACCGCATTACTGTGGAGATGCCGGTCGACGAGACGAATCCCGCCAAGGGCGTAAGCAAGAAATCATACGACCTCAACGCAACTGATTTTTTTTGGGCCAAGAACGCTGGAGCGCCATTTCCCAACGTTGCTGAGGCCATTGACACGGAATTGCAAAAATACAAGCAAGATTCGGACGAGATTACGAAGAAGACGGGTGCTACCTCCTTGGATGATCTCCAAAACGACGCCAGCGCGTCGGTGAAACAGCTTGGTGCTGCCATCACGCTTTTGCCGGAATTGAGAGAGAGAAAGGGATTGCTGGACATGCACATGACCATCTTGACAGCGTTACTGAAGGCCATCAAGGATCGCCAGCTCGACAACTACTTTCAGTTGGAGGAAAACATCACAAAACAGACGAAACAGCAGATCCTGGAACTCATCAAAGATGCGGACAAGGGCAATGAGCCGTTAGATAAGCTCCGTCTTTTCATCATCTGGTTCCTGAGCACGGAGCAGGAGGTATCCCGGGCGGACTTGGATCGGTTTGACGAGGCATTGCGGGCTGCAGGCGCGGACACATCGTCTCTCGCATACGTTAAGACGTGAGTATCGGCCCGTTGTGAGGCGCAGGCATGTTGCTAACATTGTGGCAGCGTCCGCGAGATCACGCGCATGACCATGATGTCGTCTGCCCCGGCGCAACCCGCGCAGTCATCAGCGTCCAGCGATCTTTTCCGGGGCTTCAGCTCGATCTCCAACAGGCTCACGGACCGCTTCAAGGATGCCGGTCTGGGCTCCAACTTCGAGAACCTCATTTCCGGCGTGAAGAATTTCCTTCCTGCGAACAAGGATCTGACGCTCACTAAGATTACCGAGTCCCTGATGGACCCGCAGAACGCATCGTCGTCGGCGATTGCGAAGACGGAAAATTACCTGTATTTCGACCCCCGCAGCGCCAATGCACGCGGCACGATGCCGCCTGCAAGCCAGGCGCGGAACCAGCAGGGCGGCCTGAGCGGCGTGGGCCGCGGCATCGAGGCCAGCTTCGGGCAGCGCAGGCAGGGGTTCAGCGAGGCGATTGTGTTCACGGTGGGCGGCGGCAGCATGGACGAGTACGGGAATCTGCAGGAGTGGGCGCAGCGCACCAGCGGCAGCGGCGCACCGGGCTCGGGGCCGCGGCGGCGGGTGGTGTACGGGAGCACGGAGCTGGTCAACGCGGAGGACTTCATCGGCAGCGAGCTGGCGAAGCTGGGCCGCGAGAGCACGTAGACGAGCGTAAAAGTATCTAATGCAAGCGGGGCGCTGTGCCGTCGGCGGGCGCCCACTCGAGCGTCGCAAGTGCAGGGCGGCCGCACGTGTGCAACGGCGGCGCGACTCGGGCGTTGGGGCGCGCGTGCTGGGGTGCAGGTCGCTCTCTTACGTGACGATGCGGGCGGCGCGCTGCCAGCTCACGCACCCACAACGCGCGCCCAAGCTTCTCGAAGATTCGCGTTGACCGGTCGCGCGCTGGGCGGGCGCGGCGCCGGATGCGTGGACAGCGTCGCGCAGGGCCGCGGGCAGCAGCTTGGCCGGCCCGTCTCGTGATGGGCGGCGGCGATGAAGTGACATTCCCCGTCGCCAGCCCGCTGCCATGACATGATTTGCCAAGCCTCTGCTCCGAAACGTCGACGGTGATTTCTCTACGTGCAGGCAGAACACCAACCTCGCCCAACCCACCCCGCCACCTGTCCCTCCACCCACCATGGCCCCTCCTCGTCGCCGCAATCTTCTCAGACGGCGCAGGCGCGATGCTGAGGAAGATGAAGGGGCCACCGAGCGCGCCGACTCGCAGAGCGAGGCTTCCTTCCTGAGCGACGAGGATGCGGACGCCGACGCCAGCGACCTCAGCGAGAGCGAGTCGGTTGCCACGAGGAACGGGGCCCCGCGCCCGCCGAACGGAGAAGCCCACGCGCCGCCCGCCCCGGCCAGCTTCGCGCCAATGACCGACACCGACGCCATGATGAACGGGCTGAAGATATCGCACGAGGCCCACGCCCTCGACTTCGACCAGCTGCCCGCCGACCCCGTCGCGCCGGACGCGCCTGCCCAGCACGCCCTCGACGCCCACGCCCCCGCGCCCGCGAAGCAGGAGACATTGGCAGAGCGCCGGCGGCGCGAGCACGAGGAGTACAAGAAGAAGCGGGACGAGGACCCGGCCTTCATCCCCAACCGCGGCGCCTTCTTCATGCACGACCACCGCTCGCCCGGCGCCGGCTCCAACGGCTTCAAGCCGTACGGCAGAGGGCGTGGCCGCGGACGGGGTGCTGTCGGCGGCCCGTACTCGCCTGCAGGGTACGTCATCTCACCTCTGCCACCTGTTTCCCCGACCTGGTGGAGGCGTGTATCCGGCTAACTGACGCCCAGCATCATGGCCCGCGAGGAGGCCGCGACAAGCGCTCCCTGGACCCACGACCTCCACGACACGCTCGACGAGCCCGCCCAGCAGCCCTCGTCCAATCTGCCCGCCGACTGCCCGTCAAACCCGCCCGCCAATGACTCACAGTCCTCAAAGCCGCCTCCCAACGCCAAGACGCCACCGGTCAAGTCGTTTTCGTCCACGAAGCTGGTGGGCAACGCTCGGGTCCGGCTATGCATTCCCGGCATGGACGCCCCCATATACTTCTCCGGCGTGCCCATCAAGGAATACACCAAGCTTCCCAACCACCGCCCGCCACTGCGTCGAGACAAGCCCGTACGCATCTCGCTACCCGACCAGCCGCCCCGCTACATCTTCCCCGCCACGGAGCGTTCCTTCATCTTCATCCCTCGCGCATTACGACCAAATCAGCAGGGCTTTGGCAGAGGAAGAGGGCGGTTCGGCTCGTACGGAGGCTTCTCGAGCAGGAGGACGAGCGCATACGGAGGGAGCGTGTACACGCCAAGCGTGCTGAGTCGGAGATCCTCGTTAGCACGAGACTACCGTGCTGATGGTCTGGTTTCCCCAGCCGGGTCGATCATGTCGAGGCCACCGGGAGGACCGGTGGACAACAGGCCAGTCGTGCGTCTACCGCCTGGAGGACAACAGTATCCCGGGTCTGGACCGCCCAGCCATCCGCCGTCGGTGCAGGGAGGAGCTACGCCTGTCGTCAACATGCCCCCGCCTCCTGGCGCCCCTATGCAGCAAAGGCCGCCGTTCAGGGAGAACTGGGGAGGGCCTCTCCCCATGCATCAGCCGAAGCCCCAGAAGACGGTCTCGGTTGCGGGCATCGAATCGCCAGCCAATCTGGCAGTGCACGCGCCGCAGCAACAGGAGCAACAGCCGTTCCACCAACAAGTGCCGCATCATGTCAACGGTGCTCCGCCAGCTTACCCTTCGAACGTTTCGACTGGAACTCCCCTATCGAACATTCCCGAACGCGGAGTTCAAGCACAGCAGTTCCAGACGTTTCAGCCTGGCTATGCGCCCCAAGGGTTTGCGCCACCGACATACTACTACCCCCCGGCGGCTGGACCACCTCAGTACCCGCCAGGCGCAGTCGTTCCGATGTACATGCCGAATCCCCAACAGGGCGCTTACGCGGTTCCTACTGTCGGCACGTCGATGCCGGGACCCGCTGCTCCGGTTGCGACTGCTCAGGGCCAGATGGTGGCGCACGAGCAAAACGGCATGGTGTATTACTTCGACCCGTCGCAAATCTATGCGCCGGTCGAGGGATACCCGCCGGCAAGCTACACGGTGCCTGGCATGGGTGGCATGATGACGCCGAGCCCTGATGGATACTACTACCCGCAAATGCCTCCGGGTGGGATGGTGTACTACCCAACGCAATGAGAGGGCTGGGTTCGGGCGTAGCTTGGGTCTCTCTTCCGCTTGTCAATCTTCATAACTTCACTTTGCGCGCCGGAGCGCCGGTTCCGGCGCGATTTTTCAGTCCGCCTCCGACTTCCTTCATCCCGATATCCCCAAAAATTTAGCCCTTCTACCTACCCTTTACCAGGAAGTCGCACCTCGTAATGCAGTGGGTTATTTTTCATTCATCATATACATGCACGGTTCTGGCCTTTGATTTCCACTAGCACTACCCAAAGATGCCCCATAACTTTTCCTCTTCTTCACGGCTATTGTCCTGCGGGTTTCGGCAGCACCACGGTTCTTCTCTCGTAACTCATTCACTGCCTCTCTCATCTCACACTCACTCGGTTTCATTGTGTTGTACTATTGCGAAAAATGGTTCATTTCATTGCGGGATTCTCGTTTATCGGAGCAGCGAGCGACGGAGCAACGGCGATTTGGGTTAGGCAGGTGTTGATTGACGCAGTTGTGTCACTCGTGCTTTTTGCTTTTTGCTCGGTTGGCAGCAAGCATTTCCAT
Source organism: Neofusicoccum sp. Z2 (assembly GCA_037356115.1). Lineage (NCBI taxonomy): Eukaryota > Fungi > Ascomycota > Dothideomycetes > Botryosphaeriales > Botryosphaeriaceae > Neofusicoccum > Neofusicoccum sp. Z2. The sequence continues at coordinate 594,382 of JBAWJY010000008.1, forward strand.
GCGTGCTTCACTGTCGGGGGGAGGTTCGATTAGCCATAGTCAGCTTCAGCTTTATGACGGATTGGGAGGCGGAACCGGTGGTGGCTTTTGTGACAATTGAGAGACCCAAGCATACGTCCGAAACCGCGTCTTCTGTGCACATGCAACGCCTGCCTTGTCTATAATTAACCGTGCGGATCACGACGATCGCGGGCGCCGCCACCGGTTCCGCCACGGGTCAGCGGCAGGCGGCGAACAACGTGGGAGCTGGCGGGGGCTGGCTAGCGGCCGGGAATTAGCGGGCGGGCGGGAGCTGCCAACAGCCAACAGCCAAGAGCCAAGAGCCAGCAGCCCACAGCCGGGGCGGTGAAGCACAGCGCTGCGACGAGCCTGCCCGCGGAAGCGCTGCTCGTCGCCCGTCCGTGCTGCCATCCGCACCGGCCGGCCAGGCGCCTCCGAGAGCCATGTGGACACGCTAGTCAGGGCTCGATACGGCTTGTTGCGCGCACATGGCGGCCGCTGACGAAACAGCGCGGCGGGCTGGCGAGGCGGGCGCTTGGCTACGCCCCGCGGTAAGGCTGAAGGCTGCGGCCGGGGGGTGCTGTGCGGCGCCGGATGACCTGGCGCGCTGCTGACGGCGCGTGGCTGGTGCCGCGATGCGGACAGAGTGGAGGCTGCGGCTGAGACCAGCTGCCAGGCTGCCTCGCCGCGACCCGCCGGTTCCGAGTGCATACATATGCCCGCGCTGCCGGTGTCTCGCAGGGCGGCGAGGCTCAAAGAAAAATCCCCTAGCCCCGAGTCCAAGCTCCCTGCGCTGAGCTCCCCTTCCGCGCCGACCGCCGACGAGCGCGCATCCCTACCCCCCGCTGCCTGCGCGACCAACCACCCGGCCCACGCACATCCTCACTCTCCCGCTCTCCCTGCTCCCTGTCCGGCGCCCTAGCTGCAACCTGCCTGCCGGAGCTAAAAGCCGCGCTGATCCTCGGCCCTCGCCCTCCTGCGACGCTCCCTCCACGCCGCCATTAACCTTACTACCTACGGCGATGACTGCCGCCTATTAATTCCACACCACTCCGCGCGCGTCACGTCACAGCCTTTCCGGCACGCCCCTCGCGCCCTCGCGCCTCCGCCGTTTCGACCCAACGCTACTTCGACGGCCCGAGGTCCCCTACGAACCTTCACCGAGCCCCCGGACATCTGCCGTAACCGGCGACGTACACCATGGCAGGCATGGAGCAGCTGCAGATCCACAGCAAGGTATGCGCGCGCCATCCGTGGTCTCAGGCTGGAGCATTGGCTGCTGACACTGCCACCGTAGTCGTACCTGGTCCGCTGGATCAACGTGCCTGCCGGCCACTCGATTTCGTGGAGTATCCAGCCGCACAAGAAGTCGCTCAACTTCGGCATCTTCAAGCATCCAGGCAACAAGAACGGCGAGACCCCCAACCTCCCTTCTACCGCTACCGCCGCCCTCGATGCTCCTCAGACCGCCGCTGGCGTCGACGCCGCCCCCACAGGCCGCTCGCGCGGCTCGTCTTTCAGCGGGAACGCTCCCGGTGCAAATGCTTCGCGCAATGACAGAACGCTTGTGGTGGAAAAGCTACAGAGTATAGGCCTGAAGCCCGTGGCCTGGACGGGAAAATGCGAGGCGGACAAAGTGTCAATGGGCCGCTACGACGTGCCTGAGGGCGAAGGAGGCATGTACGGGCTGGTCTTTGACAACACCTTCTCGAAGCAGGTCTCCAAAACCGCGACGTTCGTGCTCATGACGCACCCGACCAATGCGCCCCCCAAGTCTGGACACCATCTACATTTCTCACAGGCCTTCGGCGGCGGCGCAAGCCCCAACTTAACCCCTGGTGAGTTTGGCGAGTCAACAGACTCGCTTGCGCAGGAGCCTGCTATGGTCTCGGCAGATCCAAGGCCCAGGTCTCGCCATATGGCAGAGGCGACGACGCCGGGAGGATCGCTGTTCTACACTGGCGTTTTGCTGAAGAAGAGGAGGAAGAGGAACCAGGGATTCGCACGCCGCTTCTTCTCGCTAGATTTCACATCATCTACACTATCATACTATCAGAGCCGCAACTCCTCGGCGCTCAGAGGCGCCATTCCTCTCTCCCTCGCCGCCATCGCAGCAAACGAAAAGACCAGGGAAATCTCGGTGGATTCTGGAGCCGAAGTCTGGCATTTGAAAGCGAATAACAAAAAGGATTTTGACGCCTGGAAGGATGCGCTGGAGCGCGCGTCGAACCAGGCAGGAAGTTTGCAATCTCCTGAAGACACCAAGACTAAGGATTACAGCTGGCCGACTGCATCAAAGCCCACTGCGGAAGAGGATGACCGCGCTTGGGGACGTGTTGAGGCTCTCGTTGGCCGGGTCTCAGGCACCAGAGACGCGGTACGGCGTTTGGCCAAGGACACGGATCCAAAGAACCCTTCACCCGCCCCTTCGGGCGCCAGTAGCATCAAGGGTGGTATCAGCGGTGTACCAAGCCCTGCTGAGTCGGCAGAATCCGGAGACTATTTCAAAGACGACGATGCCCGCTCCGAGAGGAAGTCTTCCGCCTTCTGGAAGAGGAAGCCCAGCGGATCTGCAAACGCCCAATCCGGGATTTTCAGGAAGAGTATTTCCTCTCAAATGGCTGTGGGTGTGCCGGGATCCTCGAGTGTGCCACCCGTCCCACCGCTTCCAAATGGAGCACCTGGCTCAGCACTGAGCGTTCCTAAGCAGCGTAATGCCTCTATCCCGAACGACGATGGCATCCACGACCATGTGCTGGCTATCCTCCGTGACCTCGACTCCGTCGTTTCAGAGTTCTCCTCACTTCTCGCAGAAACCCGCGCCAGGCGCGGTCCGTCTGTTACCCATCCTGCTGAATCTAGACAGAGTCTTGATTCTTTGTCATCCGACGAGTTCTTCGACGCAACTGGAGGAGACGATGAACAGGGACAGTCTAAGCTGCTTACCATCCGCCGTGATAGTGAGGATGCTGGGGATAGAAACGAGGAAGTTTCTGATGGCGAATCAGAGGCAAGCAGCGAAGGCGACGGTATTGGAGCATTTGACCGTGCGAGCCGCGAAGGACAGCCGGGTCTGTTCCCACCAAAGCCAAAGTCTCTCGCACCCTTGCCCTTGGACAAAGTCACTCGCCGGGCCACCGTTGCTGCGCCCAAGGTTGCTCCTCCAAGCTTGATCGCTTTCCTCCGCAAGAACGTCGGCAAAGACCTTTCCACCATCGCCATGCCCGTGTCTGCAAACGAACCTACTAGTCTGCTCCAGCGTGTCGCGGAACAGATGGAGTACTCCGAGCTTCTCGATGCTGCTGTTAACGCAAGCGCTGAGGACGGCTCCCGTATTTTGTACGTCATGGCCTTCGCCATCTCTTCCTTTTCCAACGCGCGCGTCAAAGAGCGCGCCATCCGCAAACCTTTCAACCCCATGCTCGGCGAGACGTTCGAGCTCGTCCGCGAAGACAAAGGCTTCCGCTTCCTCGCCGAGAAAGTCTCCCACAGACCCGTACGCATGGCCTGCCAAGCCGAAGCCAAAGAATGGACCTTCCTGCAATCCCCCATGCCGGTCCAAAAATTCTGGGGCAAGTCGGCCGAGCTCAACACCGACGGCCGCGCGCGCGTCTTCCTGCACAGCGCGGGCCCCAACGGCGCCGGCGAGCACTACAGCTGGACCGTCGCCACCTCCTTCCTGCGCAACATCATCGCCGGCGAAAAGTACGTCGAGCCCGTCGGCACCATGACAGTCATCAACGAAACCACAGGCGCAAAAGCCGTCGCCACCTTCAAAGCCGGCGGCATGTTCGCCGGCCGCTCCGAAGACGTCACCGTCGCCGCCTTCGCCCCCGCCGACCAGGGCGGCGCCCAGCTCCCCCTCGGCCTCGCCGGCAAATGGACCGCCGAACTCCGCTTCACAAAGGACGGCGCCGACACCAAGCAGTCCGCCTGGAAGGCCGGCCCGCTCGTTGACCAGCCAGAGAAGCGCTACGGCTTCACGACCTTCGCCGCCTCGCTCAACGAGATCACACCCGTCGAGCAAGGCAAGATCGCGCCGACGGATACGCGGTTGCGATCCGATCAGCGGGCTGTCGAGGAGGGGGATTTGGATCGCGCGGAGGCGTTGAAGGCGAAGTTGGAGGAGAGGCAGAGGCAGAGGAGGAGGGTGATGGAGGAGCATGGGGAGCTGTGGGTGCCGAGGTGGTTTGTGAGGGTTGCGGGGGGTGAGGATGATGATGGCGCGGAGGGGGGTGGGGGTGGTGGTGAGGAGGAGTGGAGGCTGAAGATTGGGAAGGATGGGTATTGGGAGGAGAGGGCGAAGGGGGAGTGGACGGGCGTGACGGAGGTGTTGGATGTTTGAGCTTGTGTGTATAGCTGTGAATGCGGAGTGGAGTGTTTGTTGTCATCGTTGCTGATGTCGTCGTTGTCGTCGCTGTCGTCATCGTCGTTGTTGGCGGTGTGTGTGTCGTTACGGTCGGTAGATACCATTGTGCCCTAGTCTTGCTTTTGTGGGATGGTATGTTACTTTCGTGCTAAGTATCGCAGAGCCTAGCGTGTTTTTTTTTCCTTTTTTTCAACTTCAGCTTTAGCATATCAGCAGTTTGGTTACCGGGATCCTGCATACCTACTTACCTACCTACCAATCCAGCTGGCATGGGGTGCTGCCATGTTTGGTGTCTGCCTTTTGGGCGACGCGCAGTCTAGAGACCATGCGACGTGGGCATTCTTCGGATAGAGATGCGTGAATTGAAGTGTAGTTTTTGCGTATGTACGGTACCTCGGGACGCGGTGAGGCAACTTTGAGCGGGTGCGCCTGCTGTGCTCGCGGTTATACGTACGACGGGTTTGCGCGTTGAGGGTGTTGAGACTGCAAACCACATTCTCGCATTACCCATTCTTTTTTGTCCTTTTTTTTCTTTTCCAGGGGCGTGGGCGCGGAGTGGGCAGATGGTTCGAGTTTGACTCTTACTGACTTCTCATCCTTTTTTTTTGGCCGCTTTTGCTAGCTTCTCCCGCATAGTTTATGGATATTTACTCTTATAGCGTGATGCGTAATTAATTTCCTGTGCACAAACGCTTCAAAACTTCTGATACGCAGGTTCTTTGTTTTTTTTTTGGGCGCACAATAGCCGCATGCTTTTGATCGAAGCCTTTCCCATGATCAAATATTCGCTATCTAGATACAACAAAAGGTACGCGGTTGTAACCACCCTCAAAGCCTCCCATTCCACCAAATATCATACAAACTCCTTCGAGCCTACTACGCAATACTCTTATTCTTTCTCTCCTCCGCCAACTGCTCCTTGAGCTGCTCTATCTTCTCAGATATCGCTGTTGTCCGCTCCTCCTTCTTCTTCACTACAATCTCTCTATCCTTCCTTGCATTCCCCTTGTCCTTCTCTTCGATCTGCCTCTCGAGCCGCGCAGTCCCTCCTGCGGAGAAGGGGCAGGCAGAGAACCAGGAAGAGCAGAAGACCGGTCGGTGGGGCAGGCTGGAAACTGCCCATGGCATCGGAAAAGGGGAGGGGAGCGCCAGAAACGTCACAGACAGGGTGCTTTTTGTCGCGCCAGAAGCAGCTGAGGTCCTCCCAGGAGTAGCTCTCGATCTCGAGGTCCCATCTGCTGCTGAGGACGGCGACGTGGTTGACGTGGACGTAGCGGTTGTCGCATTCACCGGCCTTGTAGCACATGGGAAGCACAGAAGAGGCAAGAGTTGCCAGCCCAGAATGGTCCGTCCTTAGGGTCAGCTCGGCTCCCAGCTCTTCAAGGTCGGGCCTGGTGAACGTGTACACCTTGTCCCCTCGTCGGGCCTTGCTTACGCGCTGCTCGTATCGGGCAGCCCATTCCGCGATCTTTGCCCTCTGGTGAACACCGGTGGCGTATTAACGCCTACAACCCTCCTTCTCGGCGTCGACGCAAACCGTGAACGTCCTTAAGTTCCACCCCTTTTCCTTGGCGAACATGGCGAGCTTGCCGGCGCTGATTATTGGGCCTATAGAGTTATTGGGCCCGAAAGCCTTGTTTACCCAGGTTGTTAGGCTCGGAAAGGCCACCAAGCGGAACTCACCATCATTGCGGAGCGCCAGGTTGTAGAGGTAAACGAGCGGGCATTGCTCGAGGAGCTGATTGGAGCGGGAGTGGATCATGTTGGCCACCATGGACTCGGAACACGGGCAGCCATTGACGCGGCCACACTTCTCCGGAGACTCCCACGCCGGCTTCTGGGCAGGAGAAGGAACATATTCTGGATTCTCTGGCTAGTGATTGTTGATGAAGAGATACTCGTGGCCGCTCTTGTCCCACAAGCTCTTCCCCTTCTTCGATTCCGCAAAGTGCTAAGGCGCGGAGACAGAACCAGCGGCCTTCTTACCCTCTTCGGGTAAAGACAAGAGCCTCCCACGCTGTTGGTCTTGCTCGGCGGGCCATAAGCAGCTCCCTGGTCACCCCGGCGCCAAGAAAAAGAAGAATTCTAATGTATTTCCATCTCCACTGAATACATCTTCACGCTTTTCATTTCAAATAAAAATCTGACATTGATTCTAGCGGGAGATCGAGCGTGCCTACGCCGATGATGACGAAGCCGATGAAGAAGAGGCCGAGGAGGCTCTAGTGGAGCCAGAGAAGCCCGTGAGTTCCTCTTCTGTTCTTCCTCCTTAAGCCATTTCCTTTTGGTCTCCGATGGATCGTGTTCGTTGTATATTCTTTCAGCAGGGCGACCAATTGTCTGATTTTTGGCGGTATGGGAACTTTTTTTAGCTGATGAGGCTTCCCCGCCTTCTTCCACGGCGATGTCGTGGTCTTTTCTTCGGCCTGGGATCGATACCACGTATTGATCGTTGCTGGTCTTCTTCAGCCATTCGGGATGTGGCGCATTGTCCAAGCTGGTGTCCAAGCTGGTCTTCGCCTTCTTGTTCCGAGAGTGGTCCTTGGGCGAGTAGTTCCTCTTAGCCGGAACTGCGACAGTGGTGACTGGAGCTGCCACAGTGGTGGTGGCGGAAAACTGCTGCTTTTGGGGTCATCGTCTGAGATATCCAATGGAAGGTTCTCGGAGTCTCCCTTCCTTGTTGCTCTACCCCGACTCCTCCCTGAATGCCTTGATGGCTTGCCGGACGTCTGCTACGATCACGTGCTTGGGTCCTTTAGGCGCCTGTTGCCTCCTCATTATCACCCCACGGGCTAAGTAGTTCATAGCCTAGGAGTACCTCATCCTGACGCGACAGCCCAGCCAAAGCACCAAGGACACCTTCAAACCACCGGCCGAACTTCTCCATGGCCTGGGCAGAGTACTGGAGATGGAACGGGACCCACTCGTTCGCCATCACGCCACACTTCTCGTTCAGAGGTAAGAGCGCTTGGTACTCGTGCTAGGCTTGCCTTCGTCGCATCCTTCTGGGCTACGTTCGGCTTCTACCCTACCTTGCGCTTCAGGATCTTGGTCGGCAATACCAAGCAGCTCGCGCCCGTGGTACACGACCACAACAAGCACCGGTCCCAGGGAGAACTCTCGCTCATGCGTCGTCTCCAGCTTGCGGGTGCTCCGTCTCGGATGCTCGTACGCCAGCACCGTTTCCACAGCTCGATCTACACCGTCATCTCGAACATCTTCTACGGTAGAGCGCTTATTACAGCCGATAGTGTCGACGATAAGTGCCTTACCTAGCTAATTCTCGCGAGGTTCCGGCGCGAATATCCTACTAATAAAAACCCGCTTCCTATAAGGTGGTACTACTCTAAGGATAGTAAGGACGCGCTATCCGCTTCTGAAGCCGCCTTAATAAAGGCAACGCTAAGGTTATAGCGGGTATCGTGCTCGACCTACTCTAGAGCGGAATTCGGCCTTATTAGATCGGCATCCTAGTTCCGTACCTCCCGCAATAGTCTTACTATCGTCGCATTACCTTATACGTTTAGCTAGTACGCCCTATAGTTAATCTACGCTTTCTCCTAATTGCAGAACGGACAAATTCCACCGCAACCTGCGACTCTGTTTCGAAAAACCTCTTCTCCTGAAACACCTTGACGTCCTCATGGAGTGCCTTGGTTGACTCATCGATTATACGGAGTGGAATCTATGTCCGGTGTCAGCGGCTTTGGTTCTTGGGGGAGGGAAAGATGAAATGTCGCCGCGCGCAGTTGAAGCATTCATACCCATGGACATGTGTGCAGTGGTGTTGCACTTTTCCATGGCAGTGAATGCTTCAACTCTGGACGCCAAGTTTCCTTGATTTCGAAGTACGTGAGTGCGTGATCGAGCCGCTGCTGGCGCGAGTGCACGAGAGGAATTATGGGAGCTGTGTGGTGAGCGCGACCGCATTGGGTACGTAGTACGTACCTGCCCATCTGCGGCGGCGGCGGCGGCGGCGGTGGTGGTGGCGGCGGCAGGAGCTTGCTCTACCTCACGGGTGGCTGCAGTATTCTTCTCGGCGTTGCGGCGGCGGCGGGACTCGGGCTTGCGGTTGTTGTCCGCCATGGTGGGTTGGGGTGCGTGGCGGCAGATGATACAGTAGGTGGTGGACAAGGCGCACTCTTACTCTCCTCTTCTCCTCCTTCCTTCTCTTATACGGCTTCCAGACCAAAGGGCTTCGTCGGCCCCCCCTTAACCTCCGCCGACTGTCCTCCGGGCTCATAGCCGGGAGGACAGTGGGCGGAGGTGTACCTGAGACGCATCCAAGAATGTGACTGGAGTTTACCGGCAGCAATCATATCCGATCGTGATTCGCGATTCACATCCAAATTCTGGAAACGGATATGGGCGAAGCTGGGCACGAAATTGCTCATGACATCAGCCTATCATCCACAAGCCGATGGTCAAGTGGAACGCACCAACCAAACCGAGGAGATCGCCATACGATACCACATCACCGCCAACCCCGACACGGAGTGGACGGAGTACTTGGCCACCTTATCGTGCGTAAGGTCCAGGGCTTGTGCCAGCTTGTGCACTTGGTATGCTATGTTGTCGGACAGAATAACATACGGAGGAGGATCTTGCGGCGCAAGGATTGACGTTCGCCGGCTTCCAGAGCGTTAAGGGGGAGCCGACGAAGCCCTTTGGTCTGGAAGCCGTATAAGAGAAGGAAGAAGAAGAGGAGAGTGAGAGTGAAGGTGCAAAGAAGCGAAGAACAAAAGCCTGGATACAAGGAGACGGTGGTATGAAGCTTTCGAGCATCGGTCAGTGGCGAGGTGGTGTACGGAGACAAAGTGCGGGGGCGGGCATGCGAGCGGTCGTCGTGCCTTTGCTGGAGCGCCGTCACATGGATCTCGCGAACGCGGCGGTTGCTTGGCAGATTCGCGGCTGTGAAGTCATATGGAAGTCCTCTTTTGCTATATTTTGCGGTGATTGTGTCGGAATGAATCGTTCTGACTGGGTGCTGGCCACGCCGCCCGCGGCTGCAACCTCAGCTGCCTGAACACTTCAACTCTTCACCTGAACCTCGACGCAAACCTTCCTCGTAGCGAATGATCTGCGGACTTTGTTGATTCAATATCTTTGACCTACCATCAGAAGCGCGGATCACACGTTTATGAGCATGCAAATGGCAGTGTTTTTGAAACGGACAACTGCGAGATGCCTGCCGCTGAACGTATATTACATTACGTTCGCTCGAAATATACGGCAGCCATTAGCTTGCGTTCAGGCCACACCTTCCTCATTGAGAGGACGAAGAGCGCGTCGTTCAGGTCGGCATCGTGCTATGCCTATCTCTGCTCTTCCGCCTGTAGCCATGAAGTCGCTCCTTCGGTGCATCTCTCGCCTTTGCCATCTCGACGAATCGCTTCTGAAACATCTTGACGCGGGGTGCGAGAGGCGCATTGGCAGGTGGTCAGGCCTCGCCGCAGGAAGTTGGACGACGAGCCACCGGAGTTCTGGCCTTTGTGGTTTATCATGGCATCCAGCTCGGCGTTGAGGGGCTTTTCGCCGGCTGGTGTGGTGATTTCTTGAGGCATCTCAACCTCATCACTTATGGGTGCTGTCACAGTCTCATCACCGCCATAAGGCACACATGTAAAAGGAGGTCTTCATACTTTTCTAGGAAAAGATATATATAAAATAAACAGCAAACAATAAGAAGCTACGAAAAGAGGCCAAACCTATGAGAGCAAGAAGCTACACACAGCCAGGCCGTCCATGTCCTTCCAATTTGAAATGGAATACATGGACACGAACCCCATCCACCCCGGCCGTTTAGCTGCAGGCCATTGGGCCAGCTGAGCCGCCGTCGCTCAAGAAGAAAAGAACTCGATTGAGTTGTTGCTGAAGAAGAAGAAGATGGTTGGAGGGCGATGGGCAAGTCTTATATAGTAGGCACTGGGGGGACCGTGCGCAGGCGAGGGCAGGTAGTAGGCCTGTCATAACTTAGTCAGCGCACTGCCTGGGGGAGACCGTGCGCAGGCAGCGGCAGGCAGCAGGCCTGTCACATGGAAGGACGTACGTGCCACGTGCATGGCGGGCGAGGTCGCGGCGATTGGGAGTAATTAGCGGATATGCTATCACTTAAGTTATCAAGGTAACGGTACGTAGCATTGCTAGTCGCAGGGGTGGCTTGTGAAAGAATTCTTCCGAGTCTTTATTTCTGGCCGCGCTGAATAAATCCATTCAAGTGTTCCTTGTGCTGTGCTACTGCTCTCCATCCGCTCGAGATCCCTTGCTTGGCTCCAATTTAGAGAGGTGCTCGCGGATTCTCTTCCGCTTTTCTTGTGATTCCCCTTCGATTGGTTTCAGACACTCACACGCTAAGTTGCGTTGTCGGTGATCCAACTCCTCAAGTGCAGTGCGGCCGTGCTTGTTCTTCATCTTGATATCGATGTCGACATCCAGAAGCTCTTGCGCTGCGTCAACGCTACAAATCATGATTGCTCCAAACAAGAGCACAGTGTAGAAACTTCGATGACTCTGCGTTTCGCGGTCAGCGCTGATAAGCATGTTAACTACGTCCCGATATTTTTCAGCATCCTGGCATCTATGATCAAGGTCGTCGAGCATCGACCAGGTCCAGTTCTCCGCCAGCTGAGAGAGATCGGCGCCGTTGTTGAACAGTAATCGCAAATTCGTCGGCGAACATCCATTTATGGCTCCTCCCAACGGAGTCCCGCATTTACCAGCCGCGACGTTGACCTTTGCTCCCTTATCAAGCAAAAATTGGACCGTGGATGTGTGTGAACCGATCATCGCCGCTTGAAGCGCTGTGCCATACGGGCCGTGTATAGCATTGATCTCCGCGCCATGATCAAGAAGAAGCTCGATTATATGGTTTCTGCCCACTCTGGAAGCTCCTTGAAGCACTGACCCAAATATCGAGCCTTGAGCGTTGACATTGGCTCCGGATGAAATCAGCATCTGTGCCATGGTGAGACTTGCATCCTGATCGTGATAGACAACTGCCCGATCGAGAGGGAGGCCAAATTGATCCGCCCTGTTGATGCTTGCGCCATGCTTTAGGAGAAGCTCGATCTTATCCGTGCGCTGGGTCATGACAGCTCTATTGAGAGGCGTGCTGGAGAACGGCGATATACCCGCATTAACATTGGGATCAGCACCCTTTTCCAAAAGGAGAACCAGCGTGTCGGATTTGCACCTCTCTACTACTGTCAAGAATGCCACCGGGGTATTCTTGTCTGGATTGTATCGTGCTCCGTTGCGTATCAGGAATTCAATGACTTCGTCGTGACCTCTTGCCATGGCCTGCTCCAGCAAATCGTCGAAGATGTCTTCTGTTGACGTGAGCGATTGGATATATCCGAGAAGATATGACAGAATTTCATGATGGCCGTGCCGAGCTGCATAGAAGATAGGCATGAGCCCTTCTGAGTCCTTCTCATCGACTCGATGTCCTGACTCGATAAGACGGCGCACACTGTCAAGTCGCCCGGCAGCACAAGCAGCGTGCAATGTGCCAGGAAAGACCTCGAGAGCTGTGATGACAGGATCCTTGGTGATAGCAGGGACATCGAGTAAGAACGATGAGTACAGCATTGTTGACGCGTTTACGACTGCTGGGGGCGACGGGATGCTTTTTCCGGTGTCAAATACCTTCGAAACGTCCATGGGGTGAGACCCAAGCCACCGCAATTGGAGAACACCGGCAATGGTTTTCGAGGGGCCTATCAAGAAGGTTCTGATGAGTTCCATCAACTCATTGTCCAGGTCTGATACTCCCAGAATATGAGAGTCAAAGAAACTGGCGGCATAAAAAGCGAATATGCAACTGACGCTGCGGGAGCCGAATCGATGCATGGCATGGTCCCAGTTTTCGCAGGGTCCTTGGGCAAGTTCTTCCAGAGATAAGTACCTTAAGCAAGAAGACGCTAACATCCGGTTTGCGCTGCTGGATTCGAACTCCCGCTCCGGGCGTCGCTGCAGATACTCCTGAACAGAGAAGTGAATTGGACGAACTCTTTCATTTCTGTGACTTCCATTCTGCTCGATGAATCCTTGACAAGCGTCCAAGATGCTTTCAATCTTCCTATCGCTCAGCTCAGAAAGACTTTTGGACTTTTTGCGCACGTTGACGGCTTGTTGAAATTCTCTGGGAGTCAACAAGCGTTTTGCGTAGAGCACAAAGGTCAACGCCCGTAGGGCCAGAGATTTCCACGGCTCTGGCTGTGAAATCATCTTTGCGAACATTCTGTCGTAGGTCTTGGTGAGGTCCGAAGGCAATGAAAGCAGTTCCGATTCGATGCCTTCCTCGTCAAGTTGTCTCTGCAGGGATCTGAGTTGAAGATGAGTCCAGAGAAACCTCACCGGACATTAGCACATGTGTTGCGGAGCCCCGGATTGGTTCACTCACATTCCATTTGACTTTTCAGTGAGTGTTGAAATGACCCTTTCTCTGAGCTCTGCTGTCTTGATCCTCAATTTTCCACTTTCGACGTAGCTGTTTATGAAGAGCTTTATGTCTTGTGCCAGATCATCTGCAGCAATCTCCATGGTCGGGATGGAAGCTCGGCAGAGAGCAAGTTTGATGTCAGGTTCGGGTCTGCTGGTCATGAAGATCTTGACTTGCGGGGCAAAGTTTCCGAGACGGAGGATAAGTTCCAGTAAGATTTCTCGTTGTTCCTCAGGGCATTCGTCGAGACCGTCCACCACGAGATAGACGCGTTGAAAGTCTTCAAAAAGCTCCTCGAGAGCGTTCTCAAGCTTGACCTGAGTTGGCCTCCGACTGTTGTTGTGATGTTCTCTGAAGAAGGTCAACAGTGGGTACGGAAGTTCTGGCAGCCCCTGGCAAAGCTGCTTTATGAAGACCGAGAGAATTCCGGCTGCATCGTAGGTCTCCGGCCTGTCGTATTGACAGTAGGTGAACGCGAGCCCGCTTCTGCTGCCGAAGGAATATGAAAGCTGTGAGGCGGATATATGTTCGATGACATTGGAGGCGAGGATAGATTTCCCCCTCCCCGGCCGTCCGTGGCACCAGAGTACCTGTGATGTTGTGCCACGTTGCCAACGCTTGAACTCTTTTCGTTCAAGCAACCACTCTGCTGTTCCCGGGTGCTTTTTCTTCTGCATGTTTTCGTGGATTCTTTCGCCGTCAAGAGAGGAGATCCAGCCCAGAAAAGTTCTTCTCTCTGTTTCCTTGGCTTCGTCTAATGAATACTGACGTTAGAAAAGCAAGACCGCCTGAGATCTCTATGATTTGGGTGTAATTACCTGCTTGGTTTCGGAGTTGAAATGCCTGCCCGGAATGCATGAGAACGTTCAAGTGGTGTTTGAGGTTTGCTTCGATGGTCCCAAACTCGGCCTCAAAAGGTTCCCAAATAGATCGCGGCAGCACAGCTAAGGTCGCATTTTTTCTGGACTGCCCGTCTTCGCTCAGAAAAGTACGGCGAACCTTGACGCAAAACTGCAGTAGATCCCCATAGACATTTGCGAGCGCGTCGCCCTGGAAATTCAGTGGTGTGTCGGAATAACTGTTGACGGCTTCCAGATAGTCGGAGAATCTGCCGATCATGGCGGAGAGCTTTGGAAAGTATTGGAGGAACTGGACGCCGATTTCGATGACGAATTTAAAGCCGCCGATAATGGGAGCGGTGATGGCCGGGTCGGCTTGGACGGCAACCGATACACATCCGATGAACCGGTTCAGCATTGTCAGGAACTTCGAGGTCCTCTCAGCGGAAGCCGCTATCTGGCTGCGTTCCTTGTGCTCTTTGCTGGCTCGTACGGCGCTTTCCATCAGAGAAGTAGGAGAAAGGCTGTTAGCAGCCTCAAAAGTTCTTCGAGAGTCCTCATCCAAGTTCAGCAGAGCCTTTTCAAAGGCTGAAATTGCTGGTGTGTAGGGCGGAGGCTCGGAAGACGGTTGTTTATTGTGCTTTTCTTGCTGTCCTCCGGGGTCGGAACCACGGTCGGCCGGCGTGAGGTGTGGCTTCGAGGATGAGGGTGGCCTTGGAGTTTTCGACCGGAAAGGTCGACGAAGACGCTCGCCGAAGCCTACCTTGAGCGTGGGAGACATGTTTTGAAGAGCACCGAGCCTCGAACCCGAGGATCAAAGAAAGGTGAGGTGGGCTGGAAGATGAGGCTGACACTGCTCTGCTGATGGGAGAGCGGGCGGGGTCTATGGACCCCACCATCGCCGACGGGCCCGATTCTGTCGGCTCACGTGTATTGGTTGAATGTGCTGCTTTCCTTGTCGAGGCTTGCACCGCTACCGGCTGCTTACGCAGCGATCGGGACTCCAGGGCCAAGTAATGCAGCGTTTCGAGCTGGGTGAGAGACTCGGCTGATCATCGCTCCGGCTGCGATGCTGGGGCAGGGGGCCATTTGTCTCAGCCTTGCAACGCTCTTCCTCCTTTTCGATGCACAAGCAAGGACCAAAGTTGCGCTGATTGTGTAAGAGACCCGTGGGCGAGAAGAAGCGCTCATATGTGGCCAGCTGACCAAGCTAAGGCTCCAGGCGCTGCTATCAAGTGGAAAGACGTCATTCTCGGTCACTGCAGCGAAAGGTATTGCCAGTTGTGTGTATATTTAAATGCCATTAGCCGTCCTTAATTTACTGCGATAAGGTCTAAGAGCCATTTGATGATGTTGGACAGCAAACATTGCCATAATGGCGACAGTCGAAGAATTTATGCAGAACTGAAGGCTCACGGAATCCCGTCGGATTATCCCTCACTCCCAGCCTGGCTCAGACAAAGAGCATATCCAGTCAGTGACTTCACCAGAAGCAAAAGGAGCCCTCCCTGCAAAGCGAAACACCTCAACAGCCAAAAGCCCGTTCGGCGCTCCCGCATCCGCCCTTCCGCCGAAACACCACCCAGCCCGCGCCTTCCTCCCGCGCAGCACCGCAACCCGGCACCACCACCATGGATGCACCGCCGCCAGCCCTGTCCCCACAGACTAACGAACGCACCAAACGCCCACGCGCCCCCTCCTCCTCCTCACCACCACCCCCAACCTCACCTCACGACCCCAACCGCAACCGCCGCCGCCGCCGCCGCCCACCCCCACCCGCAACACCGACACAGCCCTCGAACTCCTCATCCTCAGCCCCACTGCCCTCGCCCACGACTTCCCCCGCCCGCTAACTCAGCCTCGTTCGCGCGCGCTGAAGCCCTCGAACAGCACGTCCGTCCACGCCCTTGCGCGCCTGACTGCTGAATGGAAGATGCGAGAGAGAGAGAGAGAGAGAGAGCACCTGGAGGATGCGAATGAGCGGATTAGTTCGGAGGTGGTGGGACTGAGGGAGGAGGAGGTGGAGGGGTTGGTTGAGGTGGAAGTTGGTGGGCGAGAGGGAGGGGAGGAGCTGAGGGGGGAGTATTATCCTGCGCTGGAGAGGGAGTTGGTGGGGGTGGGGAGGGAGCTGCAGAGGGAGCGGGTGGGGTTACGTGGGAGGAGAGGGTGGAAGCGGGATGGTGGATTTGCTGCGGTTGAGCAGCGCTCGATGGGTTCATTTGCAGCTGTGGAAGATGCCAGTCGCCGATTGCTTTCGGCCTGCTTGGAACTTGACGATCACCGCGAGGTTTACCGTACTACGGCTGAGAAGGCTCCTGTCTTCGACTACAGGGTTGGTTTGGTGAAGCGCGATCTTGAGCTTGCGCAGCGGTTGATGTCGCTGCACCAGCAATCTGCCCGAGCCAACCGGGCTGCGAATTACCCTTTGGACAACAAGTGGAGGCGGTCCTGAATCGCAAATTGGAAGAAGGCATGGAAACTTCTCTCCTGGAGTATCAAGCTTTTTGCAAAGTCCCGGAAAAACAACTCCGAAACCGAAAGACTGTTTGGGTAAAAGAATACTTCCGGTTCAATCAACCCGGGCGAGGAAGGTACCTCAGTATTCACTGCAAGAGAAACTGCAAAGCTGCTGCGTCTGCCATGAGAACAAAAGCTTCACGGTGCAAAGGAGAAGATTTCAAGCATTAACATCAATCTGGCGGCCAAAGTGGACGGAAAGTCGGGCCTGAGATCTTCCTTTTGGCTCTGAATTTCATGGTGATGATGGACATAACAATTAGCGGAGTCCCGGAGTCTGGGCTGTGGATTTGGTAAGGAAGATGGGATGGTATGATGGAAGAGACATGACACAATGGGTGCTTATGGAAAAGGTCATGGTTTAGTAATGGAGGACAGGAGCCGAAAAGTGTTAATCTCGCTATGTTTGCAAGGAAACGAGAGTCGGATGAGTTCAAGAAAAAGGTAAGCCCTACCGTAACTGTATCCGCTCTCTAGTTCTCTCTAAGGTAGTGCAGGTCGCAGGAATGGGAGGAGGGGTCGTTGGTTACGCGCATGGCTGGCCGGCCGGCGTTGTCGGCCATGGCGTTGGTGAGCAGTTGCTACTCCGGCGCGTTGTTCTTTCCACGCTCCACCGCTTCCCTTGGGTCATCCTGTTGCACTTTTCCTCCGTCTTGGGCTTCCGCTTCGTTGAGCGAGCACAACGTTATCCGCAAGCCTCCGTGCCCGCGTACACTGCACCTCCGGCCGCTCCGGCGCAAGCTCACCCTCTCCTCCACTCTCAATTTCCTCGGCACGCGCACTTACCGCCAAAAAAAATGCGAGATCCGTGAGAACGATGAAGAACCCGGTTGGCTGGAAGAACGGCCCTTTTCAGAACAGTGAAATGTGCATGAGGTGGGGAATTGCAACGCCAGTGTTTGAAGAGTGTTTTTGGTCCCTTTGGAGAGGTCCTATCACGATTGCTTGCGCTCAGTCTAGAGTTTTTGAGTAAGACACCAACCACTCGTCCTTGATAACATATAGCGTTGGCTTGAAGATTACATAGAAGGCGTGAATCCCGGTATTCAGCGTGTTATGTCTGATTAAAGTTTGTTTAGATGAGTAAAAGGTGCGACAGTTGCATGCTTAATACCAAAAACCACACGGAGACGATTCCGCGCCCGCATTGTTGCTAACCAATCTGAAATAAACTTAAGCTTCTCAAATTAGCCGACCCATACACTCCGAGTACCCGTGTCTTGTTACTCCAGAAACCCCACTGTTTTATGAATGGACTCGGAACACTGCTCACCCGCACCCCGCACCCCGCCCAGCATCACGTTGCCGGGCCGCCAATTACTGAGCCACAACCTGCATCGATATCATGAATCAGGAATTCAAACTATCACAAACTTAGTTTTTTTGATAATCGTTCGAGCATGACTAGTATTATACGTGTTGCGAGGTATAAGGTAGTACATGTTGGCTCCGGGTACCCGTCCGTCCCGTTTAGTTCGTCCATTATCCTTTCAGTGGACATGCCAAAGTTGTCAAGACTCAATCGCCAGGGTGGAATTTGTCAGCAAATGTCCGGAAATACACTATATTCAACTCCACCACGACGCCACATAGTACGCGCAACAACGTCTATCACTCTACGACCCACCAGTCGGACCAATATGGTGTCTGGAAGCATATGCCTTATCACTGGCGCGAACCGAGGTGAATCAATCACGGGTTGAGCATAATCAATTGGTACCTGGCTGACCTCTCTTGTAGGTATCGGTAAGGGTCTTTTAGCCCTTTACCTCTCTCGCCCAGAACATACTGTCATTGCTGCAGTGCGCGACCCATCCCACACAACCTCTCAGTCGCTTCAAGCACTTCCAAAGGCAGAGGGAACAAGTCTAGTCGTCATTCAGATGGACTCAGCATCCGCCGAATCCATAGCCAGTGCGGTCAACCTGCTCTCCACTTCCCACAACTTCCAGAAGCTGGACGTCGTGATTGCAAATGCGGGCATTGGCTCAGAGACCAGCTTGCTTATCGAAACGCGGAGGTCCTTAATCGACGAGTGCATTAACGTCAACGCCTACGGCCCGCTGGAGCTCTTTAAGGCCACTTTGCCGCTCTTGCGGAAGTCGACGACGCCAAAGTTCATAACCATGTCGAGTATTGCTGGCTCTATTGAGTCGATGAGCGTAGCAATCAGCGTTCCAGCTTATAGTGCGTCCAAAATGCTGCTGAACTTCTTCACGAAATGGCTTTCAAAGGAGCACGACGACATCACTACTTGGACGATGCATCCTGGGTGAGTCTTAAGTCATAATGAGCCAAGATGGAGACTGATTTAACTTTCTTATTAGGTTGGTCGCAACTGATATGGGTAATATCGGTGTCGAACTTATCAAGGCACAGGGCATTGATCTTAGTTCTGAAATGATATCTGTTGAAGAGAGTGTCCGAGGAATCCAGAAAGTGGTACGTGTCTCTACAAATAAGTCCTTCTATGTACTAACGGTGGTTGGAATAGATTGATGACGCTACGCGTGAGAGCGCGAGTGGCCGATTCCTCGGATGGAATGGAGCAGAGCTGCCCTGGTAAAGCTATCGAAAATCATCAGCAAGTATTTGGCTTGTTTCAGAACTCTTCAATTCCATGCCGTCCCACATGTGGGAGGCTTTACTGCTTGCCGGACAGTGAGACGCTGTCGAGACCTGCACTCGTCGGGTCACTCCGACGCGCAGTGAATTTGATTGGCTGGGCCGCTTTATACTCCTACCTAGTGCAAGGAGACTATTCGCTTAGTGTACGAAACTCTGATCACTCTATCTAGACAAGCGATAAACTTATTGTAGGGGCTTCAGACATTGAGGTCGACAAGTGAGACCCAAGTTGTATTCAAACGACATTTGTCCGCTGCGATGTGCTGTGCTACATGAAATGCGGGGTGACGTTGGCTTGCCTTAGATCATGCATTGACACGTCAAACGCGCAGTCTCGCGAAGAGTTTTCAACAGCGGAAGCTGCCCTCCAAGAGTCATACATCACACTCACCGGTCTCCAGGCCATGTTTGTGCTGGTTGTCATACTATTCCTCCTTTGCGTCGTCGAAAATGACTCCCCGAGAACTCGTGCCAGGACAAACGTACGAACTTGATCCAGAAGGAGACATAGTGCTCCGTTTGGCGGCCCACCGTTATGAGGACGAAATTTCAGAGGAGGCGCGAACAGAGCAAAGCAATATATCAACTGAAGAAAATGCAGAGCAGCTCACTTCCAGAAGCCAATCCTCCACAGCACCGGATATAGAGACTCCGGCAACCACCGAAGAAGCTCAAGAGGCAGATCCAGATTCATCGTCTTCGAAAGATGATGAAACCCCAGTGGTCCTAGTCAGGTGCTCCTCCAACCACCTCCGCCTCTCTTCCACCTACTTCTTCCAGATGTTCCGGCACCCCTTTTCCGAACGTAACACGCTCCGCACCTCCGGCTCCCTGAATCTGGATCTCACGGAAACTGTTGATTTCCCCGAAGCCTTTCTGATCCTGCTTAAAATAATCCATGGAAAAACCAGGGCGGCTCCACGAACAGTGTCCCTTGCCGAACTCACCGAATGCGCCATCCTTGTGGACTACTTCGGCTTTCATGAAGCCGTGGAAGTCTTCAGCGAGATTTGGATTCAGGCGCTGAGGAAGGATCTTCCAAATTACTTTTCCGAGGATTTGCTGTCCTGGATGTGCGTGGCGTTGATCTTCAAACAGCCAGACATCTTCTCACACTGCACCAAAATAGCGCAACGCGAGTCCAGGTGTCCCATATCCTGCAAGTTACCAATACCTGAGCAAGTCTTCGGTACGTACATTGCGAAAAAGTATCTAGGTCAGAAGGCTGATTGAAGACCTCAAGTGTCCATCGACCAAACGCGACGGAGCGCAGTCTGCCAGACCTTGACAGAACTGGCAGAACTAATTGAAAGCCTCCAAGGGGAGCAGCCCATTTGCAGCTTTCAATGCGACTCTATGTGCCTGGGAGCTTTGACGAAGAGATTGAAGGCTAGGGGATATCCCCTCTCACCTACGCCCGAGTCACTTAGCCCCGTCTCGGTTCAGGAGCTCTCCGATTGGGTGGAGAGCTTGAATATCCCTTCCGTTCATGACTATCATCACAACTCCTGGAAGGAAGATTACTATTGTGAGGGAGGCTGTAAGCAGCTAGAGTCAGTTAAGTCATCTGCGAAGGCTATCTTAAACAGTTTATGCGGACTTGATCTTCAAGAGTAGCATAGCCTGTTGCGTACTGGTCGTGTCTTAGCCTAGATTACGTATCGGGAAATCTCCTATTGACAATTGGGCTGATACTACAATGAAAATTGTGAGGCGACAGAGTGCCACTTCTAGAGGCTCTGACCATACTATTTCCCTCTTTTTCAGCCTCGGAACTCGGCTTTTGAGCCGCCATGCAAGTTTTCAGGGTGATCAAGATTTGTCCGGCACCATCAAAAGCTGGCTTCTTCCAATAGGCAGAAATTCGCCTTATCAGCTCAGAAATGCATGTAAGCACAGAATGACGGCCACCACCAAGCACCAAATCCGAATAAGCGATGCATCTGACAAAAATCAGGTGTACCGCCCAGTTGAGCAGCGTGCAGTTCACCGACTTTGCTACTCTTCTGGCCTTCGCCACCACCGCTACCTGCGCGCCTACTCAATTAAGGCTATTTCCAAAGCTTGACTAGGCTGGCGTGGCATCTTTCCAACAACGATGGGAGTATGCTTTGCAGACTTTTCTCCCCAAGAGAAAGATCACGCGCTAAATTTCTACTCACCCCGCCTTGATTTCTTTCTCGGAAGCACATTAAAAGAGGAATTGCCCATAGTCAAGTCCCTCTCGTATTTCGGATATACCTCTCCAGTGATTCACTTTTGGGAACGAGCTAATGTGTTCAGCTTTGAGGGAATCTCAAAAGTGAATATACTGCCTCCAACATCGATCACAAAGAGAATCTACTACACAAAGACCCAAACGCGACCCAAAAAACGAGCAAACAGGCCCCCATCATCAGAACCCACCCAATGCTCACCACGATCTGGTCCGAAACAAACCCATTGGCAAGATTCTGAAACTGCACGAAGAAGATGAACCCCGCAGCGAGAAAGATACTCACATTCGTCAACCAGACCAACGACCGGAAGAACCTGGACGAGTAAAGGCGATCTTCATCCCGCCGCTGCTCGCAATCCGGTATATCGACGACGGTGACGGGGGGTGGGGCTTTGGTTTGGCTGATGTTCGAAGGGGAAGCGGAGATTTCCTCGACCAGGGTGTTTTCATGGGAGAAGTACGAGGGACGGCTTGGTGGCGCGCTGCTGCTTGCCTGGGTGTCGGTTCGAGAGGGAGGGGGCGATGCCCCGCTCGCGGTGCGTTGGGCCAGGAGGGCGAAGGTGTCCGATCCTGCTGTTGTCGGAGCAGCTAAGATGGGGAAGGCCTTCGGACGCGGCACGGCCTCGACTTCGTCCTTTCGTACTGAATGCGGCTTAGCCTCTGATGTGGCGCGGGTTGTCTCGAGAGCAACAGAAAGCTTCGACCTACCAGAAAACTCTTCGACGATGGATATCACAGGAAGCAAAAGTAGAAGCATGGGCAGGTATTGCCCAAAGTTCCACTGATCCTCATCCTTCCCGACAAACTCGCCCAGAAAGCCCCGCGGGACGACCAAATTGATCGTGCCCCATCCAAGCGACACCGTTAGGATAGCCATCGAGGCAGCGAACGAGTCCAGAAAGTCGAACACAGCAATATACAGCATGTAGAGCCCGACGACCCAGGAAAACGGGCAGGCGGTGATCCAATAAACAAACCTCGACCTCTCCCTCCGCCAGCGCGCCGCCCTCCTCAAAACCGGCGGCACGCACCTCGCCGGCCTATCGCGCAAGAACTCCTTCGCAACCTCGCGACTGCGCCCAAACAGCGCAGTAATCTTCCACGCATAGCTCCCCAGCAGCATAACGTACGAAAGCACAGCATCCTTAGTGAAGCCATCCATATACGCGCGCCGCCAGAAACACGCCGCGGGGTCCGCCGGCGTGAAGTTAAACGTCCCCGGCGGCGCGAACCACGGGGCCGTGGGATACGGGCGGTTCGTAGCAGCCTGGCCGAAGCTAGCAGAGGCAGTAGGCAGCAGCGCCGCAGCCAGCAGCACGAGCAACACCAGCATACCGGTAACACGCAGGGCGCGCGCAACGCTGCTGGCGCGCAGCAGGCGGCGCAGCACCGTCAGCGTTGTCAGGTGCACGTGCGAGGACATCCACGCGAGATAGACGACGCTGCGCCAGTGGTAGACGGAGAGGGTGCGCGCGCCGGCGAAGGCGGCGGCGAGCACGGCGATGCCCGTCATGATTTGCTGGTCGCTGAAGGCGCGGATGCCTTCCTGGAAGGCGGCGCGGAGGGCGGGGCGGCGCGCTGAGCGGGCGCCGAAGATGCGCTTGTCGACGGCATTGAGGAGGTCGTCGGGGACGAGGCCGGTCCAGTAGGCGCAGATGGTGAAGAGGAGGGTGGCGTAGGCGGCGATGAGGAAGGCGAGCGTGACCTGCGTGGGTGGAGGTGGAGTCAGTGGCTTGGCAGGCACGCGCTGTGCTGCATGTGCTGCATGTGTGAATTGACGTACCCCGATGCCGGAGATGTCAGGGTTCGGCGCGATGGCGAAGGGCGAGTTCGGGTTCGGCGGGAAGGCGGCGAGGATCGCGCAGTCGGTGCCCGAGTAGCCCAGCGGCCGGTACTCTTCTGCTTGCCTGGCAAGGGCCGCAGTCATGGCGCTCATGGGCGGCGCACATGGGCGTGGGCACCGCACGTTTTTCTCCGCCGCGATCGTCAAGGGGGATCGCCAGCCAATCTTCACACGAGTAAGTCCGTAAACATGTCTGTCTCAGGTGCTGCGCCTTACCCTCGCCGTCTGCTCCTCATTGGCTGGCCGGCCAAGCAAATCGTATCGACAGTGGCTGAGCAGCCTGGACTCATCTTGCACGTGCTGCTTCACGCAATCGCCGTCGGTCTTATTATAGTCTGGTCTATTTTTGCAGACTACTTGAAAATGCCTTCGCCTGCCTTTGTGCGCCCGATCTCGCATTTCCTCGAATGACCTGCCGTCGATGCTCGACTAGCCTGCTGTTTCGGTCAACAAGTGTGCTTGTATCAACCGCTACATGACAGCATCCCTCTTGTAGAATACATCTTTCCTCTGAAAACCCCAATTTGGCGACTATTCGTTGCATTATCCCTTGCGCTCCGTCTTGAAAACCTCGAAATGACTGCTGTGCTTGCTGGTTTCTTATTGCTCCCATTATCTACCTCTGACAATTCAGAAGCCCACTGCCGAACTACCCGACAGCTCACCGCAGACTCCTCCTCCTTGATCAACTTTACAACCTCGCTCAGGTGTATCCAGTCCAAGATAACCATCGCCACAAACATGAGCGTGGCGTCGAACACGTAGATGCAGACCTCATGCCGAATCAGGATTCCGTCGTTGCCCTGGATATACTCCACTACACGGAAGATGGACCGAATGAAAATGAGGACGTTAGCAGCGTCGAGGACATTAAGCTGCTTCCGCCACGCCATAACCTCCGACACTTCCGTCGGGCCGGACAGGAGCCGCTTGTCGAAGACGAACGGGGTGGCCTGTAGACATTGCATAGCGGCTTTTGAGAATGAAGAAGGCTTTGAAGTGTTTCAGATCCCATCTTTCGAGGTTTCAGGGAGCTCGATTCACGGATTCCTTTCGTTGCGCGCGGGCGGGGGTCGGAAAAAGGGCGTAAAAGCAGTGTCCTGGCGTGTCTCCGCTTGTGGAGGCCGTAGGTTTCGGAAAAAGGGCGTAAAGAAGGGCGTAAAGGCAGTTTCCTGGCGTGTCTCCGCTTGCGGAGGCCGTGGAATGGCGGGAACCCACTCTTCCCCACCATGGTATGTCCCGAGGGTCCACGGATGGGTTCTATTGCGTTGCGTTTGCCTCCTGTCGTAGTTGAGGACATCAGGCCTAAAATCCTGGTCTATAGTCGCCTTCGTTATCTCCTCCTCGTTCGGCGCTCTCTTGTCCCGCAGCGCTGCCTTTCTCTCCTGATGGATCTCAGCAAGGACATACATCCCGCAGAGGCGATTGTTGTTTTGCTGCGCCTCAACATGTCCATAACGGATGAGACTATCGATCCACTTGTCGTCTGCGTTCCGAAGCTCAATCTGACCCCGATTTTCGTCGTACCGGCGCTTGAACCAGTTGAGCTGCATCTCCTGCATCAGGGCTCTGTTCTTGTCTTCGAGGAGCGCTTTATTCTGGGCCTGCAGTTGATCAACCCGGGCCTGCAGCTGAACCATACCGGCCCCGTTTGCTGTGGATTCCACCAATCTTTCGTGGCGCGACTTCAGTGCACTGTGCGCGATGACCTCATTCGCGTATCTGACCGTGATTTCGTCGTACCACTTCTTCAAACGTGCATATTTTTCCCTCTCCGACTTCAGTCTATCCGTAAGCTCATCGTTATGCGCCTGGCACTCTTCAAGCTCTTCCTCCAACTCGGTGTTCCTGTACGCGAGCTCCTCATATTCAATCGCCTCAGATTCATGGTGGTACGCGTCGTCCTTGAGACGCTGCACTTCCTTCCGGAGGCCCTTGTTCTCGTAGAGCAGAGGTTCCAGCGCCACCTCCGCGGCCTGTCGCGCTTCTTCGTGCTCGAGCATTGTGCGGCCAAGAACGAACAGTTCGAGCCCACTGCCGGTCGTGTTCATCCCGTCGGTCATCTCCCGGCCTCTCTGCGCTGGACGTGAGTTGACCGAGGGGTCGACTCGGGTGTCCTGCGACGGCTCGGCTACCTGCGTGCTGGTGGTGTTGGAAGGTCTGTCCGTGGTCTCGTGCGGCGCATCGGATATAGAAGTGGTCATGGCACCGGCTATTATGTTCGATGTCTTGCAGGCTGTTTGACCGGAAACGTTTGGGAATTTTGTGGCTGTGATATGGCTGTGTGATGATGTGATACTTTTTGCGTGCAAGAGTGAAGGGTGGGCTTCACAGACAGTTCGTAGCTGTTTTAGATATATTCTAGTGGCAGTCAGAAGTGTCATGTGCATACCACGGGATGCTTGGTAGCTTTCAGTGTGTCCAATAGTCGGTTGTCCAAAGCAGGACCCTTATCGAAAAATGTTCGCAGCTACCCGTAAGAGAAAGCATAACAGAGTATAGTCTGGCTGCGGACCTGGTTGTCGAACGGTGGTACCAAAGCCTCTCGCCCCACACTGTGGTCATCTTCCCTCAACACATTTTAAGCACAATGGTTGTACTCCAAGACCCCCGCTCTTTTCAAATTCGTAACTGCTATAAGAAAGATAAGGAACGTGTTGGAAGCCTGCAGAGGCGACCTTGACACTCTGAGAGCGCCTGCTGGCAATTATCTCCTTTGAGGTGCGCCTTCGGCTCGAGAGAATTAAGATGCATGGCTACGCGGTCATACATGGCTTGGAAAAGAAATCATGCGCTTCGACAATAGCGCACGGAATTCTGGTAGTTTCTGTGTGCAAGGCTAGAAGCTAAGGGAATAAACTCGTTAGAACCAATGTTAAACCACGGTTGTTGCACGACCCTTATGACATCAGTCCCGACGCAAAATTGGTTTCAATATTTCCACGACGCCTCAGTCAATAGTCTTAAGGCTGTGTGGGCCCAATCTTGCGGCAGGTAGATCAGTTTCTCCCTTGCCTTGTTGTATTTGATGCATCGAGGAGAATTTCAATGAAAGTGGATGAAGAGGAAGAGAAGAGGAAGGCTGGTGGGCTGGGGACGCTGGGGTTTACGTATTTCTGCGTGGTGGTGCACGAGCCGCTCTTTCAGGCAGGCGCGACGTCGGACGAGGACAATTGCACATGACAGGGGCCTCATAATGGATGGCCGGTGGGTGTATGCTTGGGTCCGCTCATCCTCTATCTGGACCGCGCCGATTGCGCCAAGTCCGCACGTGGAGCGATGCCGAATGCAAAGACTTCGAGAGCATCGCCGATCAACCTGACCCAAATGCCACTCTGCGGCCAGACTATTGGACGTAGCTCCCATCGCAGCCGCAACATCCGCCAAGCTCCAGCGCTCTCCTGGTTGCCTTGTCAGTGTCCTTGTGCGCGGGAGTGACGTACCAGCGGCCCCAGCGCACTCCTTGCTGTCACCTACACTTACCCGCCCACACATCTTCTGTCGCCGTGTCACATTGCTCACGGTGGTGCTGCCTCATACCGCTGCACAGCCTCTTTTAGGCCTGGCGTGAAGAATGCAGACATGACTTTCCGCCCGCGCGACGCGTTTTTCCTTGATCACCTATCCATCATCGTCCCTCACTGTGACTGTCGTCTGTTTCGTCGTCCATCATTGTCTCCGACTGCTCATCCTCGTCTGCGCCCATCTGCTTGTAGTCATGACTCCAAGCTGGTATGTGCTCATCGTTGCCGTGACTGTTCGTCCGCATACTGACTATTCGTCTTCAAATGTCAACCTCAATAAGCTCGTCTCAACATTCAAGGATCTCCCCCTCGACGAGCTTCGCCACCTCCTGCGCAATGAGAAGAACTATCACGACTGCAAGCGCGCCAAGACCGCTCGCAGCTTCCTCAACATCACCGCCGATGACGTCAAGCCGGTGGCCGACAAATTGAAGGAAAAGGAGGAGGACAAGAAGAAGAAGAAGAAGAAGAAGAAGAAGAAGAAGAAGAAGAAGAAGAAGAAGAAGAAGAAGAAGAAGAAGAAGAAGCTGGTGAAGCTAGCAGCATCCTCCGACTATGAGGAAGAGGGGTACGACTTCTACCCTATCGCACGCGAGGACCGCGTAAAGGCGTCGTTTGGCGCCTACGCCCGCCCTGCCGCCCCCGCCCCCACGTCTAAGCGTCATAAGTCTGCTTCTCCGCCCATTACGTCTTCTCCACCCGCCAAGGCCGCCCGCACCACCAGCGAGACCTCCGACAGGGAGGAGGAAAAAGGATGAGGAGAAGGGCACGGAGGTAGGGGTTGGTAAGGGAGATTGACCAACGAGAGAGGTGTAAGAAGTTGGAGAAGACCCAGGAGGAGCTCGCAGCGCCAAAGCTACAAAAGCAGGGTTTATGCAAAACAATTCAATAACAACAAGGGCGAGGACGCGAGGTGTGTGTGGTTGAAACCGCGTGGCAGGCGGGCGGGAGATCGATTGGTCCGAGCGCCGCCCGCCGAGCGACCAACTCCACCGCGCCCCAACTCTAAACACACCTCACTCACCCACCCATCTCCTCCTGCCTCCCACCAGCCATCCCGACCCATCCCATCCTTCGTTCTTACTGGCCGCCAATCCACCCCTTCGCTGAAGC
Source organism: Neofusicoccum sp. Z2 (assembly GCA_037356115.1). Lineage (NCBI taxonomy): Eukaryota > Fungi > Ascomycota > Dothideomycetes > Botryosphaeriales > Botryosphaeriaceae > Neofusicoccum > Neofusicoccum sp. Z2. The sequence goes on from JBAWJY010000008.1 coordinate 621,876, forward strand.
AATGCCATCGCCCCGCTCCCAGTTGCGCGTTCCGAGTGACGTCGGCGTGGCTGGCGGGAAAATAGCGCGATGAGGGAGCGGTTGCGCGATGCTGCGCGATGCGTGATGGCTTTGCGGTCTTAGCCTTCTCGGCTGCTGTTTGCTTGGGAGCGTTGAGCTGGGGAATAGTAGTCGTTTGCCGAGATGCTGGAGTGGTGTTCTGGATGTGTGGAGATGTGAGTATGTTGTGATGGTGGCAGGACGTAGATCTTTTCCATTAGCTGGATTTTCAGAGGGAACCGGCAAGCCTGTTGGGGTCGGCACTTGGAGTGCAGCTGCAACTTCAGCTTCAATGGCAGCCGCAATTGCAGATAGAGCTCTTGGCACTTTCCAGGTCGACTGTTGCACAGGTGCTGCAGCTTGAGGTTGAGAGTGGGGACTGACTTTGCAGATGGCGTTGGTGGGCCTCTGCTGGATTAGAGTTTCAGACTGTGATTTACTAGAGCTTGGAACGGAAGCTGTGCTCCGGGCCCGCATAGAGCGTTGGATCAGCGCACTATCTTGACTTGTAGCTGAATGCTGCGTTCATTTCGGACCAAACAGAAGCAACAGTTGTTGGGGAGTGTGGGAAGAGAGCGGCGCATTCGGAATTTGATGTCGGAGTCCGCTCGGTTCGAGAAGCGCGTGCAGCCGTGACACAACCATTATTCCGCCCGGCATTAGTTTCTTGTCTGAGCCAGTCATCTCCCACAAGTGCGTCACACTAATGCCAGCGGCCGAGTAAGGCGGTGAAGTACCATTGCAGCACTAATTGCCCCAGACACCCGGGATCAGCTACACCTGCAGAGAAGGAGTATTCATTCGATCGATCATTCGCTGGCCCAGTGGGGTATCTAATGCTACAAGAGGAGCTGCCACCGAGCGCTCCATCGCAAACTCTCCGAACACCTTAGCCATTCCATTCATACCATCCGCGCCTTCCCAATCAAGCCGACCTCTTCCTTCTCGGCGACTCCTGCGGCGGCGGCAACACCTCCCTCCTCCTCACCACCGCCTGCTCCCCCACCGCAAACCCCCTCCTCAACAACGCCAACCCCTTCGCCTCCAACTCATCCTTCTGCTGCAAAATCTGCTCCTCCCTCTCCCTAATCACGCACTCCCTCCTCTGCACCTCCCCCCGCAACGCCGCCACCTCCCCCCTCAGCTCCCTCACCACCTGCGTCCTCTCCCTCAACGCCTCCTCCTTCGCCTCCAACGCCTCAAACAGCTGCCTATTCCGCCACAGCAGCGTCTGCTCGCTCTGCAGCGCCCTCTCCAGCTCCTCCCTTGGCCGCCGCACCCGTCCCGCCACCAAGTCGCGCACAGCCGCCTTCTTCGCATCCGACCAGCCCGTCGGACGAAGGCCGGTCACCTCCGCGACCGTGGCCGTGCAGAGGAGGACGTCGTCGGGGGTGACGTGGCGGGTGGTGCGCCCCTTACCCTCGCCATCACGCTCCGCGGCTATGCGGTCCAGGACTATGGCTTCGAGCTCTGGGAGCGCGAGGACGCGCCACCAGCCGGGGGCGACGGAGGCGAGGTCGACGAGGGCGGGGAGGAGGGCCGGGGGCCAGGTGGTGGGGGAGGGGGAGGTGGGGGGGAAGGTGGCGGGGAAGTAGCTGTAGATGCCGGGGCTGTAGGGCCAGGGGGCGTTGGGGATGGAGGGCCAGTGGTGTTCGAGGCGGGTGAGGAGGTGGGTGGTGGTGGTGTGGGTGTGGGTGTGGGTCTGGAGGTGGTTCCGTTTCTTGTGCTTGTGTTTGTGTTTGCGGCGGCGGGGTTGGGGGGGAGCGTTGGTGGTGGAGGGGTCTTCGTTGTGGTGCTGGGTTGGGAGGTCTTCTTGTGCGTCGTCTGTAAGTGTGCCGGGGTCGTCCAGGTCGTCGGCGGTCTCCGGGCTGGTGGCGTTGGCGTCGCCGGTGAGGTAGGCGTGGTCTTCTCTGGCTGCGGCTTCGTCCTCTTCGTCGGAGAGCGGTGTGGTGTCCAGGTCTAGAGACATGGCATCGTCGTCGTCCATGGTAATGTTGCCAGGATGGTGCTGCATAATCCCTGTTAGCTCCTACAGGTGCTTCAAACACATATGATAAACCGGGTAAATATGTACGTACATTTTCATGCGCAGCGACAGCCTCGTCATTTGAGGGCCGTGAGCCGGCGTGATCCGCCATCATGAGTCAAGCCCGGTGATTTGTGCGGAGATTTCTTTCGCGACGGACGGTGGTGGTGGTTGTTCTGGTTTAGGTTGTGTTTGACGCGACGGAGTCGTTATATCGGACTCCGTCACGTGTCGGGCGCATGTGGTTAGTGCGGTCTGCTGTCACGAGTCAGCGGCGGCGATCGCGCCAGGGTGTGGCCGACCGGAGTACGGGGAACTTGTCGGTGCGTTGGCAATGCGGATGTGGCTGGCTTGACGTGCAGGGCCCGTTCTGGTGGGTTGTGCATGTCGCTGATAACTATTTCCGCTGCCCCCCCAATTTACCGCTGATAGACATACAGCGGAGGGGCATGGTGGTTCTCATGGCTCCACGTATCTCGCTCTGAGAGATTTCTAGAATTTTCAAACTATAAAGTGCAGAGCCCGCGATGCGTGGCTCCCAGCCTGCCGATGTTACAGTACTGTAGTGCACCCAATCCGTCCCGGAGATTTCCTGGGAGCACAGCGCGAGCGTGGACGAGCTGGGACCGAGGTCTTTTCTGGGTATCTCGCAGTTGGGTTACCCCTCTCCATTCTCTTCAGTCCAATAGTATCCAGAATCAACTCCAAGATATTCCAGGCATGAGGATCATTCACGCCGTTATAGCAAAATCCGGGCGCATAGAGATATCCGAAACAAGCTTTAGTAAGGAAATATGCTGATAGTCGTACTTAGACAGGACAATCTATAGCATACCTTACAACAGCCCCTCTTCTTCTTCGGCAGACGAGTTCCTCTCTCTCCTAGCCGTACGCCCCTGCCACCACGCCGGCTTCCGCAATGTTGGAAGCTGCATCTTCAAGCCCCAGTGCCACAGCATACCTGCCACGAAACCGACGGCGTCATTCCTGAACGCCAGCAGCCCCGCAACGGTAACCATCATGACGGCCCAGCGCTCTCTCCTCTCCGCCTCATCCGGTTCACGCAGTCTCTTTCCCAGATAGAGGGTGCCGCCCGACGCCTCCATCTCCGCTTGAACCCACAGATCCCTTGCGCCGACGTTTAGCGACTCGCCCACCTTGGCCAGCTCAACGCCCGCTGCCAGAACCATAATGCCAAGCAGCGATTTCGGAAAACTGGCGAGGAGGCGGACGAGGCTCTCGCCGCCGACGAGACCGAGCACCATCTTGAAGATGCCGAGGATGATGACGGAGGCTCCGCTGCGGGCGCCGAAGCGGTGCTGTGCCGCAAGGCCGCCTGAGCCGTGACACGCGGGCATGGCGCCGAACCAGCAGCTGATTAGGTTCATGGCAGCAACTGAAGAGCCGATGGCCGTCACAGTGGGTGTAGGAACATCAGGGAGGAGGTCGGCGGAAAGATGAGTCACGGCGATGATGGAGTTAAGGGTAGTCAGAGGCAGCTGACCAAGCGACGCCGTCACAAAGGTCTTGCCAAAGGTAGCCCACGAGGGCACGACGATCGGGATGGTGGGGATGATCGCGCCATCGAGCTGACTGTCGCTGACCCTCACGCCGGCAAGGATGAGGCCCAGGATGAAGATCAGAAGAGCGTAGGGTATGCGCGGGGCGCGAGTGCAGGCCAGCAGCGCCAGGGCCGCGCCGAGGGCCCAGAGCAGGTTGTCGACGGGCGACGGGCCGGTCCAGCCCAGAGGCTTGAGCATCTTCTCGCCGGCCGAGAGCACCAGGCTCAGGCCCGCGCCGACCTGGATGCCCTTCACGACCGGGATCGGCACTACGCGCGTCGCCCAGCTCAGCAGGCCCGTCACGCTCATAATGCCGACGACAGCCGCGACGCCGATGCCCGCGGCGGCGGTTTCTTGTGGGCTGTAGCTCCGGGCGATGGCGATGGACGCGATGGCCTTCATGGGCTGGACGGGCAGCGGGATGCCGAACAGCGCGCCGGTCAGGATATTGGAGGCGCCGGTGAAGAGCAGCGTCGCGGGCAGCGAGATGGAGTGCGAGAGGGTCATGGCGACGAGCAGAGGAAGCAGCGTGCCCAGGTCGCCGAGCGAGCCCGACAGCTCGCTCAAGGGCGAGCGGCGGAAGGTCTGCAGGTTGTGCTGCGTAATGCGGCGGAGATTCGTCGTCGACGGCATGGTGGGAGGCGGGTGCAGGACGCGGGTCTCCAGGAAGCGTGAAGACGGCGCAGAGAAAAGAGGCTAGGAGTAGGAATGGGGGCGGCCGCGGCGGCGGAGACTGTGCGACGCACCAAAGGGCTCGAGCAACATGTCGCTGCGCGTGTGGAGGCGAATCTCCGCGGGATTGGTGTGGTGGATGGGTCAGCTGTCGCAAAGTGGGCAGCTGCGCCGTCCGTCATCCGCGCAGACTACGCGATGACGGAGCGCCGCGCCGGGATCCGCCGACGCTTCCCGCGCCGCACGTGCCTGCGCGTCTGCGCCCAAGCCGACGACGCGTCCCCCAACTTTCTCTCCCCACACGCCGCCATGGCCGCCGACTCGCCCGCTTCCTTCACCACCGCCCGCGAAGGAGACACCGCTTTCGTCACCCCTCCGTCGACTACCCGTACGTCGCGGGGCTCGCCGTCGCCAGCCCGCGATGCGCCGCCGCTCCGCTATCGCCCCGCCGCCCAGCTGCCCTACGAGCTCGCCCACCACTGCAGCGTCTATCTAGAGTCCGGCCAGTGTACGGCTTCCGCGTCCTGCGCAAGAGACCCACGCTAACGGATCGCAGACCTCCAAGGCTTCGTCCTCCTCACCAGTCTTCTCCGCTCTGGCTCGCTGTCCAGCCCCGCCCACCCGCTGCCCGCCCGCATACCACCCACACAGCTGTTCGAGCTCTCTGCTTCCCTCGCCGTTCATCCCGCCGTCACCACGCGCGCCTCAACTCCCGATAAACTCCTCGCTGCGAATGCGGCTGCCAGGTACCTCCGAGACGTCAACAGCGTCGTCGGCCCCGTCAACGCTGGCTTCGCTCAAGCCTTTACCTTCCCTGGACCCGGGTCGAGCCGCAGTCGTGGCGGAAGAAAGCGTAACGCTGTTGGTTCAACCGATGCCGGCAGTAGCAGGCTTAAGGATGAGCGGCCTATCCGGTCCGCGCTAGCGAACGAGAGCGGGCTGTGGGCGCAAGCGGAGGACTTTTGGCATATTCTCGGATGGGCTTTCAACTGCTCGGTGAAGCACAAAGCCAGGTGGGCGCGATGGAAAATGTGGCTGGATATGATGCTGGACGTTATGGAGGACGATTGGGCCGAGCGATCCAAGCTGCAGGATGAAGCTGTTGGGCACGATGGCTTCAGTGACGATTTGCTGCAGCAGAGCATCATTGCACAACATCTCATTGGCGTCAATGCCAGCTCACTGTCCGCAAGGCGAAGGATACTACGTGCGATACTAGCAGATGGCGGGCCCAAGTCACTCAGCGAGTTTAGGGAGGTGTTCAAGCATGAGCTGAAGGAGAGGAAGAAGGAGGAGGTCATCAAGCCGATAAGAGAGGCGAAACCAGATGAGGGCGACTTCGGCGATTTGGCTTTCGACCCAGACGAGGATGAGGATCTTGATCAGCCAGATTTAGGCAACAGTACTGGCGTATCAGTACGGAAGAGCAGCAGAACTGCTAACACACGACGCCCTTCCATCATATCACTCGGCTCGGAGACCGACGACGAGGCAGGAAGTGACGGCCTTTCTCCCACAGATCGGCTGGGTGGTGTTGACTCGGTCCAGCTTCGCCAGCGAGTCCTTGCATTCGTAAGTTCTTTTTCAAGCAACTGTTCTGGACAGAATTTCAACTGACTTCTGCCTCCTCCCAGCTCTCCACTGTCGCGGAGAATCTCCCCAACCACTTCACAGCCCGCGAACAGCTATTCGATTCTTATACGGAGCATTTACGGCCTCTTCCCGCCCCGATCTTCGCCGTCCTCATACGAACCTCTGCTCTGCCCGTTTCCGCACAATGCGTACTAGCCGCCAATACACTTCTCCCACTACTCCCAAACTCTCCTCCTATCTATAATCTCACCCCTCCTTCACAAGATGATTGGAGCAAATACTTCTTCCCCTTTGCAGCAAACACGCATAGCTTTGCAGATAATGGCAAGGTCAGCGTTTTACTGCAGCAAGTATTGCAAATCACGCTTTCAGACGTGAAATGGAGTAAATCCTGGGTAAACGCAGTACTCAAAGGCATTCGTGCCAGACGGAAGAAGGCACACGGGCTGAACAAGGCAGGTGGCGGCGGTTTGCGGCGCGATGAGATTGTCGCCGAGAAGGTCTGGAGGGAGAGTGAGCAGTTTCTACTATTGCTTGTGCAGTGGGTCGAAGATGGTGAGTAGCAAGACTTCTTGATCGATGAAAGACACTAATGGTTCCTGTTTGCTAGATGCCAACGTCCCTCCGCGCAAGCGCCCGGAGAGGGATGACCTGCTGGATGCTTCGGAGCCCTCGAGTAGCAGGAGGGGTTCGACGTCTGATCTTTCTTCGGCGCCGTCGGACTTGAACCCGGATTCGAGCGGTCTTGAGGTGCTAGAGGATGTGATTATGGAAGACTAAGATACCAGGTGGTGTTGATGGACCTTCAATATGTTGCCGAGCCTTTTGCCTTTCGCAATCATCTTATCTTTGGTGGTTGCACAGCCTGACAATTACTGCTGCCTAGCAAGGTCACTACTTATTTCTCGATGCCACACGAGTGTCTGTTTTCGAGAAAGCCGCGTAATTGGTGTAACTGGCCAGGCTGAAACCCAAAGCTCAGCCTCTTTTGTGTTCGGGCTGCCATACTTGCCGCGAATCTGGAAGCGTCGTACAGTCCAGCCGCACCGCTAGAGGTCAACTTGAAGATAAAGAAGCCATTGAATAGAGTGGATATTAGCGCTTCCATATGCTATAAATGGCGGAAGGAGATCGAACGTATTTTCAGAAACAGAATTTCAACCCTTGCCCTAAAGTGAAAAGACGTCTTTCATCAATCACTTTCAGCTCCGGCACTGAATGCCTACTCCGTTAAAGCCCTTGCATATTCTTCGCGCTAACGGCCAGCTGCGCGAAGACGTTGTTCTTGCACCTCGTAGCACGGCAGGAAACCCTAGCCATTTTTAAGGCTACATAGACTGTTGCAGTTGCACAGACATGCTGTGTATGTCTGCCCGACGATGCTGTCGGGTTGTTGAAAGTAGGGTATTTGTGGGAACGGCTGAGCTCTTAAATAATGAAGAGCCCGTACAATGGCAACTGGACACTTGTCAACCTTTCCAATTTCATCCACTTACGCACAAAACGCCATGCCAGCGGACCAGACATCTTTCGCCCGAAACCAGCCATTGGAACTTGACAGGTTGCCAGAACAAAATGTTGATTCGTCCACAATCTCGTTACTTGAGCGCCCAAATGAAGATAATTTGCAGACAAGAGCTTCAAGAGCAGGCTCGATCCGAACTTTTGGGGCTATTTTCCGCCCGGATGCATGGCTTTATGAGTTGGCTTCGTTAATATTGGCTTTCGCTTCGTTTACTGCTCTGGTGATCATTCTGTCCAAGTATGATGGAAAACAAAATCCTCACTGGAAAGCGGGAATGACTCTGAACGTCTTTGTATCAATCATTTCCATCATCTTCAGGATGAGCATCATGCTCCCGGTAGAGCAATGTATCAGCCAAGCCACTTGGATCTCTTTTGGCAAGGGACCTCGCCCACTCGAAGATGTCATACTCTACGATTCAGCGAGTCGAGGGCCGTTTGGTAGCTTGATGCTGCTTATTCGAATCAGATCGCGGTAAGTTGAGCCCAAAGAGAGATTCGAAGAATGAAGGACTAATAAGTATTGAGATGTAGCTTTTTTGCTTGCATTGGTGCTGCAATCACGATCATATCTCTTGGAACAGGTCCATTTTTCCAAAGGGCCGTCGAATATTCATCTCAGCCTGTGGTCGACTTAACCTCGACAGCTGCAGCAACGGCGGCACTGACGTGGAACGGAAGCTTGGGTGACTCTTCAAGGGGCAGCGGGGGGACAACTATGATGCGTAAGTCAGATGTCGTGGCAAAAATTCTTCTGCTCTCTTATAACAGCTTGCAAAGCTGATGTTTTCATTCTCTAGGACTGGCCTTACCACAAAATATTCGCAGTGCAATGTATAGCGGCCTGCTTTCTTCACCAATGGTATCATTACCCAAACCTCCGTATCTTTGTCCTAGTGGCAATTGTACTTGGGACCCCTTCGCGACCCTAGCCGTAGGGGCCCAGTGTGTTGATTTCGACTCTCACATTAGACTCGACTGCAGCAAAAATTTTGATGGACGGACTGGCTGCTCGTTCGTACCGTCTGCAGCTGGGGATGTCAATACCGCGAGTCTCTTTCCGTGGAGTGACTATCCAGAAGACCGCGTCATGGCCCTGAATTATGAAATGAATCTCTTTTCTCCTGAATTCGACTGGTCCCAATGGGAGCCGCTCAAGCCTGGAGACAAGAACGGAGTTATCTTTCTAGTTCAATGGATCAAAGCAACGGGCGGGTTATTCAACGGCGGAAGCGAAGGACAATCTTATATCACTCCAAACGTCACATTTGAGGCCAAAAGATGTGCTATCTATTTCGGTGTTCGAATCATTTCCGCAACGGTCACCAACGGCATCTATTCCGAGACCATAATCCGAGAAATCACTCATACCAATGTTACAAACACGGACGAGGACGACAACCGTGAACCCAGTCTCGAATTTTGCATTGACGGAGATGGGATACAGGAAACCCTTTCAGTGCCACAAATCAATCTCTTAATGTTCGATGGTGAGCTACAATCTATTTTCCCGGGTAACAATGTTACTGCCTTAGACGGTCGGAGAGTTGAAGGGCCGGACGTCTTAACTATGTTATATGGGGCGGATAACACTACTCAATCTTTCTCAAATATGGCTCACTACATAACCGTCGCCCTTCGCGCGAACGACTCCCTCCTCCTGCAGCAACAAACTGGGAATTTATCAGCAATCGCGCCCAGCCAAATGGTTAAAGGAACAGTATGGATTCAAGAGATATTCGTTACGGTGAAGTGGGAGTTCCTCGTTTTTCCGGCTGCCGTTCTTGTCATGTCCGGCGCCTTCCTGATCGCAACGATCATTAGGAGTCGACATAAGCGCGTTGGGCTTTGGAAATCTAACCCGCTCACTATGCTTTTGCATGCCGAGCGCTATGCGGAAGTTACTGGTGAGTGCGGTCCGATGAGCACAGCGGACGCGATACAGACCGCGGCAGCGAAGATGGAGGGTAGCATTGCGGTAAGGGAAAATGACGGCCATGTGGTGAGAATAGAAGCCAAAAAGGCACGATAGTCCTGCTTTTGGCAGGGATGTTCCTTTAAACAGACTTTAGATGTTGCCTATACTCATGATATAGAGTCATGGAAAAGAAGCGTCATGCTAGTCAGTATGCACAGACGACCCGATTTTTAAGACCACTGTACATACCTTGAACAATATAATTAATCTACAGTGGACTTCAGGTCCTTTCCTTCTACATCAAGTCATTCCCATGATGAAATGAAAATTCAGCGGGCATGAAATTGCAGACCTCGGCATGCACACCTGAACATTTTCTTATTTCGTCCGGTCCAGGGCAATCTTCGTATACAAGTTGCTGTGATATGATTCCTAAACATTGAGATGTGCAAGCCAACCGGAAATTAGCCGCTTAGTGTCTGTCGAGCTGAAGGATCAATACGCAAATCCGCATCATTGGTCAGCTCCCGGACGGAAGCGGGCGGACAAGTTTCAAAATCAATAAGCGGACTAACTACAAGATGAATAAAGATGACGTCACGCATTGCTTCGCAAATACCCATGCATTCAGAGTTCCCCTGGCAAGACAGTACACTGAGTTTCTCTCACGGAAGGATTACTATGTTCAGAAGATGTTTAGCCTTTGCGGTCTCCAGTATCTTAACAATGCCATATAGAAATGCGTGCTGTGGTTTCTACTCATGAAAAGTAGGAATAAAGACTACGGACACGGGAAAGTAGCTGAAGATCTACGAATTATTACCGAATCTTTCCAAATGTATCCCACTAAAAGACGATGAATCCTTCCAGACTCGGGAGACCGGTTTCCCGAGAGCCGCGCCCACATACCAACGGCTCAATGCCAGCACTCTTGCGCTGTGGCTTCCTGTTAGATGCTGGGCTCCCGCCCCACAGAAATTCGCCATCAACCCAAGTCCCACCAAACACCGTTCGGAACCTACGGCTCCCCCACGCTCCGGTGATAGAGGTTCGCGCAGATTCTCAAACCGTATAAAGGGCCAGGATGGCGTGCCTTGTAAAAACTACTCATCCGCAACTTATCTGAGAATCTCGGTATTTCTGCAACATGTCCATTCCCACCACCTACAAAGCGTTCAGGCGTACGACGGGCGAGCTTCCGCTGAAGATCGAACCCACGACTGAGACGCTTCCCAAGGAACTTGGCTCGAACGACGTCCTAATCAAGATCCATGCCGTTTCACTCAACTTTCGAGATGTGGCCATGCTCACCGGACGGTATCCGTTCGAGGTGCAAGAGAGGGAGATCCCCACATCTGACTGCGCGGCGGAAGTTATTGCCGTTGGATCTGCAGTGAAGGACTTCAAAGTCGGAGACCGGGTCGCGCCATCGTTCTTCAAGGACAACCTGACCGGAGAGGAGAAGGACAGTGAGATGCAGGCGTTGGGTGGGGAAGTCCCGGGCGTACTGCGTCAGTACGCTGTGTTCGAGGAGAAGTACTTGGTGCATTTGCCTAAGCATTTGAGCTGGGAAGAGGTTCGTTGAAGGTTTCTTTGGCCTTGCGGCTTTGCTGACGTGGACAGGCCTCGACTATTACTTGTGCTGGAGTCACGTCTTGGTCTGCGCTTAACCTCCCGGGCTCTGCGAACAAGGGCAACAGCGCGCTTCTCCAAGGTAATCCCGTGTTGCGTTCATTTTCAGCTATTACTTCGTTGACAGGATGTAGGTACTGGTGGAGTCAGCATGTTCAGCCTTCTTCTCTGCCTGGCCACAGGGATCAAGCCAATCATCACTTCGTCGGACGATGGGAAGCTTGAATCTATCAAGACATTGAGTCCCGAGGTCCAGACAATCAATTACACAAAGCATTCGGACTACGCGGCGGAGGCTATCAGTCTCACCGATGGAAAGGGCGTTGATATCATTGTTAACAACGTCGGTCCGTCCACCATCCCCGTTGACCTTGCATCTTTGCGCCGTAAGGGTGGTACCATCTCCCTCGTCGGTTTCCTGGCTGGATTAAAGGCGGAATGGGATCCGTTAGTCCTTCTTACTGTGATGATGAAGGGTGCCAAGATTCAGTATGTCATGGCAGTTTCAAATCTCTTCCTTTGGATGATGAGGCTAATATCCGTGCGTTCAAGGGGCATACAAGTTGGGTCGAAAGTGGACTTCCAGGCTCTTAACAACTTTCTGGAGGAGAAGAACGTCCGCCTTGACAGAATCATCGATCGCACCTTTGCTTTTGAAGATTCTCAGGAGGCCTTCGACTATCTGTACGCTGCGAAGCACCAGGGAAAGGTCGTCATCACGCTGTAGGACATCTGAGTTTCAGTTAGCGCAACTATATGCTTCGAACACTCTGATCTTGCCACTTTTCCAGGCCTGAGGCAAGTGCCGAGAGGTCTTCGCTCGCTTTATAAATTACTCCCCAAATGGTAGATGGCGAAAACTAAGAGCATTTGGCGATGCAAAGGTTGAGGTTCTTCCAATGGGTACTGGTTTCTCAGAGGCCTCTATCGCCGCAGGACTAAGAATATATTTAGGGACTTACACGGATTACAAAAGAACTGTCATACTTCCTAAATAATCGTACAGACAGCCCTATTCTCCACTGTCTCCATCACCCTACCCTCAGCACCTCACTCACAGCGCTCACAGAAACAGTCCGGACACCTTAAGCGCAAGAGGAAGAAGAGAAAAACAATATCTTTAATCATGGCACACCTATCTCATCACTACCTACTGCAGACCAAGCGGCAACTACGAACCCAACAACCGGGGCAAACACTCAGCATCAAACTATGACAGTACGGTAGATAGACGGAGGGACGGACGGATGAACAGAGGAAAGGAAAGCTAATCCGTTGGAGGTGGGTAGGATAGGATAAGCCGTACATGGGCCGCGCAATTAGCTTGGCAGCAGCAGATGCAGTGACAGTCTTCAACAGCAACAATGAGGACAAGGAAAAAGACAATTGACAAGGAAAGGCGACGGCGGGAGGGTAGGTGGGTGGGTGGGAGAAAGGAGGCAGGATAATGAAAAAGACAAAGCAAACAAGACGCATTACAAAGAGAGGTCCCTGCTAAGAGCAGCACAGCAGAAGTAGCATGAAGAACAAAAAAGCAGAAACGCTTGTTCTCTAAGATGTGTACGCGTATGTGTACGTATGAGGATGATGTGTGTGAACGCTTGCTACTCCCAGTCAGGGTCTGTCTTCGTCCTTATGCCGTAGTACGTTTCCGTGTGGGGTATCTGGTTCCAAAGAAGAGAGTTAAAGAAAGGAAATAGAGAAGAAATAAAGGAGATACAAAAGCCAAATGGCGTTGACCAAAAATCTCTTGCGTAAGAACGGAAAAAAAATCGTGATGCCTGTACAGAGTCCAAGCAAGAAAAAAAGTCTTTACACCAAGCCGAAGGGGGGAAAGAGATGGCCCAACCAAAGCTCCAAACTACAAAAGAAACAAAAAGAATTGCTGTGCCGGCTTTTTTCATCCGCCTCTACAGCTCTTCTTCATTCTGCTCTCTTCACGTCTGTCATCTCTTCCAAAACCTCGAGAAACTCCTAGTCTTCTCCTTGCCCATCTCAATCGGCATGCCATCCTTACCCAACTTGACGAACGGCATCGGTTTCTCGTCCATTGCCGGCGGGGGCCCGGAGTTCATCAGGAAGTCCGCCATCTCGCTCAACCCACCACGCTCCTCACGGTCCATACGGGCGTCTCTAGCCCCGGTCTGCCGCACGGTGCCACTCCGCTTGGTAAGGCCGCTAGCAAAACTGTTGGTTGAAGCAGAGGTGCCGAGACGAGCCTGGGCCTTGTTGTCGCTACCCGCGGTAATGGTCGTGGTGGTTGTGGTGGTCGGGAGGAGGCCGAGTCCTGCGGTGCTGACGGACGACCTCTTGCTGTGAGACGAGGCTGCACGGATACCGTTTGCAGATGCAGCGGTTGCGGAGTTGCCGCTCTTGATGGCCTTGAGGGTGGATTCGGAGAGGATGAATGGCTGGACTGGACCGCTGGACCCTGTGTGGGCGGGTGGCTCGCTTGAGAAGAAGTCTGCCAGGTCTGATGTGGCCGTCCTGCCCTTAGGCTTGGGAGCGCTTGTTGTTGTGTTGGAAGGAGCTATAGGCTTAACGGCGGAAGTGTTGCCTCCGCCTGCGCTGGATGGTGGGACTGTGTTCGTGAAAGGTCCATTGGTGCTACCAGGCAACGCAGTGAGCTCGTCGTCGTCCTCGGCCTCGAGCTCCGCTTCAAGATCATCATCATCAGGAATAGCGTAAGGATCGATGATGCGCTTCTTCGGCCTGTTCCTCACTATCATAGGGTGCGAGTCTGACAGGCTACCGCTCAGAGTGGATGGTTCACTGCTGTAAGCAGGTTGGACTGTTGACGAGTGGGGAAGCAGGCCACTGCGCGAGTTGGTCGTGTTCTGAGAATAGACGGATGGCGCAACGTGGCTCGAATACATCTCCAGCTGGTCTGAGTCCATCGTGTCGCGGAACGGCGCTACGGTACGCGGGATGCGATGATCCCCTCCTGGCGGGCCTTGACGGATCAGATCAATAAGGTCATTGTCGATATGGCTCGGTCCGGCGGGGCTGCGAGGCTCGAGATGTTTCTTGGCGGTTTTCTTGTTCATGCTGTTCCTCGCAGAAGAGGACGACCCTTCGCTCACTGAAGTCTTGGCAGAACGAGAGCCTGACTTTGAAAGAAATCCTTTGGAGCCGGTGGGAGTTGGGGTGGCAGACGCTCCATCCGACAAAGAGCGCGACGCCAGCGAAGTGTCGATTGGCGTAATATTTTTGGAGCCAGGGGTTGTGGACATGAGAAAATCGCGCAGATCAAAAGTGGGGTCGGTCTGCACTCTCGGCTCTCTGGGCAAGTATTTGCTCCGAGTGTAGAGGTTACCCACTTGGTTAATTTGACTTGGCCGCTGCGTTTTCTGCTCCCTCACCGCCTCGTCGGAAATTATGCTCTTTTGCCTGCTGCTGGATGACGCCTTCGACGACGAGTTTGAGCGCTGCGGTACCTGAGGAGAGCCAGATGGCGTTGTGACCACGCGCGGATGGACCGTGACTTGCGTGGCAGACCTCGAATGCCCAGGCTGCTGGTCTCGGGCCTCAGCTGCAGCTCTCTCAAGTCTTTCGCGCTCCCTACTTACCTCACGCATCCTCATCCTTTCAGGCGTGAGGGTGTAATAAACGGTGTCCGCTTGCGCAATCGCCGCATCGAAGTCACGAGCACGATCATCTTCCGAGAACCTTGAGGTAAGCGTGGGCCGCCGACTGGTGATGATTGGTATGCTTGACTCGGAGCCGCGGGAAGTGTGAAGAATGGAAGTTCCAGCTGATGAGATAGAGGACACTCGCTGCAGGGCTGCGCGATCTACGCCGTACTCAGCCGTTGCAGATCGACTGCGATTGTAGCTCCTCGAGCTTTCATGGGACTTCCGCGACGTGGAGCTGTCCCTAGTCTGCATGGACATGGCTGAAATTGACGGTGGCCCAACAGGAACCGTCTGCGATGCCTGAGTTGATACGGTTTGTGACCGAAAGCCGCGACTGGCCCGCACGTTGTTGTAGACTCCATTCTCGATTTCCAATACAGACTCCCTCAGCGGAGTCTGTTTGGATGAGGGTGAGCTGGGCCTGGAGTCTTCCTTTTCAGATTCTCTGGAAGATTCCTTGGAAAGCTCCTTCGAAGGCTCCTTGGTAGACTCCTTGGAAGACTCTTTAGAAGACTGCTTGGAGGCAGGAGCCTCGGTGGAAGCCGCGACGGTGTTTCTTGCAACAGGCGGAGATGCCGAAAGGCGACGGGCGTGCCTCTTATCCTTCCGCGCCCCGTCCTCTGTCTCCACACGGTGAGGCGAGGGAGGTGCTGGCTTGGCAACGTCTGAAGTCCTGGCCAGGCCAATAACGTCGGGCTCTGGCGTGGGTGCTGGCCTCTGTGCTCTAACGTCCTTTTCGGCCGATGTCGCTTTCTCAGCAGGCTTTCGCTGGATCTCAATTTTGCTCTCGATCATCTGTTTCGTCCTCCGGTTGGCTTCTGAATAAAGTTAGCATCATGAACGTTAGAACTTTATGTCAACTCGCTTAGACGTACCTGATGCCTCCGCGTCAGCAAGAATATCCCGCCCAATTTGAAGCGGTCTCGGTGAACGATCGCGCCGCATGGTCCTGGGCTTAACAGCAGGAGGCGGTGAGGCAGTTCCAGAAACAGAACCGGTCTCTGCAATCACAGATGACACATCTTCGCGGTCCCTTTCGTCCTCGACCTCGTGGTCCTTCTCCTCCTCAATGTCGGGCTCCTTCCTTTCTTTGACGTCGGGCTGCTTCTCCTCTTTGATGTCGCGCTCCTCCTCGGTGTCACGTTCCTTTTCTTCCTCGATATCATGAATTCGATTTCCTTCCATGATGTAATCCTCGTGTTCCTTGATGGACCCTTCAGGGGTCTTGAAGGGAGGAGTGCCGGTAGCGTCATGAGCGCCATGGGAGCCTTGCCTTTCGGCAGCCGCCTTGAGCGATGGCATCGAGTTGGAACGCGTGCGCAGTAAGTGGCGTCCTGAGCCGGGAGCTGCGAGCCAACTCATGGGGCGTTGCTTTGTCTTACGCACAGATAGCATGGAAGTGACTTTCTCTTCTTGCTCCTCCTCATCGTCATCGCCGTAACTCTTGGCAAGACCGGGGACTTCGATCTCAGCAATATCGTTGTCTCCGATTGGGAGCGGAATATTTGCGGCAATGATGCTTTCTGAATGCTCGACTTCGGGCACGTCTTCGAGTGCAGCTGCGCTAGGCGCATCATGCGCGTTTCCGGTGCTGTATCTGCGGTGACTGCTGTTGAAAGACGCGTTGCGGTAGAAAGATGAGCGCGCAGAGGCGGCGAGAGGCGTGATGGGAGCACGATTTGTCTTCTTCCATGTGCGCCAAAGGCGACCCAGGGCAGAGTTCAGCGCCACCTTCTCCATGTCAAACTCTTGCACAATGACGCGCTCCAAGTTCTCAAAGTCAGCTTGGCCGTTGGACTGCGGAAGTCCGTTCTTCTTCCGCTTGCCCCGCACGCGGTAGAACGCAGCCTGACCAGCTACGATAAGGGTCTGCTCGGCAATGTACTCGATGACAGAAGTAAGAAAGATGGCGGCTGCCCACGAGACCAGTCCCACGTCTCTGGCAGCCTCGTCGTCCTCCTCGGAAACGGCGAACGAGTCGTCCTCGGTGAGGAAGCGTTCCTCGTCCTCGTCTTCAAGCTCGCCCAGCCTGGTGTACACCATGATGCGCAGTCGTGTGCGCTTGAACACAGCCTCGAGGCTCCACTTCTCGCGCTGGCCGTTTGGAAATTCTTCATCCTCTTCCTCGCCAGCCAAAAGGCCCGAGAGCTCCTCGTCTGCGGCGCGAATGGCCTCGCGTGCGAGTCTCGGCTTCAGGACATCCTGGACGGCCGGACGAACGGCCGTCAGTGACGGCGATCGGGCGGTGGCCAGGACCGAGTAGAGGAGAGAGTCGAGGAAGCCATTGAGCAGGGCGAGGGCCTCCTCAGAGAAGCGGGCGCTCTCGGCGGGCACATTATCGGCCTCCTCAGGAGTCAATTCGTCGAGCAGGGTGGCATTCTGGTGGTCGGAGACGATCTGCGAGGCGGCGGAGACGGCGACGTAGGCGGGCGGCGGGGCGAGAGAGCTGGGGACGAAGACGGCGGCGACGGTGCTGGTGGAACCGGCGGTGGACTGGCGATCGCTGCTGATGCTGGGGGCGCGACTGGAGTGCGGCGAGGCGAGGGCGCCGTCGTCGTGCTGGCTCGGGCGGCGATTCATTCCGCAGGGCGTCGTGGAATGCGGCGCTCAAGGCGCGGGGCGAATTGGGGATATAAAAAGGCGGCGCCTGCGCGCAGTTAGCGCAGCCGGGGACGCGACGGGGGCGGACTCACCAATGGCAGCGCAGAGCCGGCAGGGCTGGGGGCTGCCGGCGAGGCGTGGTCGCACGGCGAGCTCGAGTGCGGTGGCCAGGGGCGGCGGAACGAGCGAACGAAGGAAGGGAAGGGAGCGAGCGGCGGAGTCTGGCGCAGCTAGCCAGGCATGGGCTGCGGCTGGACAATGGGCAGCCGGCAGGCGTGCTGCAGCGCTGGCACTCGGGGCGTGAGAGGAGCGAGAGGACTCGGGGGCACAAGGTCGGGCCTCTGCTCGAGGGGACCAGGACGCAGCGGCTACCCCCGCGTCGATCCGCAATCAGGGCAGGGCGGACGGCTCGAAGCAGCAGCGCAGAGGTCGCGCGCCGGCCTCCTGAGCTGCCCGCGGCGCGGCACAGCAGGCCCCATCAACCCGCGACAGACCGCCCCGGCCGCGCTCCACGGCCGCTGAAACTCTGCTGCTGCTGCATGGCATCGCCCGCGCCCCACGCCGCACCGCCGTCCCTGTCCCCGCGCGCGACACGGCTGAGGGCGCGCGAGTGCGGAACCGAGGGCGCAGCGAATCGCGGCGCGCGCCCACGCAAGGTCCAGCCCGTTTGCAGCGCGCCCTCCCATCCGCCCAGGCCCAGATCGACGCGTCGGGAGATCTTCGTCCTGCCAGTCGCGTTCGATCTGGTCCTGCGTCGCCGCCCGCGCCCGCGTCAGGGGCACCGACACCGCCCGCCGAGCCACACTGCCGCCGTCCACCGTGCCTGATGCCATCTGCCTCTCTACCGATCAGCGCGCGCTGCGCTGCATGGGCTGCTGCCGAGCGCTGCCTCTGGAGGCTGCGGTTGCCTCCCCACGTGGCGCTCGTCAGGCTGCAGGCAGGAGCTTCTTCACGCTCGAACACGCAAGCCACCGGCGTCACGACTGATCCGCTTCCCACGTGGCAGACAGACAACTCCAAGACGCACCGCGCCACCACGGCGAGCTTCGCCACTCGACGGGCGACGGTGGCCGCCGGTCAAGCAATATACGAGGGCCGCCGATCGCCCAAGGGCCCGTTCAAGAAGCTCGCATCGATGCTTAGTGCCTCAGGTTGCATGAACTGAAACACGCGTCTATTGCCTATACCGGCGTGCCGCCATCCCCCCGGCGCCCCTCCGGCTGCTTGAGACACGCACCCAAGTCACGCCCATTGATTCTCCACAAACGCTGCCTCTTCCGTCGACAAGCCCCACTTGCCGAGCCTGACCTTCCTACAACGTGAACCACGCCTCCGGTAGCTTTGCTTGCCGCGAGGACAGAGGCTTTCTTGCCTGCGTTTGCAAAGTTTCCTGTCTGCATGCAACGCTAAATCTGTCCCGCGAGCCTCTTCTTCGGGTCGATCTCACCTGTTCATCGTGCGATACCTGCGCAGCACCTACTCATCATGCCTGGAGACAAGCCACGTGATGTCGCGTTTTCGCGATGTGAGCCGCACATTGCTTTTCCCCCCGCTGTCGTCATCGCCGAAAAAGAAAGCACCGGCCTGCCACAGTCGTCGTTTCGATTAAAATCTGACCTGCCTCACCTCCATGTTTCTATTTTCGGCCCAGCACGAGGTATATGGTCTGGGCAGGCCTTAGCGTGGAGTATTATAAGCTATGGGGCTCCTGCCCCCTCAATCTCCGACTCATCGACATCGTCCCCATTCCCGCCGGCAAAAGCTGAGTTTGTGATGCACTAACCAGATCTCTCCGGTGCGGCGACCAAACGTGTTGCCCCTGCACCCTATATCGCATCTGTTAACCATACGCCAGTGCGATAAGACCAATCCATTCCTTTACTGTACCATAACCTCTCGGGATCGCACACCGTTGGATGTGCAACGATGCACACCGAAGTGGAAGATGATCTGCGAGCCGATTGCGGAGTTCGACGTTCGGCGCCGTTGTGTGTAATCCACGAAACCCAACCAACGGGATGGGCGGAATTGATGGGGATCAACAGTTGCACGACGGGCGTTACAAGGACTGAACTTAACTAACACGCTCGTCAGCTCCCTACGCAATGCGGAAATGGCGCCGGTGCAGATCTGCATACAGAGTTATCTTTAACCTGCACCATCTCTGGCGCCAAACCTAGCCACAATTTCGCACAGCCGCAAATTCCGGCTATATTGCAGCAGTACGCACTAAATTGTCCTGCTTGCCTCACAGCATGATGGTCGCACAACGCTCGCACTGAAGAGAAAATTGTTACGCACCATGGTCTTTCTACATCAGATGGATTTGCGCACTCCTCACCTTCATCGATGATCGCAGGCAGACGACATGGCTGAGATCTGGCCTGCAACATCTCTCACTTACCTCCAGCTCTCCGTATCCACCATCGCCCGTATCTGCGCACTCAACAAGGTTTACGGGATCGTAGATTGCTCGACATTTATGACTGCTACACAATTTGCTAACCTTTCGCGTGTTTGATCGTCGCCATCATTCCAGCGAGGAGCATCAATCAGTCATTGATCCTTGTTAGTCAAGTGGTGAGATTGGCGACGCTCCTTTGACCGTCTGGACTGGACTGGCTTCGATCGTCTTGCGCATGCTGCCCAAGTGACCCCCCCCCCCCGGCTCTACATCAATTTTCTGTGCTTTGGGATCGAAAAGAAATATTCTCGTGCGAACCTAGATGTGAGGACTACGAAGATTCGTTCTCGGACGAACAAAGATTGATGTTACATTTTTCAAGATTCTCGTCTCCTCCAACCCTCTTCCATTGCAATGGTCCGTTGTGATCAAAAATTCCTTCTCGATTTCGTTTTTTTCGTACCTACATAGGCCTCCCCTTCCATGTTTGTTCTCTTGTATACTGCTACCCGCCGTCCCGTTCCTTCCCAGTGCCGTCCTATCGTTCTATCGTCAATCCATTATACCCGCTATTGTTAATGAACAATTCACATTCCCCTTTGTAATTTGAACAAATAACCCACCGCACGCATATTTTCTTTTGTTCCTCGACAAAGTCTTTGTTTGCTTCTCTACCCAAACATGTCATTCATTGGCCTTAGTCCATCCGACCAGTCTTCGAACAATGCATTCAAAAGAACTGCACGAGCAATTAAAACCACGCCTCCCCATTGTCAAAAATGATTCGACCCCCCTCCTCTTTTCCGCTCACCCTCATCACGGTAGGCTTTTCTGCCCTACTGCAGCTGACCACCACCGCCAAGCCCATACTCATCATCCGATCTCAATAGTTGGGCTTTTAAAGTAGTCCAGCTTCAACTGCCTTCTTCGGGAGACAGCAGATCGGTGAGAGATGAGCACGTTTTTCCAAACGTTTATACAACTAGCAAGTATAACGGCGGTACCCAGTTGCAGCAGCAGGAGAAAAGCCCACCACCACACCCACCCCTCTCACATCACCAAACCCTCATCTTTCACCGAACCCACCTTCTAGACTACCAGCAGCAGCAGAAGAAGAAAAAGAAGAAGAAGAAGAACCTCCCCACTCCACCAGAACGAGAAACCCCCCCGGTCCTAACCCCCCACACACCCCCACCCCCCACCACCAACCCCCCAAAACCCCCCCAAAATGTGCCAACTAGAATCCCTCTTCCACCTCCCCTGCTCCCACTGGTCCCCCCGCCCCCGCTTCCTCGGCGACCCCTGCATCCGAGCCCGCCGCGCCTCCTGCACAACCACCACAACCACAACCACCACCACCACCACCACTGCTTCTTCCCCCAAACCCGAGTCCTACGACACCCCCCTCCTCCTCGGCCCTCTCATCCCCTGCGACTTCCCCACCCAAATGGGCGTCGTGTCCGTTGGTACCGAGTGCGCTGATTGCTGTGCACGGCGACGGCGATGGCGGCGGAGGGATAGTGGGGTGGAGTGCGATGGTGGGAGGAGGGGGAGTGCGAGTAGTGCGAGCAGCGCCACCACCGTTAGCAGTAGGAGTAGTGGTAGTGGTAGTGGTAGTGGTGGATTTGCGTCCACGGCGGGCCCTTGGCGGCCTTTTGCTGGGTTGAGTGATGGGGCGTGGGAGGAGTTGGTGAGGGTGAGGGGGAGGGGGAAGGAGAAGAGGAGGGTGGGGTTGGCTGGTAAGTTTGCTGATTATTCGGTTGGTGATGATGAGGATGATGATGATGTGTGAAAGGGGGTGGTTGTTGGCTAATTTGTATGTTGATGGTTGTTCTGGTGGGTAGGCGGTGGTTGTGGATGGGGTTCAGACATGGTGGGTATATGGTCGAGGAGGAAGTGGTGGGGAAGGAAAGGATGAGGCGTTCGGGTCACGGTGGAAATGTGGGTACGGTCTGTCGGTGCGCTGTTGCCGGTGACGCGGGTGCTGGTCACTTGAGTGTGGATGATAGCGGTTGTGGCAGATTTGTGATGATGGTAATGACTTTGATGGAGGAACGTTGTGTTTGGCATAGCGATTGCTATTATTTCCAGAACTGGAGTTACCTCTGGCATTCAGGCTGGCTTTGGCGCCTGAGAGTGGCCATGGATATTTCAGGAACAGAAAAAATGTTCGCACAGATTATTTTGTCTAATGGGGTATGGAGTGTTCAACGTATTGCATTCATGATAAGACCGACTTCGAAGTCGAGATAAGCACCCACTTACCGTGATAGGCTCTATTAGCGAGTTGACGTTCATCGTGGGTGTAGTCAGGAACCGTCCGGAAAGCTCAGATACTACTGGAAAGGTGGTCAATCAGATCGAGTCAAGCCAGCAGCAGCAGCAGCCCGCAAAGGTATATATATGGAAAGAGAGGCAGTGCTCTGTCCCCACCTTGGCGCTCCGAGTCCGGACAGCTCGACCGAAGTCGGTGTGCTTCAGCTGTCCATCCGGGTGCTGTGAATCCGCGCGAGGCTGACAAGCTGTTCCCGGGACCAGCGAAGGTCATTCCATCCACTTGGGGGGTAGATGGAGATTGTATACGGAAAGCAGTTGGTCGGCGGCGCTTCCGTCCACCGCGACGACACGAAGCACGGGTGAGGACTGGATGCAAGATATCATGGGCAAGCTTATCGCTCGCCGCACAAAGATCAGGCTTTTACCCTGTCCAACGTGTCGAGCCCCGAGCTGAAAGAAGTCTAGACTCCAGAAGACAGAAGGCATCCGGAATGGATCGCCCCAGTGCCGGGAGCGGACCGCCGGGAAGACCGGATCCCCGGGGATGCCAGGCTGGAGCTAGTCGGGCTGGGCCGCTTGGTGTTTGCAAGTGACGGGACGGAAGGGCTGGGGCTGTCGTTCGGGTGGCAGGTAGCGTGCGCTGGGCTGTTAATTGTCGCATTGGCGCGAACCACGACGTCGCGAGCGACGGACATGACTCCAGCTTCCAGATTTGCGAGGCGGGATTTTCGTGGTGGGCAGAGGCCCAGCGCCGCGCCCAGGGCGGCACCCCTGAGCAGCTGCAGCGCGGGAGCAGCGACATCGCGCCATCTTCTCCACAGCGCGTCCCCGAGCGCGTCGCAGGGGCTTAGCGAGCGGGAGCGGAGCAGGGCGGCTGCCCAGAGCGCTGAGGCTGATGTGCTTTCCCCAATCCGCTGGCGCAGACGAAAATCCGGAGTACAGATGGAGCGGGAGTTTACGGGAGGCCTCGTGGCTGGGGCGTGTGGAGTGGCGGGCAGTCCCGGGCGGTTTTCGCGTCTGTGCGGGCGCCCGTCGAACTTCTGGAACGCGGCCCTATCCATGGAAACCGCCTTTAACGCGCGGTGGCACTCGCCGGCCACCCATGAAAACCGCGCGTAAAAACAACGACGCGGCCGGTTGATCTTAGTCGTCGCCGAGCACCAGGGCGGCGGCGCCTCGGGAAAAAGGAGGGCAGCGCTCGGCCGGTCAGGCGTTAAAGGGCTGGCTCAGCTATTCTTAGCCGCAGCGCGGCGCACGCGACCCCTATTCGCGGCGCAACAGGCAAGGGGTGCGTAACAGCAACGCCCGTCAGGCGACTGGCGGCTCTGGCGGCGGACAAAGCGCCGTGGTTGCGGACAGGAATAGAGGAGGGCGTTCGAATACGGACGGCGCAGTGTGGGTTCGGGAGAGTGAGCATCACCGCCGATCTTCCCGAACCGCGTTTAGCCGGCCGCGCTGCCGTTTTGTCTGGGTTTTCTTTGTCATCGCTGGCCGGCGGGCCAATGGGGCGCCGCGATAAGGCGACAGACCCTGAGCGTGGCCGGCAGCCAGCCGCGCGCGGGTGCGCGTTGGGGGTGTGCTTGCCGAAGTCGCTGCGCCGCGGAGGCAGCGGCGGGCTCGTGCGGCTGCTGCGGCGACGGCGAGCGGTTGACGTCGGGCGTCGTCTGGCGGCGTGGCGGCGGGAGCTGTGGGCGCTGGCGATGGCGGAGCAGCGCTGCGAGCGTCGGCCGTTCTTTCGCCGTCCGCGTGGGGTCTGGCGCATGGGAAAGCAAAATCGCTGCGCACGCCCGCCACGCATCCTGGTCGCTTGGCTGCGACGGCCAATCTTCTGCGGGGTACGTCGCGGCGCTGTAAAAAGCCGCATCGTCACCCGCCGCGGCGATGGGGGCGCGCGGGAACAAGATGCCTCTTCGCGCCTCGCGCTCCTGCGGCGCCGCCGTTGCGCAGGGCTGCCCATCTGGCGGTCCTGCTCCTGAGAATCGGTGAATGGCTCGCGGCGGCGCGCAGCAGCACGGCCGCAGAACGTGCTGCAGGTCCCCCGTCCGCGAGTCCGGCGCGGCGGATTCGTCGTCGCCGCATCCTTGCGCACCGCACCGCAGCGGTCAGCAAGCTCAAACGCGCAGACAAAGGCCGCAGACGCGGCGGCGGGGCGCCAGGCCGGCGGCAGTGGGTAGCCGTAGGGCGCGCAGAGATAGCGGAACGCGCGCACGCGATATCGTCGTCAAAGACAAAATAGTGATTGGCTGGGGGCCGTGCCTGGCCGGGCGGTGGCTCGAGTGGACTGGATCGATGTCAAGGCCTGGGCTAGGATTGTGCTGCTGCGTGGAGCCCATGGATGCGCGCCGTGGGCACTGCCCGTGTGGGCGCAACGCGGCGTCAGGGCAGGAAACCCTGACGCCGCTCGCGCTGCCTTTTAAACATCCGGCCCGCCGCCGCCCTCAGCGCTCTTGCTCCCACCAACCCTCCCCTTCTCCTCTCGTGCCGGCCGCTGCCCCAGCAGTCTCCTGCTCCCGCCCTGTGCTCCGTTTTCAGCTTGCCCATTGAGCCAGCACCCCGCACATCCAGTCACCATGGTGCGTCCCGCCGCCTTTGTTGCTGCCATCCCAGCCCAACTAACCCAGCCCAGGCCGACTCGACAATTGTCTCCAACACCGCCAACGTAAGCACCCCGCCTGGTGTTGCTGCGCACGCGCGCTGACCGCAGCACAGCTTGAGAAGTACCTCAGGTTGCCCCAGAAGGGCTCCGTCATCGCCGAGTACGTCTGGATTGACGGCGCCAACGGCGTCCGCTCCAAGTGCAGGGTGAGTCACACTCCGATTCTGCCATGTCCCGCCCCCAGCAGCGCGCCGCGCCACGGCCGCATATGCGGTGCGACGCCGGCGCCGGCTGCTGGTGTTGAGCAGCCACTGTGTTGCGCCGCCGCTTATCTCGGCGCTGCCGCGCGATAAGACGGCGCCACTTTCCCGCTGACCCGCGCCTCATTGGAGTCGCGAGGATCGGGATCGTGCGCCAACACCCCACCCCTCGATCCCGTCCTGTTCGTCGCATCCCGGAACCCACGCTGATCACCCCTCCGCAGACTCTCAAGAGCAAGCCCAGCAAGGTCTCGGATCTGCCCGAGTGGAACTTCGACGGCTCGTCGACCGGTCAGGCCCCCGGCGACAACTCCGATGTCTACCTCCGCCCCGTCGCCTTCTACCCCGACCCCTTCCGTCTCGGTGACAATGTCCTCGTCATGTGCGAGACCTGGGGTTCCGATGGCAAGCCCAACGCCTACAACTTCCGCCACGACGCCGCCGTCGTGATCGAGGCGCACAAGGAGCACGAGTTCTGGTTCGGTCTGGAGCAGGAGTACACCCTCCTCGACATTAACGGCTGGCCCTACGGCTGGCCCAAGGGCGGCTTCCCCGGCCCCCAGGGCCCCTACTACTGCGGTGTTGGCACCGGCAAGGTCTTCTGCAGAGACATCGTCGAGGCTCACTACAAGGCCTGCTTGTACGCGGGCATCAACATCTCCGGCACCAACGCCGAGGTCATGCCGGCCCAATGGGAGTACCAGGTCGGTCCTTGCACCGGCATCGACAGTACGTAATACCCCATCCGAATATTCTCCTTTTTGCCACTAACGCTCCCGAACAGTGGGCGACGAGCTCTGGATGTCCAGGTTCATCCTCCACCGTGTCGCTGAGGAGTTCGGCGCCAAGGTCACCTTCAACCCCAAGCCCATCCCCGGCGACTGGAACGGCGCCGGTCTGCACACCAACGTCTCCACCAAGGAGATCCGCGCCGAGGGCGGCATGAAGCACATCGAGGCTGCCATGGAGAAGCTCGCTCTGAGGCAGAAGGAGCACATGGCCGTCTACGGCGAGGACAACCAGCTCCGCATGACGGGCAAGCACGAGACTTCCTCGTACGACAAGTTCACCTGGGGTGTCGCCAACCGTGGCTCCTCGGTCCGTGTCCCTCGCTCCGTCGCTGCTGAGGGCAAGGGCTACTTCGAGGACCGTCGCCCCGCCTCCAACGCCGACCCCTACCAGGTCACCGGTATCATGGTCGAGACCCTTTGCGGCATGGTCGAGGGTGCCGACATGACCAAGAAGGCCCTGGAGACCGCCGAGCTCGAGGCTAAGAAGGCGTAAACACGTCCTTTGCTTAGATGTTACTAGACGGTTCAGACTTGGAGTTGGCTTGCTTTCCCCTTTTTGAATATTCGGAGCGGGGATGATTTAACAGGATAATGGTCCCGCTTGCAGTCGGCGACGCTGGACATGAGGAAGAAAAAACACCCTAGATGTTGTGATGTCCACCACGGCCCCATCACACCCCGAACAGATCACAACCAAATAATGTGCTTGCAATAGTACCAACACGATTCCCCCATCACGATTGTTCTGTATTCGTAGAAATTTCACTGCGAGAAATCAAGATTTCTCTTTTTTCTGGTTCATAACTCTTCCACTTGCTATGCACGATGTGACGATGCGTCTGGCGATGAGATGAGATCGCGGCACTCTCGGCTAGGGAAGATTGCGGGGGAGAAAAGTGACGTAAGATCACACCGGTTGGTGTTGTTTTCCTCCAACCCCTACTAGTACAAACGAAACAGGTACACGACAAACACACCACACGTCAACGGCGTCAAGAAACGCGCTAAAGCTATGCTGCTTGCTTGCTTGCTCTTATCTTCCAGGAATCTTCCATGAAAACGACCCGTCCATCGAGATCTAGATCTCTCTCTCTCCCCCTCTATCTCTCTCACCTCGGTCAATGCTGGAAGCCTTGCATGATGTACGTAGGTACGTACGTGCGCAGGTATGTATGTGACTGGAGGCGCTGGGGCTAGTCTGGAGCCTTGCATTATGACATAGCTTCGCGGCTAGTACGTAAATCTGCGCGGGAGTTTGTGTCGCGGGGGGAGACGCGGATCAGTCCGGCCGCCGCGGGACGGGGCTAAGGGGAGGGAGGGAAGTACATGTCCTGTGGAGGGATGACGTAAGGAATCTCTGCGGTTCCTCGTGGGGGATGTGATGTGGGGTATACTGGGTAGAGGCAGGTAGGCGGCTGGGGTTCGTCACGCGACAGGTCAACCGAGAGAGAAGCGAAATAGGTAGTTTATTTATTTCAGGGTGGGCGGGAAAAAAATTCATACGGCCTGATACCTATGAATTGGCAGAAAAAGTGCGTAAAAGAGCTACGTGCTACTCTTTCGAAGAGAGTCATTCAAGAAGATAGTTATGCCCATTAGCCATCCTAAAAAAACGCCCGTTGTGTGCGTAGCTGGCTGCCCCTACCTGGGGGCGCGCTCTGCTTGTTCTGCACGTGGTCAAACACGCGCCTTTTTCCCAGTTCCCGAGGTCCGAGTAGTAGTCCACATGTATCCAACCCGGTCCGTTTCTTTTACCGCAACGCCATGTAATCCCGTCTCCTTCTTGCATGTGGGAAGTTTTATTAAAACGCCTGGTCTTTCTTGGGAAAACGACAGAGAGAGGGGGGGAAAATGATGGAGGAAAGTTGCTCGCTGTAATGTACACGTGTGAAGAAGTATTGGTGTTTGAAAGCTCTGTACAACTGCAATCGGATTGTTCTCCGCTTAGGAATGTGCATGTCGTGCGCTGTAGTCGTCTGGTGACCGGGTGTGTTGAGCGCGTGCGTGGATCGATCTGGGTCTCGGGAGCTTCGCCGGGCCGCACCGTTAATGCTGCGTCCTGGGCGGCGCTAACGTAAAAGATGAGGATCAAGAAGCAGACGTCGGAGGGCTCCGCAGCAGTAGTTGAGCTGCGTCACCCGTGCCCTGTTGTTGCGGTCCGAGCGCCTTCTCGCAACGCGTCCGCCATATCGTCGTCATCCGCTCTCCCAACCGAAATTCCGCTGACGTTTCCTCTCCGTGCGAGGCATGAACGCCGCGCCTATTGGGCGTGGTTCTCGTGCCTGACGAGATTTCCCGTCGAGCTACTCGCACTGACAGTGTTCGGCTGTATGCCTCCCTCACTACCCGTTCGCAGCGTGTCGTGGTAATCGGGCGGCTTGTTGCCTTGCGTATCTCTCGACAGCGTCCTCATCGGAATGGCCAGGCCGGGGTCGCCATAGAAACCTCCCGGGGGCGGCGGTGCACCTCCAGGCACGGGCATGACGGCAGGCACGCCGCCCGCAGCAGGATACGGCGCGGTTGCACCCGGCGGCGGCTGCTGGTAGTACGGCGGCGGCGCTTCGCCGCGCTCGTTGAGGCCCTCCTCCGCCCGCGCGTAACCAGCGCCGACGGGCGGCTGCTGGTGCGGCGCGCCCCAACGGGTGCCGTGGATCCAGCGGTTGGGACCGCCGGCTTGGCCGCCGTTGATGTCCTGCGCCAGCGCGCTCTGGCTGAAGTTGCGCATCATCTCTTTTCTGCGCTTCTTGCGGCGGTGTAGCAGAAAAAGCGCGATGACGAGGAGGATGACGGCGATGGCGATGAAGAGGAAGTACAGGTTTAGGAGGCCGTCGCGGCTCAGCGAGCCCATGCTGGTGCTACTACTGGTGGGGGTGCTGCTGCTGCCATTGCTGGTCGCGGTGGGGGAGGCGCTGGTGGAGCTTTGCGGTGGCGGGTTGGAGCTGTCGGTTCGGCCGTTGTCGGGTGGGTTCAATTGCTGCGGGAAGGCCGGCGCTGGTAGGAGGAACCAGAGAAAGAGGAGAGGGCCCGGGGACAGGTGGTGGGCTTGTCGCAACCGACTGCAGTGGCAGCTGGGCTGACGGGGCGCATGGGCGGTCATGGTGTCATCGCAGTAGTGGCGGGTCCCGCTACTTCCGAAGCTTCAATTGGTAGGTAGGGTGACTTGGAGCGAGAGAGTGAGAACGGGAAAGGGACAAAGGCGCGAGTGGTTTAGGAGAAAAGGCAGGCAAGGTAGGGTGGTAAAGTTGAGACAAGGCGACCCGAAATAGAGGGCGGATCGCTGCGGAAAGCAAGGGAGGGTCTGGGGTGTGTCTGGCTGCCGGCGCCGCTGCTGCTGACCTCAGAACGCTTGTTTAGCAGCAGGCGTTGCGCGGTGGAGCGGCGGGCGCGTGGGCGCGCATCTTATTGCGCGGGCGGCAGACGGGCGACACGCGGCTGGGCGATTCGGATCGTCGGGCGCGCAGGCGCAGGCTGGGATGGGGAGAGATTGCTCTGCCCACCGCGCGTCGTTGTTTGACGCAAATAATGGTGGCTGAGGGCTGGCCGGCCACCGGGTACCCGCTGTTTCCTGCCGATGAGGTCAGCACGCCTGCCGCAACAGCAGCGCCTGTGCTCTTTCTCTCTCGCCTTCGCTGCCGCTGGAAAGTCGTCGCGGGTTGCACGGCGGCTCGCGCACGACACCGGGTCGCAGCCGTTGCGTGAGACGTCGCCTTGGCCTCCGCAGCCTCTTCCGCCTGCGCCTGCCGCCACCCACGTCCCCACTGCCACCGTGCCACCCTCTCCGCTCCGCAACGCCCTCCGATCCTGCCCTTCTTGTCCGCGAGAAGCTCGCCAAGCTCCGCGCCGCCCTGTCCGTCGCGCGACCCCTTCCCTCCGCCGCCTCCCCGGCCCTCTGTTCCCGGGCACGTCTGATCAAGCACGCACATCATGCCCAGAGCTTTGCGAGGTGAGCGCGGTGCCCTTGTGTGCTGTGACTGACTTGTCGCCTGCTCATGCCATCTCGCCCCCCAGGGATCCTGGTTCAGTGCGACGAGTCGATCAAGACTATCATCGTCAAGATCGACTCCGAGCAACACAACGAGTTCATCATTGAGGATCTCGACGACGAGACGCTTGTTGTCAAGGCCGAGAAGCTGCCCGAGCTGAAACGCAGACTGAATGAGGTGCGTTATCTGCAGCATGCGCGAGATGTGTGACTTTGGCGTTGACAGCAGCAGGTCTTGAAGGATGCCGTGGGAATCCCTCCGGAGGCTGCAAATATGGATTAGCCGTTCGCGCGTGTTTACAGCATGGCCAGCATTGGCATCAGAACACAGATTTAGCACGTTCTGCAAGAGATATCATCATTGGCTCGTTCTCGCGACTCCACGACTCCCACCGACCAACGTCAACTTTTTCCCCACCCGCAGCCTAGTCCTAAGCAAACACGCTAAAGATCGATACCGCCTAGCTTTGCTCTGCCCCTGGCGTCTCCGGCACCCACTCGACACGGTGCTTCACATACAGCTCAGCGG
The DNA here is from genome assembly GCA_037356115.1 of Neofusicoccum sp. Z2. NCBI lineage: Eukaryota > Fungi > Ascomycota > Dothideomycetes > Botryosphaeriales > Botryosphaeriaceae > Neofusicoccum > Neofusicoccum sp. Z2. The sequence goes on from JBAWJY010000008.1 coordinate 651,917, forward strand.
TCGGCTTGGCTTGGTTGAGCGCATCGTAATCGTCCAGAATCCCGACCTTGATGATCTTCTTATCCGGGAACCGCCCGCCATCGCGCCAGAGGGTCGAGCCGCAGTCTCCGCAGAAGTGGCTGGTGATGGTGTTGCCGCTGTCGCCCGTCTTGGAAATGGACTTGGGAGTGCCCTGCAGGAGCTTGAAGCCCTCCTCTGGAACCACGAGGTTGGTGCTGTAGGTGCTGCCGCTGATCTTGCGGCAGTCGAGGCAGTGGCACGTTGCCTGCGGGCATCCTTGAGCACGGAGTCCTGGAGTGGGGGGCTGGAGCATGACACACCTTCAGGGCTGGCTCGCCGCTGTAAGAAATGCGGACATTGCCGCAGAAGCAGCTTCCGGTAGACATGTTGACGAATTGGCCTGGAATTGAATTGCGAAGTTGTGTTGTCGAAGTGTGCTTTGGATTCTTCAGACGTGAAGAAGCAGGCGCGGGGCAGTTTTATATGCTTCGCCTTTAGTGGAACAGTTCAAGCTATTTCAAATTGTTTGCATGAATGGAGCTGCAGTCAGCTGAGCAGAAAGCGGACCGCAAGCCACTTACAGCAACTGCATCACCTACCCGGTTACCTAGGAAGTTTTTGGAATCTTCTGCTTATCTAACCGTTGCGGGCCTCCTCTCATCCTTGATGATCTTGGACACGTTGGGAGCGCCCGAGGCTAGAGGCAGAGGAAGTGCGGGGAACATCAGCGTCTGGTTGCGGAACCCAAACCGTCCGAGACAAGTGTGAGGGAGTGAAGCCAGCGCTAGCTTCGCAATCATTGTTCTTACGGAGGCTATGTAAGCGGATGACAACGCGCGAGTCGGATGGTCTTCTAGATTTGGCAGTAGATGATTCGGAATCGCGGCCAATCAAGGCCTGCAGACGCGCTCAAGGGTCGGCGCGGGGAATGAGCAGCAACGTGTATACAGCAGCTTCTCTCCCGATGCAGCTCCTAAGGAATGGAGTTGTGTGGCCATGATGAATGGCGCCCCGAGCAGGTGCGGTTGCGTCGCGCGGTCGGCGGGTGGCTGCGATTGTGCGTCGCCCGCCGGAAGCGGTGCAGCGGCATGACGGCGCATCGCAGGCGACCGCCGCCCGCAGCTCCGCAGGCGGCGCTCCAAAAGTCTTCGGCGGCGAAGGCGTCGCGCAGACTTAACGCCCAGACTGCGACCCTTCCCGAACGGGGCTCCTTGGGCGCGCCGTGATTGGCCCGCTTGGCGAAACTCGCGTCCAAGCGTCAGCACACACGCCGACAACTTCAGATCATTTATCGCGGAGCTCGACACCACCTGCAGCGAACTTCGACAATCCCACCACCAACAGACACCATGGCCGAACAACTTGTGCTGCGGGGCACCCTTGAGGGCCACAACGGATGGGTTACTTCGCTGGCCACGTCCCTGGAGAAGTGAGTCTGGAATGGCCGCAGCTGCGCGCGACCCTGCGCAGAGAACGAGAGGCTAATCCGCTGCTGCTCAGCCCGAACATGCTCCTGTCGGGCTCCCGCGACAAGACGCTCATCATCTGGAACCTCACCCGCGATGAGCAGCAGTACGGCTACCCCAAGCGCAGCCTCCACGGCCACTCCCACATCGTCTCGGACTGCGTACGTTCCGCCGCGCCCCACGAACAATCCGCGAAGTTGCGAAATTCGGCGCTAACACGGGCTGTTGCAGGTTATCTCCTCCGACGGTGCCTACGCCCTCTCCTCGTCCTGGGACAAGACCCTCCGCCTGTGGGAGCTGTCCACCGGTGTGACCACCCGCCGCTTCGTCGGCCACACCAACGACGTCCTCTCCGTCTCTTTCTCCGCCGACAACCGTCAGATCGTCTCCGGCTCGCGCGACAGGTCCATCAAGCTCTGGAACACCCTCGGTGACTGCAAGTACACCATCACCGACAAGGGCCACACCGAGTGGGTCTCTTGCGTCAGGTTCTCCCCCAACCCCCAGAACCCCGTCATCGTCTCCGCTGGTTGGGACAAGTTCGTCAAGGTGGGTGCAAAATTCCTGGCGCGCGTTTCCCCCGGGTCTTGACATGATGCTATGCATTCTTAAAGTATTTGCTACTTCAGAGCCTTTTGGCGATGAGACAACCATTCACCAAAGCACTGATCCAAAAACCCCTTTTCTCCGCTTTTCAGCAGCGCCAGAACTTGTCCAATGCGCGCAGAAGCTAACAGCGAACGTAGGTTTGGGAGCTCGCCTCTTGCCGCATCCAGACCGACCACATCGGCCACACCGGCTACATCAACACCGTCACCATCTCCCCCGATGGTTCCCTCTGCGCCTCCGGTGGTAAGGACGGTACCACCATGCTCTGGGACCTGAACGAGTCCAAGCACCTCTACTCCCTGACCGCTGGTGACGAGATCCACGCCCTTGTCTTCTCTCCCAACCGCTACTGGCTGTGCGCTGCCACCGCCAGCAGCATCATCATCTTCGACCTTGAGAAGAAGAGCAAGGTTGACGAGCTGAAGCCGGAGTACGTCGAGGTTGGCAAGAAGAGCCGGGAGCCCGAGTGTATCTCCCTGGCCTGGAGCGCGGACGGCCAGACCTTGTTCGCTGGTTACACCGACAACAAGGTGCGTACAACTGTTGTTCCCGTGCGTCGGGCTTGCGCTGATTACAATCCAACAGATCCGTGCCTGGGGTGTTATGAGCAGGGCTTAAGTTGGGTGATTTCTGTTGGTGGGTGCGAAGAAGCATGCTCTATGAGGCATGAAGGATACGACAAGGGCGGCCGTGAGGTATACGGGCTTTTTTACCTCACACATTTCATGGGCATTGTACTTCCACGGCGCTCTGAGAGAAATCCAAAAATTTTCAATGCATGGGATTGTAATCATCAGGCATTCCACATAATTGACCTTTCCGTTGAGTGCTTGCTGAAGATGTGGGTCGTCGACATTGCTGAAACAAGCAGCGGCTCACGACCCAGGTCACCGTTGATAGGGAATCTTGAGGATTTTATGTAAGAGGTCGCTCGTGCAGAGATCGTAACGTCACTTGGGCTGGAAGTATCTATCCCGGCAGACAAGCATAGTAAGACACTTCACCACTTTCCAATTAATGCATCTTCATTTACTCTCGGATGAGCAACGATGTTCTCTCTAGCTTCAGTAAGTCTGAAGGTTGTGTATGTTCCGACCCCATCTCACATGTAGGGTATGAGGACGGCTCAAACCTCACGGCATATCTTTCCTGCTATGCTCTGGGTGGGAGAGAAGGGTCCGTTTACAACTTGGCAAACGTCGGTTTAGTTTTCTTCAGCCCCGACATCAACGCGTCCTTGACGTCCCGCGTCTGGAGCATGGCGCTGTTCCACACAGCCGTATATCTCAGCCCTAGAAAGATGCTTGTCAGCAACCGCAGCAAGAACGCGATCCTGCACTCCAGACCCAACGAGGGAGAAGAACAACAGGCGCAGGAAAGCGGAGAGAAAAAGGAACACTCACCATCCTCAGTCGGCCTATCCCGACTATAATTCACCAGCTCCTTCGTCCCCTGCACCGCCACCGGACTCTTACTCGCCATCAACGCGGCCAACCCCAACGCCTCACGCACCGCCTCCTCCTTCCCACCATACACCCCACTCACCAACCCCACCCGCAACGCCTCCTCCGCCCCAAAAACCCGCGCCGACAGCGTCACATCCTTCACCCACGACAAGCTCCCCACCGCCTTCGGCAACCTCGTCAGCGTCCCAATATCAGCCGCAATCCCAATATCAACCTCCTTAACCGACAACCTCGCATCAGCAGCCGCCAGACGCACATCGCACGCGAGCGACATGTCGAGCGCGAGCCCATAGCTGATCCCGTGGAGCACGGCGACGACGGGCTTGGCGCACGCTTCGAGCGCTGTGATGCACGCCTGGAACTCGGTGATGTGTCGGATGTTGTGGAACGCTTTGCGCGCTGCGTCCGCCTGGTCTGCGCTCAGGAGCCCCGATTGCGAGGCTGCTTGCACGTCGAGCCCGGCGGTGAAGGCGCGCGGGCCGGCGCCTGTGAGGACGATGGCGCGGATGGTGGGGTCGGTGGAGAGGCGGGTGAAGATTTGGCGGAGGTTGAGCCACATGCTGGGGAGGGGGGGTTTAGTTGGTGGGGTGGGTTTGGGAGGGCGTGTGGTGGGGAGTTTGTAGAGGGAATATGGATGGGAGATTGTTTTCTGTCTGGAGGATAGAGAAGAGATCTTGGAAAAGATACGAAAATGATTGATATGAAGAGAGGAGAGAGGGAATTTGTGAGACGTGAGAGTAGAAGAAAGGACGTACGCTTCGATGAAAGCATTCAGCTTCTCCGGGCGGTTGATCTCGACATGGGCGACATATTCCTGGGGGAAGGTGACATTGAAGTACTCGTACGAGTACGGCTCTGACGACATGTTGGCAAAGCAGGCAGTCAAACACTCTCTTCTATACAGGCAAACGGATGAGATTCTAGGTCAGATGAAGAGAGGTGAGAGCAGTCAGAGTTCGGAAAGTGTGGGGGGAGACGAGCCGCGCTTGATCACTCACATGCCTCGGCAACGGGCAAGCCACATTGTTTGACGGGGACGCAAACACCACGCCACAGCTGCAGGCCCACCAGAGCTGCCGTTGCGCGTCGTCCAGCATCCAGCTCCTCCGCCGCTCCAGTCCGCGTCGCGTCTCCGCAACGCCCGCCGCTCACTGTCGGCCGCACATCGCGCCCACCCCACGCAGCTTCACCTCGCACCATTGCCGTCCACCGGCGCCCAATTCCACCCTCCCATGACCCGCATGTGACGTGAATTTTGACTTTCCCAGTGCCAGCGCGCCATTCCCACCGACGACCTTAAGCTGCGCGCACACACACACGCAGTCAAACACAATCGCAACAAGCCGGTCCCGCGCCGCGCGCACCCAGCATGTCGACGCCAACCAACCACCCGGCGCGGCACCACAACGCCCCGACGCCGTCGCAGCAGCAACAACACCTCGGCGCCTTCTCGTCGCCCGCTCCGCGCAGCGTCCCCTCGCCCGCCGCCCACCGCAGCAGCAACCAGCAAGCCGGCAAGTCGCCCTTCAACACCACCACCGCCGCCGCCATGGCGTCCTCTTCGAACCACCCCACCGCCAGCTCGGCCAGCGGCTCAAAGACCATGGTGGGCAGCTCGCCCGCCGCTCCCACCGCGCCCATAAACTTCGACTCGCCGGGCGCCCTCAACATCGGGCTCGGGGCTCTGGGCGGCCTGGACGGCGGCGTGGGCATGGGGATCAGTATGAGTGGGATGAGCGGGTTGGGGTTGGGCATGGGCTTGACGAGCTCGATGGGCGGGCGCCCCGACGATACGGAGCAGCGCAAGCGGCTGGAGAATATCATCGCGACGCTGAAGGCGCGGCCGGGGAGGGTGAGTAGGGAGGGCATGGAGAGGCTGGCGAAGCAGCTGGGCTTGTCCAGTGAGGTCATGTCGGACGCGCATGGGGAGCAGCAGTTGCTGCTGGCGCATACTAGTTTTATGCTTGATGTAGGTGTTGGCGGATGGCGTCGCGAGTTGCTCTACGTTTCTAAAGCAATTGGCAGATTACCTTCCGCGATAATGTCGTCAACAACGTCACCGTCCAGTTTGGAGACCTCTCAGAATCCGTCCAGAAGCACAAGGCATCCTCGGCGAAAATACTCAAGCACGACCTCTCGCCCCCGCCCGGAGCGGCAGGCATCAACCTCTCGCTGGACAAATTCGCGAGGAATCTGGAGAAGCTGGCGCGGCTCGACCACCTGAGCATATTCAAGGACGGGAAACCCGAGGTCAGCTGCTTCGAAGCAATTGCTGGCGTCTACAACAGTCTGCACAAACTTTTCGAGCACGAGAAGAAGGCTGCCATGCATCTCTTTGATGTATCTAGGCCGCATGTTCACGAGAAGGCGGCAAGAGAAGTGCTCTGCAAGAAGAGCGGTCGGCCCAGGATGAACGCTAACAATGCGGTTGGGCTGACTCTGGAGTACTGGATGGAGAGACGATTGGTCTTCCAAAAACCAGAGAAGACGGCCAATGGAAACAACGATACCAGCATGGATGTCGATGATAACGACATCGAGTACGATGAATCTGCGAATAAGATTTTCTCGCTGACGATCGAGTGCGAGTCTTCTCCGGCACAACTCTATCCTTCAATACGAATTAGCGATTCTTGGATATCCGACGCGGTGGAGAAACCCTCAGACCCCAATGACCTCTTCGGCTCTCCCGTGATCGATTGGTTGGATCCTCCTCCGTCGTATTCGGGCGGTTCAGAAGCAGCACAAAACGATCCCATGGCACTGGATGGCAACAGTATCGGAAAACTACCAAACGTGCGCTTTGTTGCAAAGCTGAACCCGACGCTGGTCGTGCCTGTCAACACGGCACAGAATATCCTGGCATCAGTCAACGTGCAGATGAACCAAGAGTCACTGAAGTGGTCAACTTCATTGGAGGCGCTGGTGCTGAAGCCGGATGAGGAGAGTACCACGAATGCGCTCGGCGCAGACATCGCGAAGGAGTACCACAATGCTCGGAATGTGTTTGTGGTGGATAAAGATGGAAAGGAGCAGGACAGGCGACACGAGACAACCCTCCATGTGAACAAGGCCGAGGTCGCGTGTATTCTCGACGAGATACCCTTCGATCACCCGCGGCAGCTCGTTCAAATACTCCCCGTAAGTCGACTTCGCATAGAATCATCTAACACGCCTCTAACAGCACCTGCACCAGGTCCTCCGCCAATACGCGCACCTCAGCACCCTACTTCAATCCGCCTTACAACCCTCTCTCTCAATACACCCACCCTCACCCAACACCATAAAAGAACCCCTCTTCACACCACCATCCGAAACCACAGCCAACCCCTCCACCTCCACCTCCACCCTCCCCATCAGCATCTCCCTCACCGGCGTCGACCCCTCCGGCACCTCCTCCCCAACCCTCACCATCACCTACCCCCGCACCTCCGACCCCCTTACCACCCCCATCAACACCCTCGACGACCTCCTCGCCGGCCTTTCCTTCACCACCCCCACCGACACTTCCTCCTCCTCCTTCACAGCCGCCGACACCGCTATGACCGGCACCGACGCCGACCTCTTCGGCGACTCGTCTCAACCGACGCACCAGCCTCCCCCTCCCCCGACCATCACGCTCGCGGCATCCGTCTTGCCTAACGCGGACGTTGCTATCGCGGCGCAGGACTTGCTGCCGGATTTGCAGCATCTGCGCGAGCAGGGGGGTGTCGATAAAGTTGCGGCTGCGGCTGTGGCTGCGGCTGAGGGGGATGCTGCTGCTGCTGCTGGTGGGAAGAGCGAGGTTGAGAGGCAGAGGGAGCAGGAGGAGGAGAGTAGGAGGATGCGGTTGTTGGGGAAGATGGGGAGGGCGTTGGAGTTGGCGGGGGATGTGGGGGTTTGGGTTGAGTGGGTGGGGAGTAGGATGGGGGAGGGAGTGGGCGTGGGGGTTTGATGGTGTGGATGCAGGAGGGAGGGTGTGCGGGGGAGTTGAGTAGAGAGGATGAAAAGGAAATGAGACATGCTTTTTGCTTCTGGCGTTCGTTGGCACTGTGCTGGCGTGATGTGTCTGGAAGATAGTGGTCGATTGTGGATGGTGCTGGAAGGTGGCCCACTACTCAGGACCAAAGCAGGTGATGGTAGGACCGCTAGTTCGGGGTTGCTTTACTGGGGGAATAAAACGAAGATGGTGTCTTGGCGGGCATTGTGGCGTCTCAAATCATCTTCTCTTACCACACAAGTCAACAGGAGAAACAACCGTTGTGACAAACCAGTACACATACCCCCACTAGTACACACCTGGACTAGAGATCGGCTGGACCCGACTTACCGGGAGAGAATCTAGGTTGCCACTAGCTCAACCATTGCGCTCTCATCATGAGCCTCACCAAGCAACGATATCTACAACAATTTTAACAGATCATAGAGCTCTAATGCAGAGCCACTCCAACCCCACTTGATATCTGTCCTGAAAGTCACCGGCACTTACGGTTTCTCTCATACAGCTGAAAAGGTTGCGGACCAACTCGAATGAAAATGCACATCTATCCTTCACCGGGTAAGGCAGTATCAGGTATCAGAGTACTGGATACCACGAAAGTTGAGGAAACGTGAAGCAAATGCAGTTGAACGAGCAAACATCCACTTGTTACCATTGTACCGAATTCGCGCACGAAACCTTCGCTTTCGTGGAAACTCGTCACGTTCTATCGAATTGATCCAGCGGATTTTCCACCACATCGGAAGTGGAGAATAATATCGTCGGTGAAGACGGTTTCGGCTCATTGTACGAAACTGCACATTGTTATATGTGATAGCGCAAAATGAGAAGGCAATCAAGTTGTTCACTTTCATTGCTCGAATTACCGAGCTGATCTTACCAGAAACATACCCAGATCGAAACCGGCTGGATTATGTTGAACAGAATTCACACAAAGCTTTAGCGTTCTCTAACAATCAGCAATCTAGAGATCATGCTTTATAATACCCTTTAATGTCGTACCCTGACGTAATACCGCCCAAACGTGGCCCTGATATACCTTGTCCTCTTCGGGAACCATCTATTGAAGGTCCATCCAGACTCAGAGCTAAGCAAAATGCATCCTTACATAAGCGGATGAATGTTCCAAAGCTTTTGACATCAAGAATGAGAAAGAGGTGAGGCATATCATTGAAGAGTCCATCTAGCATTGGCAAAAGAAAAGAAAAAATGTCGAACTACAGAAAAAGGCGGGCACGCGCAATTACTTCCATTCCCTTAATCACTTGTATTCTAACAAAAAACAATACTGTCCTGCAGACTAATCTCTTGCTTGCTCTGAGGTAGTTCACAAACCGGAGTCTATAGAAGAATTCAGGTGGAAACCCGCGGTGCGCGAGTAAGGTCAGTCTCGGAATACTCAGTATGTCGAGACCTCGTCATCCCTCCGTCTCATCATCACCTTAGCATCTGGACAAGCAACCAACTCAGTTCCAAACACAAGATCCTTCGGTCTCCCCTCCTCTGTAAATTTCCAATCATACTTTGTCAACAAATGGCACAGCGCAATTTTGATCTCGTTTGCCGCAAAGAAGCGCCCCGGACAAGCGTGTAGCCCATGCCCAAACCCCATATGATCCGGACTCGTCGTCACGAACTGGCTTTTGCTCTCGTTGCCAGGCTGTTGCCTGAGCTTGTAGAAGCGGTCGCCAATCCACGTGTGCGGCTCCGGATACACTTCTGGATCGAGCATGCGGTCGTGGGAAACCATGACTCGGGCGCCTTTAGGGATGACGGTGCCGTCGGAGAGGCTGACGGGACGCTCGGCGATGCGGGACATGGTTCCTAGTCGATTCGAACAAGGAGCTCAGGTCAGCCGTCGAACAGCAAAAAAAAAAAAAAAAGACCTACAAGCCCATAGCCAACGCGGACTGCAGAGAAAGCAGTGACTGTCCAAAAAAAAAAGGAAAACCAAAGACTTACCAAAATCAGGCATATGCAACCTCTGCGACTCCTTAACCACACTATCCATCAACTTCAACCTATACAACGACGTCTTCCTCCACCCCCCCTCCCCCAGCACCTCCCTAATCTCCCCCCTCAACCTCTCCACATACTCCGCATTCTCCAACAAATCCCCCATCACATGCGCCACCACCTCCGTCGTCGTATGTATCGCCACAGCCGCCAGTCCCAACTGCCCAACAACCGTATCAAACCCCTCCCCCCTCCCCCCCGCACTCTCATCCATCCACGCAATCGCATCAGCCGCCTTCCTCGCACCGCTCCCATCCTCCCTCCTCCTCCGCACGACCGGCTCGACCAGCGCGCGCGCCTCCCGGATGTCTGCGCGCAGGCGTCGGGTTTCTGGCAAGAGCCAGGCGGCTAGGCGGACGAGGGGGCGGGGGTAGCGCTGGAGGGCGTGGGTGGCGGTGATGACGTTGACGGTGTGTTGGGCGGAGAGGTGGAGCCAGGTGGGGTTGCGGCAGAGGGAGGTGCCGGTGAAGACGCGGGAGGAGAGGCGGGAGACGAGGTGGAGGATGAGGGGTTTGAGGGTGATGGTGTGCCATTCTGTGGGGTGGTAGTTAGTCAGCTGTGAATTCCTTTGTGGTTGGGAGGGTTGGGGGGAGAGTATGGTGAGAGCTGGAAGGAGGGTCTGGTGGGCTGTGGGATAGCTGCAGTATATATACCTTTGGAATCTCCGAATATTTCGTGGATGGCCAGTGTCGCCTCCTCGGACAGCTCTTCGGTGATGAGGTCTGGAAAGCAGATTGTTAATACGCCTTGCTTTTCTAGGATCATGCTCGAGGGCAGGACGGTGCTCACCCAGAGATCGCGTCAGCTTGGTTCGAGCCACATCTTGGAAAATACCATTCGAGTCGAGGATGCCGACAGACTCAAAGCCCGGGATATATCCGAAGAAAGTCTATCAGATTCAGTTAAACTTGTTCACGAAAGATGTAGCAGTGCTACGCACGTCTACAAGAGCCTTTCCGAAACTGAGATCCGGATGGTTTCTGATTTCATTGGCGAAGCGGTTTGGAAGAACGATTTGCGCGCCATAAGAATTTACCACCTGAAAGGGACCTTTGCACTGCAAACAACATGAGTGGTAAATGACACAAAGGCGAGGAGATTGTCTACTCGCACTCCAAGTTTGCACGTACCTGACTAAGACCGGCAGCTATTATTGATCTGCCATTCTGCCTGAAGTCATCCTTGGCCTTCTTCAACTTGAAAAAGGCTTTATTATCAACCCCGACCACCTCGATGTTGGGATACAGAGAGTTTTCTTTGAAGAAAATGAGGTAAACAAGCGCAAGGAGGCCAAAGCCACCAAATATCTGGATGTAAGACATCTTTTTGACTGAGAATAAATCTCCACCGGTCGTTGTGTGCGGAAGGTTTGATATTGGAGCAGCGGCATTTATAACCCATTTCGGGGAAACGCCCTTCCCGGAGCCGCTAACACGTCGGGTTACGCCTAACCGCCTTCCGGGCAATAAATGCACAGCTCTACCTATGAGCTCGTCTGGAAGTTTCGGCTCGGTCCGTGTCTTGAGAGTGGGATTTGGGAGAGCGGCAAGTATCGCCAAGATACGGACGGAACTGAGATACCCGCGGAATAGTGATATCCGATCCAAAGTAGTTCGTGTCGGCCAATCAAACGGCGCCACCCACGTACGCCGTTATGCGGCCATTGCAACCCTTGACATGATTGGTATGTCCTGGATCAAATGCAGCGCTAGACTCGTAGTCTTCTCGTATAGTGTCCGTACCCGGAAGACCTTCATTCGTCCTGATTATGAAGCAGGTGTAAGCCAAGACCCTTAAAAGAAGGGCTCACCTTGCCCATTGATGAAGGCATGACATTCCAGACGGCTTCTAGCAGAATCATGTCTAACAGAAAAGTTTGAATGGGTATGAGTTTGCTGGATCCCGGGTGTGACTGACGCTTACCAATGCTTCAGATTGGGAGAGCCGGAAGAAACGGAAAAGGATTACCCATTACGTGTGCCGAAGGCGTTGAAACGATGCTGGTTATCTGAGAGCAGTTCTGGTAAAGAGGCCTGCAGTTCAGAGGATATGCGGTCAGTGTTGGAACTCACATCTTCATTCATCAGGTATTTAAACCCTTGTGAAGCCTCTTTGAAGACCTAAGTTGAGAGGCTGGTGGGATGAAGCATTGAAAAGATGTATATCAAGCAAGCAAAAAGCGTTCCTTGATTCCGTGGCGCCATCCGATTCCAGAATTTGAGCGGAACTTTCGAAGGTTGCCTTTCCGTTACCTTGCCTTGGCTGTGCCTGATTGAGTTCCATCCTGAGAATCAATGAAGCTGCCTCTGCAGTATCGCATGATATTCTTCTCAATAGCCGGTGCTGTTGGATATCTCGCGCCAGGACGGAACCGGCTGGAACAAGTGTAAGCGGACGAGAGCTTAGAAGCTCAGCAAAATACTCGGCTTTTGATCTGTAGGCATCCCAATGATAAAGAAACAATCTAGAACTTTTCAGCAGAAGCGTGGTGCAGTCTTCCGAATGCATAGTTTCCACCAATTGACTACCGACCGTCTCGAACCTTTCACATTCGGGTTTCCTGAACTTTATAGGACCACAACTCCTGATGAAGTGGGGGAAACCGTTGATAATCTATTCCGCTGGCATTGTCGAGGATCAGTAGCTATTTGTGTTTGCGGTCTTTGACCCGAGCTAGGACGCTCAGAGCTTCTTGAAGATTCCGGCGAGGGTGTCCATGTTCGATACTCTCGGCAATGCTTGAAGAATCTTCTGCAGCAGACATGGGATCGCTAAGGTCAATCCAGAGAGTACCCTAAATCCTAAGAGAATTAGGACGTAGAGGAAAAAAGATCATGCCCCGCGGACAAGTCAATACCCATGACGAAAAAGGACTCTAATGTTAAGGGTAGAGATGGCCTATTGGATGTAACGTGCTCTCCGCGTTTTAGAACAGCTTGGCACACATTTCACTTTAGCCAATGGCCCTGATGCTATGTAGGACATAGCCCTCCCTTTGCTTTAAATGCGCTGATGCACATCCGGAGTTGAAGCATTCAACCGGATCTATAAAGCATACGCCTTAGTCCACTTCATCTTTGTATTGATGCTTCAACTCCGTACGCACATCGGAACCTCAAAATCTGTGACGGCTCCTAGAAGTGCTGATAAGCACAAGCTTCCACACACTCGGCAACCAGAAATCTGCCACTACCGAACATATCGATCTGAAAAAAATGGGTAACAGGAGCAACATCGATCATTAAAGCGCAGCAAGAGCATCATACTGTTCCTGTGTGACCGCAAGCACAGAACCATGCCTCATATACGTCAGGTCAACAGCCGTGTCCTGCGTCCACTCCCCCTTCGTCGGATCCGCAGGCCCAAATCCCCTGATCCCCGCGTCGCCGCCAACCAGATCGCAAATCAAATACGCCTCGCCATCGACCTGGTTATCCCAGAACGGATACGGACCTTCGTAACCGGAGATGGCGTCGCCGACCTGGTTCCAGGTACCGAAAAGGCCGTCGTAGCTGACCTGCGTGATGACGCCGTTGTCGACGTAGAAGCGAGTGAATGCGGTGTCGTTGATTTTCAGAATGCTGAGGTCGATGACGTCGTTGGGACTCAGGTCGATGTATGTGTTTGGGGTGCTGAAGGTCTGGAAGTCGCTGGTGTATGCGTAGCGGATCATGGTGGATGTTACGGCACCTTCGGAGTGAGTGGTGTCGCTTTCGGCGAACTGTCGAATGGTCAGGCTTCGGCACATGGCTAGGTAGGGAGGTAGTGCAGGCTGTTTTTGTGTAGTATTGCAACAGTAGTGCGTGCGAACCATTCATCCAGATGCGAGGGCGCGGTATGAAACGCACTCTTTGCATCCAAACGAATACCAAGATTCTGTATGCACTACAGTTGCAATACTATGTGGACGGCACACTGCTTGACTCACGAATTTGGACGCCCAATGCACCAAGTATTTGCCTGGTCCAGTCAGTCAGATACCGCTGAACAGCCACAAGAAGCTCCATACCTTCATCCGGCACGTAAACCGAATCTGGAGCCCAAACCATCCCCGCCGTCTCATTCTCAACCGTCACCAGCCTCTCGTCCGTCCAACTGACCAGATCCGTACTATCCCAAATCAACATCGCCTTGGACCCATTGGCCGAAGCCGCATCCCACGACGCATACTGCCACCAACCCGTCAGCCCCAAAAGCGGAAAAAACTTCGGCGCACAGCAAGTGCCTGCCTACTCACATCATCAATGTTGAGATCAGTCCCGATAATATACCATTTCGAAGCCACATCGTCGTCCCCGCTCCCCGGCACGATCGACACATCCCTCACGACCTTCTGTCCCAGCGAGGGGACGAAAACCGGGTCGCCGCCATTCAGCTCCGTGAACGCCAGCGGGTCATCGTTGCCGCTGAGGGCGAAAAAGACGCCCGTCTCGTCGGTCTTCCAGTACACGGCCAGATAGCCGACCTTGGTGGCATCGGCTCTTTTCCCGAGCAAGCCGTCACCGTGGCCGGTGGGTCCGAATGGTGCGGCTCGACCGAAGACGGATGACAGAAGAAGACTGAGGGCGCAGGCAATCAGGCGCATGGTGTCGGGAGCCTCAGCAGGCGGGCGGACAGAGAAAGGGGAAACGTGACGCTCTGCTAACATTTTGCCGCACGTCGGCTGCGCAACATTTATACACAAGCTGCGGCTAGATCACATGACGGTCGACGAGGAGCCCCTTGTCTTCTTGCCGATGCTTGCAGACGTACGTATGCGTACCTGCACAGCGACGCAACCCTGCTCCCTACGCGCGGGTAAAATGTAAAAACACGCAAGGAAATGCCGGGCGTACCGGTGGGCATGCCGGGGAACCTGTGGACCCCCTTCTCAGTTGGGCTAGGTTGCCAGCGCCCTTCGTGGCAACGCAGACGACTGTCTTCCGGTGACGTGGGTCTTTATAGGAATCTTCTGGCCGAGAGACTGTGGGGGTTTTCGCTTCGAATCCGATCCCCGCATTTTCTATCAGCCCACCGGAGGACGCTCCCCCCGGAATATGCCTAAAGTCAAGGTACGTCATACCGGGGCATATTTATAGTAGTTGTAGTGTGAATTCGTGCTGATCGTCCGTACGGAACTCCGTTCACAGAGTTCAAAATGGCGTGTTGTCCGGAGGTAGGCCTGTCATCTTCCCCATGCCATTCTCTAGAATCTCAATATGTTTCGTACCAGGCCGCAAGATTGCTCTGGCTAATCCATAGCGATGCTGTGTTCCGAAGCTGAAGTGCGAATTCGATTTAACGCTTTCTCTCTCAAAATCTTACATTGTGGGAATCATGTACCAGAATCACGGGATCCTTTCCATTTTCGACGCACGCGTCGTCACCTACCAGACTGACAGTAAGCGAACGTCCGCGTCTGCTGTGGTATCTCTGCAATACCTACTGTGCTGTCCTCTGCCCTCTTGAAGCCAAGCCCTGGAAGCCCCATCTCGTGGCTCCGTTCTTTTGATAAACCGCCCATTTGAAACGCCACCGAACACCCAAATCACCCATCCATCAATCCAGCCAGTCTACCTTCTCTCAAGCTCCCTACGCACCAGGCGGCGCGCCCGTCCCCGGCGGCGGCGCCATGCCCGGCGGAGGCTGGAACGCGCCCGGCGGCGGCACGGGGCTGGCACCAGACGCAGGCGGCATAGCGCCAGGCGGCGGGAACTGGAAGTTCGGAGGCATGCCAGGCGGCGGCATACCGGGCGGCGGGAAAGGCATGCCCTGGGGCGGCGAGCCCGATGCACCAGGGGTGCCGGCGTTGGGCGGGAAGGGCGGCGGAGGGAAGGGAAGCGAGCCGGGGGCGCCTGGCGGAGGAGCGCCGACGGCGGCGGAGGGCGGGAAGGGCATGTTCGGAGGCATGTTCGGCGGCATGTTAGGAGGCATACCGCGGCCGCCGGGCGGGGCTGTGTTGCGGGGGTTGTTAGAAGCAGTGCTGTTGAAGTTGACGTGGTTGTTGCTGTTGTCGGTGTGGTACTGGTGCTGGTGCTGATGGCTGGTGCGGACTGGAAGATGGCGGCAGTGCTGCTGGTGGGACTTACGAGCTCCGGGGGCGCCTGGCATGCCGAAGGGAGGTGGAGGCATGCCGCCTGTATTTATCCTGACGTATCAACATCTCTCTTTCAATTCTCGATCAATCTCAGCATGGGCGACGCACCGGGAAAGGCGAAGGGCGGGGGCGGACCAAAGCCGCCGGGGCCGCCCATGTGTGCGTGCTGGAGCATGGGGTTGACCTGGCCCTCGGCGGCGTAGGACGAAGTGATGGAGTCAATGACGCTCTGGGCCTTCTCGTGGCCGATCTGCTGGTAGTACTCGACGACATTGCGCAGGTGGTTGCGGCCGTTGTTGTGAGCCTTGCGCACGCTCATCGAGTCGTGCGTGAGGTAGACATCGCAGTAATCGCCTGGCAGACGCGCGCGCGTTAGCGGAGGGTCTGGAGCGGTGCGACGCGGAGGTTTCGAGGAGACCTACAGAAGAGTGCGCGCACGGTCAGTCGAAGCTCTGGGACTCGGGGACGGGGGACTTATATTTCGGCATGATTGCGGCTCAGCGAGGGCAGCGCGTGGGAGACAGAGGCCGGCGTAACGAAGGTGGAGGAAATGCTCGGAGGCGCGCAGGCGGCGAGCTGCTGTCGAGCCTGGCGCCAAGGCCGGGGTTTCGCCGCGGCTATCGATAAAGCTGGCGGCGGGCGGCCGCGACTTTCGGCGATTTAAGATGCGCCGCCAGCCACCGCGACGGCCGCATACGCTGCCCACCTGCTCTGCGGCCTCCGCTGCTGCTGCCCACCACCCGCCCAACATGCCCTCCAACGCTGCCTCGCAGAGCATCTGGAAGCAGATGAACTACACCCCTCCGCGCGGGCCCTGCAACCACAAGGAGTCCCTGCTGTCGCCCAAATGTCCCTGCCTGCGCTTCATGCTGCATCCGCTCAAGGTAGGTACCTACCCAGCTGCACGCCCTTTACTGCACCTCACTGCAACGCCTCCAAAAATAACGCACAGCTCCCGTCCTCTCTACCGTCGCACAACTTCGCCGACCACGTCCCTCACCTCACACCCCCTCCCCACCTCCCCACCCCAATCACCTCTCTCCCTTCCCACCACTTTCCCCCCACACCAAAATAGTCCCGTCCTTCCCTCCCTCCCCAACCAAAGCTGACACCCGCCCCACAGGTCACAAGCTCCTTCGAATGCGACGGCTGCGGTCACCACGCCTCCTTCCACAACATGTCCTCCCCCTCCGACGACGCCATCCTCGCTCGCTGGGCCACCGAAGAACGCGAAAACGCCCCCCACCCCACCACCGACCCCCCTCGCTCGCGCAAACGCCCCCGTCGCGCCCTCCTCGAAGCCGGTCCCTCGGCCAACGCGGACGCCGGCGACGCGGCGGCGGCAGCAGCAGCAGCAGCAGCAGCAATGGAACCGATGGGCGGCGTTTTCGGGGCGGCGCTGTTCAGCGAGGATGTGGAGTTGGTGGAGGAGGAGGGAGGAAGAGGGGTGGGGGGGCAAGGGCAAGGGCAGCAGCAACAGCAGAGGCAGGGGAGTAAGACGTGGGGGGATCGGTTTAGCAGTTGGAGCTTTGGGCGTGCGGAGGAGCCGGTTAAGACGCCGCCGAAGAGGCTGAGGCATGGTGGTGGGGGGAGGAGGAGGCAGGCTGCGGCTGCAGCTACGGCGGGGGCGGGGCCGGGGAGTGACTTTGAGGTGAGGTTGGATGTGGTTGATGTGGACTGATGGGGCATGATGGTCTGTGGGTTTGCTTGCGGTGGGTGCAGTCAGCTTGACGGGGGCGGGATTAATGGTTCAGTCCACGCGCAGGGGTTGCAGGTGCGAGACGAAGCACAGCACGAAGCTGAAGGAGTAATCATGGCAGAACACGGCGTTTTAGGGAAACTGTAGATGATACCCCTTTGCTTTTTTAACATATGGCTACTCGGACGAAAAGACGGAGAAAGAACACCACGGGAAACTGCACATTGCTCCTTGGCGCAAAACATAAGCCTTAGCATAAAAGTATTCAGTAGTCGGAACAAAATCAGCATCTTTGTTTGGTAGCCCGCATGCATATGTACCCTAATTCCCTTCACCTCCGTTCAAACGCTCCGAACTGAGCCGACGATGCTAAATAGAAGGACCGCGACACCTCGATTTCTCCCAAAAGAGTGAACGACCAGCAATGCTCATGTTCCTAATCCCAATGCCGCTAAGGAAAGACGCACGCAGAAAACCAAAAAAACGAATGCTCGAAAAACAAGAAAAGACAGTGAAAGGACCATGCGCTACGGTAGGTATAGCCCCTCTCCACCAATGGCAACCATCGAGTATGCAATCCAGTGAAGTTTGCCCATGCAACAAATATGTAAAGACAGAAGGGTAAGAACGACCCGACGAACGGAAGTCCCAGAACCAAACTGTAGGCCAGAGCCAAAAAGAGAGCGTAGCGTAGCGTACCTAGGAGAGCCTGCCTATGTGCCCAACAAATCACAGCCCCCCCTCTCACTTCACCCTCATCACCTTCCCCTTCCTCTTATCACCACCCGCCGCAGCGGCACCTTCCTTACGCTCGGGCGCCACTTTAGCGCACCCACCCACCTTCTCACCACCCGCCATCCCGTTATCTGGAGCGCTAGCAGCAGCAATCCCCTCAACATCCCCCCTCACCTCCCTCAATCCCCGCCAATACGCTGCCAGATATGGCCACTGCTTATCGCGCCACCCCTCCCATCCGCTCCGCCTGATCGCGTTGACGAGGGGCCAGACGGCGCAGTCGGCGACCGAGAAGGCGTTGCCGGCGAGGAAGGCGCTGGCGGTGGCGCTGCTCGCCTTGCCTTTCTCGGTCGAGGTGGGAGCGGGTAGTGCGCGGCGCAGGCTGTCCGCCTCGCGGAGTTCTTCGAGGGCGGCGAGTTCGGAGGTTAGGGAGCGGGAGAGGTCGGGTGGGATGCAGGATGGATGATGGGGTGGTGGGGGCGACGGGGATGAGGTGTTGGTGGTGGTGGTGGTGGTGGCGGCGGTGGTGGGGGCAGTGCTCGCGGTAGCGGTCGTGGAGGATGAGAGGGATGAGGGAGCACCGGCAACGGGCCTCGTGGCACCGAGGTATCTGGCCCACAGTCGATGCAGATGTGAGGCGTGCGAGAGGTAAGTCCCCGTCGCTGCAGCTGCGGCACGGTCGCCTACGGCTTCGCTTTCGCCTTCGTGGCGGGGTTCTGGCCCCCCCGCTGCCGCTGTCGCAGCGGCGGAAGAGGAGCCGCGGGTGTTGGAATAGTGGTTCTCGAGATATGACAGGATGACAATTGCGCCACAGATCTCGGTGTGCAGGGTGTCGGTGTCGCGAAGGCAGATGTTGCAGCGCTCGTAGTTGTCGCTGTGCCACACTGAGGGCGGCTCGACGACAGTGTATTCCAACCCGAGGTGATCGAGGTAGAGCTGGACGGATTGTCTCTCCACAGAGCTGTGCGACGCGTACAGGATCGGTGTTTCGGACGGCGCCTCTCGGAAATGCAAGACATCGAAGCCGCGACCGTAAGTGTCGTCCCAGTCGAACTCGGTGCTCTGATTCTCCCTGC
Source organism: Neofusicoccum sp. Z2 (assembly GCA_037356115.1). NCBI lineage: Eukaryota > Fungi > Ascomycota > Dothideomycetes > Botryosphaeriales > Botryosphaeriaceae > Neofusicoccum > Neofusicoccum sp. Z2. The sequence continues at coordinate 671,039 of JBAWJY010000008.1, forward strand.
TGAAGGCGCGGATCATCTCTTCCGTCTTCTTCTCATCCCCGTTGATGACGTCTTTGGCGCCATCTTTGGTTTTGGATGTCGCACCTTGGCCCCATACCTTGCTGGAGTCGTGACTGAGGAAGGTGCCGATGTGGCGGAAAGTGAGGCTTATGCGCATACCAGAGAACGAGTTCTCTGCATCGGACTTCTCCTCGGATGGACGCTTGTCTGCATTAATGCCGTGTAGCCAGCGCATATTGGTTTGTGGACCAACGACGAAAGCGGAGTTGTGCGGCATCGACACACGCTGTGTTTGTCTTCCAATAGAGGCATCGTCTTCAGCCTGACCGGGCTTCGCTGACTTCTTCGTTCGGAGACGCATCGTGCGCTGAGCGCCAAAGCTAACGTTGACGATATTAGAGCCGCGAACGATGTCCAAAGTCTTGTCCGAATGCTCAGATATGTAGTCTTGTCCGCCGCGATATAGTTGGATCAAGACGTGGTTGATCGGGTGTTTGACAAGTTTCTCGACTTGTTTTCGGATCAAGAGAAGCGCAGGAGAAAAATGCAACAGAGGTGGAGATTGATCTGAAGGATGCCTGTAGATAGGGAGGGAGCCGTCCGGACCAAACTCGCCCTGTACTGCTACAAGACGAGGCACCTCGCCCTGGGCGTGCATCATCTTCTGCCATCGTACTTCAGTGTAGAGCCTGTAGAATATCTCTTCGGAAAGGGGTCTCTCGGGTGCTCCAGAGGCATGCAAGGAGGATGGAAGGAAATCGTACACAATTCGCGAATCGCCTTCGCCGATCTTGTCAGAAGGACCTAGAGTTGGCATCGTAGCCAGACTCTGGGACCTCTTACTATGCTTTGTTGCGGTGGGCTTTGTTGAAGGTTGTGAACTAGCTGGTTCGCTCTTCGAGCTTGCCGTCCTGCTTGCGGCAGGCTGAGGTGTCCCAGGTTGCGGTGTGGACGTCTTGGAGCTTTCCGAGGAACTGGTATCACGGCCGGTAAGCTTCGACATCGATGCCCCCTTTATATGTCCACATTTCGGCGCATCGGGCGCTCGCTTTTGGTCATCCTTCTGTATCGTACTGGAGATATCGGATGGCGACTGTGCTTTCGTGGACGGCTTCCTCCGCATCCGGATCCTGGACTTGACTGAGCCCGAACTGCGTGCCGGTACTTGTTGCTCCTCTGAAGGACGAGACCGGATGGAGTATTTCTCGAGGAGGAGAGTGGCCTCATCGAGCAGAGTGTCGTCGGTATCTGCCGGCTCGAGTGAGCTGGAAGACGCAGCCGCCGCTCCTTCTCGGGCTGGCGGTCTCGGCGCATCAGGCTGCTTCGGTCGAGAGGAGGTATCTTTGGAGGGGAGTCCATCCTTGTCTTTGAGCTTGAGGTTCTTCAGCATATCGCCCAAGTCATCATCGGTGTCAGCCTTGCGACCCTGAGAGGAGTCACCTTTCTCCGCTTGGCCCGTGAGTTGCGACATCAGACTCGCGCTGGAGACGGTTTGCGCGCCCATGTATTCGACCATCTGCCTGATGGCCTCTCGATGCCGGTTCAACTGGCGGTATCCGACGCAGTCGTCAACCAGGTAGATCTCGAAGCCATGGCGAGCGGCCTCGACGGCTGTGGCGTAGACGGAGATGTTGCTTATGCATCCGCAGACGTAGAGCTCGGTGATGAGCTTTGCTCGCAGGGTGAGAAGCAGATTGGTGTCCTTGAGGGCCGAGTAGCGGGTCTTGGTCACCAGAGTGTCTGCGGGCTTGATCTCGGCAGCAATGGCATCAGCCCAGTCAGCACCGGGGCTGCCCGCCACGCACACTTGGTGCCCCGAGCCCGGGGCCAGGAAGAGCTCGTCGTCCCGCGTCGCAGCCGCATCCTTCTCCGCCTGCCGCGTCCTCGCTTGGATGCGCTTGAGCAAGTCCGACGGCCGGCGCCGCGACTGCGAGCCTGGCGTCGCCGGCACGTCATCGGGCGTCAGCTCGGCCAGCCCGTCGTCGTCGGAGCTGCCGCTCTCGCCGGGGACCTTGGTGACCACGGCGTCTGCATCGTCCGGGTCGTCCACGGGCTGGCCGGGGCTCAGCTCGGTGCGCACCCAGATAACGTGGCCGGCGTGCTCGCGGAAGGCCGGCACCAGGCGCGCGATGCGGTCCAGCAGGCCCGGCGGCTGCGTGACGGGCAGCTTGCCGGCGGGCGAGCAGAAGTCGTTCTGCAGGCCGACGACAATGAGGGCCTGGCGCGTCTGGAATTGCGGCTGTTTCTGGGCGAGCAGATCGGCGAAGAAGGACGACATGCCTGATTGGAGCAGGCTGAAAACGACGCCAAGAAAGGAAGAGACGAAACACGGCGGACGAGGAGAAACGGACGGCGGGCTGGCCGCCTGGAGCACAAATAGTGGGAGGAAGGATCGGCGAAGGGGCAGCGCGGGCGAGGCAGGCTATTGACGCGAACCAGGCCAGCGGTCACATAGTGTTTATCATGGCAGGCCCGGCTCGTCGAGTCGCACTGGACGCTGGAGCTCGGGAGGCCCAGGCGGCGGCGCTGGAGGGGCTGTGGGAAAAAACCAGCAGGCGGAGGCGCGAGAGTGGGCAACGTCTGGCACCCGCGCCGCTGCAGTGAGCAGCAGGGCTGACAGGGAGCGGACGGCACAGTGCGACTGTCGCGCGCCGGCTAGGCAGCGCGCGCTGACTCGCCGCGTGCGGTTCGATGCTTCTCCCAGGCTTCGCTGCAGCAACCGCAGGCGCGCGGCGCTGCTGCAACACCCGCCCGCCCAGGCACAGCGCCGCACGCCCTCGCCGACGCAGCCCGCGATGCAACCGGAGAATCGTCCGCGGGCGGCGGCGCAGGGGGCCGCCGCGCGCCCGTCGACGGCGCCGCGCCGCGCAAAAAGAGGGACACCATGCAGCGCGTCCCGCCGCGCTGGGCCTGCCAGCTTTATAGGAGGGCCCGTCGGCCGCTCTGCGGCGAGTCTGCCAGCGCGCCCCCGGGGCCGTATGTACAGTGCTTCACCTGTGTACCACCCACCCGATATTCTTCACCAACGCCGCCCCGGTTCCCAGCCCCGAGCCATGCGCCGACCGCGCCCGCAGCCCAATCGCGCCCCCCCGAGATCCCGATCCCATGCGCGCAATTTCCCATGCGCGCGCATCGACGGATCTCACGCCTCCAGCCAGAGTATTGAAGCCATATTGTCGGATCCGATCGTTCGATGCGCGCGAGACCCGTGACCATATCAATGACTCCGTCCCTCGCACGCGAACCGCAATTGGCGCCCGCCAATCTCATCTTCCCCATTGGACACGCCGCCGAGGAAAAAGAAGCGCCCCGGCGCCCGCCTGCGTCAGGTACACGTACGTCGAGGGTTGGGCATCCGGGCTGACGCCTCGCCGCCGTATGACATGCACCAAGCCTTTCTCGCGAGGCCGTGGGGCGCCAGGAGCATGCGTGGCTCATCTGCAGGGTCCTGGGCAATCCGCTTCTTCTTTTTGCCGGCCGGCCATCTTACTTCCCAAAGAAGGCCGTGATCTTCCTGCTGCCGTCGGCTCCTGTTGCCGAGCTGCTCTTTTCCTGCCTTGCGTTGCTCGTGGCGCTCCTTGTCTTTCGTGGAGACTTCGCTGACCCCGCTGCCGCCGGCCCCTTGGTGGCCTTGCTTTTGTTTTGAGCAGCATTGGTCGTGCTTATCTTGGTTGCCTTCTGGGGCGGTGAGCCGGACGTTTCATCTTTGTCGTCTGCATCTTCGTGCTCCCGTTTGATGCCACGTTCGTCCTCGTTCCCAGCGAGCATTGGCAACGGTGCGTTGTCCTCCGTCCCATCTTGGTCCGAGGTGCCACGGCCCTCGCTCTTCTCGTGCTCACGCTGGTCGCCCGTCTTGCCTTCATCTTCCTTTCCTTCCGCAACGGCTTCTTTCCCGGCAACCTTCCTCTGCTTGTTGAAGAAGTTTGATATGTTGCTTTTGTTCTCCTTGGAGTCGACGGGGATGATGAACGTGGGGGAGTCGTTTCCGACCTTGCCCACCTCTTTGCTGACAGGGTAGTACACTAGGTCTCCCTCATAGGGCTTGAGAAGCGACTGCAGCTCCCGATCCCATTCAGTACGGGTGGGGTCGAGCCACTTCCACAGCGCTTCGGAGCCATTGTCAAGAATGACCGGCATACGGTCATGTAGGAAACTAAGCTGCTTGTTTGAGCTGGTGGTGATGATCGTGTAGGTGTAGAGCTTCTCTTCCGATCCTGCACGTCCAGATTAGCGGCGGTCCCGCCGCGCATTAATGTAACGTCCTGCGTGCATGCGGTACCTTCGAACCTAACGCAGTCCCACAACCCCGCGAAACACATCAGCTGGCCATCCTTTCGCTTCACGAAGTGTGGGATCTTCTCCTTGCCGCCGTTTTTCTTGAGCCATTCGTAAAACCCCTGGCACACGACGATGCAACGCTTCCGATGCTTCATTGTGTTCCAAAGGCCCCGACTCTCAGCGAGTGAATCGTCACGGCAGTTGATCGTTTTCATCATAGATCCGTAATCCGGCTTACGCTTCATCCAAAAGGGAATGAGACCTGCGAGGTGATTAGCAAAGCAGGAGTCGGCATTGTGGCTCGGACATGAAGATTGCGACGGCATGTGGACCTGCAGGATTCATCCGGACGAGCCGGCAGAGGCATTCCCGCCCGTCTCGCATCCGGGTAGACCCTTTGATATTGCATGGGATGCAATAGGCATTTTGACGTGAGAGGGGGCGGGCATGGTCAGCTCACCCCACTTCATTGCTTGCAGCTTGTACTTGGCATCCTGTGACTTCGTGTCGGCGGGAGAGGCATTAGTGTCCTTCTCATGGGTTCTGCCAGCGCCAGAGTCGGGCACATCAGGCCTGTAGACAATGCCATTGGATCCGGGAGCAAAGTTGTAGCTCTGGCGCACTTGATCGTCGGCTGGAGCTTCCTCGGAGGGCATCTGCGCCTGCTCCAGCTGCTGGCGCACTTCGGCCGGACGCTGCGGCTGCTGTCAGTGAGAGCGGCTGCTGCAAGGCCACGCAGCTTACCAGGTGGAGAACGTAGCGTCCGCACATTCTGCTCGGCGCTCGAAAGGAGGGTTGACGAGATGGGGGCCGCGGAGCAGTCGCGTCGTGTCCAAGGCGGCAGCGGCAACCACGCGATGACGGCATCATTCCGGGGTTCTGCGCTCAGGGCAGCTGCGACCGTAGGGCTGAACAAAACCTCACGGCTCGACGTCTGCCGCGACTCGTCGCTCCTCCGTCGCCACCACTATCCACCATGCTCTCCCGGGCAACCTGCAGGGCCTCGTTGAGGAGCGTCCAGCGCCTCTCAACCGCCACGCCTCCCGTCCGACTCCATCCCCGCACCTTCACAAAGCTCCCGACGCGCCCGCGACTACCTCCGCCATCGTCCCGCATCGCCCGCCGCAATGCATCGACCATCGAAGGCGCGAAAACGCTCTTCAGGCACCACCCCTTCTCCATGACCCTGGTCTGCGCCGTCATCCTTTTTGGCTTCGGCCTCCATCTCTACGCGCCCTACTTCTACCAGTACTATATCATCGGCGCCTACCACAACTTCCCCGACCCTGTCGCCAAGAAGCTGCGCCGCGCTCTGTACTATAGCGACGAGCACTCGTTGGACGCCAAGCTTGCCCTCAAATACTACCGAGAGGCCCTGGCAGCAGCGGATGAGGAGGGCATGGACCCGTTCAGCGACGAGATCCTGGGCGTGAAGTTCCAGCTCGCCGCCTTCTTTGAGAAGTTGCAGAACTACCAGCGCGCCATTGACATTCTGGAGATCGTGCGTAGAGACTGCCTCAGATGGGTCGACGAGCTTGGAGACAAGCACTGGAATGACGGGAAGAGGACAAGGGTGTTGGGGAAGACGATCGGCATCAGCGTGAAGCTGGGTGACCTGTATTCCAATCCCTACGTCAAAAACACCGACAAGGCAGAGGAGACACTGGTGTGGGCCGTCGAGACGGTGCTCAAGGAGAAGGCGAGGCGGGAGAAAGAGGGCGTCAAGGAGGGTGAAGGTGACTGGGTTAAAGATGAGGAAATGGGGGCATCCATGGAAGGTAAGGGCCACCAGCTACTTCACGAGGATTCTTTATCTCTGACATCTCACAGCTCTTGCCCACCACTACGAGGAGAGGAACCAGCACTACCTCGCTACTCCTCTCTTCCTCCAAGCCCTAACGTTGGCGCCGCCGAAATCTTGCCACGCTGCGGTGCTCATGAACAACCTTGCCATATCCATCTCCCAACAGCGCCCAGCCCCCGGCTTCGGTGCACCTTCAAATGGCATTCAAGCCCCCGCTTCTCCTTCCAACCCTTCCACGCCTGCCCCTCTCCACAATCCTCTGCCGCTTACTGAGCAAGCTCGACAATGGGCTACCAAGGCCGTGAATTTGGCCGCTTCAATTGCTCCCCCGGAACGCAATGAGGAGTGCGATTTTGCTTGTGCGGTGGCGACTCACAATCTTGGCGAATTTGCCGAGATGGAGGGTAGAATTGCAGAGGCAAGGAGAAGATACACTGAGGCAGTAAGCCTAGCAAAGGCCATTGGATTTGACGAGGGGCTCCAAAATTCTGAAGAGGGCCTCAAGCGGCTACAAGGGAAAGATGACAAATAGCGATTGTACGATATCCGACTTGGGAGTTGGGAAGAGGATTTTCATCTTCTACCGCAGGGCACATTCCACTGGATGCACAAGTCAAGGAAGACTTCAATCCGAGGTGGTTAGCTATGCAATGACGTTTGTACTCTCCTCAAGTCCTGATCTCGTTCCTTAGCCATTCTTCCACACCTGTGGTCTTGATGCCCCGCTGTGCGTTCACTGTCTTGTCCATCTCCCAACTTACGCCTCTGCCCTCCCCAAAAAGAACCCTATACTTCTTGATTTGATTCTCAGGATCCTTCTCCAACTCCTCCCGCAAAAACTCCATGCTCCACTCCTCACGCCTGACCCTCCGCTTCCCACCCACAATTTTCTCAACTGCATCCGCCAGTTCGCCATAAGTAACCGTCTGACCGGCCGTATACACAATACTGCCACCCTCATCATTCCTCACCGGCGGCACCACCAACAAATCCGCCAAAATCTTCCCAATATCCCCAACATCCGTCAACGTAACCCTATTCCCCCAGCCCCCCAACGCCCTCACAACCACCTCCTCCCCACCCTCCTCCTCCTCCTCCAATGCCTTCTTCAACCCCTCCACAACCCCAAACCACTCCTCAAACACAAAACTCATAAACATCCCCGTACTCACAACCGTCCACTCCACCCCCGCCGCCTCCGCCCTCCCCCTCAACACCCCCCTCACCCCACACTGCTCCGCCATCAGTCCCCCCGCCACCTCCCCCCCAACAACATCATAATCAACCCCCCACTGCCACGGAAAAAACCGCTCCACACACTCCCCCGCCCCCAACACCGCTTCCGTAATCATTCGCTGCGTGCCCCCTCCTCCTGTACCGCTGCCAGCGAAGCCCATACAGCTGATGACGGTATCGTACCCCCCGTCGCGGATGAGGGCGGTGAGGGAGGCGCTGGCGGTTGGGGAAGAGAGGTCGAGGGAGATGAGGGCGAGGTGTGGGGCGATGGCGCGGAGGGAGGAGAGGCGGGTGGGGTTGTGGAGGGAGGGGGGGCGGAGGAGGAGGGTGAGGGTTGTGGTGGTGGGTTGGAGGGTGGGGTGGGTGGAGAGGGAACGGAGGATGGCGGTGCCGAGTTCGCCGGCGCCGAGGAGGAGGATGGATTTGGGTGGGGACATTGTTGGTTGGTTGGTTGGTTGGTTTTTTTTTTGCGGGTGGTGGTGGGGGGTCTGGTTGTTGTTTGGATGGTGGGGAGATGGAGGGGGTGGTTTGAGATGGTCGAGAGGATGGTTTGGACGTCGGATTGAGCGTTCTTATATGGGCTGACGTTGAATGCGGAGAATAGAAGTGTTTGGTGCTCTTGTCCGTCTTGGCTCCTGGTTACATGCATCGGACTTAGGAAATAGAGGAGGCACAGCTGCACATATTATTATTCAGCATCCGCGCCGATCGCACCAAACTGGGAAAATTGAGGAGCACAAAGGATGCCAAGCCATCAGATCAGATAATATGCCTTTGGAAAAATAATCAGATGCAGGTGAATGGAGTTGAGGCATTCTACTGTTACACCGGTTCTTCGTCTATTATCTCCGCATATTTCCATTTCCCCAATTCTATGGCTACCTTTTCCTTGCAATCTTGGGCGCCCAGCTATCCGGTTGCCATTCCTGGCTCGTTATCGGCTCCTGCCACGGCGGCGGCGCCTTCTTCTCCTTAGTCTCGCCCTTGAACCTCCCCTTGTCCACGTTCTCCTTGCCCTCCACGCTCGCCTTCACTTCATCTGGCGCACCAGCGGCGTTGCGCACGCCTTCCTTGCCTTCAGGCTCAGTCTGTGGCGCGGCGCCGGCTGGGTCGCGCGGACTCAACTGCGGGGCGGGTTGACTGCGCGACGGCGGATCAAGAGCGGAAGGCTTAGCGGCCCAGCGGGCATCGGCTTCGGTGGCGAGCTGCTTCAGGCGCACCTGACGGATTTGGTCATACTGCTGCTCGGCGATGGTGGGGGGATCTGCGCGCGTGTGACGGAGCCACTGGATCCATTGTGCTGTTTGGCAAAATTAGTGATTTGGAAAAGGACCACGGACGTAAAGTTAAGTTGTGTTCCGCTTAGAGAAACGAGATGGGCCAGGAAGCGAAATGGGACTGTGATGGCATGCGCTTGGAAATTCATGGAGGCCTGATGTATCCGCGCTGTTGGACGGGGAGAAGTGTAACATGCAGCCTTCAGCAAAGTATCACGCTCCCTGCAGAGCCTGTTGGCTGTCGCGTGTGAAAGATCCGCGTGGACGGAAGCTCGACGTCCGAGCGGCGCATAAATAGATTGATTGTCCCATTTCGCTTCCAGTCGTGTCTCGGTCTCAATTAGAGCGTAGGGGGCGGGCGATGCAGCTTTGGTGATGGCGCGGAATGGGTTGGGCGCGGAGAACGTACGGGTCAACTTGACGTCGCCGAAATGGGTGCGGCGGCTGTACTTGACGATGCGGCGCAGGCGCTGGGTGCCGTGGGCGACCTTGAACTCCCAGAAGGTGTTGCCGGCGAGGTCGACGCCTGGAGCGCGTTGTTAGCACCGGCTCAAGCTGCGCGGACGTGGGTGATGGCGGGGCGGAGCGCGCACCTCGCAGCCACTGCTTGCGCCACGGCAAGTCGAGGGCCTTCCACCTATACCACAGCTGTGTGAGGTGCCCGGGTCGCGGCATGCTGGGGTCGCGGCAGCATCGCTGAGAAAGCGAGAGGCGAATGGAGCAGCATGCACTTGATCCGCCCGGCGGAGCTCGTGCACTTTCTGCCCGCCGCTCCGACGCTGCCGGCGCCGACACGATGACGTTTGCCTGACCGGCGCCGCGACCAGCCACCCAGGGGAATGTCGTGGCCGCCTTGGCGCTGTCCGCGTGGTCGCCCCGCTGCCGTGCCGCGCGCAGAATAATATAGGGTGGCGCGTCGCTATATAGCCGGTCAGTCCCAATCAGCGCCGATTTGTACCTGCTGAGTGCCTGCCGAGCGCCTGCTGAGCGCAGCAGCCCAGCCACGCAATTATCGCGACGGCGCTGCTTATATATGCCGCGCATGCAGCCCGCTGCGCCGCCCGCTTCCGCGAAAGGCCCGCGCTGGCTGTGGCGGCCACGACTACTTTCGGGCGCATTCCCCGACTCCCTGGCCGTGCCCAAGGACACGCCCCTCCTCCTCACGCACGATTTACACTCCTAATTTCTCGCCTTCAAAACCCACCCCTCTCCCTTTCCTGCAGCACCCCGCTCCGTCGCGCATGCCTCTCCGTCTCAACCATGGCGAGCGTCAGCAGTCTCGATCAGGATATGCGCCGCCTGCGCATGCAGAAGGCCAAGGACCCCGCCGCCGTCAGTGAGACGACGCGGTGGATAGAAGAGACGTTGGGCCAGAAGCTGCCGCCCGGAGACCTGATGGACGCCCTCAAAGACGGCACCGTCCTCTGCCAGTACGTCCGCCCTCCAGCGCCGCCTCCGCGCTCTCCGGCGCAAACCGCATCCCGCAGATTCCACGCTGACGTACTTTGCGCAGGCTCGCCAACCTCGCCATCCCGCCGCCCGGCATCAAGTTTAAGAAATCCAACATGCCGTTCATGCAGATGGAGAACATCTCGCACTTCCTCAAGGCCTGCCAGCAGCCCCCCATCGGCCTCCCCGCCCACGACCGCTTCCTGACCGTCGACCTGTTTGAGAAGAAGGACCCCGCGCAAGTGCTACAATGTTTGGGAGCGTTCAGCCGCGTCGCCCACGCGCTCAACCCAGCCAAGTTCCCCACCTGCATCGGGCCCAAGAAGGGGGGTGTCGTGAGCCCCTCTGCGACAGGCAACGGCAGCCTGTCACCCGGCTTGTCTGGGCGTAGCAGGGGGCTGAGCAATGCGAGCACAGGCAGCGCATCGACTACAAAGCCTCCGCCGCTGAGAGCGCTCAGCCCCGCCCTGACCGGCGGCTCTAACTCGTCGCGCACCAGCAATGGGACCAAGTCGCCTGGCGCTGTGAGCAGCTGGAGTAGGAGGACTGACGAGGGTGTGACGTCGCCGGCTTGGAATATTGCCCAATACGGTAAGGGCGTGAATTCTTATTCTTTCCCGGATGCTAACACTAGACCTTGTATAGGCTACATGGGCGGAGCAAACCAGGGCAGCCAAGGTGTGGCTTTCGGCGCACGCCGGCAGATCACTTCCGCAGCGCCCAAAGTCCCCAGCCTCGCGGAAAAGGAACGCAAACGCAAAGAGCAGGACGCTGAGGCTGAGCGCAAGCGCATCCAGGCCGAGGAAGCGGAGAGCAAGCGGCGGGCGGAGCGTGAGGCGGAAGAGCAGCGCGCAAAGGCAGAGGAGGAGCGCCGCTGGGAGGAAGAGACGCGTAGGCAACGGGAAGCAGAGAAGCAGAAAGTTGAGCGGCAGAAGCGTGAGTGGGAGGAGCAGGAGCGCAAATGGAAGGCGGACGAGGAGGCCAGGCTCCGTGAGGAACAGGAGGCACAGGAGAAATTGGAAAGGGAGACTCAGCGCAAGAGGACCACCAGCGATGCCAGACTCCGCGGACAGTTCCTGAGCCAGTACCAGGCCGAGCAAAGTGTCAAACCACGCAGTCGACAGGTCAGCCGTAACGATCCGGAACTCGAGGCCGAACGCCAAAGGGTGGCAGAGCTTGAGAGACAGCTAGCGGAAGCCAAGGAGCGGGAACGCCAATATCAACGCGAGCGCGAGGAGCGCGTACACGGCTCACGCCCCAGCACAGCACGTCCACCCTCACCACCTGAAAGCAATGTCTCCTGGGCCGGCGACGAGCGCGAATACCTACGCCAACAATGGACTGACCACAACCGTAGTCTTGCCAGCACAGATACACCCCCGGCTCTCCCATCGCGTCCTCTTCCTGACCCCGCCACCGTCTCGCCTCCGCCCACCTCGCCCCGTCCGCTGCCGAACCCGTCCGACTACATCTCCGCCAAAACACCACTGTCTCCTCCTCCGTCCAACCGCACCGACCGCTTCCTCGCATCGCACCCGGCCCCGCTCGCACCTCCGCCCAAGAAGCACTCCGCCGCCACCGAAATGGGCTTCACCTCGGCCGCCGAGCGCGCCGCCGAAGACGAGCGCCGCGCCGCCGCGCAGCGCAAGACAAAGGCCGGCGGCTGGGCTTCGAAGAGCCTTCTCGAGCGCGAGATGGAGCGCGAGCGCGAGCGCCAACGCGAGTGGGAGGAGGGTCAGAAGCGTCTCAACGAGGCACCGCGCGATGAGTCGCAGGGCGCCAAGCCGGGCCAGAGCTGGGATGTCAATCAATATGGGTACACTGGTGGGGATAGTCAGAACAGGGTGGGTAGTGGGATTGGGTTTGGTGGTAGGAGGCAGATTATTGGGCCTAGGCCGAGGCCGTGAGTGGTTGGTTTTTTTCTCCCTCCTTCTTTATAAAGTGCTTTTTAGGAAGTTTTACGGACCAGTTCGGGAGACGGTGGGGCATGCGATGGGGTCTTGGGAGAACTGCTCAAGAAGAAGACGCGGCGATGTGGGTTAAGGCAAAAAGATAACATAATAGACGGCGGAATGGGGTTTTGGGGGTTTCTTGCGGTGGCGGCATTGGGATGGCAAAGGGCGGACTCCTACTTCTTGTTTCCTTTCTCGTTTCTCCCTATTTGGAGTCGGTGCGATTGGTGATTTTTTTTTCTTGGGTTTCCCCTGTGCTTGATTTTCCCTTCTTCCCCTCTTCCTTGTTTTCTTTTGTGTTCCTGAGTCCTCGAGTCCTTGAGTCCTTTTTGCGAGTTGGCAAAGTTACCCCCGACCAGCGCGAGATATCAATCTGAGCATCGTTTTGTGATTCAGCGAAAGGACGCATGTATGTGGCCAGTGAGATGGAGATGGGCGGATCGTACTGCTCCTGAAGGGTGAGATTCAGTCAAGAGCATTCGACTAGCCATGACTGTTCGAGCTCACAGATCTTAGGAATCCTGAGCTGAAGCGTTCGTTCATGCACACGGCACAACGCGATATATATCTGTTTACGTTAAAGTACATGGATGTTTCATCTGGATGCTGTGTAAAATGCAGAGGCTTCTTTTCGGGACAGCTCCCGCCGATTGGCGACTGGCCATCAGTCATGTTCTCTGCTTGGCTCTACAAGTAAGCGTTCGGACCTGCGAACACCATCCTCGGGCCCTATTGGGGTATATCCCTGCATAAGGCTTGCATTTCAGCCTCGTTCGGTCTCCTTTCTGGAACGCCCCTGCACTGAATTGGCACTCGGCACTGCTGTGCAACAGTAATACCCCGCTTCAGCAGCCACTGAGCTTCTCGTGCAAGACAACCAAACGTCTCCCTCCGCTTGGTACAACTTCGATATCGAAATCAATACTGGCGTGCGTCTCGGGCAGCACCCCCAACGCCGCTCATTCGGGATCTGCTCCATCACTCGAGGCTTTACATGACTGCAAGGCGCTTCCAAAGCCACAAATGATGCGGGAAGAGTTGCGCTTCTGGTGTTTGGGCAGATGTTTGATTAGCTGGCGCCCACCACCTTCCAGCCGCCGCGGCCGAAGGATCTCAGGCAGGAAAAGATGCGCCCGCCCCCACCACGAGCCGCGTCTCCCATGTCGGCACACTTGCCTCGGGATCCTCAGCGGGGATCTTCGCTCTCCCGCTATAAATACCCGCGCGTCAGCCTCGCGCATCCTCCAACAGATGTTGCGAAACCACCCGATCGCGACCCGGCGCGCAGCCGCCTGAGTCCAGATTCCGCCACCGTGCTCTGCTTGCGGATTCAGCTCGTGAGCCTTGCGTCGAGTGAGTCGTCATGTCCGAGAGATCTGCGCCCTCGAGAGCTCCGAGCGTCGCCGCCAGTCAAGCCTCCAGAGCTCCCAGCACCGCAGGCAAAGCAGCATCCAAAGCCCCCAGCGTCGCCAGCAAAGCCTCCTCCAACCCACCTGTCTGGTTCACCACAGCCCCAGATACCGAGACCATCCAAACCTACATCTACGGTGAACCGTCCCGCCCTGCAGCAGAGCTCCTCAGACTCGAACGCTAATCCTCCCCGGCGTTTCCCCAGAAGAAGCCCAGGAACCGCGCAGCATACCAGCCATCCAATTCGCGGCCGCAGAAACCATCCCCGTCCCCTCAGAAAAAGACATCACCGACTGCCTCACCGCCATCCAAAACACCGCCGACCCAGGCAGCGGCGCCTTCAACGAAACAGGCAGCTACTCCTCCTTCGGCGACGACGGCGTCTCCGCCACCGTCAACGCCCACGGCGACATCCTCCAGATCACCAGGTATCTAGGTGCTGGGGGTGGCTCGGGCTTCTTCTGCGTCGACCCAGGCGAGAATGAGTACCACTATGCGAAGCAGGAGCCCAGCAAGATTTCTAAGCGCGCGGAGTGGTTGTGGTATATTTCGAAGAGCCCGGTTGAGGGGGTGGGGTTGCGGTTGGAGTGGCCTGGAAAGAGGGCGGAGTGGCGGTGGGATCAGAAGGCGCCGGGGTTGGCGTATTTGAGGTATCGGTGGCCTTGTTTTACGCATGAGACGGAGGATTTTGTGGTTAGGCGGGAGTATTTTGCGAGTGATGGGGTGATATTGCAGCAGTATAGCCTGAAGAGGAAGGATAAGGAGAGGGCTGAGGAAGCGGTGTCTGAGGAAAGGGGGGAATCGGAGGAGAAAAATACGGATGATAAGGGCACATCGACTGGGGAAGATGCAACGGAAGACGAAAAGCAAGGTGAAAACGTGAAGCTAACTGAAGAAGATAATCGGGCAGAAGAGGACAAGTCACATGCTGAGGATGAAGCGCAAGACGAAAAGCAAGGTGAAAGCGTGAAGCCGACTGAGGGGGATGGCCCAGCAGAAGAGGACAAGTCACATGCTGAGGATGAAGTGCAAGAAGAGGGGGAGACGCAGAACAAAGAGGGTGACCGGGCAGAAGAGGACGAGTCACATGCTGAGGGTGAAGCGCAAGAAGAGGGGAAGACGCAGAACAAAGAGGTGAGGCAGGATGAAGCGCAAGAAGAGGGGGAGACGCAGAACAAAGAGGTGAGACAGGAAGATGACACGGCGGAAAGGGACGAGAAACCTGAGAGCGAGATGTCCCAGAGTGAAGCACCCGAGAATGATACACCTGACCAGGGAAGTGCTCCGGCTGAGGGATCTTCCAATGCCGACACACCGGCCGACAATTCGCCCCAGAAAACATTCGCACCTTGGCCAATTCTCAAGCTTGACACCAATTTCTGTATCAGGGACCTGGAGTGGCATGACGAACACGACTTCAATACGGACAAACCGACTTCTGATAAGTATTCTGTCTTCATTGGACCGGACGAATGCAGTCTCGTGATAGTACACAAGGGACCTTTTCCGGAATATGGCTCAGAGTCAAATCGGGACGCCACTGATAACTCCTCAGAAGCTGTTGGATTGGTCATGATGCCCTTTGTGAACGGCGAAACCTGCAAGATTGAAAAGATTGATGAAACGAGAGACTTCAGCCAAGGAGCCCTGTACCGTATTCAGCACGGAACTGGGGTTGAGGCAGAAAAGCTCGAGGTGCTCGTGGCATACAGGCTCCAGCTGATGCGCACAACGAACAATCCTTGGGAGTCTTTGTTGTTCAGATCTTCAGACGTTGTTGTCCCCAGCCTCTCTGGGGAATCGATCTACAACGGTGTCTCCTTGGCCTCTACAAACTACCTGGATTTCATCATGAAACGAAATTTGGAACACATACTTTCCGTTTGTAGTTTGCAAGTCCCTGACGGGCCTGTTTGGGATTTCGATGAGTCTGGCAAGAGAATCTCGAAGCCACCGGTGCAAGACGAGGAACGATTCATCGTAATTACATGCGGAGATATGGCGGGCCACATCCACGTCCCTTCAGGGAGCTAGTAAGTTTTTAATGGTATCCTCAAACTCTCACGGTGGAGCTAATTCAGACAGTTTTGCATTTGAGTTTTTGCTCGAAATATACCAGCATCTTCAAGACTCGCCTTCGAAGACCTCAGACGCGAAAGACCTGCTTGCCAGGATCCACTATGTGTGCCAAGGCTATTTATTTTGGTTGTTCAAGAAGGTACAAGTCAAAGATGGGCTATATTGGCTCGAAAACCGCGTCAATGGCAAGCCATTCAAGGGCTCGGAGGCACCCGGAGACCCGGACGAGACGGCCAAGCAGTTCATCATACTCAAACGCTTTGCAAACGTCATTGAGGGTATACACGAGAAGCACATCAAAGTGCTTGTGGAGGACTTTTTCAATCCCTGGATCAAGTCGTTACAGAGGATGGATCCACGCGACAATTTCGTCTTTGGGCCTGTTGAACATCAAGAAGACTTTGAGTACTACCTGAGTTCTCATGTCTGGGTATGGGCTGGCCTGAAAGCAATCGAAGACCTTGGGTTCGAAGGCATACGTTTTGGGATATACAAGCCTGCAGAAGCGCGGAGAAAGATGAGGAAGCGGTTCATAACCGAGAATCCCATCTCCAAGAAACGAATGCTTGCTGTTCGGCGCACCGCAAGGCAAAGTGGCTTCGGATTCTATCCACCGGAATCGGCTTTATTCTACAACAAATGGTTCTTTGACAGCTCAGACGATGTTGGGGACGACGAAGATTGGAAACCCATCCCGGAATGGGACAGCCTGCTCGATGCCCAGCCTTACCACAAGGAAAACCAGGATTGGGATTGGGGCGCGCCGCTGGCATACGGGAATTCTATAATGATGGCAAAAGAGAAGAAGCCGATGAACTCAAAGACCACAAGTGAAATGTTCGATGAGGCAGTGAAGGTTTTGCTGCGGAGTTGCCTCCCCAACGGACTGTTTCCGGGGTACATGGTCAGGAAAACCAAAGAGCCAACAACCTTCGATGGGGACGTCTGGCTGGCAAATCACTGGCACAACTGCTTCGAGCAACCGTACTTTATCTGGAAAGCACAGTTAGAGCCTAAAGCAACTCAGTCAAAGAAACAAGGCCAATCAAACTCCGAACCGGGAACCCAAATGGATGGCTACGTGCCCTTCAAGAACCTCTTGGATCATCAAAGTCTGATGGACAACAAGAATATCAGCGAATACTCGGACGAATGGCTTTACGAATGTCCTGATTTTCTGCATTTTGTACCAGGAGAGTCAAAGGATTCCACCGTGTCAGACAAACAAGAGGATTCCACCGAGCGAGACGAACAGAAGGATCCCACTGCACCAGCCAAACCAGAAGTTTCCGCTGTCGTAAATCAGAATGGCGTTATTTTAGTTCGGCATTCCACGGCCTTGTCTGATGGTTCGTCCTCTTCTTCCGCTTCATCCGATGTAGTTGGATTGATAGCATACGATATGGAAGACTCCGGCGACAAAAAGTTCCAAGACCTCACCAACAATAACATCAAAGCTCGAATGGGCAAGTGGCGGACGGAACAACAAGGAGCACTCATCAAAAAGCGTATCGTATGGTTACCATGGGGCAACGAAGAAACCTGCACAA
This sequence comes from Neofusicoccum sp. Z2, assembly GCA_037356115.1. NCBI lineage: Eukaryota > Fungi > Ascomycota > Dothideomycetes > Botryosphaeriales > Botryosphaeriaceae > Neofusicoccum > Neofusicoccum sp. Z2. The sequence continues at coordinate 688,074 of JBAWJY010000008.1, forward strand.
TCTGCAATGGAGCCGCCTCGGAGTCCGAGAAGCCGGGGCTATCTGCTTTCTTCGACAGACACGCTACTCATGACAAGTTTTTCCTTGACGACCCGACCGCAGCCGACAATACTTGGATAACGGAGATACATCTGTCTTTCTACCAGCTGCATGACGAGAAGATTAGAACGGAGGACGAGAAGCAGAACGTGGGGAAGAGAGCAATGGCGCCGCAAAGATCATTCCCTCTCAAAGATACCCCACTGGCGGGAGCCCCTGCTTCGGGCACTCACCGAGTCATCCGTCGTGGCGCAATGGGATTCCGCTTCTATGGGGACTTCTTTGATCGCTACTGGACTTGCCATGTTGTGGAACACAACCGTAAAGGCACGTCAACAAAACCAGGGCGCGACGAATCAACGGACCTCAGTAATTCACTGGAAGAGCGCCTCAAGCAACTGATTTATCCGGAGAATTTGCAGCACCGAGGCACAGGCAAGAAGAAGGAGTCTTGGCGTCAGCGAAAGTTGCTCGAGCTCATTCTGTTTGATGAGATGATCAAGGAGATCACAAAGTGCACCGACGAGATACTACAAGACATCCGAAAGGCCCTGCGGAACGACAAATCGGCCAAACCTTCCTCAGACACTCTCGAAGACACACTATCTGACGCCCTTTTCTTCTCCAAAATCGACAGCAGGTCTTACTTCACTTTCAGCCAGCGATGGCAGATGCTCGAACAGGTCCTGCAGCTCCTCGAAGACGACCTCAGCGAGAATCTCCTGAGGATATCGAGCTGGGAGAGTCGAGAAAAAGACCGAGGGCCGGAACGTCCCCGCTGGACCAAAAAGGACGAACGGTCGTACCGGGGGAATCTCAGGAAGATGATGGTCTCGAACAACCAGAACATCCAGCAGCTGCGCAGACTGCAAGCCACCGTGCAATCGCTCAGCGCCTCTTTGACCAGCAAGCGAGACTCCATCCGCGATGACTTGAGTCTGCGCGGAGCGGAGGACGTCCGCTATTTCACCTACGTCACGGTGATATTCCTCCCCCTTGGATTCGCAGCAAGTATCTTCAGCATGAATGGTACTCCGGCGGGTGCAACGTTGAATAGCATGGTTGTCACGGCTGTTGTTGCTCTGTTCCTCACTGGCGTGGCCTTGTACGGTACGAGCCTGTACCACAACCAAAAGTTCGCAGACCTCCATTTTCACCTCATGGGGGAGTTGCATCGACTCGGAGACCGTCTTAGAAATGGAGTGGACCGCTTGGTACATCCGGTTGCGAAGGAGGAGCGCCAGATGAAGGCTGCACTTCAGGGCGGGAAACCGGAAGAGACGCTAAATGGCCATCCCCGTTTGTCAAGGCGAAGCTCAGACCGGCATGGGGATGACGAAATCTGGGTCGTTGAAGAGCAGACTAATGGGGCTTTTAGGAAAAGGCAGAAAGGCAGTGATGAAAGCAGGAGCATTGACGAGGCAGAGAAAGGCATAGGTGGGAGCAGTTCAGGTTGATCCACCGGTTTTCTGGGATCCATGTACGAGAGGGAAGACGGTTGTACTGTATCATGGAAATTAATTTTCTGCTGCTACCTTTTTTTCCCCTGACATTTGTTTCCCGTCTTTCGAGACGGAAATTACTTCCTCGGTAGCAGTTTTAGTATAAGGCTCCGATCTAGCAATCAGACACTATCGACATCTATACTGACTACGGCTGGGACGAGATGCACCACACGGGCAAACACGCCCAAGGCGTCCTCGCAAATCGTCCGTAGCTTCGACACAAGCCACACCGAACCGATGAAAGTCACCAACACGAAGAAGCCGTACCAGACCAAGGCAGCAACGCAGCCGAAGAATTTCCTCATTAGGCAGCCCAGCAGTCTTGGCGCCCAAGAACAGCAGCAGCAGCAGCAGCAGCAGTACCAACAACGGCACCCACCCATTATTCCACCGCCCATCACATCAAGCTCATCTAGCCACGGCTTCCCAGCGAGCGAGCGAGCCCGCGCCCTCCCCGACCGCCACTTCCGCCAACATCCCC